>CM076577.1:119486289-120686289 GCA_034641835.2 Pinus albicaulis | reverse complement strand
ACAAGATCAATCGCAAGTGGGCCCATGAAGATCTGGTGATGCTTCATCAGTTAGACACTGATTTAACCCGAGCTGTAGATTTTTGGGTGGAATCTACTTTGGAAGGATACATAGTAGAGTTTGTAGCCGAGTGCTACTAGTCTTTCTTAAAGGTAGAAAGTAATTTCAGATCTGGGTTAAGAGGAAAAATTTTGAAGGATATTCCCTTGTGGATCAAGGCATTAATGGTAGACGAAGGACTAATGGGATTCCAGAGAGCAGGGATGGAAGCGTAAAACCCCAATGTCGGGGGAAGGGACTGAGGGAGATATGTTATTAGAACCATGAGAAGGGGAGTAGGAGTATGGATGTCGAGGCTGCCAACAAGCTTAGGGAGCGACGAGCACATCGGAGGGCGCAGATTGCAGAAAGGTGGCGAGAGAGGGTGATGAGGGATTTGAAGAGACAAGGAAGTAGTCAGAAGGGAAAAGAAGAGGTGCCTCAGAAGATGAAGGGAATGGAAGGTAATGTGGGTCCCAAGGATAAAGAAGTACGACAGATGTATAGGAGTCCAGCCCAGATGGAGCAAGGAAGGAAGTCTGACGAAGTAGGTACAGACGCGCGCCCAGAAGAGGTGTCCGATGTGGAGATGCACGTTGCAATGGGGCAACTCTTTCAACAAAGGCTGGCGTCCATATCTCCAGGTATTCCTACTCCCCACAGTTCTAGTGGCTCTAATCCCGACCTTCCCCTGGTGCTCTACAAGCCCATAAGTGAATTTTTTTTTAAGTTACGTGAATTAAGTAGATTGCACCACAGTTAGTCTCCAATTGGAGCACACGTTAGTAGTGGGATTGTTAGTGGCCATGTCTCACAACCAGGATCAAACGGCTTCGTTTTAATACCACCCAATCAAGTAAGCATGGCAGGATCACTTAAATGGTACCTAGAATTCTCTGGCAAAGGGAATGATGATGTTGAACATCACTGGTATCTCTATGAGGCCATCTAGAGGGCACGACAGACACCAAATGTTGGAAATTTGATAGAATTTTAGACCACTCTTAGGGATAGGGCCCTACAATGGTTTATGAAATGGTCGGAGGCCCACCCGAATCCAGTGATGGCTGATGTAAAGAGGGATGTCATCAAGGAATTAAAACTGCCTCAGACGGACCAACAAGGCCTGTCGGAGATGTGGGAGATCAAGTAGAGAGAAGGAGAAAATGCTTGGGATTTGATGCGGAGGTTCAAGGATTCCATTGGGAAACTCAGCTACCTAATCGACCCTAACCATCAGAGGGATTGGTTCATTAAAGCCGTATTACCCTTGACCCGAACTCCACTAACCCAACAAAGGATCGACACACTGCAGGATGCTCTGGAGTAGGCGATGAAGATAGAAGCCATGGCGGGTTATCCACAAGAGTTCAAAGGGGGTGTAGCGGTACAAGACCCCTCCATACTGGGTTTGCAGCATCAAATAGCCGGTCTGATAGAGAAACTTAAGGAAATGCAACCCATGCGACCACCAAGACCCAACGTGTGGTTCACGCACTGTCTCGTGGAGGGACATGTAGCCACATAATGCCCCCGGTTGTGAGGCCAAGATGTGGGGACATCGGCGGAATGAGCACAGGGGGTCCCACCTCTAGGAGCAGTCACACAAATCAACACCAAAGGGATATACCCACCACAACAGCCATATACAGGGTTCCCTGCACAACCAGGCCCAACCACCAATGAATATTGTGAGGTATGCAAAAGTATGGGTCATCAACCTCGCATGTGTCCGATCCTACATAAGTATTCCAATGTTCCAAATAATGTATAATGTGAGTTCTGTGCCTTGACCACCCACAGCACAGAACAATGCCGAGCACTTGACGCCCTGGTGGAGCGGTTGGACCGGCCATCATACAAAGTAAATGAAGCTCCCCGAGGAAGAGGAGGAGGCATGCGAGGGGGCCGAACAGGAGGTCGAGGTATGGTACGATGCTATAACTGCGACCAGGAGGGACATGTGGCTAGAGAGTGTCCACTCCCTAGGAGACCCTGGTGCTCTCAATGCCATGTCAACTCGCACGCAACAAAAGACTGCCCGGAGCTCATCAAAAGATGGGAGGAAAGAGCCAAAAAAAGGGGGGCGAATCTGGTAAATGCGGAACCCCGGTTAACGGAAACTGATCCGATGAAAAACGTGGCCATAGTGACATGAGGCGACAAAAGAATGGGGGAGGATGCAGACACTATGGATCCCATAAAGGTAGTCCGACCAGCATCCCGAAAGCTCCTATTCAAACCCGAACGACAGAAATTTTTTTCCAGGAAGCAGCAGAGACGTTTGCCCATTTGGGGGGAAATAAAGGAATCGAGTTACAGAAAA
This sequence comes from Pinus albicaulis, assembly GCA_034641835.2. Classification (NCBI taxonomy): domain Eukaryota; kingdom Viridiplantae; phylum Streptophyta; class Pinopsida; order Pinales; family Pinaceae; genus Pinus; species Pinus albicaulis. The sequence goes on along the minus strand of CM076577.1, from coordinate 120,683,924 downwards.
TTCCAGAAGGTAGGGAGACACAGAATACTAATGAAGCCTTAATACAGGAATGGTTCCATTTTTTCCTGAAGATTGTTAACAATGCACCAATGCTAGAACGGCTGAAGCAAAACCTGGAAGGGGTGCTAAAACAACACACAGGAGGAAAATAAGCAGTAGAAACGGACCAGAAATATGTTCAGAGAATAAAGAGAAACAAACAAAGGACGGGAAAGGAATTCTGAGTAAATACGCAAGTGGCGGGATTCCATTTTAAGGACACCATGCTTGATTTGGTATCCGACATCAACATCCTACCAAGGAAAACTTGGGAAGCGCTAGGGAGGCCAAGATTGACATACTCTCCGATCCAGCTTTGGATGGAAAACCAGTATTGCATTGCCCCCATCGACCGAATGGAGAATGTTGAGGTTGAAATTGCGGGGGTAAAAAAATTTATGGATTTCGAAGTTACTGACATCATGGGGGACAAGGATCCGTACCCAACGCTGTTGGGGATCGATTGGGCTTTTGAAAATTATGCGGTAATTGATCTAAAGAAAGAACTGATGATTTTCGAGGACGAGGATGTCAGAGTCACTCAACCGCTCGACCCATACCAAGGAACGAGGTATACCGAGACTGTGGATAACCGGGAAGATGCTCAGCTCTTAGACCATCTCTACCAGATGACCGCCGGAAGAAGGGAAGACTACATCAACCCGGACGACAGAAGGCTCGGTAAGCTGGAGAAGTATTCAAAGCTCAAAACTAGGGTCATAACTGGCATGGGATGATTGGCAGCAAGGAGGCTATGAAACAAACACAAGGAGGTGTGCCAGTGTTGCAAGATTCAACTGGATTGGGGCTGAACTTCAAGGATACCCAATATTGTCAGATATGAATGTTGTAAGCGTTTTCATAGTGAAATTAGAAACCATGGTTCCAGAATACTAGAGAATACCCTTAATGGACGTGGCATTTTAGTCCACAGCTGCAAGATGCTGGAGTAACCATCGCGACTCACTGACGCAATGGGATGAGGTGGCGGCAGCAATGAAAGCCATATTTCAAGAGGAAAAGGAGTCCAGGCAGAGAGACCGGTACCAAGGGGACGCAAGTCCCAGAAATCATCTAAAATAATGTGAAGCACAATGGAGAGCTGACGGATACCCTGAGGAACTGTGGGTCCACAATTTTATCCACTCCTTGGATGTGATCCCAAAGGCCTGGTACTTAACGGAAGGAAAGAGAAGAGGGACCCAAGATTGGCAGGGAGTTGCGGATAAATTCATAAGGTGTTTCACCTTTGAGGGACAAACGGAGCAGATTACACAGGCTTTGAAAGCTATCAAGCAGGTACTGTTCTTTCTTGATAGTCTACAGACGGATGAGCAGTCACTGTGGTACCAGGGTATCCAGCAAAAGGTGGCATGTCAGAAGATTAATAGTGAGATGGACGATGACAATCTGGAGGATCTCAGACACCTGTATTTCGAGGAAATAGAGGGGGAGAGGGACATTAAAGAAGAACCAACTATAGAAGGAATCCACCTCCTGCCACTCAGGACTAAAAAGGTAAACATTGGGATGAAGGACAAACCCAAGCTGGCAACCATTAGAGACTACTGGGACGAGCAGACAACAAAGGAAATATTCAGTCTACTTGAGGAGTATGAGAACTTGTTTCCGTCATTAGTGGCCGATCTCAAAGGCATAAAAGGAGATATGGGGAAAATGAGAATAATATTGAAGCCTGATGCTAGACCCGTCAAACATAGAACATATCGGTTAAACCCAAGGGTGAAGGAAAAAGTGAAAGCAGAGATCGACAAAATGCTGAAAGCCGGGCTCATATTCCTCGTAGAAGAGGCATAATGGGTAAGCCCCATTGTTATATAAAGCAAAAAGGAGAAATCAAAGATACGAGTTTGTGTGGATTATAGAAGCCTAAACAATTCCTGTATCCATGATCCGTTCCCTACCCCATTTAGTGACGAAGTGCTCGACAATGTTGCAGGGAATGAAGCATACTCATTCACGGATGGATTTTCAAGTTACCATCAGGTGAGAATAGCAGAAGAAGTTGAGACAAAGACAACCTTCACTACCGAATGGGGCTCCTTCGCATACAACGTGATGCCATTCAGATTGAAGAATGCACTCGCAGTTTTCTCTCGCATTATGATAGCAGCATTCCGAGAATACATCCACAAGTTCCTAGAAGTATATATGGATGACTGGACTATGTATAGCTTGCTGAAAGACCATGTGAGCCTGCTAAGAGTAATTTTTGATAGGTGTAGACAACTACAGATCTCATTGAATCTGAAGAAATTCATATTTGTCATACCATTCGGAACATTTCTGGGGCATGTGGTATGTAATCAAAGTGTCTGTGTAGATCCGGCTAAAGTCACAGTGATTGTCAATATGGGGGCTCCAGAGACCGTCAAACAGCTGCGACGCCGAAATTTACACTCTGCTCCGAAGGGCAGAGAGTCTCACCCAAGGCGTGCCATGACCCTACTATGATTGGGAGTAGATCGGTATCATTTCCCCAACGTCCAAACTGGTGAACCAACGCTAAAATCAAGAATCAGATAGTCATTACATAACATTCCATAACATACATTCTTCCAGGAAACAGTTAAACCAACGATAAACAAAATTTTAAACACAAATAATAGCAGCACTCATTCATACTCAGCAACACATATCACAACAACCATCATAGATATACTAGTCATCAGCCATTAAAGGAAAGCCATTACAAAGCTCTGCTACAGAAGAGCATAGAACATAACAAATTACAACATGTCCCGAGGGACAGAGAGAAACTATAGTAATCCAGAAGAGAGGAGAACAGTGCAACCCGATAGAGCTCTCCTGTGGCTCCCCGTTGCCTACTCCTGCCTGCACCAACCCCTTCCTCCATTGGCTGGTTGCTTATTTATTCTCCCTCTCATGCGACTGACAGTTCTTCCCCGTTTCTTGCTCGACTATCTTTCATTTCTTTCTATTCACTGCGATTTCACTGCTTGTTTCCTTCTGCGCCCTTCTGCTGTCTATTATTGCTCCCACAACCTCCGCAACACCTGTCCTCTGCTCGTTCGCAAACTTGAAACCTCCCTGCCTACCGAGGTTGCATTCCGCCATGTGCTTGCCACCACTCAAAATCTGTTGATCTCTAAAACAAGGGCCCCAACAGGCCCCGACCACATCCATTTGACTCGTCCCGAGTCAATTGTCCTGAGCCGTCTCCACCTCCATGGGGCCGCCTAACCCTGTGCCCTGTTCCGGCTGCACGACTTCTCCTTGCTGTCCAAATAAGGGCCCCAACTCTGGGACCTTGGTCAGAGTTAAAGCTTTAAGCTGTTGGAAAGTTTCCACGGCCTGCTGCCACCCTTGCAGCGACGCGTCAGTCTCCAGTGTGATTTTGGTGATAACTTCCTCCCCGACGATTGCCGGTAAGCGCCCAATACTGTGTTGACCTGGTTACCGGCCTCAGAGGCCAACTGCTGCATCGTTTGGGCGCTGATCTTTACAGGCTGGCGAAGCTCCCAAATTTCCTACTTGGCGGCTGTCGACGTCTCCTCTACTTGTTGAATTTGGACCTCTAGCACATCCGCCTGGGCATACAATTGGTCCCGCCTAGTTGGGTCCATGGCTTCCTATATTTCCTTGGAGATTTGTTGCAGTTGGGCCGAAATCGGTTGTGTCTTCACTGTGAGGGTCGTTGAGCATTCCTACTGACCTTTCAGGAGGTCATAGGCATCTCTGGCCGCAGTACTGAGGACTTCTTGCATCTTTGTTACTTGGCCCTATTTCTCTGAGATTTGTGATGTGTACACAACTGTCGGGTCTGGCAGCGCGGGTCCTACTGCCAATGCTGCCTTGAGTTCTATATTCTCCTAGTGGAGGTTGGAATATTCTACCCTGAGGTGGATTTCCTGCTCTACTACTGTCGTTTCTTGCACATCAGCTAGTACCTGACTGTAGTGGGCCGTCACTGCAGGCCATTCTTCCCTGAAAACCCTGGCCACTATGTCCAGCTAGTTCTGTAGCTGCCCCTTTTCCATTGTAAGCTGCTCATGCTGTTCAGTAAGCGTGATTATCTGATGCTGCTGTTGCTCACATTTCTGTTGTAGCTCTGAGTGGAGCCTCTCGACCTGTTGTGCTGCTCTTTGGATGAAATGGTACAGCTGAGCTGTCCCCCACGTCTCCATGCTCTCGGCACCTGAGGTACCCTGATCTGGCCGCCGCTCCTGAAGTGGTTGCCCACTGGCAACTGATCTTGCTGACTGGTCTGGAGGCGACTGTGGCGAGGTTTGCTGGGGTGCAGAGTCTGCCATGTTCAGGTCCAGTCGCTCCCCTTGATCTGCTTGGTTGGGCTGTTGGAACGGAGTAGGCTCGAGGAGTGGCTCAGCTGTGTCTTCAACTATCTGTTCCATCTGAGTGATTAGGTTGGTAAAAGTAGTCTGGGGGTCCACAGTGGGGTTGGCTGGGGGTACCACTTCCATACCCGAGTTAACCTTCGTCCCATGGTCCCCATTGAGTAGTCGCCTGATAATTGGATTAGACACCGTGGCAGATGAGGTGGATGGTGCAGATGAGGTGGTAGGTGGCCTGTTGGGGCCCTTGTTTTGGAGATCAACAGATTTTGAGTGGTGGCGAGCACATGGGGGAATGCAACCTCGGTAGGCAGGGAGGTGTCAAGGTTGCGGAGGAGCAGAGGACAGGTGTCGCGGTGGTTGCGGGAGCAAGCATTGACAGTGGAAGGGCACGGAAGGAAACAAGCAGTGAACTCTCGGTGAATGGAAAGAAACAAAAGACAACCGAGTAAGAAATGGGGAAGAACTGTCAATCGTGCGAGCAGGAGAATAAATAAGCAACCAGCCAATGGAGGAAGGGGTTGGTGCAGGCGGGAGTAGACAATGTGGAGCCACATGAGAGATCTATCGGGTTGCACTGTTCCCCTCTCCTCCGGATTACTGTAGTTTCTCTCTGTCCCTAGGGACATGTTGTATTTTGTTCTGTTGCATGCTCTTCTGTAGCAGAGCTTTGTAATGGCTTGCCTCTGACGGCTGATGACTAATATATCTATGATGGTTGTTCTGATATGTGCTGCTGAGTATGAATGAGTGCTGCTATTAGCTGTGCTTAAAATTTTTTTTATCGTTGGTTTAAATGTTTCCCGGAAGAATGTATGTTATGGAATGTTATGTAATGACTATCTAATTCCTAAGTTTAGCATTGGTTCACCTGTTTGGACATTGGGGAAATGATACCGATATACTCCCAATCATAGTAGGGTCACGACACGCCTCGGGTGAGACTCTCTGCCCTTCGAAGCAGAGTGTAAATGCCGGTGTGAACCTAGAATATGGCAGAAAACCTTGTTGGCCCTCAGACCTAAACCCGAGTCTTCTCTGCGAGACCTGTTTTCTCGCCAACAAATGGTTCTGTTGCATTGGATGTGTTGAAAGAAAAATTGGCAAGTGCACCGATACTAGTTCACCCGAACTAGGATAAACAGTTCCATGTACACATTGATGCATCTGGCATTGCGCTTGGTGCAGTTCTAGCTCAGCCGGAGGACACCTCAGTCGATCATCCAATGTATTTTTCCAGTCTCAAGTTGTCGAAAACAGAGCGCGGCTACACGAAAACAGAGCGCGAAGCACTAGCAATGGTGTACTCTCTCCAGAAATTCCGCCACTACCTATTGGGAGGTAAGTTCAAATTATTCATGGATCATTCCGCATTAAAATATCTGGTAAACAAACGAGTTTTAGAAGGGAGAATCTGCCGATGGCTCCCACTTTTCCAAGAATTCACATTCGAAGTAATTGTAAAGCTTGGAAGGCTCAATGTAGGGCCTGATCACTTGTCCCGACTAGAGAATGACGAAAGTGGAGGTTCTCTAGATGATCAGCTACCGGATGCTAATATTTTCAGAGTAGAACCTATCTCGGACTACTTGAATGAAATAGAAACCTACCTTACCACGGGAAAATGTCCGCAGGAGTATACTACAACACAGAAGAAGCATCTGGTAGTTCGAGCAGCAGAATATCAGCTGATCGCAGGGCAGCTATACAAGATGGGCTGGACCAAGTTCTTTGGAGATGTGTTCTGGATCATGAGCGGGAAGCTATACTATGGGAAAGCCACAATGGTGTTGCGGGAGGGCACGTGGGAGCAAGGCCAACAACACACAAAGTACTGCAAATAGGTCTCTGGTGGCCAACAGTGCACAAGGACAGTAAAGCATATGTTCAGAAATGTGATGTATGTCAGCGAACCGGACGACCCTCCCACAGGGATGAGCTACTGCTTCATCCTGTAAGGACACTCCAGCTGTTCGAGAAATGGGCAGTCGATTTTGTGGGACCTATTGTGCCACTTGCAAGAAATTCAAAGGCAAGGTACATCATAACAACAATCGACTACTTGACCCGACGGGCAGAGGCTGCGTTAGAAAGGAACTGTACTGCAGATATTGCTGCTTGATTCATATTTGAAAACATAATCAGCCGATTTGGGTGCCCAAGAAGCCTAACCAGCGACCAGGGTACACATTTCATTAATGAGACAATTAAGTTTCTCCTGCAACAATTCCTGATACAACACCACGAGAGTAGCCCGTATCATCCACAGGAAAATGGCACAGTGGAGGAATTTAACAAGATACTGGAAAAAGGCCTCACAAAAATATGCAACGCGGAACGGGATGACTGGGACGAACGGATACTGGCAACCCTGTGGGCATACCGCACAACGATAAAACGACTGCATAACCAAACACCATTCCAGCTGGTCTATGGACGGGAAGCGGTTTTCCCATCAGAATTCACAGTACCAAGCCTTCTAATCTCCACCTCCCTACAGCTATCTAAAGAGGAATATTTAAAGGAGTGATTACACGAGCTATAGGAACTTGAGGAAGGACGGTTTTTTGTGGAATTTCACCAGACAGTAGAAAAGGAGAGGTAGAAAGCTTGGCATGATAGACACATCAAACACTTTCCAAGTTGGAGGCAAGGTCCTACTCTACGACAACAAGTTCCAGAAGTTCCCAGGGAAATTACAGATGCATTGGCTGGGACCATTTTATTTCATAGATATCAAACCGTCAGGAGGAGTCCGCTTAGCACAGTTAGACGAACATGTTCTACAAGGATGGGTTAATGGCACACACCTGAAACCCTACCACGAGTAAGCTCTTCATTTCAATTTCAATAACTCTCGCTCCCGAGAGGAGTATGTAGGGTATATTAGGGTCAATAAGTCTCTCGCACCCGAGATGAAATAGATAGGTTTATTTTACTGCAATACGCGGAGACCGCAATGCAACCATTAGTGGTTGAGGGGGGTAGCATCCAGCGTGTCATCCACATCGGAAAGAGAAGCGTGCTGAATATCAATCCACCATCATTCAACATAGTGCTAGTGTCAATCCGTAGGATCGCCAACATTTATAAATAATGGCCATAATTAGAACTATCCATACCATAATAAATTTTCCACAATTAGACATCACCACCAGCCGTCGCGTCCGCCCAAATCCCAAGACCACAGTCAGCAGTGTCAGAACCCACCTCAGCAGCTAACGGATCGCACGATCGTCGCCGCGAGAGAAGCCAAGGAAACATTAATTAGTTATGGGGTCTCATCAACCTCACCCGTGTCGGTTACTGACATAACCTACATGCAGAAGAGCGTGAGAATGCCGGAAAAATATGAGTTAGAGTTAGAAACCTCCGAAGGAGCGAAGGAAGTTGGAGTAGAACCAGAGCAGAGAAGGTGTCCAGAAGAAGAAAGCCAAGAGAAGGGGCAAAGAACTATTTTTCAAGTGTATTAGCGACGAGAAAAGATGACAAAAGTAAGCCCAACAGTGGTAGAATAGGAACTGGATAGCAGGATTAAAAAAATGGAGTCCCTCGTCGGGAAATATGATAGTGCAACCTTAATTGACGCAGACCTCATGGATTCCTTTGAGTTTCCTGCGCTCAAAAGACAAGTATACATTGAAAAATATACAACAGAAGCAAGACGGGTGGCAGAAAAAGTCTTGCCTGAGTTTAGAGGTATCCAGCAGTCCTCGATAATGAATTTGAGGAACTTACCAGTATTTGGGATGATGGGTGCTGCAATGCAGTGCACCAAATTCCTGCTAAGTAGAATTCATAACAGCTCTTTGTGGTTGGGGAAAGAGATTCTGATCCACGCCGAAGACATTCATAGGATGACAGGGCTCTCACAGGAAGGAAGGGACGTCTCTTCAGCATTCCAGACCATCTCCAAATGGACGAAGAATTCGGGGGATACAGAATACTATGCTAAGTATGGCACCCGAAGGGGAGGAAAGGGGGAAAAAATTGACCTAATCAACAAGCCAGAGATCAGGTTCACATGCTACCTCATTGCCAGCAAGACAATGAGGCATTACACCAAAGGGGTGTGTATCTTAGACACAATTTCGATCGCGGAGCACTGCGTCCAAGGGACCAGGCTGAACTAGTGCTCCTTCTTGCTGAAGGAGCTGTTCGAGGCATGTGAAGACAATTATAAGAGGGCAACGAGATTTATCTATGGATAATTGATAGTAGCGCTGGCCATGTGGAAGTGGAATTTCCCCCTCATCAGGATACCAGTGGAGATAACAGAAGATCAGCCGCTGGCGATGAAGTTTACCCCATGGTGAAATAGCAGAAGTGTCCTCAGACACACAACTTTATTGATCAAGCAAAAAGATTACAGGGCAAATTGTAGGAGTTTACACACGTAAACTCACTCTCACATTCTCTCATTACACATTTCAATAAAATAGGAAAACTAACCTATTTATAAGCTCTATGGATCACTTGGAAATTAAACAAGTGTCCATTTACAATAAATGAGCTTTTAACAAAACTACTAACTTTACTCCTAATTTAGAGCCTAAGAAATGACTCTTTTCTAGAGTCCTAATTTTTATTAACAAATTTCTAATTCTAAATATCTCACAAATATTCTAGAATAATAATTATTAATTTAATATCTTAAATTAATAATTATTTTATTCAAACACTATAACCTATGATAAAAATTATTTTTGGATCATCTAACATTCCCCCCTATGATCCAAAGATACATTACAACAGATACCAAGTTCATCCCTGAACTTAGTAAACTTTATTCTACCAAGAGGTTTTGTGAAAATGTCGGAGGTATGATCTTCTGAAGGGCAAAACACTGGCTTGATGACGTCCTTTGCAATGAGAGATCTGATATGATGATACTTGGTGTCCACATGCTTTGTCTTTGAATGGAAAACTGGATTCTTGGCAAGCTTTATTGCTGATTGATTGTCGATGAATAATGAAGTAGCTTCTGCTGGAGGAATCCCCAAGTCCTGTAAAACTCGACGTAACCAAACAATCTCACATGCTGCTTCCCATGCTGAAATATACTCTGCTTCTGCTGAAGAAGTGGCCACTGTACTTTGCTTCTTGCAACTCCAGGAAACTGCAGCTGACCCCATGTTCATTAAGTAACCTGAGGTTGATGCCCTGTCATCAATACTGCCTGCAAAGTCGGCATCTGAAAATCCACCAAGTACAAAAATTTTAGTCTTTTTGTAAAGAAGACCAAAATCTTTTGTTCCTTGGATATATCGAAGAACTCTTTTGGCTGCATTCCAGTGGCTGTCTAATGGTTCCTGCATAAAACTTGAAAGAATACTGACTACATAAGATAGATCAGGACGAGTGGTTGTCAAATAAATCAAGCTGCCAATCAACTGTCTGTAAGTGGTGCTGTCCACTCTCCCCCCCCCTTCAAATTTTGAAAGTTTTAAGTTTTGTTCCATAGGGGTAAGGACAGGCTTACAATCCTGCATTCCAAATCGCTGAAGAATTTCTGCTGCATATTTACTCTGGGAAATGAAGATCTGATGTGGATGTTGGAATACTTCAACTCCAAGATAGTAGTGAAGTAGTCCCAAATCTGTCATCTTAAAACCTGCATGCAACTCCTTTTTCACGTGTTCAATGTGATCATCATTGTTGCCTGTAATGATCAAATCATCAACATACATAATGAGAATGACCAGATATTTTCCCTGTAGGCGCACATACAAAGTATCATCAGATTCACTATGACGAAAACCAACTTTGCAAAGGTATTCATCCATTTTAGCATACCAGGCGCGGGGAGCTTGTTTTAATCCATATAAAGCCTTGATTAATTTGCAGACTCTATGCTCTTGCCCTTTAACTTCAAACCCTGGTGGTTGTGTCATGTATACATCTTCCTGTAAGTCCCCATTGAGAAAAGCACTTTTGACATCCATTTGATGAACTTTCCACCCTTTCTGAGCTGCTAAGGCAAGTGTGAGGTGGATGGTATTCCATTTGGCTGTGGGAGAAAAGGTCTCCTCATAATCAATCCCTTCCTGCTGCGCAAATCCTTTAGCAACAAGGCGTGCTTTATACTTGTCAATATCACCATTTTGTTTGTACTTAATTCGATAAACCCATTTGCATCCAATAGGTTTAACATGCTGAGACAATCAACAAGTTGCCAAGTGTTGTTGTCTTGAACTGCCTGATATTCATCAACCATTGCTTGTTGCCATGCTGTATGTTTTACTGCCTCTTGAAAAGAAGAAGGTTCAGTAAAATCATTTGCTATCAAAGCAAAATTGCCTTCATTTCGTTTTGATCCCCTTGTTCCTGTTTTGTTTTGTTCATTAGGCCTTACATCTTTCAAGAGTTGAACTGCCCATTTTGGAAGTTGTTGCTCACTTGTTTGAGGTTCTGAGAAGTCTCAGTCATTATAGAAGGGATTAATGTAAACTGATGTTGGTCGTTCAGGTGGTGAATCTGGAGAATCACTGTCAGAAGAACTACTGCTGGTTGGAGACGCTGATGAACTGCTAGAAGACCCAAATGGTTTTGGTGAAGTAGATGGACTGGATGACTCATCTTCAGATGAAGGAAAATCAAGTTCATACCAATTTGGTGAAGTTGGTTGACTTTGAATATTTCCTTTCCTTTTACTGCCCTTGGTTTCTAACTTGTGAAGAATATTTTCGATTTCTTTAGCACTCTTACTCTCTGTTTCATCAAAAATGACATCCCTGCTCACAATAAATTTTCCACTGGTCAAAAGACGATACCCTTTCTTTTCATCTGAATAGCCAATCATGGTGCATTTCAAACTTCTTGAATCAAGCTTAGTTCTCTTTTCTTTTGGAACTAAGGCATAACAGATGGATCCAAAAACTCAAAGATGTTTAACTTTAGGCTTGAAGCCAAACCAAGCTTCATAAGGGGTGATTCCTTCTAATGAAGCAGTTGGAGATCTGTTTCTTAGATAGACAACTGTATGGATTGCTTCTGCCCAATATGTTGGACTTAACCCTTTGAAAGTTAACATGGATCTCGCCATGCCTAACAATGTGCGATTCATCCTTTCTACGACTCCATTTTGCTGTGGAGTGTAAAAATTTGTAAGATGCCTTCTGATGCCATTTTCACTGCAATAAGTTTTGAATTCATTTGAGTTGAATTCTCCCCCATTATCTGTCCTGAGAGTACCTATCTTTTCTTTGGCTTCATTTTCAACAAGTTGTCGAAAAATTTTAAATTTCTCAAATGCTTCTGACTTGTTTTTCAAGAAGTAAACCCAAGTCATTCTACTGAAATCATCAATAAATAGCAAGAAATATTTGCAACCACCTAATGAAGGTTGAAGTGGACCACACACATCACTGTGAACTAGTTGCAGCAACCTGTTTGCATGCCATGTACTTGTTGGAAAAATTTCTCGACTTTGTTTGCCATAAATGCAGGCTTCACACTTAGCATTTTCTTTGTTGAAAGTCGGAAGTCCTTTAACCATCCCTTGTTTCTGAAATTGAGAAAGACTGTCAAAATTCAAATGTCCATATCTTACATGCCATAGTCTTATAGGTGAAATTCCTGTAGAAACTGCCCCTGCAAAATCAGAATGCCTTGGAATAACTGTTCCTTTCATCCTTAACAGTTTTCCTTCTTCATATCCTGTCATCACTGTTTGGAAGTTCTGTTTGACTGAATTAATCTTAACTAAGCCATCTTCCATAATTATTTGATGTCCAGCTTGTCGAATCATGACCAAAGACAACAAATTTTTCTTAAAGGTGGGAACATACCACACATTGGAAATCAATTTTTCTCCAATGTCAGGGAGAAAAACTTTGACTGCACCTTTGCCATAAGGCGTATGTTTTGTATCATCTGCTAGAAAGATGGAGTTAAGATGGCACTCTTGAAAATTCCAAAAGAAATCCCGTCTACAGGTCATGTGCTGAGTCGCCCCTAAATCCAAAATCCAAGCATCTTCACAATCACTCTTAGTATAAGAGGAAAGTTGGATTGCTGGTGAAGAAGTGAAGACATATTCTGAGTCATTATCATCTTGATCTTGATCATTTGCAAACTATGTTGAAGGCTGTTGAAACTTAGAAATTTTATTGATAGATGTGCGACAATTTGAAGCATAGTGACTAACTCTGTTACATCGCCTGCAAACAAATTGACTCAAATCAGTGCCTCTTCCTTGAGACTGTCCTCTACCTTGAGATTGTCCTCAACCTCTGCTTTGTCCTTTGTTTTGAGATTGTCCTCTTCCTGGATTCTGTCTTGTACCTTGCTGAGATCTTCTGTTTTGATTATTGCCTCTGCCTTGATAATTGTTTCTGCCTGAATTGAAGCCTCTGTTGGAGTTGTTTCCTCTTTGTTGACTGCGACCACGACCTTGATTTTGATTAAAATTACCTTTGCCTTTGTTTTTGGAATTGTCAGCTGGGGAGTTGCTAGTACTGGCTTCTGTAAGAAAAAAATATTCACCCACTTTCTTTTTCTTCCCAAAATTTTTATCATGTTGAGTTAACATTTCGCAGAGCTCATCAAAATTTATCTTTTCTAACTTTCCAGTGAGCTGCAAAGTTTCTAAAAAATGTGTGTAGGAAGAAGGAAGCCCAACAATTAAAATTGTGACCATAAAACTATCATCAACTGCTTGAAAACCAGCATTAACAATTTCCTGCTTAATATTCTTAAGTCTGGAGATGTATTCAAGAATATCTCCTTCTTCAGTCAATTTTTGATGCAACAATTTTAATTGTAAGTCGACTCTTTTTTATTGAGGCTGAGTATCAAACAACTCTTTAAAAGTTCTCAAAGCAGACCAAGCATCTTTTGCATTTTCGATATGGACATACATTTCATCATTGACAGAGGATTTAATGAGTGCTAATGCTTTGGCGTTTTTAACTTCCCATTTTGCTAGCGCAGCTGCATCTATAGGTTTATTTGGCTTTACATCTCCATCACAAATATCATGCCATAGTTCATTATAAACAAGAGTGCTTTCGATGAGGCGTTGCCATGTTTTGTAAGATTTTGAGCCTTCAAGTTTGTCGGAATCAGAAAAGAAATTAATCAACTTAGACATTGTAGTGTGAAGACTTCACACCACGAATCAATCTCCAAAAATCAAGATGTGCAACACAACAGCAACACACGACGCAAAAACGAACTATCGGGGCTTGGCCTTGACCCTCGAATAGTCGTCGAAATAGGAGAAAATTGACTGAGCTTTGCACTTGGCTCTAGTCAATTTCTCAAATTTTTACAAAGCAACTTTCAAAATTTTACTTTTACAATTTGCACAATCTGGTAAAAAAAAATTACCCCCCCTAAAATTACTTTGAGTCACACTATTACAAACACAAATCTCCTTATTACTCCAGAAAATTACAATACCCTTATCACTCCAAAAAAAAATACTATTATAATATTCTTCACAAAAAATCTACTTATTCCTCCAAATACAAAGTTCCACCTTATCGCTCCAATTATGATTACAAATCACAATTAAAAAAAACTCCAATTACAAAGTGAACAAATCACTTCAATGAAACATTGCAAAAGACTAAATTCATAAAAAATATTGAACGTGAAATGAACACCTCAACAAATGTAAGGAACGCTGGATCTTATTGCTAGAGGGCGCTGGTTCTTTCCATTGCAAAATGCTATAAAGTATTTTAAAGAGGCTGTTTCAAACTGGCAAAAAAACGCTGGCAAAAACGCTTTTTGAAGTTGTGCATCAACGTTGGTTAAAAATTCTATGCAGAACGCTCTATTGTTCAATTGAAATGTTGTTCAACACATTTAACACTGGCAAAAAAAATATGTTTCTATTCCAATGCTGGAACACTGGTTTCACTTTCAGATTTCAACACTGTTTGTAAATGTAGATCTTCAATCAAACGCTGTCACAGAACGCTGGTTCGAATTGTTTCAGAAATCCATGCCAAACATTGATCTTTTAAAAACGCTGTTTTCAAATGCTGGTGCTTGCAGAACGCTGGTTTTGAACGCTGAGAACGCAATCTTTTATACCACATACCGCATACCAAATACAATCAATTATTCAATTTCGATTTTTCAATTGCAATTGATTATTCAAAATCGATTTTTCAATTTCAGATACTAGATACAATCGATTATTCAAAATCGATTTTTCAATTTCAGATTTCAGATTACAAATCGATTTTTCAACTGTAGACTGCAAAATCGATCTTGGGCACTTTTGCAGAACACTGGTTCAAAGTGCTGGTTTCAACGCTGGCATTACTGAATCAATATTTCAGAAAACACTGTTCTCTAAATCGATTTACAGAATCGATGTTTGAAGATGTTTTTCATGACAGAACTTAAAAAAAAAAATTAAAAAATACAGCACTGCACACAAACTCTTTATAAACTAATTCAATCTGAAAAATAAACCCTGGCAAGAGCGCTCTCCTTTTTTTTTGTTCACTCAAACAATTAAAAAAAAATATCACACAGATTTGTAGTGGCTCCTTTTAAAACTGATTTTAGAATTTGCAGATCTAAAATCAATACAAAATTTGCAAATTTCATACCAATATTTTGCTAATCACTTCGACGGAGTTGAGTTTTCCACGACCTGATAGAGCTGGAATCTCCTCCTCAATGCATCACTGTGGCTCTGATACCAGATGAAAGAGCAGAAGTGTCCTCAGACACAAAACTTTATTGATCAAGCAAAAATATTACAGGGCAAATTGCAGGAGTTTACACATGTAAACTCACTCTCACATTCTCTCATTACACATTTCAAGAAAATAGGAAAACTAACCTATTTATAAGCTCTATGGATCACTTGGAAATTAAACAAGTGTCCATTTACAATAAATGAGCTTTTAACAAAACTACTAACTTTACTCCTAATTTAGAGCCTCAGAAACGACTCTTTTCTAGAGTCCTAATTTTTATTAACAAATTTCTAATTCTAAATATCACACAAATATTCTAGAATACTAATTATTAATTTAATATCTTAAATTAATAATTATTTTATTCAAACACTATAACCTATGATACAAATTATTTTTGGATCATCTAACATTTGGAAGGTGTCTGGAGATCCCAACACCAAAGAATTTAACGCAGAAGCCTTTAGAAGTTGGTATGGCCTAATGGTCGACATTGTAAGGAGCCAATAGAGGATCCCCAGAAACCTGCTGGATGGGTATAGTGAGCAAGTCTGGTTTGGGGTCATGCACAAGCACACATTCCTCAGACCCACTTGTGTACCATAGGACACGTTCCAGATGAGGCCACTAAAATTCAAAATTGATGAGGCAACTTTTCATACAGAAGTTTTTTCATGGCCGGGGGTTGCGATGGAAGTCAGAAACAAGGTGTACACGTACATCTTCGACGGAATGCTACCACACCGGTTGCCAGGGGAGATGGCAGTGGAGGCAGCAAACAGGGTGTCAAACCTGCAGCTCCTCCGAATTATTCAGCAACTGAATACAAAGGTACGAAGATTTAACGAAGTAGTTCAGGTGATATCAAGTAGTGCCACTCCATTCCCAATTTTTTCCGAATTCCAAGTCTCTCAGTCGACCTCGCTTCCAAACACGACCTCCATCTTTGCACCCATTCCAAATGTATTGTTGATCCTTAACTCTTATATCCCTTCTTCAATATATATTTAAGCTGCCCTTTTCCTTCTTATCCTTCACCTTAGCTCTGATACCATGTTATAAAATCAGAAAGGTAAAAATATTTTCTTATGTTGACAATTACTTGTGATATTATTGCATTATTATTAGATTTCTTTATGTTCTTATTTTATCTTCTTCATAAATAAATCATCAAAACAAAATCATGAAGATAAATGGCACTAGATATAGACACTCAGTCAAGGCTAAAACCCCTATGTAGAGGAAAACCCAGTCAAACTCTTCCACAAGTAGATTCAAATAAAATGGAGACAATCCAAGAATTTAGACCAAAATACCTTCATCTATCCACTAAGTCAACCTTCCAAATTTATTAACCAAAATTCAATAGTCACTTCTAGTAAAAAAAAATTGACCCATGTACAACTCAACATTTCGGTCTTCGAGCTTCTAGAATTTCGACCCTACTACAGACCTGCAACTTCGGCACTTCCTACAGCTTCAAAAATTCACATGTGTGAGTCAAAAGAGAGAGAAAATAGTCTACAAAATTCTTTGTTAGGGTTCCTTATTATTTGCTTCATCTTTTAGATATTTCACATTCCTTCTCTTTTCCTACAACTGTAGATAAAAATTGATTGTGTGTCTTCCAAATGAGTTGAGTAGCTGCTTATTTATAGTGATTTATGGCTCCCTTTTGAGACTGACTTGGTGGAGGAGGCACAAATTTCACTTTTGACACAAAAATAAATTTTTTTCTGTTTTACAAATCCTAATAAGGGTCTATTAAATAATGAAAAAGACTAGGACTTATGAAATAAACCCTAGAAGCATACAATGGAGGCTTAGATCTAAACATAAAATAATAAAGCATGAAACCCATGCCAATAAAAACTCTATTCTTTCACAATATTTTTTTCTTTCTTTCTTTTTACAAATACATTATATCATGACTCAAATACAATTATGAAGATCGAAATTAGTTACATTCTTCAATAGTTCATTGGGCTTGACACACTTTTATTCCGATCGTTGAGTCTCGGCCAAAAACTTTTCCCTAGAGGTTGATGCAGCTAAAAGAATGTTAAAGCATAAAATGGACAGAATGAAGGAAAATGAAATAAAATTCAAAACATGGCTGGGACATTAATTAGCATGGTGAGAAAAATAATAGCATGAGCTATTCCCCCCTCATTAGTCATCACCAAGAGTTTTGAGCACTTTATGCTCCATCACATAATAAATTAACTCTTGCATGTTACAACCCTAATGAGCAAGAAATTGATTCATAATTAAGGGGTAAATAAATGTTAAACTATTAAAAGAAAGTTTGGGCTCCTAAGTTATGCTCCCATTCAATGAATTATCAAAAAGAAGTAAAAGGTGCAGTAGAGGGGTGGAAAAACTAGGCCAAGGGAAGGGGTAACTCATGTCTTCACGATTTCTCCCTCCTTACATCTATACACTTGGGATGATGGATCTCCATTAGTTGGTCCCATGGCCATTGCACCTTGCCCTAGAGTTCTTCCTCTCCATTGCCACTATTGTCACAAACACCTATGGATTGAAGGTTTGACCTAGGACATGTCACCTCCCCCTTAGGGGTTGGAAATGCCTAATAGGGTTGACCATCTAGCCATCCCTAACACAAGTAGGGAACACTTTTACGAGACTTGCTATAATTAGATATTTGAAGGTGATATTAGTTTAAAGTGTTATTATGCCCTTAACAATTAAGTATGGTCCACTATGATGCATATATGGTTATTGTATCTAATAATTGGCGACTTTTACTTGATCTTGAGATGGGTTTTCTAGGTGGTCCTTCACATAACAATGGAGGCCTTTGAGGGCACCTTGCATCACCAATACACAGTATGCCCAGGCCATGTTGCACCTTCCAGAGAGAAGTGATGACCTTGTAGATGCAGTGTTGCCTCTGTAGAACAGAGAATTGGGTACTTCGATTGATCCACAAGATGATTGGCACCCTATAGCACCCTGAAATGTTGAAATGTCAAGCTCCTCTTAGTGTTGGATTTACTTTATATTGTACTAATCGGACCCAATATGCCCCTAGGTTTGCCTTGGAAATGTTTGATGTGTGTTTCTTTTTTTTGAGTCTAGATGATGCTCATCATCCTGAGAATGACAAGGTAGGATTTGTATTCACTTTTGGAGACCCAATGCTAGAGAGAGATAGTGCCACATTACCCATCTATCCCTTGAAAAGGTGACGGAGGGTACTTAAATCATGGTTTTTGAACATGGAGGAACTTTGAAACACTTTTGAGGTCTTCCCTCAAGGTTTGGAGCTGATTATGATGATTAAGCATCTCCTTAGCCCATTCCACACCTTTTTGTGACATTTATTGCTAAAAAAGGAGATGACATCATTTGGAGGATATCAACCAATATGTGTGTACTTTTATGGTATCATTTTATTGTTTTGAGCTATAGGGTTGGACTGTAACCATTTGTCTCGTCAAAAAATAAAAATTAAACTTTTTTTAGGGCTTGTAGGCATATTATTCCTTTTGTAAAAGTGAAGGGATAAGCCTCATATAAATAGAGGATCCCTCCACTTCATTTGGATATCATCACACATGTGAACTAGACCTCTACAAAGATTGAAAATTGCCTTTGTCTATTTCGCTACTTGCCACAATGTGACTTTTATAGAGCATATTAATATTGGAGATTGATTTTTGCATTGGATATGTCTTTTTTGGGACTGAAAGAAGGTTTTCTTGGTGGAATTTGCAAACTTATTGCTGATTTTCTATATTTTTCATGTGAATGAATTTATGTTAGGGTTTCTAAATGTTTAATGATTAAATTCATATTGTTTATTGGAAATTTCGGTGAAATTTTGCATGTTAAAATCATTCTTCTTTGAAACCTATAGAACTCCTAGGGTGCATCTTCTAAATTTAATTTATCCCCTCACAAAAATATATGTTAGAGAGAAATTGTAAGACCTAATCCACATGGATGACATGTGTGTGCAAAGTTTTATTATAGATTAGGATGTTATATAAAATATGAGGAAAAAATGGTGTGGAAAGGGTTGAAATATGTGGTTTATGAGAATTTGGAAGGTGGAAGATGTTTATGAGAATTTGGAAGGTGGAAGATGGATTGAAAAGGCCAAAAGAGTATCACGAAGAACCCATAATGGCCTTCATGAGTATAGAAAGTAGTTTTGAGGATAGTGGCTTTCATGAGTATGAAAAGAAATTTTGAGGAGAATGGCCTTCATGAAAATTTAATGACAACCAAAACAAAGGTTGAGTTTGGTGAAGAATTGAGTGCCTTTGAGCTCATCCAAAACATTTTCAATGACTAGAATGGGGAACTTATCCTTGATGGTTACGTTTTTGAGAGCTTGAAAGTTAGGAATAATTTTCCAAGTGGCTTCTTTTTCGAGTACCATTACAACTAGTGGTGAATAAGGACCGATATTAGGGTAGGTGACACTAGCAACTAGAAACTCCTAAACTATCTTTTCAATTTCATTTTTTTGTAATATGGGTGGTGATTAGTGCATACATTGGGTGGGAGGCTACCCGATATGATAAGAATAGACGGCACTAGGAACTAGTAACTCCTAAACTATCTTTTCAATTTCATTTTTTTGGGAAAATGGGTGTTAGTAAGGGCATACATTAGTTAGGAGGCTACCCAATATGAGAAAAATAGAATTATCATACGTACCACAAGAGGGTGTGAGGTTACCTAGTATGAGAAAAATAGAGTGATCATGTGTACCATAGGAGGGTGGGAGGCCTTGGTTGGTTTCAAAGCTTGATTGGTGTTTGAACAAGACTAACTGAATGTTAGGAAGGATGGGTTGAGAACTCGAAAAAAATTCCTGGATCCCTTTTGTTTGAAATTTTTCCATACAATGTGAGTTGATTAATCTCCAGAGAAATGGTTGTGATTATTTGGAAAGTGTAGTAATGGCCTTCTTGCTGGAAACCCATGTATAATTGTTGGAAATCCATGGTGTTGGGACCTAATGTTTATAACCATTCATTACCCAAAATAATGTCACAACCACCTATTTCAGTAACAAACAGGTGGATTTTCAAGGATTAATCACCCATTTGAAATTGCACAGTTTCACAACAATCCCGACATTGCATGAAACCTCCATTAACAATCATGATATATAAGTTTTTCACAACATGGATATAACAATGTGTTTCTTGGGCTATCCATCGATTAATAAAGTTATGGATGCTAGTGTTTTATATTAAAATAATGAATTTATGATGTTTGATATAGCCAATCAATTTCAAGGTTTGGGAAGCAGAAATACTACTCAACTCATGCATGGATATTCAGAGTTCCACATCCAAATAATTAGAGGGAGGAATGTATTAAAATCATAAAGGTATAGGTTCCTGAAATATATATTTTTCTTGATCCTCCCAATTGTCCTCTAAAATTCCCATAAAGATTTTTTGTTCCTTACATTTATGTCTAGGAAAATATTTCTCATCATAATTTTAGTAGAGACCTTTAAGTTAGCACTCCACCATTTTAGCATGGGTTGATTGTGGATCTTAAGAGAAGATGAAGGATATTCATTGATTGGATGAGGAAAATGAATAATTTATGGTTTTTTTTTAAATTTGGGAATTCACCACCTTTCGGGCTTCCCTAACTCCTTGAAAGGCTTCTATCCAAGTAGGAGGGAGAACCATTAAGACTTGGTTATGTATCTCTTGATTTATGCCATTAATAAAACATTCCCTAAAGAAGGTATTCAACATGCATTTGGTGTGAAAAGAGAGTTTCTCCAAATTAGAGATGAACTCTTCAAATGTACCAAATTGTTTAAGTTTGGTTAGGTGTCCCAAATAATGAGTGTTTGGTTCAAAATGTTCATAGAGTTTCTACAAAAAATTGTGCCAAAGAAATATAACCCCAATGGAAGTTCTTATGCCACTGCCAACATTCAATATCTAGATATAAGTTACCCACATGAATTTTTCATTAAGTCATTAATTATTCCATGCATGGAAAAACAATGTTCCATCTAAGTGACCTACCCTATGGGTATGGAGCCATCAAATTTTTTTATATCCACTTTAGGTATTTGATATCACATTCGAGCCATATGTTCACAAACAAATTGGTGAGGTTTCAACCTTGTGTGATTGGATGATTCAACTCTCTTTGGTTGGTATTTATAATCCTTAAATCGATTGTATATTTCCATGAGTTGGAATACCTATTCTAGGACTAAGTCTAGTTTTGTGAGCTTTGCATTGTTGATGGAAGGTAAGTTTTGCTTGGTAGGGGAGTGCATACAACCTAGTTTGTGTTACAACTAGTTTCAAACTTGGAGATTTGGTTGCTGAGTTTGTGGTTTTTAGTAGCCATAGGGATGGGTTCCACAAGAAAATGTTTCTATAGTGTGCTATTGTTACCACAAAATAAAGCATTCCTTGGAGAGGGAAACCCTACGAGACAAAGAGCTATACTAAGTGCTAACAATGTGACAATGGCCCACTGTCACCACTGCCAAGGTCCCCTTCTCATTACAAACTTTCTTTGATGGGAGGAGTCCTAGTGTTGAATAATGTAACTAGTGTCAGTCTTCATAATTGTACTTGAGTCATGATGTAATATATTTGTCAAAAGAAAATTTTATTACTAACTTATTAAAGCATGATTTTCATGCTTGGGTTGATGTTCAATAGGTCAAAGCACCCAATGGGTGCTCTATGAATTTTCTTGAATCAAATTTATTATGTATATCCTTCTTTTATAATTTATCTTAGTCATGTTGAACTCTCCATCCATCAACAAACTCAAATCAACCTCAAAATTGGCTCTATTCTCATCATCTACAAGTCGACCTATCAACCACTCATGCCAGCTCAATATTATATGCAACAAAAACTATAAATACCCTCATAAACTTGACTCATTTGGAAAAAAAATGAGTTGGCGGTATGAAGAAGATGAAGTGGGAAAAAGAGTGTTAAATTGCAGATCGAAGGTCATCTTTGAAGGTCGAAGTTTTTGTTGGAAGTTATCATGGCTAAACTAAAAGTATATTACAGGTCAAAGTCATTACGGGACTGTGACTCTATTACATGAACACAATTGTTTCAAATTAAAGATTGAATAGCAACTCAATGGATGGAGGGGTACAAGTCTGTCTCAAAGGTCTTGGTTGTATCACTTTGAATTGAGGCTATTGAAGGAAGAGTCGTGTTTAGTCAATTTAATGTCTTAAATTTCTATCATAAATTATCGACCGAGGTTAGTAACCTGATCAAGTGTGGTGCACTATATATTCTTAGATGCCCTTTTTTCTTACTTCATTGTGTATTTTATATATTATTTTTGGGGGGTTTTGTATTTTATGCCTAGAGTTGAGAACTGAAATTGATCTAAGGAATGAAATCTTTAAATGCTATGGAAAAACTAAATATGAATGAAATTTAATGATGAAAACTTATTCTTAAAGAAGGAAGAAAAGGAAATGTTATTTTTACTCTAAGAAAAGGAATTGCCTTACAAATAACTCTTAATGAAATGAATGAAATATAAAATCTAAAAGAAGGAAGAAAAGTAAATGTTAATTAACTAATATAATTTGCATAAAAATTAATCAAACTTTAGATGGTTAAAATATGAGATATGTGAGACTTATTCTAGGCCAACAAAACATCTATGGAAAACATTTAACTAAACTGATTCTTGATATAAACAAAGCATTGTTCTAAATCTGATTAAATTCTACTGATCTTTAAATGATATTCTATCTATCAACATGACAAAATAAAACCATATTCTACCTTATCCATCGAAAGCATTAATTCTATGAAAACAAAGCATTTAATCTACTTTTAAAATAATCAAAGTACAATTCTACTCTAACTCTATCCTAGTTTTAAATCTATCTAAGAATGATCAAAATAAAACTTCTAATCTAATTCTATTCTACATTCCATGGAATGAAAGCATAAAATCTATTGCTATGAAATTGAACTATTGTGCTAATTGAAATCAATTTTAACTAAGGTAAGCAGGAAATGACAGAGTATCTATTTCTCAAAACAACATGTTTAGTCTAAAATCCTATGGTTGATGTGTAATCAAATGCACGAATCTATTCAATTGGAAGATGACGGAGTCACATTCATGTAATGATTCAGGCGAGCATAAGATCTAACAATCAACTATAAATGTAAACAACTGATTCAGAAAACATTTAAAAGACTAGTTGACATGAAATTAAACTATGAAACAGTGAGCAATTAAAATACGAATTGACGAGAATATAACTATGAAATGATGAGAGTCTAATTATGAATTGACGAGAATTTATCTAGGAAATTAAGTTATGAATTTGATAGTAAACTAAACTACGAAATAACTATAAAACCTCCTTTCCATACAGGGCCCTTTGCAATAGAACGAGTGTGAAATCTAATTAGACTATCCACACATCAATGATCTGGAACTGGTCTTCTTTATTAGCAAAAAAGAGTATAAAAGCGTATCACAGTATTATCACAAAATTAAACCTATTCCCGGTTTCAACAGCCTGATATTTATAAAAGTTTTTGGATTATAACTGTTTGAGAAAATTTCACCTATGGAAAGAAAAAATAAAAGTAAGAGTCATTTACAAGCAAAGTCTTCATGGCTTTCTCTCGATTTTCTACGTAAGAGAAAATTGAGAGTCTTCGTCTATTGATCTCGTTCCTTGACTGATCTTTGACCGCGAGTGTAGGCCGTATTCCTTCTTGAATTCGAACAGGTGAGTAGGATACGATCCATATGTGGATCATTTCAAAACTACCCATATGAATTGCTTCTTCATTTACTTCTTGAAACCTGTCAAACAATAACGGTGGCTGCAGAAACAAAGGTTAGCTACAAAATTGCCCGAATTATGTAGCTATTTACAAAAATTCATATAAATAATAAGAAACATTATAATATAAAGTAGAGATCATATAAATGCCTTCTCAGATGTAAAATAGGTCAATTATCACTAATTGAGTTTATGGTTTTGTGAAAAAGGAAGAAAAGATGGTGGAAAAGGATGTCAAATTAGGAACAATTTTGAGGTTCAACATACCCCCACTAAGAGACCATTGCATGTCCTCATGCAATTTCCAAAATTGTGAGCCTTCACCTTTTACTGCATTTGTTCTGATACCTCTTCCAGTAAATCCAACTTCCTCTTCTTCTCTTCCTTAAATTGATTTCCATTCTTGGTTTCTTCATTTTGTACTTCAAACTGATGACTTTTCTGTTCAGAAAGCTATTCCTTTTCTTCAATTTCTTGTTCTTTTTATACCATGGCCCCAAATTAGTATTATCACTTATGACCTTTTCTAAGGGATTATGTTCCTTCAGAGATTCATTTTCTTATTTGATGTGCATGTTCAGTATCTCTAGTTCATAGATTTCTTGCTTCAAAGTGTTCACTATAGGTTCTTGTGGACTGGTAGGCTTCTCTTCAACACTTGGATTTGATTATGCATGTCTCTTCTCTAAGGACTCAATGTAGTCATAAATATCCTGTTGTATCGGGTCAATTTATGGGGTCCTTCTGCTTGGACTGTGTATAGGAGAGGTAGTAATAGGCGATGGTACTTGGGGCTCTTCATCTAAATTAACATATTCTTTTTTCTGTGGGGATGTCTTCTTCAAGGGTTTACGAAGTCTAAAACTTCTTCTTGGCTGTGGAGGGCTTAAGATTTTTGAGTTTATAGCTTTTCCCTTTTCCTTTACATTAAATCTCTTTTTGAATCCACTCTGTTTCTTATTATTCAGTAATTCTGCAATGGCGGATTCTTCTTCTTCTTGTTGTGGTTGAGGTGAGGACTTGTATTCAATGCAGGTATCAAGCTTTCTCCTCCTCCTTCTTTTGGTCTTGTCATCCATAGGATTTTCTTGTGCTTCTTCTTGAAAATGATTTCTGATTAGGAAGCTTTCCCAGGAGTCCCCTATACTCTTTAAATGAAATTCAATGTGTATCTTTATCAGTCCATGATGATACAAGGTAGTCTCTATAAATTGGACTCTTTTCTACACATTTACTAACATTTTCTTTAAGCTGTTCAATAGGAAGTATGGGAGGTTTATTTCTATGTCCTCTAGGAAATTCATTAATAGTATGACATGGTAGACAAACATACAACCAAATCTACCCTCTCAAGTAACAAATTTTGTTATAATTAACAACATGTTCCTGCATTTGTTTTTAAGTGTCGTACTAGGAATTCCCTTCTTAAAAATAGTAGTGTCCATACCTAGATTCTTCATAAAAATATTCCATTATTCGCCATGAATTTCCATGTTCTTGAACCATCTTTCACCGGTTTTTGGAAGTTCTGTGGCTTCTACTATGAAGGCCTCTGTCATCGAAAACTTTATGTCCCCAATTTCTACCTCTGTCCCATCTAAGGCTCACACAAAAGATTTGGTGACCTCTTTGTGGAATCTATCGATCTTCTCTATGAACTGGAGCCATCGTACCTTCTGTAGCATTTCCTTCATTTGTGGATAACCTTCCATGAATTTTTTTCCCATCAGCTTGGTTCTTACTATTAGACCCATGTATTTGTCACAAGGAGTTTTCGCCTTCATAACTATTCCTTTTCGACTAGGAGGATTGAGGGTTTGGCTCTGAGTTAAGGGTGTCTAAAGGAGATTGTAGAGACGTGTAGGTAAAATAGATATGCGAGCAAGGGTTTAGGAGCATGAATACGTGGGTTACGAAATGAGATATGGCCGTTAATCATTAATAAATGAAATCATTCTTGATCATTATGGGATGTGATACAGAAGAAGTGGTCGAATTATGGATTTGTGGTGTGAACTGAGTAGAATCAGTTTTAGTGATGAAAATTTGAGGTGGAAACATATGATCATCTAAATTATATACACTAATGTTTTTTAACCTTTTTTTTTTTTTTTTTGGTAACATACCTTGGAACTAACCTTTGTTGATCTTCTTTTTGTCTTGATTCCTCAGGTGTCTTTCAACATGACCTTCAATTGAGTCTTTAGTTGCTTCTGTTCAGTATGTCCTGCTTCATAGGCTATAAAGTGTAGAAAAGCTGCAGAATGTGATGATAGCTGCATATTATTATGAAAGATACATAAATGTAACAATTCTGTAGCTACTCTTTTATTGCTTCTGAAAAATAAAGGGAACAAAGAATTTTGAGATTTTTTTAGAATGGAAGAAAATATATGTCAGAGATGAACTCTGATTTTCACCTTGTATTTTTTGTATAAGGATTCCAATCATTGATTGGTTTTCATACTTATTGAATTTTTTTTAATTATATATATATATATATATATATATATATATTAAGATATGAAAAGTAAAAAGAAGACTAAGTTGGGAAAGAAGAAGGATTCTTCTTCACCAACTTCATTTAAACATTTTCTTGAAATTTTTTGATAAATTCCTCCTTTGTAATTGGTTTATGATAGACCTTTATTCGATGTCCATTCACAAGAAGAGGTGCCTTTTCTTCATCAATTTTCCTTATCCCGACTGCCCCATTGTCAAAGGCTTTTTCGATCTCATAAGGCCCCAATCAATGAGTCTGAAATTTTCCTTGGAAGTCTTTGAACTTTGAATCGAACAAAAGTTCCCAATATCCTACTTGAAATTATCTTTATTTATGTACCTATCATTCCATATGGACCTTTGTTGCTGAACTAGGATGGTTCTTTGAACTGCATCTTGCCTGATCTCATCAAGCTCATTGATTTTCTCCATTCTGTGTTTTTGGGCTTCTGATAAACCATGTCCCAATATGACTGCTATCTTGAAGGTTTTGATCTCTAATTCTATTGGAAACAAGACTTGTTTCCCATAAACAAGTTCATAGGGAGTATATCCTATTATATTCCTCCATGTAGTCTAGTAGGCCCATAAGGCTTCAGGAGGCCTATCTTCTTAATCCTTCCTATGTAGATGTATAGTATTTATGAGGATTTATTCGATCACTTTATTGGTGGACTTCACTTGTCCATGACTTCAACTTTAGATGAGTTTATTTTAATTCCATCCCCTGCAATGTGATGTCCTAAAATAATTCCTTCAGTAAACATCATAGAGCACTTTTCAAGAATTAGTGAAATATTTTCTTCTTTATATATTTTAGGAACCTTTTCCAAATTTTCAAGAGCCTCTTCAAAAGAATTTACCTAAACTGTAAAATCATCCATATATACTTCCACACAATCATGTATTAGATTAGAGAAAATTCCTAATACTACTCTTTCGAATCTTGAGGGTGCATTGAAAAATCGAAAGGGAAGTACTTGGTAAGCATAGGTTCCCCATGGCGAGGTGAATGTGGTTTGGTATTGGTCTTTAGGTGCTACTTGAATTTGATTGTAACCACTAAAACCATCCAAGAATGAGAAATGCTTCTTCCCTGCTAATGTATCCAATACTTGATCTTTGAAAGGCAATGGGAATGCTATTTTAGAGTAGCCTTATTCAGTTCTCGATATTCAATGCATACCCTCCATTTTCCATTATTTTAAAGTACAATCATCGAGGGAGAAACCCACTCACTATCTGAAATTGGATAAATGAAGTTTACATTCAACAATTTTTGCAATTCTTCTTTCACAATTTCCCTAATATTTGGATTCATCATTATTTGAGGTTGTCTGATAGGCCTAGAGTTTTACTCAATGTAGATATGATGTATGCAAGTCTCAGGATTAATTCCCTTCATGTCAGTGGACTCCCATGCATTTGCAGAAGAATGTTTTTACAATGTTTTGATTAACTCTTCTTGTTGGAATTTCTTCAAGTTTTTGTTTATGTTTAAAGTTTTTCTTAGAAATGTTTCAACTACAGAGTTACCAAATTATTCCATAGAATATAAAGACATCTGTCTCAATGAAAAGTATTCAATATTGCATTGTTCTTGAAAATTGTGATCATCTTCACATTGTGAAGATGTTTCAAAATTTTCTATTGAATTTAAAATTTGACTTTCTTCACTAATATGAGAAATAGTAAAGAGAGGTTGTATTTCATTGTCATCATCCATCCATTCCTAATTTTCTATTTCTGTGATTTTTTTTTTGAGGATATAGAGTGAATTTATTTGTTGAATTACCATTAGAAATAAACATATCACCAGATCTACAACTAATGAAAGAATCAGCTGTAGCTAACCAAGGTCTTCCCAATATCAATGGATGTCCCCCTAGGTTTTTCTTGGGATTTAAGATCATAAAATCAACTAAATATTCACAAGATTCTAAGGATGCATATATATCTTCTAATACACCATCTGGCTTGATTATTGATCTGTCTGCTAATTGCAGTAATGTTGGTGTATACTGAAGGTTTGGAAGCCTAAGTTGTTCCATGGTTTGTTTGCTCATGATGTTTATGGCTTCTCCTAAGTAAATTAATGTATTTTTAATCTCAATACCATTGATGTGTGTTATTACAACTGGACTTCCTGGGTCCAAATATTTTTGTATAGCTATTTTTCCCATCATAATGTCTGCAAGCTTTCCTACTAACTGAATCCTTTTTACTTCTTTTGTTTTTCTTCCTGATTTTTTTATGCTCAACTCTCTTATTTTTTTTTTTTTTTTTTTTCTGAATTAGAATGATTCTATTAAGCAGAAATATGGTACAATATGATGATACAATCAAGAGAAACAGAAAACCAGCAACCTAAAATGATAAAATTATCAACCTCGGTCCTGGAGAAGGAAAGAAACAAGCAAGGAATAACAAGAAAAGACTGGATGGAAAAAGACCGAAAACTACCCAGAGTGGGCAGAGGCCTCTATACGAAGCTTTTTCCCTTTCTTTTTACTGACTTTAACCCATCCATCCTGGGGTGTATGAGCTAAAACAACTTGAAGACCAGAGTTCTCTGAAGTGGGGATCTCCTTATCTGAATCAAAAGAGGAGGTCACATGAGAGCGCTTCTGAGTGACAGCAGTATCGGGAGGATGCGAAGGAGCATCAGTGGGTATGTCCATTGTCTAATTATGATCTGATTCTGCTTCACTTCCATCATCTTCTGAGCAAGAGGAATCAGAGTCCTCTGCAGGTGGCGGAGAGTATGGAGCCCATCGTTTAGTTTTGGGCTTGGAGTTGTTCTCCTTTTTCTGTTTTTCTGGGAGAGCTGGGCATGAGTTCTGTAGATGCCCTGTTTGGTGACAATGTCGGCAATGGAAGACGATATTCTCATAATCCAGTGTTTGAGTCCAAAAAATGTCGTTTATCTTGATATTGATTTGGTCTGGAAGTCCCTTGCTTAAATCTAGTTCCACACATATTCTGGCATATGTGTAGAGACCTTTGTTTTCCTGCCAATAATCTCCCATCAGAAAACTGCCCAAGGTGTTGCCTATCGCTTTATAGACTCTAACATGCCATAGATGGACTGGTAAGTTGGGAAGCCTGATCCAGACAGGTGTTCTGGTGATGACAACAGTTGCTGGGTCAAAATCTGGGAACCATGGAGTTAAGAAGAGCCCTGCAGTTCCCATGAACCAAGGACCTTCTTCTATAGCCTTGTCATAATGCTTAATATTATCAAACAGAACTATGAAATATCCTTTTGAACAGAAGTTGAATTTGCAATGGTGAGTCCAGTTAGCATGGATCCAATCATAGAGTTCCTTAGAGCGCGGCCACAATCCATTAAATCTGCATATGATGGCTCTTTCTGCAAATTTTTAAAGATCATTTGCGATGTTTGAATGGGTTAACTCAACAGAGGGAACCTCCTCAAGCTTGTCAACCAAAAAAGGCTTTGGTTTAAGGGCTTTAGGGGGTTTGGGGTGCTTAGAGTGAACCTCATCTTTGTATGAGAAGGAAGGAGCAGAAGAAGACTGACCAACATCACCACCTCTCAAACAAGGGGTTAGCACTAAAGAGTCATTCTTATTAATGTTGTAAGCAGAGAGGGACATAAAATCTTCAAGTTGCTTACCTTGAAAGAGAAGCATCTGAAAGGCTGAGGGAATCCCAATCTGGCATTCCAGATTTAGTTTGAGAGTCTGCACCAGATCTGAGGAGAAAACCCATTGCAGAATGGTCTTGCCTGAAGGTTGTGAAATTTGGATTTGATAGGAGGCAGAGTAGATCCTGAATGTCTACTGTAATGACACAGAGTTAGGATATTTGATGTCTCCAAGAGTAAGTCTACCTGGGAACTGTTGGGGAGGGCATATCTTCTGCGAAGGGAGACAGACGCTCCATCTCAGATCCGAAACGGAGGACAGGGAGACACAACAATAAAAAGGCGGCAAGTTCTTCCACAGCAAGCAGAACCCTGCACTGCTACCTGCGTGCTGAGAAATGAGAAAGTCATACTCTGCGCGCCTGTCCAAGGGTCTTGGAGCATGAGTACTGTTGCAGGAATCCTCATGCAAAGCCACTGAGGAGCGAAAGGGGCTCTCGAAGTGCAGAACACGCTGTCGTCGATCTGTTGGTAGCGATAGCAGCTTCAGGGTTGCGGGACAGAGATAATACTGAGCGAGCAACGCAGAGAAGGGGGCAACCGAAGCAGAGGTAAATGGAGATGGTCTCCCAAGCATTTGTGGCGCGACAACTTCAGAGGAGAGAGCAGCTGCTTGTGAGGAAAAAAACAGAACCCTAATCGCCATTCCGCTTAACTCTGTGAATCACAAAAACCTCGAGACTTCTCTATGCTCAACTCTCTTATTGATTTAGATAGGATAGGAATATATTTAATTCCTTGTAAAAAAGGAATTTTGATACAAACATTTTTCAATTCATCTAGAAAATCATTGTTAGGAAACAAAATTTGTTTTTCTATCCCTCTATCGATTTGTAATCTTTCAGGGAAAGGAGGGTTAGAAACAGATATTGAAGGTTGCTCTATAATAGGAGTTGAGTTTATTGGATTTTTTTTTTTTTTTTTTCAAAATTTTGGTTCTGTTGAAGGGATGTCCTTTCTCCATAATTTTTAGTTTGTTGTAGAGAATTTTCTTCATCAAGATCATATTTTTCTTGAATAACAACAAAAGTATTTTTCCTTTCTAATATCCTACTAGATCTAAGTTGGACACTATTAAGATCTAGTGGAGTAATAATATAAGCTGGAAATTTTTTTCCTTCTATGTTATAAGAAGTTTGAACATTTTTATTATTTGGGTTTGGTAATGGCTGGGTAGGTAGTTGATTTGGCCTTTGTGGAAATGGTAATGAAAGTTGTGGGTTATGATTTTGGAATTGATTTTGTTGATAGGATTGTGGATACTGATGATACTGAAGTATCTTCCATAAGGTTTTTGCATCCCTTGTGTCCAAGGTTGAGGCTTGGACTAAGGTTTCTGCCATGATGAATTCCAATTGTTTGGTGGGGGATGATTATACATTTGATTGTTAAAAATTTGAGTTTGTGGCCCTTGCGATGGTCTTCTAGAGACAAAAAAAAGAGGTTCTACTGGATGTGGAGCTACTTCTTCTTGGAAAACAACCTTAAGACCTGATATAGAGGGACATTTTTTAGTTTCATGATTTTCTGCACAAATAACACTGGTTTCTATGACCTTTATATCAAGAGGAAATTCTCTTAAGACATGTTTATTTCTACATTTAGGACATAAAATAGTTAAGGCATCAGTTTCAACTTTCTGCTTGTTTTGTAATTTCAGTGTGTCTAGTTGTTCACTAAGACTCCTTAAGATATGTGTTTTAAATTCATCAAGCATATTTCCAAATTATTCCCTACTTACTGTTCCAGCTGCAGATTTATTCACCCTAGAGAGAATAAGATCTCTTGCATTTTTCCTAGTTTTTTATTTTCCCCTCGAAAGATGAATGCATAATTCAAAATTTTCAAGTAATGATAGTTGAGAGATGTCTCACTTTCCCATCATGCTAAGGATATCTATCCATTCATCTCTGATGGATTTCAATAAGAGATTTTAAAGTATCTTGATCTAAGTTTTCCACTTTAGGTCTTAAGATATTGTAATTGAATCTCTCAATTAAGTCTTCCAAGTTTTCATCCTCGTTTTGCATCATTTTAAATAATTCATCCTTCCTATTAATAACTGTGAAATTATCCATAAATATTTGTAAAAATGCACTTTTCATCTCATCCCATGTCCTAATAGATTGTGTAATCAAACCCATGAACCATTTTAAAGATGCACCCCTGAGTGTTGCAGGAAATAAATTCAATTTTTGAGAGTCTTGTAAGTAATCATATGATCTACATAAAACCTCAAATTCAAATAGAAATGTTTTAGGATCTTCACTCCTTAACCCATGGAAATTGGGAAGGATGGAAGGTGAAATATTTTTCATTGTGGAATTTGTATCCTCATCAACTACAGGAAATCAAACAGAGTTATGTTCTTCCCTATTTTCTCCTCTTCCTCTACCTCATCCTCCACTTCTTCTTCCTCCTCCTATTCTTAAGGCATCTCCATTCATAACTTATCCTTCTCCTTCTCCTTCTCCTTCCATTGTAATTCCTCAGAGCTAATGTAGGGTTCTAACTGTAGAGATATTTTTTCTTCCTATGGTTCCTCTATTAATGGGATATTGAAGAAAGTTTCTTATTCTTATTCCTTACTAGGGATTTCTAACTCTTGAGCTAGAATATGTTCTCCTATAAAGGTGAAAATTTTACTTCTTCTGTTGGAGATCTAGGATCTTCCTCTTTTAAGACTGCTTCAGTAGATGAAGTTGGAGAATCTCATAGTTGGATTTCTGACCTTAAGACTTTAGGAAGTCTATGTCTTGTAGTGAAAAATAGAATATGAGTTTGAGATGGTGGTGTGGCACTTCATGGTCTTGGTGGAGTGAGTGGTGTTGCTAGAATCAAACTTCTACCTCTAGCTATGAATCTACCCCTAAAGTCTCTTTCTTTACGCATTTCATTTTTTTTAGATGTAAGAAATAAGGCTTCCTAATTACACTTCCCTGACAACGGTGAAAAAAATGTTTAGTCAATTTAATGTCTTAAATTGCTATCATAAATTATCGACTGAGGTAGTAATCTGATGAATTGTGGTGCATTATATATACTTAGATGCCTTTCTTTCTTAATTCGTTGTGTATTTTATATATTGTTTTTGGGGGGTTTTGTATTTTATGCCTAAATTTAAGAACTGAAATTGATCTAAGGAATTAAATCTAAGATTCTAAATGAAATCTTTGAATGCTAGGGAACAACTAAATATGAAGGAAATTTAATGATGAAAACTTAAAGAAGGAAGAAAATGAAATGTTGTTTTTACTCTAAGAAAAGGAATTGATCTACAAATAACTCTTAATGAAATGAATGAAATATAAAATCTAAAAGAATGAAGAAAAGGAAATCTTAATTAACTAATATAATTTGCATAAAAATAAATCAAACTTTAGATGATTAAAATTTGAGCTATGTTAAACTTATTCTAGGCCAACAAAACATCTATGGAAAACATTTAACTAAACTGATTCTTTATTTAAACAAAGCACTGTTCTAAATCTAATTAAATTCTATTGATATTTAAATGATATTCTATCTAGCAATGACAAAATAAAACCATATTCTACCTTATCCATTGAAAGCATGAATTCTATTAAAACAGAGCATTTAATCTACTTTTAAAATAATCAAAGTACAATTCTAATCTAACTCTGTCCTAGTTTTAAATCTATCTAATATAACTTCTAATCTAATTATATTTTACATTCCATGGAACGAAAGCATAAAATCTATTACTATGAAATTGAACTACTGTGCTAATTGAAATCAATTTTAACTAAGGTAAGCAAGAAATGACAGAGTATCTATTGCGCAAAACAACATGTTTAATCTTAAATCCTATGGTTGTTGTGTAATCAAATGCACGAATCTATTCAATTGGAAGATGACGGAGTCACATTCATGTAATCATTCAGGAGAGCATAAGATCTAACAGTCAACTGCAAATGTAAACAACTAATTCAGAGAACATTTAAAAAGCTAATTGACATGAAACTTAAACTATGAAACAGTGAGCAATTAAACTACGAATTGACGATAATCTAACTATGAAATGACGAGAATATAATTATGGATTTACAAGAATTTAACTAGGAAATTAAGCTATGAATTTGATAGTAAACTAAAATATGAAATAACTATAAAAAACTCCTTTCCGTGGAGGGGCCCTCTACAACAGAACGAGTGTGAAATCTACTTAGACTATCTGCGCATCAATGATCCGGAACTAGTCTTATTTATTAGTAAAACAGAGTATAAAAGCATATTACAGTATTATCACAAAATTAAACCTATTCCCGGTTTCAACAAACCGGTATTTATACAAGTTTTTGGATTAAATGTCTGAGACAATTTCGCCTATGGAAAGAAAAATAAACTAAGACTACAAGTCTATTCAGAAGCAAACTATTCATGACTTTCTCTCGATTTTCTACATAAGAGAAAATCAAGAGTCTTCGTCCACTGATCTCGTTCCTTGACTGATATTTGACCGCAAGTGTAGGCAGGATTCCTTCTCAAATTCGAACACGTAAGTAGGATATGATCCATATGTGGACCATTTCAAAGCTACCCATATGACTCTCTTCTTCATTTACTTCTTGAAACTTGTCAAAAAATAACGGTGGCTACAAAAACAAAGGTTAGCTACAGAATTGAACGAATTCTGTAGCTAATTATAGAAATTCATCTAAATAATAAGAAACATTATAATATAAAGTAAAGATCATCTAAATGCCTTCTTATATGTAAAATAAGTCAATTATCACTGATTGAGTTTATGGTTTTGTGAAAAAGGAAGAAAATATGGTGGAAAAGGATGTCAAATTAGGAACAATTTTGAGGTTCAACAAGTTCTTGATTGGGTTTCCCCCTCCTTAGGGTTTTTTCCCTAGATGAGTGCCTATATTTTTTTTTTCTGTGTTGTGATATTTATTTTTTGGCATTTGTCTTGATGATTAGAAGCTAATTACCTAAAGAAAAGATAAAATAACATCACAAAAACTTGTCATTGTAAGAGAAATCATTTTAAAAGGAGACCTAAACTAATTGTCCTAGATTTCTCATCATGGTATCATAGCCAAGGTTAAGATAGGAATCCTGAAGGTCACAACCTAACTTATCAATGGGATCAAGTGAAATCATCACAAGAAGACTAGCCTTAGACTGGTGCAGATCCCCATGAAGCCAAGAAGGAAGAAACATCTCTCTTGTTCTAAAACCAAGTCAAACTGAGAAGGGTTGGTTATGAAATTATGGGCAAAATCATGTGATATATTCCTGTATGAAGGCTAAAA
The DNA here is from genome assembly GCA_034641835.2 of Pinus albicaulis. Taxonomy (NCBI): domain Eukaryota; kingdom Viridiplantae; phylum Streptophyta; class Pinopsida; order Pinales; family Pinaceae; genus Pinus; species Pinus albicaulis. The sequence goes on along the minus strand of CM076577.1, from coordinate 120,648,603 downwards.
TGTAACCTGTTGCATCAGTGAGGTTCAGTGAGGACCGAGATGTTAGAATAGGGTCGAGCTCCCTCAAGATTAAACACACTGATTCCATGAACATTTTGTGGACACATAACATAATTTCGGAAGTCTCTAGTAGCCACAATTATGGCATAATTTCTTGAAGTAGCTGCAAGAGCCCTAAAGATGGAAAAAATATCTTTGAGATATTTTTCACAAGACCAAGTATTCATCTTGGCTAAGTTAAATCTTTGATGAAGTTCTTTATTGAAGCATAGGAAGTATTGAAGAGAGTCACATTTAAGGTGGTGCACTAGCAACATAGTTTTAGAGAATAAATTTTTGATATACGAGCAGGACAGATAGAAATACTGGCAAGGAAGACTATAATTATGATCAAGAATGATGGTTGGTCTATCTCACGTCTGTTGAAGGCCAAGTTATACCTAATATGAGGAATATTTATGACTGAGCTTCATGCCAATGCTAAGGTCAATTAAATTTTTTTTGGAGGTTTATTCCTATGTTGGTTTGTGCTCTATATAAGGAATACTTCTGTGTATGACAAAAATTTGAGTTGTGTCCTATATTCAGGTCATCTTCGCTCTTTGTAGTAGAGGAGCGGAGACCCTAAGGAGGTAACAAGAGGTGTGTCGTGTCACAATGTTGAGGGCCGCAACATCTCTGTGATTTGCGAGCTATTTCATGAATCAAAGTGAGGTTGATTTGTGTCTCTAAGAGTGGATTGAGTTGCAAAGTGGGAAAAAAGTTAGGGACTGTGATAACAGTGAAGTCTATAAGAGATGAAGAGGTCACCACATATTCAATCGAAGGAACTGAATCTATTTAAGGATTTATAAGAACAAAAGAGGTCAATATCATCAATGATGTGGACAATAAGTTCATGCCAACATCAAAGGAAACCATGATCCAATTGTTTCTTTCGATATTGTGAGAACAAATCTATTTTTGGAGATGAGTTGGAGATCATGCAGAAAGAATAAATTAGTAGGGTGGAGACCATTGCATTTAGGTTGCTATTGTATACGAATAATCAAATAAGGTCTTATAACAACTTCTGTAATCATGAGGGATAAAGGTACACAATCATGAGGTATGTTTTATGATTATCTGTTGTTTTCATTATAAAAAATCGTTGATATTAGTATTAATGTCTAATATTTTAAACCCTAGGAGGCACATGAAAACTCTATTAACCCTAATCATATTATTTTATTACTCTTGACTTCTAGAGTTTGTAAGTAATCTAGGGTGTCGAATGAACTCTAATGTTGATTTGATAAGACTTAAAACCTTAGGATTAAATCCTCTATTAATCCACGAAAACCCTAGATTGTCAATTTTCCATCATGATTTTGGCATCAAACATTTTTCTTGTTCATATTTTTCAATTTTTACTGCATGTATAAAGATTATGATTCAGAGGGATCACTTCAAGAAAAAACATACAAGGTTTGTAAAGAAATAATGCAAGTTATATAAAGAGTCATTTTCATTGAAAGTATGATTATTTAAAATTTATCTTCATGATATTACTAACTATTTAATGTCTAGGTTTTTGAATCTTAAGAATTCCTGTTAGGGTAATTAATATCTTGATTAAGTCTACCCTCATCATATATTTTTTGTGAAACTCTAATCTTACGTTTCACTGTAAACCCCTAACCTAAAGGTATATCGATGAAATCCTATTTTACTAAAGGTTTTTATAATGAAATTTTATCCTTGTTTAAGATATGCTAACAATGATGTTGAATCCCTAGTCCTCTAGGGTTATTAGTAAAAGGTCTAAAAAAAATAAAGTCCATTCTTATAATGTTTAAGTTTTTGGTATTGAAAAAATCCTAGTATTTGTTACAAACCAAAACCTTAGATCATTAAGATTGTGATAAGTTAGGGTTTGTTGTTGATAAGTCAAAATAATATTAGGGTTTGATAAAATGGGGTTTATAAGAAAATCTTATGTAAAATAAGATCCTATGAATGAATTCCTAGGAATATGTGCTTCCACTTAAATGAAACCCTAACTTGATCAAAATTGTTGTGTATCTGGCTTGTATGTAGTAATTTATGTTTCTAAGGTTTACCTAAGAAAGTACAGATATAATTTTCAATAATGAAGCCCTATATATTCATATGCTAGTAGGATATATTGATTATCATTATATTTAGAGTTCATAGAAAAAACCATAGCTAGGTGTTAAAGTATAAAGTATAAAAATATGAAACTAACTAGGTTTAGGTATCTAATGTCTAAAATTTGAATGTTTTGGCTTTGATATAGTTAATTTCATACTTTGTATATTTGTTTTTACTTAAATTTTTGTAGATACATGATCTTCAATATGATAAAGATGTTTGTATAAGCATGATGAAGGAAGCTATATAACCTTAATGTCATAAGAATGAATTAAGCCTTGAAAGGATGAAGTTCCTCTGATGGTATGAAGATGTTGATCTCCCTAAAGTTGAGAGGGAGCCTAGATAGATGAAAAAGTATATCTCCCCAGTTGAGAGGGAGGACATATAATGATAGTAAATACTTTGAAGTAAGAAATATATTATTGATGAATTTTCATGAAGTTGCAAATAAAAGACTTGAAGATCTACTTGGTGCTATTGAAGAAATGAAAGAAGAAGAAAGCTTCCAAGAAATTGCAGATTGGATAAGGAACCCAAAGATTTGTGTTTACTTTTAGGTATATTTGAAAGTTTATTACCGATTGGGTTTGTGTTTGTACATGAAAATCTCTCCACTAGAAGGTTATACACTTGGAAGCATTATTGGACAAATATATATATCTAGTTTATTAGGAGAGTTGAAGCATCTTATGGTGGATGCTTGGGAGGACATCAGGCCGGTCTATGTGTGTTTTATGTCCTGATCCCAAAGAGGGAGGTTGGAATTGGTCATAGAGCTATGATCTTGGATATGCACCTAGATCCCTAGGTTGATGGTTAGCAAGTAATCGTGATTGTACCTAGACTAGCTGAAAGCTTGAGTCCATCTTAATCCCACCCAGATAGATAACCCTGGTCAGGTATCTAGTATGAGGCACTGACTGTGCCAAAAATATTCATAGTTCATTTCATTTTGGGAAATTACATATACCTCCATATTTATGTAATTATGAATACCTCCCTAGTTAAGAGGGAGTGTTGAAGAATGCAACTAGTGTCAGTCTTCATAATTGTACCTGAGTCATGATGTAATATATTTGTCCAAAGAAAAAATTGTTATTGACTTATTAAAGCACATGTTTCTTGCTTGGGTCGATGTGCAAAAGGTCAAAGAACCCATTGAGTGCTATAGGATTTCTCTTGAGTCGAATTTGTTATGTAAATACTTCTTGGATCATTTATCTTAGTCATGTTGAACCCTTCATCCATAAACGAACTCAAATTGACCTCAAAATTGGATATATTCTCGTCATCTACAAGTTGGCCTATCATCCATTCATGTAAGATCAATATTATATGCAAAAAAAACTATAAATACCCTAATAAACTTGTCTCATTTGGAAAAAAGATGAGTTTGCGGTTTGAAGAAGATGAAGTGAGAAAAAGAGAGTTAAACTACAGATCGAAGATCATCCTTGAAGGTCAAAGATTCTATTGGAAGTTATCATGGCTAAACTAAAGATCTATTACAGGTCGAAGTAACTGAAGGACTGTGGTAATAATCACCTATAATAGATATACTAGGGTTTTAGGTGCAAGGTGATAAAAAGGAACTCACAAGTAATGCTTAAAAGTTGAGATATAAGGCTTTAAGGTCACATCACACTCTATGAGAGACCTAATAATGGATTGCACAAGACCTCATTTTTTGTGAATTTTCATGGATGGAGGCACTTCCAAGATCAAGGAAAAGAGAATAAATGGATTCTTACGATACACTTCACCAAGTACTAAGCTTAGACAACCCTCAAAGAAGTCTCCAAGTTGAGGAAAAACTAGCTAAGGTATCCCTCTTAGCGAAATGCCTAGGGAAAGAGTTTTTATGGATGAAATCAATGTGTATACCTACAAAACTTTAAGGTTATGTATTCAAAACACTATGCTTGATGTTTAGGCTCTTGGAATCTCACAAAACCCCCTACTATGAAATTCGCTCTAAGCCTTAGATAGTTGTCCTACCTTAAAAGGAATGAATTTAGAGAAGAGAACTTATGGAGAGAAAGTAAGCTTGACCACCAAGGACTTGATTAGTTCCTTGTCCTTTGGGCATATGGAGTCTTAGTAAACTTAAGATGAGCTAAATCATCTCTAAGGAGGATTAAAATTGGTGCCCTAGTGTTATGAAACCAACTCCAAAAATAGAAGAAAAGAGTGATCAACGCCTTAGAAATAAGCCACTTCGAGGGGGAAACCTCCTTTGCATTACATAAATGAACAGTTCTTGGATGATACAAATGACAAAACCTCCTTCTATATATAGGAGTCGATTGTGTCAAAATATAATCCTAGCTGACCTAACAATAATAATGTAAGGGCACAATAATAAAAATATGGGGTTTATAGGGGTACAACAATAACAATAAGGGGGCTACACTAACAACAATAAGGGACTAAACTAGTAATATAGGGACCTAACACCTAGGTACAATTTAAACATTTACCCAGTTTAAGATATAATGGAGTTTCATGGAGATTTAAAATATTTTCCTCCACTAGGAACATTCATTACATGCCATATATTGAATAAGATATGCAATACTCAATTAGAAATTAGCACATTCTAGAAGCATCAATTCCATACATTAAACAAATTCAAGAGAAAAATTCCATCAACATTAAGCACTTACAAGATGACATGCAATATATCCATCCAAGATCCAAGAAATAGCTCCAAAGACGAAATCAAACTAGCTCCAAATCTCAAAATGCATCCAAAATATTCTCCAATAGCCAAAGAAACAAGTGTGAATTCTTCTCAAGAGAGCTAATCCAAGTGTGATGATGATGAGTAAATCAAATGAGCTCTCAGCTATTTATACATGATCCCTAGTGATATAATATCATCAATCTAATCCATCGTTGAGGTCTCAGATAATGGTCTAGCCCTCCCATGCCTTAGATGATGTGAAAAACCTCATCTAGGTCTCATATTGACTACCAAACCATGTGTACACTGCTAAGTTGGTCGGGGCATGCTGGTCCAAGTGCATCATCTTGTGAATAGTATGGGACAACAATAGAGGAAATTTTAGCCTAAAAGTGCCCATGAAATTCTCACATAATTTCCATGTCATAATAGGTAATCCAATCAAAATACTTTAAATTTAAAAAGAGGTACATGTAAATATTTGGAGGGAAAAGAAGAAAATTTACTTTTTTTTTAATTGTATTTTTGCTTATCTCCTTATAGGCTTACTCAATTTTCAAGTGTAGACACTCCTTGGATGCAAAATTAAATTCTGCATCCAACGAGTACCCATTATGCATACTTTTAAGAAGACTCACATTGATAAAAATTGAATATGCATTAAAAAATCATGTTCAACACTCTTTTTTAATGTATCTTCATTTTTAATCAATGCCAATATTCTCAAAAGTAGGTATAATGGGTACTCGTCAGAGGAAAAATTAATTTTGCATCAAACAAGTTTATACAGTTGAAATTGAATAAACATATCAGGAGATAAGCCAAAAATAAAATTAAAAAAGGTAGTTTTCTTCTTTTCCCTCCAAAATTCATAACTCTTATGTTATTAATTTAACTATTATTTTATTATTTTTCCTTAGGAGACCACTTTTAGGCTGAAATTTCCTCTAATGAGTGCATAATTTTTTGGTGTTGTAGGTGCCCATGGAGTGAAGTAATGATGATTTGTAAGTATAGGAGTCCCATGGCTCTCAACGCTTCACCCAGAGGGTGTTATATGCTCCTCTAGTAGACTTAGGCCCCAGTTAAATTACCTAGCCCATGATGAAACCACCTACCAATCACATATAATGTTCAGTGATGCATCCTCACCATCAAGTACAATAACCATTAGTGCATATAAGTGAACCAAGCTTGTTAATAAAGGACACATTGAGAGTTCATATAATGGGGTTCCTCTTCCAAATTTGGGGCTTTAATCTCGTAATAGTGTTACCTACCTAGGTAGAAGTGGTTAATAGGAAACCCTATTAGGTGTTCCCAACTCCTAAGGGGAAAGACAAGTCTCTGGTACACCTTTTATTTAATATGTGACATGTGAATGATGATGAAATGGATGGGAAACATGGGTCTCAAGGCCAAATGCCATGGGTACAAGGATAGTAATGATGAGGGATGTCCACATATTGGATATATAGATGTTGGAATTAGAAATCATGGATACATGAGTTACCTGGGATTTTGTTTTTCCACCCCTATTTATTTTATTTCTTCTTTCTTTTAATTTTTATTTGTATGACTGCTTGGGGCTCCAAGAAATGAGAGCATGTTGTGAATTATGTAAAGAAATTATTAGCCCCGTAAGGTGGGGCAGTTCATCACCCACCAGGGGTTCGGACGTGCACGGGTTCCTTAATGATGCGAGAGGAACTTATTGGCTCGAGGAACTAAGGTGATGGCCATGATAAGGGGTAGAGCTCATGTTTGGGTTTTGCAAACATGCTATATTAAATTTATCGAACATATTTTGAATTTTATAATATTATTTTTCTTTTGTTTCTTGATTTTGGTCATGATATGCTTTTAAATTTATTTTAGCTACATCAACCTCTGGGGCAAAATTTCCAAGCCTGACCCATATATGTGGACAAGAGGAGGGGGTGTGCCAGTGCCTTGTGGACCCAAAGAAGGAAAATAATGAAATATGGCCTGTAATGTGATGAGGGGAGTGAAACATGTGGAATGAGAAAATGAAACAATGCTACTAAAATCGAGGTTTCCCAAGTAGTGCCCTTCCTAAAGCCATGCTCCAATAGGGGAGGTCCCATGGGACTAGGATTGAGGATTAACCCCCCATTTAAGGTGGGGGAACAAAATCATGGTCAAAGCCCTTCCTTCTTCCAAGTCACCCAATATTCTATGCCTAAATTTCCAAATGAAAGACAAGCACAAGCACCCGATTCCACAATAAAAAATAAGCATAAGCACCTATTTTCACAGTGAAAAACATACCTTTTGGGTCGGATTTCCCACCTTCTAACATAATCTTGCAAAATATAGGTGAGAAAACATATAATTGATGCATGGAGTGGAGATAAAGCAACACATCACATCGACTATGGGTGGTTGTTAGGGGTTGTTGGATTCCAGCTGGAAGAGGATGAATAGGATGAAATCTCTCCTAAAGGTACCCATTTTTGGTGGGACACATGTATCATGGTGGTTAGAGATTCTTTCTAGGTTTTTTGAGAAAATGGATTGGTAATGGGGTGACTAGGTTCACCAAACAAGGCTCACAAGAGATGGTACCACAATAATGAGTGTGACATAAGGATTTTGTTGATATTGGTCTCAAATAAGGATGTGATGATATTATGCTAATATACTACTAAAATGATTTGTATTGTATTTTATGTGGCAATTTCATGATTCAGTAGCAAGAAGTAGTGTTTTTGGTCATTGAATGCATAAATGTTCAAGAAAACCTTTTTTTATGAGTTTCCTAGATTATCAACAAGTAGGATTTCAAGGGTCTCGAGGAAAAGGGAGTGCTAGGTAATATAACCCTGTCATATACATGTAGGGTCCAACAATTATGCTCAACCCAATTTCTAAGGGCTCTAACTAAGGAGGATTGACTGTACCCTTGGCCATACTACCCAATTACCTAGGTACTAAAGAGTAATCTTCACAAGTATTATTCTTAGTGCCACTATAACAACCACATTGTTGATCGGATTATCTAAAGCTAGTTTCAAGAAACCTGATGGAATTCTGATATACCTTATGGTAGGTGGAAGTGAAATTTTTTATGCAGGTGTTGTCTAATTTGGTACTTCTTGAAAAAAATTCTCCTACATTTGATAGACATACAACCAGTAGCCCCTGCCAACCACAATTAGCTGATGATATTCAATATGCCTCTTCCACCTGCATCAACCATGTGCTTCTCACCCATCTGGAATTAGTACTTGGAAGAAGGTGGATTTCCATTAAAAAGGTATTTTGATCATTTTGCAATAGGGTTCTTATACTTGTTTGTCTTTGGGAATTTAGTATGGATTATGGGGTGATCTGGAAGACTGACAGAACTTGATCATGATCGTGTTCTCTCACCTTAGTTTGGGGGTTAATACTTGATCCTAGTTCGCTGGAAACTCTCTTAAGGCCTGTTTGAGTTATAGGAGAGGAACTACCTGGGAAGACATGACTAATATAGCTTGTTCCATATTCCCTTTTTCATGCTTAACACCTTACATCCTACATTACAAGCCAATATTTCACCTCCATTGTTTGGGTACAGCTTGTCATTGGCTCTTGGGGATTTGGCACTCATATATTGACATGCCTCGAGTAGAGCCCACAAACTTTGCCTTGGGAAGTTGATGTAGCTAAAATAAATTGGAAAAACATATCATGGCATAAACAAAACAAAGAAAGAAAAATAAAGGTGCAAAAGATGGTTGGGACATAAGAATTAACACGTGGGAAATATCCTAGCATGAGCTCTACCTACCTCATATGGCCATTGCCTGATTCCTTAGCACATGATGCTCTATTACATAAAAAATGAACCATTGCATGCCCCAACCTCGATGATTGATAAACTAACTCTTCTTAAAGGGGTAATACAACTACTACATCATACAAATCAAGCTCCAACCCTTGAGCTATAAGGAGTAATACAAGGAAACAAATCAATAATTAAAAGGTACATAAGAGGGGTGGAAAAACCAAGGCTAAGTGGGTAACTCATTTATCCATGAATGCTCCCTCATAAAATCTATATACTTAAGAGGTGGATACCCCCATAAGTTGGTCCCTTTGACCATGGCATTTTTCCATGAAGTTATCTCCCCTCCATTGCCATCATTATTATTCACTAACACCTCTCAATTGGAGGGTGGACTAGGGAATTATTTATTCCCCTTAGGGGTTGGAAGCACCTAATAGGGTTGAAATTTAGTCACCCCTACCTATGGAGAAAAAAACTTTACGAGATCAGGGTCCTAATTTTCAAAAGGGATCCTTGTTTGAAGTATTAAATTTCCCATGACATTGAAGTTTGGTTCACTTAAATGAATTTTTGATCTTGGTTCCTAATTACTGGTTGCTCTCACTCGAATCCTTGTTGTTCTTGTCAAGTGGTTCATCAACCTAGGCCTTGGGAACCGACTATATAGGTACCCAGGCTATTCAAAGAAGAACACTGGCAAAAAAAGTGAAGTGTTGAGATTTAGGAGGCTCCTAGAAACATCATTGGATGAGACATGTCCCAGAGCACCTCCAACATTGAGGACGTTGGTTGAATTTGACCCAGATTTCAAGATTCTTCAGGATGACACATTTGGACCCAACATTTCCCTAGGTTTTCCTTGACAGAACTTGATGGGAAACAACTAGTTCAGATCCCAAATGAGGACGGTCTCACATTGAGAGACTAGGGTGGGCTTATTGTACTAAAGGAATCCTTAATGTTGGAGAATAAGAGGCCTCATTTAGTAGTTGGAGACCCATGGAGACCACCTTGTAGCACCCTACAAGAGGTGATGAGGTAAATTTGAGGGAAAACCTTCAAATCGTGGATTTCACAGGAATCTACTCCTTCTTGGTGTTGAAATTTGCAACAAGAAACAATGAAATTGGCATCCAGAAACAACACACACACTAGTGTGGGATCACAGGTCACACAATGAGGGATCCTAGTGGCACATTAGTGTGCAACCAATTTTTAAATAAATTGTAATCTTATCTCATAACAACTTGTAATAGTTAAATAAGTGGGATAGACTTACTTAGCTCAAGAATTTCAATTTGAGGGTCAAAGGATAGGCATGTAGAGTGATTCTATTATTTACAGGGTCCAATTGCAGTTGTAGAACTAGTGTGGTCTTAGTGGGATTAGTTAACTCACATTAATTGAGTTAAAACAAGTTTAACTAGTTCTAACTCATTGATGAGCTAGTGGAAGACCAAGTGAATTAAAATAGATTTAATTCACTAGTAGTGATCTACCAAGTAATTGATGATTCACTATTTATAGTTGCATGCATTCTAATTCTGGTGGAGACCCAGTTGAGACAAAGGTTCAAGGCACGTATACTATTAGTTTTATTTTTAGCAAGCTATCCAGGTGTAGTTATAAAACCACAGGAATCCCATGATGAATTACGTAATCAAGGAAGGTTGAATTTCCAATTTAATAGGGGTTTAATTATCTAGGGATTGTGTAAGAAGGGTAGGCTGAGGGTAGGCTGATAATTGGCTATGTGTTTGTCCAATTTTTCCTAGATCAATGTGAAGCAATTGGTAGAGTGTATGAGGTTGTGGTGATCACAAATACATTGTATTGTTTCATGATTCCTTGGTTGATTATATAATAAAGATGGAGGGGTTTTGAGTAGTTGCTTTCCCCAGGAATATCTGGTGTTGTGTATTGATTTACTTCTTTCTCTTACTTGCATGTAATTGAGCGATCCAGTTTTATGTTCCACAAATATAGTAGAAGGATTCAGTATCTTGTTTTAGTACATTGGATGATCAGATTGAATCCATTGGTGTAATTTATACATGGTATTATAAATGTGTTAGAGATTTTCTACATGGTATCAGAGTGCTAGGAATCACAATAGTGGAGAAGAAATTGAGTTTTTGTTGAACAATATTCAAATTTGTAGATACTTTCTTTGGAGCTAGAAGCAAATAAATATGCCTTTCAATGTCTTGAGACTCGAATATGCACTCAAGGGAAGTTCGAATTATATTGCATGGAAGGATAGGATGGAGGCAGTGTTGGAGGACAGTGGGTTGAAGGAATTCATAGATAATGATATTCCCAAGCCCGCAGTAGCAGATGCCCAACTTCTTGATGCATGGAAGAAGAAGGTAGCAAAGGCGAGGAGGATCTTGTTAGAGGGAGTTCGAGATCATATTGTCTCGAGTCTACATGGAAAGGAAACTCCATATTCTATGTGTAATGCCTTGACAGATATGTTTCAAAGCAGCATTGACCACATAAAATTGGAACTCAAGGACAAGCTCAAGAAAGTCAAAATGGAGAAAGGCGACACAATCCAGAAATACTTGACCAAGTTCACTCAATGTCGAGATGAAATCAGAAGTGTTGGGATTAATGTATTTGCTGATGACTTTGTGAGCCTAGCACTTCTACACCTTCCCAAGAGCTGGCATAGTTACCAGGACTCTGTGAATGGAAGGGAGAAGTTACCATATTAGGAGTGACTTTGGTCAAATTTTGTACAAGAAGAGTTTCAGCAAAATACCAGCGATGGATCCTCATCCAAGACTGATGATGAGGAAAATTGTGCCTTGGATGGTAAGGCAAAGAAGGGGAAGGGGAGGGAGTCCCATTCCAAATATGAGATCAACAAAGAAGGCAAGAAGCGTTACATGTCAAAGGTGAAATGTTTTCACTGTCATGATTATGGACACTATGCCACAAATTGTCCACAAAAGAAGAAGAACAACAAGAAGGCTCCAGGAGCTACAACGGGTGAAGCTTTGGCCTCACGGTTTGAGTTGGACTTCTCTCTCATCGCATGAATGGCGTCAACTGTGATGGGATCTATGTGGTACTTGTATAGTGGATCATCTTTCCACATGATGGGAAACAAAGAACTATTTAGTAGCTTGGAGGAGAAGGATATTCAGATGCACATCGAGATGGGTGGTGACGGGAGGTATAATGCTACGGGAATTGGTATAGCTACTTTCTAGAGATAGTTAGGTAAAACTTTCATATTAAAATATTTCATGCATGTACCAGGCTTGAAAAATAATTTATTTTTAGTTTCTATGTTGGAGGATATTGTATATGATGTAGCTTTCAGTGAAGGAAAGGCATTCCTTCGTCACAAAGCCACAACACAAGTAAAGAAAATTGGGGTTCATGTGAAGAACCTCTACAAACTTGATGTAGATACTTATGCAACATTGAGAGGTAAAGCAGGGAAGGTGGTGAACCAGGATACAGGTGAGTTATGGCACAGCAGATTGGGCCATCTATACCACAGTGATTTGAGGATCATGCAACATATTTCTACAGGTATTCCAAAGGGTACACTTGTGCAGATAAACACATGCAAGGGATGTACCATGGTGAAGTATGATAAAGCCATGCGATTTTCCCTTGAGAGGGAGCTTGAATTGCATGAATATGAGGAACTCTTAGTTCCAAAGGATGAACCTTGGGATGTGGAGCAGCCACAAGCAGAGGATCATGGAGTGGAAGAAACCACTCATGCAGAGCCTTCCACCAAAAATGGTAGTAAGCGCACCAGAGAGGCTGAAAGATTTATGCTAGATGCGACAGAGCATTTAGGTGCACCTACATCAAAACGCAGGCAAATAAGGTCCCCAGATAGGTATACTGGATACATGGCTCTTATGAGTGAGTGTATTGTGACAGAACCATCCTCTTTTGAGGAAGCAGTGCAGCAACCAACATGGGTTGATGCCATGATTGAGGAGTATGACTCCATTATCAGAAAAAATGCATGGGAAGTGGTCCCAAGACCAGTGGGGAAGTCAGTGGTTGGATCCAGGTGGATCTACAAGGTGAAGCAAATACAAACCTCCAGGAGGGGGAAATTTCGAGCTAGATGGGTAGAGGGAGTACATGTAGCTATGCCTCCAGGTGTGTGGTGGGGCGATGTGCAGATATGATCCCAAAAATAAATTTGGGTAGGATCCATTGAGATGGTGTGTCTCATGGATCAAACCTGGCTACGAGGAGCCCACAATACAACAGTAGAAGGAAGGATCAGTTAGATTGATGTAGTTATATTTCAGGAGGATAGAAATCAGAGTGACATGTGTCAGATACTGGAGCGCAAATTAGAGTTGGAAGCAGTGAAAAGCGCATGGATGCAGATGTCAGTAGTGAAGAGAGTCTAGTAGACATGTACAGTAGCTAGCAGCATTCAGAAGAATCTGATAACAAATGCATTATACTGATTCAATTATTTGGAGGCTACTCAGTTTCAGGAGAGTTGCATGTGAGAACAACACTAGAGTAGTGTTGCATGCAAGAACATTCCAAAGGTACCAGATCAGGAAAAAATTATTCCTTTCTTGTTGAGAGGGAGTGTTGAAATTTGCAACAAGAAATAGTGAAATTGGAATCCAGAAACAACACACACACTAGTGAGGGATCACAGGTCACACAACGAGGGATCCTAGCAACACATTAGTGTGCAACCAATTTTTAAATAAATTGGAAAATAAATTGTAATATTATCTCATAACAACTTGTAATAGTCAACTAAGTGTGATAGACTTAGTTAGATCAAGAATTTCGAGTTGAGGTTCAAAGGATAGGCATGTAGATTGATTCTATTATTTATAGGGTCTAGTTGCAGTTGTAGCACTAGTGTGGTGTTAGTAGGATCATTTAACTCACATTAATTGAGTTAAAATCACTTTAATTAGTTCTAACTGATTGATGAGCCAGTGGAAGATCAAGTGAATTAAAATATATTTAATTCACCACTAGTGATCTACCAAGTAACTAATGATTCACTATTTATAGCTGCATGCATGCTAATTCTGGTGGAGACCCAGTTAAGACAAAGGTTCAAGGTAAGTAAACTATCAATTGTATCTTTAGCAAAGTGCCCAAGTGTAGTTATAAAAACACAGGAAGCCCATGATGAATTGCGTAATCAAGGAAGGTTGAATTTTATATTTAATAAGGGTTTAGTTCGCTAGCGATTACGTACGCAGGGTAGGCTGAGGGTAGGCTTATAATTGGCTATGTGTTTATCCAATTTTTCCTAGATCAGTGTGAAGCAATTGGTAGAGAGTATGAGGTTGTGGTGATCATAAATACATTGTATTGTTTCATTATTCCTTGGTTTATTATACAATAAATATGGAGGGGTTTTGACTAGTTTCTTTCCGCAGGAATATCTGGTGTTGTTTATTGATTTACTTCTTTCTCATATTTGCATGTGATTGAGCGATCGTGTTTTATATTCCAAAAATATAGTAGAAGGATTAAATATCTTGTTTTAGTACCGTTGCATGATTGGATTGAATCCATTGGTGTAATTTCTACATGGTATTATAGCTGTGTTAGAGATTTTCTACTCTTGGAGACTTCATCACCCTTGTGTTATCACTCCGCCAGATCTCTAAGGCTGAAGAAGAAATCCCAAAAGAGGTAACCACACACCAATATTTTGGCTTGGTAGATAGCCCTACCAAACTGGAGAGGGCTCTCCCCACAAAATCATAGCTAAGAGGGTTGGATGAATTAGGGTTTTAGTCTAGGTATAAGTATAAGAGTTTGATTTGGTTGAATTGGGTTGCTGAATGAGGATCGGGTCAAAGAGGCTAGGTCAGGGAAAATAAGATTAGGGTTGCAGAGATTCAATGGGGGAAGGTAGGTAGAAATCCTAACACTTTAGGGTTTGAGGGTGAGATGGATAAAATATGTGAGGTGCTAGAAATATAAAGGCAAGGTTTTAATTCTTTCTAAACGGAAGAATATGGACAAACTATGAAGGTTTTTCCAAAATAGAGCATGCTAGATGTATTCTGTTCATCAACTTAAAAACCAAAATATCATAGAAAAGAAATGGATCATGAAACAAAACATTCTTACATAATAAGAAATAAGAAAAAAAATGCTAAATTATCATACCACAGGTATCCCAAAGAAATAACTGCAACCTTTTCATTAATTTCCTGCCAAAATGATTACACTAGAGTCTCTGATCAATGCCTTAACATCCAAAAATTTCCAACCTGTGAAATGAGTCAAAAAGTACATGATATAGACCTTAAAACAATTCCTCCCATCCTTAGGGGTCAAATACATGAGAGGAGGAGAAATTCCACCAAAACCTGAGCTGAATACCTAGAGTGTAGGGAGGTTAAACTGACTCATCCCTCACTTTTTGGACACTGATTCATTACATGTCATCAAAACTTTTCACCTAATGTATTTACCCTAGGTAAGTGTAAAAAAATCATAATTAATTTTACATTCATGATTTACATTGGTAAAAATCCCATTCACCATGATCAAACTAGAAAAACTGAGAAAATAGGAAAATATCAACAAACTTAGAAAATTTGTCCTATGCGCAGCGCCAATTTCAAGCTGAGTTTTGGAGGGGTTCCCAATGTCCAAACTGAGCTCAGGATAGCTCATTGGAAATATTATCCAGTCTAATTTCTAGATATGTGCTTGGTTTGCAGATTTGACTTGATTTTACCTCCCAGAAAGTGAATCTCCCAAGACTGCTCTATGAGCAGTGCCAGGCTGAAAAAGAGGGCGGAAACATGATTTTTGGGGGGTTTTTTTACCTTTTCACTAACCAGTTTGTCCAAAAAACCTTAGATAAGTTTCTAGGGTGCATGTATTCATCATTTTGAATACAATGGTGGTCTATTTTTGGCCAAATGATGCATCAAAAAAGTGCGCAACACCTAGGGCGTTGCGCATAGGAAAATCCAACTGTCACATGATTGTCCTGGTATGCACAAAACTTCAAAAATTTGAAAAAATGTGTCAAAAGTTACCAAAATTTTCTGAATGGTCGTTGATGATGATTATTAGGCATGGAGGGAGGCTTAAACAAGGATATCAAGCCTTCTTTTCTCTTCTTTAATGGTCAAGAACTGCACCACCCTTAGAAGAGGAGTATTGTATAATAAAGACTTTTCATTTCAGTTTCTTGCATTGACTTGTTTAAGTTTTGACCTTGTAATTTTTTTTTTTCTTGGCATAGTGCTTGGTCCTCTTTCTCAATATACCATTATCCTTGCTTTCCTTCTCTAGAAGCTTCTGAAGGTGCTAGTTAGCCGTGTCAAGCCATTGCCCCCAGTTCTCATTGATTACCACTACAAATTTTTCATTAAGAGTGAGCTCATTAGCAAGCTCAAGCTCCTTTTTCCTCTCCAGTTCTAGAGATATTTTCAGCCCTCTATTCCTAGGTATTCTCATTGAAACTTGTTCTTCTGCTTCATTGGTTTCACCATACCTTCCATATGCCTCATCAAGAAAAGCCTTTGCCTTATTTTCTTCTCTTTTTTCCTTGAGAAGCTGAATTTCCATGATGGCCTACTTGGTTTTGAGTTTTTCATTTTATTGCTCATGAGATGTAATGAAAAATTGAGATCTCTCTAAGTTGGTCTGAAGCTCATTGATTTGGGCATCCTTTTTCTTGACAATAATTTTGGAGGCCTCATCATCTTGCTCATCATCTAAATCAACAAGGTCAAAATCAATCTCTGTTTCATGGAGGTCATCCTCATCATGAATGGCTGATTCATGTACATCCTCCTCTACCATCTTTTATTTACCTTTTGTACCTACTTTTTTGGTGAAGAAGGAAGCCCCCCTTCCACAATCTATGGAGCAAACACCTGCCTATGACCTCTCCGATATGTTTTAGCCAATGTCTCTATCTCAACCAATTCAGTATTTTGAAGCTCATTGTTCTTAACCATGCTAGATGACCCGATTTGAGTGTGAAATGGTGATGATGGTGGTGAAATGGGTGAGGTAGCTTGAGCTGATGAAGAAGTAGATATTGTGGGATGAGATGGAGGAATGGATGTGGAAGGATGAGATGGTGGAGGCATAGCTTGAGCATGTTGATTTGGTGGAGAAATAAAGATGTCATTAGCTATGAAAGTGTCCCATGAGATGTTAAATTTATCAAGGTGATGTATGACAATGATCTTGATGAGAGAGTGGTGAAAAATACTTCTTATTTTTTAGTAATAATCTCTTTTTTGAACAATGTATGCCATTTTTTCAATGTCCCTGGAGAAAAAATACGGTATGTTCAACATTTTGACCCTTGTGAAGTGCATCAATAACCTGATATGGTAGGTATAGAGTCTAGAGAACCTTCCTTCCTAGGAAAAGTACCTCATGATGATTTTCATCATGGGGACAAACCTATCTAGGAGGTAAGAGAAAGGAAAGAACATTTTTCTTTCATTCTTGTACCTTGGCTTGATATGTGGGTCAAAGTAATGACTCTCCAAGTCCTTTTCCTTGTACCATTTTTCACCAACATTTGGAATTCCGGTGGCATCTGCGATGATGGCTGTAGATATTATGAAAATGACACCAGCAAGGGTTACCTGGTTATCATGAATATTAGAAATGGAAAGCCTACTCAAAGTAGGGTGTTGTTGGACCTTTTGTATTTTTTTCACAAAAGTCAAAGCATCCACACATGCTTAAAGCATGCCACAGCCATGGGAGAGGCTGTGAGTTCTCTGGTGTTTGTAGGTTCAAGTCTGAGGATGTTCCCTCCTTTGTGTGGCCTCCTCTCTTCCCTTTCTTCATCCTCCCTGAATTCTCAGTTTTCTTCTTCCATATTGTCTTAGCTAGAAACCCTAGGGAGATGAATTGGGAGTGAAACGTAGGTTTAGGGAGTGGGGAATGGGATGGAAAAAATTAGGGAGATGGGGGAAGGCATTGTTGAATTGACAGAGGTGACAGGGAGTGGAAATGTTGTGGTATTTGGGAATAGGAATTTTATTACAGCTATGGGGATTTGGGAGCCTAGGAATTTGAAATACCTAGGTCTTAGGGTTTATGGGATAAGGGGGTTTGGGATAGGGATTTAATGATATAGGGGTAGGTATAGGATTTATTGTGATGTAGGAAGGGTATAATGGGTCTTCAAGGATCAAATTTGGGATTAGGAAGTGAAACTATGGTTTGTCGCCTAGAACTCTCCAATTTTTTCATAAAAACTTAAATACCATGAAATTTTCACTTGAGTAATGGAAGGAGGGTGTATTTGCAGGTTACTTAGTTTCCAAGAAGTAGTGAACATATTTTTTGAATTTTTGGAGTGCTAACAAAAAGTTGGGGAGCTTTCAATTGAAGTTTTCCAGGTGCGCATCGCCTCTGGCTCTATGTGCAGTGCCCTAGCTCTATGCGTAGTGCCTCTTTCCATGTGAGAAATGCCTTCAAGAATTTTGACCTTTCACCCTTCAATTCCGATTTTCTAAGCTATTTGAGTGATAGCTTGTTAACATAGAGGACAAATGAGTGTCTTGAGGGCTTTTATACTTCATGAAGTTGATGATTTGGGCCTTGGGACCCACTTTCTTCCTTTATCAGTCACTTAACCATTTGAAATATTACCTTTCATTTTGACTTCTTTTCTTTGGAAATTGATCATTTTGATGGAATAGGAAATCTTTGAATTTACATTTTGATGTTTAGGAATCTTTGGAACATTGAGTTAGCAGCTTGGGATGGTGAAATTATTACATTTGAAAGACATAAAATTACATAATGAAAATATAAAAAATTACATTTGAACTCAAAATTACATGCTGAAATGAGATATTTTCTTCAAAAATCATCTTCATATAGTGAGAAGAAGTTTATTTGGATCACCCTTTACTTGCTGGTCTTATGCAATGGAATGGAGTTTTATTGAACCTTGGAAACCCTAATGACCTAATGAAACCTTGAAAACCCCTAAAATACTTAATGAGACCTTGAAGGACCGAATTTCAAGATGACATGACTAATATTGATTTTGTGGATGGTGTACAGTCAACAAGGTATGAAGATATGCCAACAAATAATAAAATTTGTGGAAGAGTGATGATTTTTGGATTTGGGGCTACCATCAGTGACTAATTTTTTACATGACCTAGTGGAATGATAAAAAATTTCTGAGTGGGACTCCTAAAATGATATGAAAAGAGGATTTTTATCACTGGTGGCAAGATGAAAATACTAACACTAACACCTTGGACATGGAATTTAGAGAATTTATTGTTGATGGCATCATCATGAGAGATTACATGTCACACATGTGGGCTAATTAGGGCATATTTTGATAAAGCTAGTGGGTTGGCTTGTAACCCAAGTACATTTTAACATCAAAATTATTTTAATGGTTTTATTAAGCTAATTATTAGTCCCATTCCTCATATAAATACAGGATATGCTATTGTATTGGATCATCATCACTTATGACTTATTTAAGCCCTCTTGAATATTTTCAGCCTTGTTGTTTCTTGTGGAGATATGACTTTATGGTGCATTCTTAATATTTGGAACTATTTCTTTGGACTTGGAGATGTCATTTTGGAGCAATAAAGGATTTTTCATGCATTATATGTTGAAATTGTACCTTGTATTGGAAAAATATTTATTTTTGTGTCTAATGTATGGAATGGTTAATTATCTAGGGTATTGTGCTAGTTATTGTTTAGAATCATTCTATGGGTTCTAGATGATAGTATTGCATGCATTACTCACTTATATAATGTGAATGAAAATCCCATTGGTGAATCTTTCAACTAGCTCTCCCAATTTCCTTTTCTCCCTCACAAAAGTTATAGTTAGGCTTTTGAAATCTAAGGTTTCATTATTTTCTTACTCCTTTCCAAGATATAGAAAATAGTACACTTCCATAGACTCCATAACCCAAGGACTAGGCATTGGTCTTGGTTAATTTGTTGATCATCCATAAAAATTACACTAAATCTTGTTTTCCCTCTTTAAATATGATTTTTGACCCCTCAAGGATAAGTCACTAGTTATGACTAGGGCATGAAGTTCAACCAGGGTCAAAGTCATTTGCTTGTGGGAGGATTAAAAATTGGAAGGAAACATGATTTCTTTAAAATAAACTCCTTTTAGTGCCCAATCCATTCATTTTGAGTTTAAATTCTGATGTAGCAAAAAACTGCATTTAACATAAAACCCGTGTGGACCTATGGGTTATGGGCGCATGTATACATCAAAAGAATTTCAAAAAACAGACTTCATAATATCAAAACAAATTCGAATACACAATATAATATATATCGCATATCGGCTGAAAACCATTATCGCAAATCACGGGGTTTAAGATTTCACACGGCACACAAAATAACTTTTACCGCCGATCGCTCAATACACATAATACAAAGTTTGTGATACAACGATTTCAAAAATCGGTGAGAACAACTTGTCGCATATTGCAACACATACCAGATTTTAGTTCAAGGATCCCTTAACAAATGTGACATGCGATATACACAGAACCCCAGCGCGTGTCTCATCCTCCTCGTCACATCGTGAGTAATATGATTTAACTTGCAAAATATTCATATGATTTAAAACAAGTTTTGGTGGCGATGTGCGCTCACCAGTCTGTATCTCGCTTCGTTATGATAACTGTTGATGGAATTCATATTTCAATAAATCTACCTCTGCCATACTTTATCTACGATGAAGTTCATAGGAACTTCGTCCCTTACACTCACACACGCCATTTATCAATTTACAAAAAAGAATGTATATGTAAACAACACACAGACACATAAAGTCCAGATTACACTTGGATGTATAATAACACACATATTCATTTATAAAAATAACTCGATTACAAGCTAAGGCCTCACGACCTGAATCACACTAACGCCCCGGTGGCTACATTGCGTACTCTTCTGCTCTCTTACACAACACAAGTCACTTTATAAAGGAAATTACAAAGGGAGGGATCGTTTAAGATCTATGAGTTCCTTCCATAATCACTCAACCAACCCTAAATCTCTATTTTCATACATGGTAGATAATCACATTTTAATAAAGTCTTCTAGAGACTTATCAATTCCATCAATTTAGCTCTATTTTAATAGAATTTGCCCCGGTTTACAATGATTGTCCACGTTTCACCCTTCATAGCATTGAGTTTTAATTATGGCCCGATGCTCCTGCATCCGACTCCCAAGTTACAAAAATTCTATGACCTCCTGGTCATATGTCTCCTTCATCCCTTAGAAATTCTACCCACGTCCTCTGTGGAATTTCCTTTATGATCTTTCCGTGAGATGCAACAAAACCTCTACAGTAACAAGTCTTCCCTGCTACAAGATACCTCACCAAGCTTCTCTCCTCTGAGCTTAGTCTTTCGACATCTCTCTAGTTCTCTCTTCTGGAACCATTTGAGCACTCCTTGCTCTAGGCTGCTACAATATTATCACCTACACAACAATATAAATACCACAAACTCACTAATCTTCAACATAAATGTACCTCCTTTGCACGCAAAATATTTCTTGCAGGAAATCTTTCCCTGCTTTGATACCACTTTGATGCAGCAAAAAAATGCATTTAACATAAAACCCGTGTGGACCTGTGGGTTATGGGCCCAATTTTTCCCTAGGAAAGCCTTAGTTTTCCCCGACTTCAAATTTGGGAATGTTGAAAGCTTATTTCTCCATAAATTGAAGGTATTCATTACTTGGCATCCTTTTCTTGGCCTTGCATCCTTTTACCTAGATATTTTTCAAGCCCTAGTGTAGAAATTATATAACTTATGTGTTATATGTCCAATATTCTCTTGATCTAACACTATTTTAACTTCATGAAAAATACATAATCTATTCCACCATTGATCATTTGTGGAAATTAAATCAAGATTGCAATGCACACATGAAACAATAAAAATTCACACACATTAACACAGTTGTTTAACGGGAAAGCCTGTTGCTGAAAAACCTCAAATATTTGTATATAATATATGTCATAGAGATCATGTAACAATCCTCATACAAAGCTGATCATATCAAGCTCTCAGTACAATATAATCACTACACACTAATCAGGCTCGATCTTGCAAATCCATGCACCGATCTTTGCCACCTGCTAGCCTGCCTCTACTGCGCAATCCCTACTGAAGAATGGCTCTAAATGAGTTAGAATTAATCTAGCCTTGCTCATGAAATCCTCATTGGCATCTCCACTGAGTGTTGGATGCAATCAATGCATCACTATAGTCACAATTGATAGTCACAATTTCTCTTTCACCTATCTCTCCACTGGTCTCCACTGAAACTGCCATGCACTATAGTTAACTGATGTATTGTTCAGTTGATTAATGAGTTATTATTTATGAATTAATTACTAATTAATTCACTCCACTCTCACTAGTGTATCAATCAGTTAGACTAGATACAACTAGCTCAATTGAGTCTAACTGAGTTAAACTAAATACAACTCCACCAAACTCTGTCACATGAGTTCTAACTGAAGTCCTCCATGCAATAGCTCTAGTAAACCCTCAGGAATAGTGTAATTCCTTCTGTCAACTGCCATGCCACATCTATGCACTTAACTGAAGTGCTCCAAGAGAATAAGATGATGTTTAGAGTCCAAATATTATTAAGAGCTAATAATATTCGACATATCTATATTTAGATTGGCAATCTAAAAATAGACTCCGCCCAATATTTCTAAAAATAGAAGTCCATCTATTTTTCCAACTTGACCAACCATCCAAAAATAGCATCCTGCAACTCATAGAATATGATCGACATGTCTAAAAATAGACATAGTATAAAAATAGGCTTTGCGCCAAAAATAGCCTGCGGGCCCACTTAGTGAAGGCGACTCTTTTCACTAAGCTCATCATCTTGTTGAATCTCAACACTCCCTCTCAACAAGATAGGGATTATCTGCCACCCCGATCCTGTCTCTATGATATTTGAATTTTCTCTTGGTGAGTGCCTTCGTCAGAATATTTGCATCCTGATCCTCCGTAGGAATGTAAGAAAGAAACATGATCTTCCACTGCACACAATCTCTGATATGATGGTACTGGATTTCAATATGTTTATATCTATCATGAAATACTAGATTAATCGAGAGTTTAATGCAACTCTGATTATCAAAATATATCACAGTAGGATCTAAATGAAAACCGAACAAATCAACCAGGATCTTCCTCATCCATATAGCCTCGCATGCAGCCAAACTTGCTGCCATGTAGTCGGCCTCCACTGAACTGAGTGCCACGGATCTTTGTTTCCTGTTGTACCAATAAATTGCTATAGATCTGATACTGAAAATCCCTCCAGATGTACTCTTTCTATCCGTTGGGCTTCTTGCCCAATATACATCCGTGAAGCCATGCAGCTTCGCCTCATCCGACTATCTGTACCACAATCCATACCCAGATGTGCCCCTGAGATACATCAGGACATGCTTGCCTGCCTTCCAAAAGAGCTTGGTAGGCTTAACCATCGCTTGTGAAAGCTAGTTCACAGCATAGCATATGTCCGGTCTTGTATTGACTAAATACATGTGTGAACCAACCAAATGTCGATAAACAGTGGCATCCACTACCTCTGCCGATGTAGCATCCTATTTCCTCCAACCACTAGGAAGAGGAGTGTCGATAGGCTTGCAACCTTGCATGTGAAACTTCTCCAGTATCTCCCGAGCGTACTTGCCTTAAGACACAAACAGTTCACCTTTTCGCTGCCAAATTTCCAATCCCAGGAAATAATGAAGGAGGTCCAAGTCCTTCATCTCGAACTCCTTTGCAAGATCTGCCTTGCATGAGTGTATCAACAGTTCATCACCCGTTAGTATTAAATCATCTACATAAAGTACAATGATCAAAATCTTACCCTCCACCACAATCTGGTATAGGTTTGGATCCGCCTCACTCTTGGCGAAACCAAGTCCGGTGAAATAACTGTCTATCCATGTGTACCAAGCACGAGGTGCTTGTTTCAGCCCATACAACGCTCTTTTGAGCCTGTACACATGTGACTCGCTGCTGAAGATTTCGAGTCCTTCAGGTTGCTCAATGTACACCTCCTCCTCAATGATTTTGTTGAGGAATGCAATCTTCACATCCATCTGATGAATGTGCCAACCCATTTGCACTAAGAGAGAAAGGATGGTCTGTATGGAAGAATACCTTGCAACAGGTGCAAAGGTTTCTTCATAGTCGATTCCCTCAATTTGTGAGAAGCCCCGAGCAACAAATCTTGCCTTATACTTCTCAACGCTCCCATCAGCATCTTGCTTCACTTTGTAGATCCATCTTGAACCTAACGCTGATTTCCCTTTCGGCCTTGGGACAATCTCCCATGCACTGTTTCTGAAAATCGAATCATACTCTTCCACCATGGCATCTACCCATGCAGGATCCTCCACAGCTTCCTCGAAAGAGGATAACTCCATCACGATACACTTTCTCATCAGAGCCATGTATCCAGTAAATCGGTCAGGTGATTGTCTTTGTCTGTGCTGTGATGTAGGAACTTCTACATTCTGTACTGCATCAAGATTTAGTCACTCAGCTTCTGTAGTGCGCTTCCGCCCTCTGATGTTTGGCACTACATGAGTGGTTTCTTCCACTCCATGAACCTCCTCTTGGGGTTGATCCACATCTTGAGGCTCATCTTTAGGAACAAGTAGCTCCTCCTCTGCATGCAAGTGTAGCTCCCTCTCAAGCAAAAACTTCACGGCTTTCTCCCCATGAAATTTGATATCCCATCGCACGACAGTCATCCGACTGTCTGAAAAATACACACGATAATTTTGGGGTGTTTCTGTGTAACCCACAAATATCCCAACCTCTGTGGTTGGCTCCAACTTCTTCTTGGCATCCTTCATCACATGAATGTAAACAGGTGAGCCAAAAATCTTCAAATGAGAAATATCAGGCTTCTTACCAGAAAACGCCTCTTCGGGTGTACTCATGCCAAGTACTCTATGAAGACAATGGTTTTTCACATAAACCACAGTGTTGCATGCTTCCACCCACAAGTGTATGGGAAGGCCCTGATCATGCAACATCACCCGTGCAGCACCCACGATCGTTCTGTTCTTTCTCTTTGCGACCCCATTCTGCTGTGGGTTATGAGGTGCTATGAGTTCTCTTCGAATTCCTTCTTTGCTATAGAAGTCTTTGAATTTTCCAAAGATGTATTCACCACCATTATCGCTCTGGACAGCTTTCACCTACTTCCCCGACTCTTTCTCAATCAGCGCCTTGAACTCATAGAACTTTGAGTATGTCTCACTCTTCTTTTGCATGAAGAAGATCCAACACTTACGAGAAAAGTCATCAACAAAGATCACATAATACCTGTGCTTTTCTGTTGAAGCAACAGAGAAAGGTCCACACACGTCTGTGTGAATTCTCTCAAGGATCATCGAAGCACGACTATCCTTCTCATGAAAAGTGGTCTTCCCAATTTTTCCCAAAATACACCCCTTGCACTGATCTGACTGCACAAGTGTACCTTTGGGAAGCCTGGTAGAAATCTGCTGCAAAATTTTCAAAGCGCCATGGTGAAGATGGCCCAATCTCCTGTGCCACAATTCGCCCTCATCCCGGCTCACCACTCCTTCTTCTTTGCCTGCCACTGTTGTGCAACCATCTACTTGCAATTGATAAAGATTCTTAACTCGAATCCCTATCCTCTTGGGTTGATCGGTTGTTTTATGACGAAGGAAGGCTTTTCCCTCGCTAAAAACAACATCATAACCCTTGTCTTCCAACATCGCCATAGAGATCAGATTCTTCCTCAATCCTGGAACATGCATGACATCCTTCAAGATTAAAGGTTTACCGGACTCCCTCTCAAAGGAAATGGTCCCGATACTAGTCGCACTGTATCTACCATCATCACCCATCTTGATGTGCACTCCAAGATCCTTTTCTTGCATATCACTAAAAAAATATTTGTCTCCGGTCATATGGAAAGACGCACCACTGTCAAGAAACCACATCGATCCCATCACACTTGAAACCAAGCATGCGATCAAAGAAAAATCCAGCTCAAACTGCGAGGCTAAGGCCTCTCCAACTGCAGATCCAGCAGCCTACTTATTCTTCTTCTTCTGTGGAAAATTTGTGGTGAAATGCCCATGCCGAGGACAGTGAAAACACTTCACCTTCGACAAATCCTGCTTCTTGCCTTTAACACCGGATTGAGAAGGATTTTTCTTCCCCTTCCCTTTCCTTGCTTTGGCAGCCAAAGTGAAATTTTCTTCATCTTCATTCTTCGATGAAGATCCATCCCTAGTACCCCGCCTTATCTCCTCCTGCACAAGATCCGACCAAAGTTGCTCCCATCCAGGCAGTTTCTCCCGTCCATTGATAGAGTCTTCGTAGCTATGCCAACTCTTCGGAAAACCAAGGAGAGCCAAGCTCACCAAGTCTTCTTCATCAATAGTAAACCCTACACTTCCCAACTCATTCTTGCAGTGGACAAACTTCGTGAGGTATTTTGGTATACTTTCGCCTTTCTCCATTTTTATTTTTCTGAGCTTGTCTTTAAGCACCAACTTACTCTAGTCACTTCTGCTTTGGAAAAAATCCGTCAAAGCCTTCCACATTAAGAATGGAGTGGCTTTCCTATGAAGGCTAGACACAATGTGGTCTTTCACACCTTCCAACAGAATCCTTCGACACTTTTCTACCTTCTTTTTCCATGCATAAAGTGCGGCTGCATCGCTAGATCCCGGCTTAGGAACATCGCTATCGATGAACTCCTTCAACCCATTATCATCCAGCACCACCTCCATCCTATCCTTCCTTGCAATACAATTCGAGCTGCCATCAAGGGAATACTCCAATCGCAATCTGTTGAAAGAAATTTCAATGAATGCTCAACTTCAACACCAAGAAAACACTGCAGCAAATTCGAATTCCACTAGCACAAAACTCAACCGCTTCAATAATTGCAATCTCCTTCTATGATCAATAATCCTCTGATACCATGTAGAAATTACATAAATTATGTGTTATATGTCCAAGATTCTCCTGATCTCACACTATTTTAACTTCATGCAAAATACAGAATCTATTCCACCATTGATCATTTGTGGAAATTAAATCAAGATTGCAATGCACACATGAAACAATAAAAATTCACACACATTAACACAATTGTTTAATGGGAAAGCCTGAAGATAAAAACCCCAACTATATGTATATAATATATGTCATAGATATCATGTAACAATCCTCATACAAAGTTGATCATATCAAGCTCTCAGTACAATACAATCGCTACACACTAATTAGGCCTGATCTTGCAAATCCATGCACCAATCTTTGCCACCTGCTAGCCTGTCTCTACTACGCAATCCCTGCTGAAGAATGGCTCTAAATGAGTTTGAATTACTCCAGCCTTTCTCACACAATCCTCATTGGCATCTCGACTGAGTGTTGGATGCAATCAATGCATCACTATAGTCATAACTGATAGCCACACTTTCTCTTTCACCTATCTCTCCACTGGTCTCCACTAAAACTGCCATGCAATGTAGTTAACTGATGTATTGTTCAATTAATTAATGAGTTATTATTTATGAATTAATTACTAGTTAATTCACTCCACTCTCACTAGTGTATCAATCATTGAGACTAGATACAACTAGCTCAACTGAGTCTAACTGAGTTAAACTAAATACAACTCCACCAACTCCACCAAACTCTGTCACATGAGTTCTAACTGAAGTCCTTCATGCAATAACTCCAGTAAAACCTCAGGAATAACGTAATTCCTTCTGTTAGTTGCTATGCCACATATGTACACTTAACTAAAGTGCTCCAAGAGAATAAGATAATGTTTAGAGTCAAAATATTATTAAGAGCTAATAATATTCGACATATCTATATTTAGACTGGCAGTCTAAAAATAGACTCTACCCAATATGTCTAAAAATATAAGTCCATCTATTTTTCCAACTTGACCAACCATCCACAAATAGCATCCTGCAACTCATAGAATATGATCGACATGCCTAAAAATAGACATAGTCTAAAAATAGACTTTGTGCCAAAAATAGCCCGCGGGACCACTTAGTGAAGGCGACTCTTTTCACTAAGCTCATCATCTTGTTGAATCTCAACACCTAGATCATATTGTGCCATAATTAGGCATATTGCAGGATGAAAATATCCATATCATGCTTGCTAAGCCTTTCTGTTAGGAAGATTTGTCCTCTGTAAGCCTATCTTGTCACCTTATCCCCTGTACTTAGAAGATCCTTCTAGGTGACCTACCAAAGGGAACCTTCCCTAGTGGTGAAAGTACAAAAAAGAGTAGGAGGTAGTGGTCATGGTGACAGTGGTTGACACCTCATATTATTTTCCCTTATTCTAGTTTTTCAATTTAAACTCCCCTCACAAGACTTGCTAGATTTTGAAGCAACATGTACCAATATGGGTTTACAAGGGTGTTCAACTAGGTGAAACTATTGGTTTTTCAAGTGAAATAGATACAAGAAAAAATTTCTGAAATATTGATAATTACTGTTAATGATGTAGATATTCTTTTAGCAATTCCAATTTATCATTAAGAAATTGCACTTCAGAAATTCAACCATAAAGCATAAGGACAATAGAGCTCACAATTCACAAAGAGAACGCAAGTTTTACCCTAGGAAAATTCACTTGGGGGAAAAACCCAACAACCTTTTTCTTAGAGAAATTCTTGAGTTCAACAAGAGATACATCTAATGTTGCTAGTCAACCGCAAGATCAAGCTGATCAACAAGCTATGGTCAAACTTGATCAAGCATCCCTTTAGTCAAGTCAAGTCAAGTCAAAATTATATCCTTCAAAACTTCATCCCTCTCTAATCTACCTATGCCAAATTTTATCCTTCTAAAATATGCTCAGAACTTAGTCCACCTAGAATTTTGGACTCCCTAGAATATGCTTCACAAAAATTGCTGTTGAGCCTCAAAATTGTGCTTTCTTTCATCCTACTTTACCTCATTTTCCTTTGTCCATTTCTATCCTAGAACCAATTGATCAATGAATTTAGTTAAAATTACTTTTAGAATGATTAACATGACTGACTTGCTAAATCTTTGTGATTTTTGCCATTGTAATGCATTTGGACCAGAACTAGCTGCAGAATGCAGACATTCCGTAGCTAACTGGCGATTCTGCAGCTGTCTTCACGTTTGGGTATGTTCCAGGTGGCCTCTCAAGAAAAACCGCATATGGGCATATTCCACGTCATGTCTACATGGTTCGTTTCTCACCATGAAGGAAGAAACGAATTCTGGGTATGGTTTTGGAACGTGGGAACACATTTAGGAAGGCAGACTTCTATTAGGACTGTCTCAGTCCAGATGTCTTTTTCCTTTTTACGCAACCACTTCAAGAGTCCTAATGTGATTCCGATAAGGAAAGACAATGTTCCTGAAATTGTTGCAAGTCTTGTTATTTACATTTGTTATATAAACACTTGGGAAACCGAGAGCTAGGCTAGATTTTGTTCTAGATTTTGCTTAGATTCTGTGCTACATTTCTGAAGACGCAGAGTGCTCTGTTTAAGTTATTTCACCTTTAATGAAGCAGACAATGTTGTTTTGAAAGCGTTGATTTGATTTGGAGTTAGATTCCGTCAGGTGGTAGAGGGCCCCTGCCTCTTGCACGGATTTATTTGCGTAATTTAGATAAGTATTCTACCTGCCTTTACGTTTTTGAAGTTGAATTCGTAGTTTTTTTCATTAGCTACTGTAGTTATACTCATTCTAAAAACTCTTCCAAAAGAAGAAGCTCTTCCAAAAGATTATAATGATGAATGGGAAATTGCTATAGTATTGTAGGATTTAATTGTAATCTCTTTTATTCATCATCACAGTTATACTTATGCTAAGCACTCTTCCAAAAGAAGAAACTCTTCCAAAAAATCCTTATACTGTCTTAAGCATGATTGTGATCTTGAACGTTTTAGTTGTGTGTTTTCAATAAGTACCATAGTTTTTCTTGCTCTTAAACGCTTGTCCAAAATATCATAATGATGAGTGGGAGATGGCTATGATATCTTAGTTTTTCATTGCTTTCAGTCTTTATGTTTGCATTTGCACTCAATCACACAGTCAGGATTGTTCTAAAAACTCTTCCAAAAGAAGGAACTCTTCCAAAATACCAATCATGATGGACAAACAGACTGTATAATTCCATAGAATAATGCATGATAGCTTAGTTAGGATACTCCGGAGTTTAATTGCACTTAACTCACGCTCAGTTGTTCTATTTTAAGTTTGATAATGACTTGTAGTTCAACACTATTTTAGATTAGTGACATCTTAAGTTCATTCTTAGCTTAACTCATTGCATTTGCACTCCATATTCAGTTGTCATTCACTGCATATTAGACTACTTCAGTTGTTAAACTTAACAAAACAACCTTCATTATTTACAAACATCTTCTTGTTCTAAAATTTATAATCGCTTCATAACCACAGGAACAAAAGACAATATCATTTTAAGGCCTGAAGTACTTCTGCAACTCCCTTATCATCTCATAAACAAACATTTCCTCAAAAGACTATTTCAAAAATCCATAACCTTTGAGTGAAGTGTAGTGTCATTAAACTAAGTTGCAGAATAGAGTTAGGAACTAGCTTTAGAGTAGAAGATCTTATGATGGTATAAATGTTTTATTCCAAATTTGCTTCAACAAATCTCTAATCAAGGATGAAATGTTGCATCATTATAAGTTAGTTGTTCAAACTGTTTAGTTAGGAGGATTTGCATATTTAGTTGATCATTTCTCAAGTTGAGTTTATGTTTTGAATCATTTCCTTAGAAGTCATTATCAAGATTTATTTCTGCTTAGTCATAGTTTAGATTTGATTTTGCTTCAGTATTTTCAATTACATTTTTCATTTGTCATCAACCAATTAGGCTCCACTCTGTTTTTAATCACCAGCTCCTTTCCATTAGCTTTCTAGTCATTTTTCTTGTGAACATAAAACCACCAAAAGACCAAAAACATCATAAATCATCACAAAAGACCAAAAAAATCACAAAACACTACACACAACGCATTAGGAAACAAGCACCTAGGTACATACAGTACACGTCACTTCAGCAGTTTACCAACCCTGGTTGACAATTAAATGAGCTCAGTTTAGGAGACTAGATTGAGACCAAACATTTTGGCGTCGTTGCCGGGGAAGTGAAAACTAGGTAACCTTTGTTTCTTAGCATCCAAAAAAAATTATATGCGTAGGGAGAGAGATTCAAGGGGAAGATTTATAAGCAGCAGAGGCAGAAGTTTGATTTCTAAAACACCACTTGTTTCATCTAGATCCAGAGCTAGTACACCTTCAACTCAAACCCATCTTCCATCCTCTCCTGATCCTAGACTTCTAGAAGATATAAGGTCAACTATTCCATTAGAGAAACCTTCCACTTCATCCACTGAACCTGCCATAGAAGAAGATCTAAAAACTCCTGTTAGGGACACAAACCTTTCCACTTCCACAAGAGAGTAAACCATGGCAGAAGAAGGAGGAGGAGGAGTTTTTAATGGAGAAAACACACTATTTGGAGGTAGAGGTAGAGGTAGAGGAGAAGGAGGTAGAGGAGAAGGAGGTAGAGGTGCAAATGGAGGAAGAGGTATAATAGGAAGCTCTTTTGGGTTCCCTATAATTGATGAAGAAACCAATACAACCATGAAAAACATTTCACCTTCTGTCCTTCCAAACTTCTATGGACTTAAAACTGAAGATCCTGAAACTTTCTTATTCAAATTTGAAGTGCTATGTAGAACTTATGACTACTTACAAGATGCTCAAAAACTGAAATTATTTCCTTCAACTTTGAAGGGAGCAGCATTGAAGTGGTTTATGAGTCTAATCAGTAGTTCCATTAGAACATGGGAAGACATGAAACAAGAATTTCTAGAGAGATATTTGGATTATTGTATGCTGGTTAATCATAAGGAAGAAGTGTTCAAGATGTTACAAAAAGAAGATGAAAATTTGGAAGATTTGTTGGAGAGATTTAATTACAACATAAAAAGGGCAAAAATGGAAAACCTAGATCAAGACACCTTAAAAGCTCTTTTGTTGAAAACAATTAGGGATGAATGGTTGGATATCCTTAACATGATGGGAAAATGGGATATATCACAACTCACATTACCTGAAATATCTGAGTTATGTATCAACCTTTCCAGAGGGAAATCTAAAACTGCCAAAGGTCCAAGAGATCTCGCTCTTGCAAGGGCAAGTAAGTCTGCTTCTGGGACAGTAAGTAGATCAGAAATAGGACACATGCTTGATGATTTTAAATCTGACATCTTAGGGAGTCTTAGTGAACAAATAGACACCCTCAAGATACAAAACAAACAAAAGGCTGAATCTGATGCCTTGGCAATCTTTTGTCCCAAATGTAGGAAGAAACATGCCTTGAGAGAGTGTCCTCTAGATGTAAAAGTTGTAGAAACCTGTGTTATTTGTTCTGAGAAACATGAGACCAAGAATTGTCCTTCTCTTCCTGGTCTCAAGGCTGTTTTTCAAGAGGAAACTCCTACAGACTCCACAGAATCTCTTAACTTTGTATCTAGAAGACCTTGGCAGGGATCTCAGACACAAGGATTCCATGATCAAATGTATAATCAACCTCCACCTTGGAATTCTTGGCAGCAACCTTGGCCCCAATTTCAAAATCAATCTCAATCTTGGGCACAAGGAACACAAAGTCCCTATGGAAGATACTCTCCATACTATCAGTATTCACCATCCTATCCACCATATCCACATTTTTATCCTCAAAATCCTCAACAAAATTTTCCTCAAAATCTTCAACAAAATTTTCAACAAAATCCTCAACAACATCATCAGAACCAACCACATCAAAATCAACCACTTTCATTACCATTCCCTCAAAAATCAAATCAATTGCCCGCTCAACCCATACCAAACCCCAATAATAAGAACCCTCAGAATACATACATGATAGAAGGCCAACAATTTCCAACTTATTTAATTACTCCTTTAGACCTTAGTGATGTTCAACTGAGGTCTGGAAGAATACTTGAAAAGAGGAAACCTTCTATGATCATACAAGAACAAGATAATTCTAAGGAAGACTCTCTACGGGTGAATAAAAGTCTTGAGGAAAACACATCCTTTCAAGACCCAAACACTGAAAAACTAAAACAAAAAGATCCAATAAATCCAACTCCTGTATTAGAGCAACCATCTACATCTACTTCTATACCTCCCTTTCCAGAAAGATTACAAATTGATAGAGGTGTAGAAAAACAAATCATGGTGCCTAATTATGATTTCTTAGATGAGCTGAGAAATGTTTGCATTAAAATTCCATTATTGCAAGCCATCAAAGAAATCCCAATTTTAGCCAAAACAATAAAGGAGTTGAGTATGAAGACAACAAGAAAAAGAATAAGAGAAACAAATAAAATTCAACTGGTAGGACAAATAGCAGACATTATGATGGGCAAGATTGCTATTCCAAAGTATCTTGACCCAGGAAATCCAGTTGTCAAAATTCACATCAATGGAATTGAAATTCAAAATACACTCATTGATTTAGGAGCAACAATAAATATCATGAGTAGACAAATCATGGACAAACTGAAACTTCCTAATCTTCTCTTTACACCCACACTATTACAATTAGTAGATAGATCTGTGATCAAACCAGATGGGGTAATAGAAGACATTCCAGTGTCCCTATATTCTTGGGAATACCCTGTGGATTTCATGATCCTAACTCCTAAGAATAATCTAGGAGGCCATCCTGTTATATTAGGAAGACCTTGGTTGGCTACAGCTGATGCTTTTATTAGTTGTAGATCCGGTGATATGTATATCTCTTATGGTAGTTCAACTAAGAAATTCACTTTATATCCTCCAGCTAGGACAATTACAGATTTAGATGACACTCAATGGATAGAGGATGAAGAAGATTTACAACCACTCTTCACAATTTCAGAAATTAGTGAAGATAATCAAATTCTGAATACTCTAGAAAACTTTGAATCCTCTTCAGAACACAAATATGAATCATTTCAAGAGGGATCCAATATTGAGTTTTTGTCATCGAGGCAGATGTCTCTTCATTCTATGGACAAATTTGGCAGCTCTACAAGTGAAATTTTTCCAGGCAAAACTTTGAACATAAACAAGAACCTAGAAAAATCTCAACAAGAAGAGTTAGTCAAAGTATTGCAGAGACATTCTTCTGCATATGCATGGGAATACACTGACATGAAAGGGATAAGCCCCAAGACTTGTACTCATCACATCTATATAGAGGCAAATTGCAAACCAATCAGACAACCTCAAAGACGGATGAATCCAAATCTTAAGGAAATTGTTAAAGAGGAATTGCAAAAATTGTTAAATGTTAATTTCATCTATCCTATTTCAGATAGTCAGTGGGTCTCTCCTTTGGTAATTGTGCCAAAGAAAAATGGAAAATGGAGGGTGTGTGTTGACTACCGAGAACTGAATAAAGCTACTCTTAAAGACCATTTTCCCTTACCTTTCATAGATCAAGTATTAGATACATTAGCCGGCAAAAAGTACTTTTCATTCCTAGATGGGTTTAGTGGTTACAATCAAATCCAAGTAGCACTTGAAGACCAAGACAAAACCACATTCACCTGTCCTTGGGGTACCTATGCTTACCGAGTATTGCCATTTGGATTATGCAATGCACCTGCAACATTCCAAAGGGCAGTATTAGGAATTTTTTTCGGATCTAATACATGACTGTGTAGAGGTGTACATGGATGATTTCACAGTTTATGGGAATACATTTGAAGAGGCTTTAGAAAACTTGGAAAAAGTCTTAAAAAGATGTCAAGAAGCAAACCTTTCACTTAGTCATGAAAAATGTTTTATGATGTTTACCGAAGGTATTGTTTTAGGACACCACATTTCAGGGGATGGGATTAGAGTTGATGAGGCAAAAGTTGAAGTCATTTCTAACCTATCCATTCCAAGTTGTCAAAGAGATGTTAGAAGTTTTCTAGGATTTACAGGGTATTATCGGAGATTTATAGAAAACTTCACCAAGATAGCATCTCCACTCTTCAAATTACTTACCAAAGATTGTGAATTCAAGTGGACTTCTGATTGCCAGCTAGCTTTTGAAACCCTGAAAACCAAAATTTCTGAAGCACCTATATTAAGGGGACCTAACTGGAAGTTACCTTTTCATATCTCGACAGATGCTTCCGATACAGCTCTAGGAGCAGTATTGGGACAAAAAGATTTAATTCCCTATGCCATCTATTATATCAATAAAAATTTGAATCCTGCAAAGTTAAACTATACTGTAACTGAAAAAGAGTTTTTAGCCGTTGTTCATGCCATAAACAAATTTAGACACTATATAACAGGCTATGAAACTTTTATTCACACTAATCATTCTGCAATTAGATACCTAATGAACAAATCAATTACTAATGGCAGAGTTATAAGATGGTTGTTACTCTTACAAGAATTCAACATTACTATTCTAGATAGGCCTGGAAAACAAAACACAGTAGCTGATTTCCTATCTAGACTCCAAAATATCGAAGATGACACTCCAGTTGAAGATCAATTTCCTGATGAATATCTTTTTGCAATCTCTACTCAAACTCCATGGTTTGCTGATATTGCTAATTATTTAGTTTCAGGAAAATTTCCTTCAATTATGAATGCAAAGGATAAAAGAAAAATCATTTGTGATAGTGCAAAATATTCATGGGTCGCTAATGAGTTGTACAAGACAGGTCCAGATTTGATCATTAGAAGGTGTGTTCGTGAAGATGAGATGCCTGAGATTCTCAAGGCATGTCATGACGAACCTTGTGGCGGACACTTTGTAGATAAGAGGACAGCCTATAAGATCCCTAATCTAGGATATTATTGGACATCCTTGTTTAAAGATGCTAAAGAGTATGTCAAAAGGTGTGACAGTTGCCAAAGGGTAGGGAAACCTTCTCCTTCAGGTGAGATGCCATTACAACCTCAGGTACACATTGAACCTTTTGAAAAATGGGCTTTGGATTTTGTAGGACCCATTAGTCCTCCATCAAGACAAAAGAAATATATATTAGTTTGCACTGATTATGTTACTAAGTGGGTAGAAGCTAATCCATTACTTGTTGCTAATGAATCATCTGTAGTTACTTTTCTTTTTGAGGATATTTTTACTCGTTTTGGTGTCCCAAGGGAAATTGTTACAGATCAAGGAGCTCAATTTACATCAAGGCTAGTGGAGCAAATGATGGAGACGTACAAAATCAGACATAGAAAATCTACTCCTTATCATCCACAAGCAAATGGTCAAGTGGAATCTACTAATAAGGTCATTGAAGGAATACTAACAAAGACTGTTCATTTACATAGAAGAGATTAGGTAGATAGGCTTCCTGAAGCCTTGTGGGCCTATAGAACTACATGGAGAAACACAACAGGCCATACTCCTTATGAGCTTGTTTATGGAAAGCAAGTTTTGTTTCCCATAGATTTCCAAATTCAAACCTTCAAAATGGCAGTTCAGCTAGGACTTGATTTAACGGAGGCACAAAAGCATAGACTGGAGCAAATTAATGAATTGGATGAGATCAGACAAGATGCAGTTCAGAAAACAAGTCTAGTCCAACAGAAAAGGGCTAGATGGCATGACAAGTACATCAAAGAGAAGAAATTCAAAGAGGGTGACTGGGCTCTCTTGTTTGATTCAAAATTCAAGGATTTTCAAGGTAATTTTCAGACACATTGGCTTGGGCCATATGAAGTTGTTGAAATTTTTGATAATGGGGCAGTAAAAATTAGAACTATAGATGAAGAAAAGGTCACTTTTCTTGTGAATGGTCATAGATTGAAGCTATATCACAAACCACTCTCAAGAGAAGAATTTGTCAAGAAGTTCCAAGAAATCAGTGATGTGAAGTTAATGAAGAAGAATCTCTCTTCTTCATCAACTTGAGTAAATTTTCTGAAGCATTTTTTTTTTTTTGAAAAAAAAATTAAAAAAAATAAAAATAATTATATATATATATAAAGGTATAAAAATGAAAACCAATCATTGATTGGCATGTTTATACAGAAAAGATAGGGTGAAAATCAGAGTCTCTCTGACACTCTAACTTTTCCATTTTGTTTTTACAAGCAGCTGTTACAAAATCATAAGTTCAGATCCATGGTGCTTATGATCCATCTCATTTCATTTCACTCCATTCACTTATCCATCCATACTCCATTTCATTCATTCATTCATATTCTACTTCATTCCATGTTTCATTTATCTCATTCCATACTCCATCCATTTCATTTTCATGTCAAAATTTAAAGTTTAATGTCTTGCTGTAAATGAATAAAACATGTCATGGATTGCAGGGCAGTTCTTATGTTCTTTCACTCCATTTCATAAACTGAATCCATTCCATTTCATCATCCACTTCATACACATCATGTCTCATCATCCATCTTCATTCATACCATATAACATTTCACCTATATTCCAAAAACACTCCATTCCATGATCAAAATGCTCT
Organism: Pinus albicaulis; assembly: GCA_034641835.2. Lineage (NCBI taxonomy): Eukaryota > Viridiplantae > Streptophyta > Pinopsida > Pinales > Pinaceae > Pinus > Pinus albicaulis. The sequence goes on along the minus strand of CM076577.1, from coordinate 120,611,390 downwards.
ACAGGTACATTTTGCAGCTTAACAGACATTCTGCAGCTGATCAGCCTTTCCGCAGCTAGCCAGACATTCCGCAGCTACAAATCCTGAAGGCATTGATCAGCAGACATTAGAATTGCAACAAAATGATCCAGTGTATCCATGAATAATAAGCATAAAAAAGAAGGATTATGAAGACTCTTCCAAAGTAGAACAAAGAAGACAAAGACTACAAAAATCAAATGAAAAGAAGAGGTAACAAGTTTAGATTATAATGGCATTTCATAAAGTTTAGCATAGTTTTAGTTATGAATTGTTCGAAAAGGTTGTTATAATTATTTTTATTGATCATGACCAATAAACCCTCCACAAACTTTGGATTAAAATCTCTCATTTCAAATTCCATGCCCGACATCGTTTAAGCGGTTCAAATGGTCGAAGTGTTTGAATTCTTCACGTAACCCAACCAAATAATTCAATGATGATTCTCTTTTTCGTTGTAAAAATATCCGCCGTCTTTTCAATCATTAATTCGTTTCCTCCACCTCACTCCATTACCTCATTCCGTGACCACTGCCATCACTCCATTCTGTAGCCGGCACTTCATTCCGCAAACAGAAATATCCTTATCACCGAGAGCAGAGAAAAAGGGTATATCAGTTTGAATCACCGTGGGCAGAGATTGAGCATTATCACTGTAAACGCAGAGGTATAGCAGTGAAGAATTTGAAGCCATTTGTTACCAAGAGACAGAGATATAGCAGTGTGGGAATTTGAAGTTATTTGCCACCGAGAGATAGAGGTATAGCAGTGTGGGAATTTGAAGCCATTTGTCACTGTCAACCAAAGGCATATCAGTCCGAAGTTTTGAAGCTGTTGTCACTATCAACCAGAGGTATATCATTCCGAAGTTTGAAGCCATTGTCATTAAGAACTTGAAGCCATTTCAATTCGAAGGTGAAAGTTATTATTTCTGTGGGTAGAAGAGTGTTAATCTGAACATTGAAGAAGCAATTATGAGTTTCATTGTAAGAACTGAACCAGTGGGTTCAAAATACTTAGAAGGCTACCCTCAATGTAAAGAAATGTTGCAACAGATAGGATGGCTACAATTTTTGGAGAAATTTAATGGCTTCCACAAAGAAGTCACTAAAACATTTGCAAGATCATTTCAAGGAGCTGAAGTTGAAGTGGGAGATGTCAAATTCACTGTCACTGAAGTTTTCATTGCAGAAGCTACAGGGTTGCATAGAAATGGAGAGAGATGGTTCAAAAACAAAGAATTCCACAATGAATCTTGGAAGCAAATTCTAAAATCACCAGGTATGGATGTCACTGTGTTTAAGAAAGGAATTCCAAGTTCTGCATTGAAAAATAAATGGAGAAACATACTACTTCTTCTGCAAAAATTTATTACATGTGAGGGTAGATATGGCACATTTTATGTCTACCACATTAGACTGATAATGCATTTTCTGGGGGAAGACTTAAACCTACCTTATTTCTTGCTTCAAAGCTTGAAAAAGATGGCTTCCCGTGTTCAAATAAAGGTTCAATTTTTAGAGACAACTCTATACCATCATGGCTTGGTGAAAATTTTAATTGAACACCATTTAGCCAAAACAAATGATACATGGGACAATTTCTTGATAAGAAATAATTTTGAAGAGCCAAAAGAACCCTCACCTGAACCACAGCCTACAAGGAGAAGTAGAAAATGGAGAGCCTCAAAAGTTGAAATTGACAAAACAGTCCAAGAAAGTAGTGAGGAAATCATCTCAGAGAAGTTGACTCAAATCAAGAGACAACTTAAGAAAGAAAAGGTAATCAGGAAATCTGCCATGGATAAAGGAGAGGGATCTTCTCAGCCAAGAAGAAGCCACAGACTAAAGGGGAAACTAAGGAAAATTCAAATCAAACAAACAGGGGTGATTAATATAGAAGATGAGGAAACATCCATTGAAGAAGATGTTGAAGAGGATTTTAATGAAGGAACCCCTGAAATTGACCCTGCTCAGCAAGAAGTTTATGATTATGTTGAAACTTTGGAAAGGAAAGCTTCAGAGAGCAGAGAGAGAACCTCTAGTCCTCCACTGTCTGAAATAGATGTACTAAGAAGGGATAGGTATGAGTTGGAAATACTTAATAGACACATCAAAAATGAGAATGAAATTCTCAAGAATCAAGTCAAGCTCAAAACTGATATGAACTCAACCTTATCCCTACATATAGACAAAGTGGAAAAGACCAATGAAAAGTTGAAGAAGAGGAATAAAAAGCTAATCAGGGCACTTACCAACTTAAGGTTCAAACTGGTTATCAGAAAACCCAGAAGATATTTAGCTTCCAGGCAAAGGAGAAGGAGAGGATTAGATGTTCTTGCAGAAGCCTCTGAGTTCATAGGATAATTTGCATGAGGACATGCAAGGAGACAGCAGTGGGGGTATGTTGAGCCTCAAAATTGTGCTTTATTTCATCCTACTTTACCTCATTTTCCTTTGTCCATTGCTATCATAGACCCAATTGATCAATGAATTTAGTTAAAATTACTTTTAGAATGATTAACATGACTGAGTTGCTAAAGTTTTGTGATTTTTGCCATTGTAATGCATTTTGACCGGAACTAGCTGCAGAATGCAGACATTCCGTAGCTAACCGACGATTCTGCAGCTGTCTTCACGTTTGGGTATGTTCCAGGTGGCCTCTCAAGAAAAACCACATATGGGCATATTCCACGTCATGTCTACATGGTTCGTTGCTCACCATGAAGGAAGAAACGAATTCTGGGTATGGTTTTGATACGTGGGAACACATTTAAGAAGACATAATTCTAGTAGGACTGTCTTAGTCCAGATGTCCTTTTCCTTTTTATGCAGCCACTACAAGAGTTCTAATGTTATTTCGATAAGGAAAGATAATGATCCTGAAATTGTTGCAAGTCTTGTTATGTGCATTTGTTATATAAACACTTGGGAAATCGAGAGCTAGGCTAGATTTTGTTCTAGATTTTGCTTAGATTCTATGCTACATTTCTGAAGACGCAGAGTGCTCTGTTTAAGTTATTTCACCTTTAATGAAGCAGACAGTGTTGTTTTGAAAGCGTTGATTTGATTTGGAGTTAGATTCCGTCAGGTGGTAGAGGGCCCCTGCCTCTTGCGCGGATTTATTTGCGTAATTTAGATAAGTATTCTAGCTGCCTTTACGTTTTTGAAGTTGAATTCGTAGTTGTTTTCATTAGCTACTGTATTTATACTCATTCTAAAACTCTTCCAAAAGAAGAAGCTCTTCCAAAAGATTCTAATGATGAATGGGAAATGGCTATAGTATTGTAGGATTTAATTGTAATCTCTTTTATTCATCATCACAGTTATACTTATGCTAAGCACTCTTCCAAAAGAAGAAACTCTTCCAAAAAATCCTTATACTGTCTTAAGCATGATTGTGATCTTGAACGTTTTAGTTGTGTGTTTTAACTAAGTACAATAGTTGTTCTTGCTCTTAAACGCTTGTCCAAAATATCATAATGATGAGTGGGAGATGGCTATGATATCTTAGTTTTTCATTGCTTTCAGTCTTTATGTTTGCATTTGCACTCAATTACACAGTCAGGATTGTTCTAAAAACTCTTCCAAAAGAAGGAACTCTTCCAAAATACCAATCATGATGGACAAACAGACTATATATTTCCATAGAATAATTCATGATAGCTTAGTTAGGATACTCCGGAGTTTAATTGCACTTAACTCACGCTCAGTTGTTCTGTTTTAAGTTTGATAATGACTTGTAGTTCAACACTGTTTTAGATTAGTGACATCTTAAGATCATTCTTAGCTTAACTCATTGCATTTGCACTCCATATTCAGTTGTCATTCACTGCATATTAGACTACTTCAGTTGTTAAACTTAACAAAACAGCCTTCATTATTTACAAACATCTTCTTGTTCTAAAATCTATAATCGCTTCATAACCACAGGAATAGAAGACAATATCATTTTAAGCCCTGAAGTACTTCTGCAACTCCCTTGTCATCTCATAAACAAACATTTCCTCAAAAGACTATTTCAAAAATCCATAACCTTTGAGTGAAGTGTAGTGTCATTGAACTAAGTTGCAGAATAGAGTTAGGAACTAGCTTTAGAGTAGAAGATCTTATGATGGTATAAATGTTTTATTCCAAATTTTCTTCAACAAATCTCTAATCAAGGATGAAATGTTGCATCATTATAAGTTAGTTGTTCAAACTGTTTAGTTAGGAGGATTTGCATATTTATTTGATCATTTCTCAAGTTGAGTTTATGTTTTGAATCATTTCCTTAGAAGTCATTATCAAGATTTATTTCTGCTTAGTCATAGTTTAGATTTGATTCTGCTTCAGTATTTGCAATTACATTTGTCATTTGTCATCAACCAATTAGGCTCCACTCTGTTTTTAATCACCAGCTCCTTTCCATTAGCTTTCTAGTCATTTTTCTTGTGAACATAAAACCACCAAAAGACCAAAAACATCATAAATCATCACAAAAGACCAAAAACATCACAAAACACTACACACAACGCATTAAGAAACAAACACCTAGGTACATACAGTACATTTCACTTCAGCAGTTTACCAACCCTGGTTGACAATTAAATGAGATCAATTTAGGAGACTAGATTGAGACCAAACAACTGCTACCCAAAAACTGTCCATAAATTCACATGTGAGTTCAAGAGAGAGAGAAAGAGATATGTTAGAGATGAATTTTTCCTTCTTCTTTGTCTTTCTCCTTCTTTCCCTTCTCTTGGATGCCCTAAATTTGTATTTCTTGTGTGAAGTCGAATGCTCTTTATATAGTGTTCAACCTTCACGAATGGATGTGTCTCTTCACCAGGGTTGACTTGACTTGAGGGAGGGCCAACTTGACTAGTTTGAAGCCAAAAATTCAAAATTCAAAATTCAAAATTTTCTCTTTTAAATTTGACATGAATAACATGTCTTATAATAATTATTTCAAGGGCTAATAAATGAAAATGAAATGAAGAATGTGTCTTACAAATTCATTATACATTACAAGGGAAAAAATATAAATGATGAAGACCGATCATAGCTACAAATTTCAACACTGCCTCTTAGCTAGGGAGGCATTCATAATCACTAGAGAAGTGTTCTTTGTGTTGACATATTTCTCTAAGAAAATATTATAACAAATCATCAATAATATCAACATCGTTCAACTACCATAATTCTTTCCAACTAACTTTAACACATGGTAGATCAACAACATCAACCCACTACCATAATTTTGGTCAGTACCTTTGACCTATGGTGTCTCCTCACCATAATCCATGTTGGTACTCCTGACACATGCTACATAATTAACATCAACTAGTCACCATAATTTTGTTCTATCTGACACATAATATGCAAACTATTCTTGGTTCACCATCACTCTAGTTAATATTGGAATCATGGTGAATCTCTAAAGGGCACACTAAATCTTAGTAATTTTGGGCCTGATGCTAAATGATATTTGATGCTGAAAGGCCACACTCTATCTGAGTAAATCTTGGCCTCCAAGACCATTCTTCCTAATTCTGGTCAATATACTTGAAAAAGAAAAAATAACTATCCTATGTTAGACCATTCTACCTAATTATGGTCATATATGACATAGGGAGAATGTCGGTCCATGATTCCATCTCATCAACACTCCCTCTCAATGAGATAAGCATTCTCAACAAGTGCAAGATTGTCCCTAAAATATACAAACTTCATTTTGGCTAGAGGATTTTTAATAATATCAACAATCTACTCATCAGTGGAGACACACTGGAGCTTCATTGCTCCCTTCTGCACCATGTCATGAATGAAGTGGTACTTGATCTCGATTTTCTTCAAGTTGTCATGGAAAAATGTATCCTATGTAATCTTTACTTAGTTTTGATTATCACAAAATATCACGATCGACTCTTAACACATGATCAAATAGTCCTGTGAGTAACTTTCGAAGCCACACTGCTTCACAAATCACCAAAATGGCTGCAATATATTTTTCCTCTGTAGTACTAAGTGAAATAAATTTTTGCTTCCTACTCATCCATAAAATCATAGCAGAACCCAAACTACAACAACCTCTGAATGTACTCTTTCTATATTCAAAATTCCCTTCCCAATATGCATTTGTATAGTCCTGCAACTATATGTAACTATTTGAGACATATATCAAAGTCAATCGTACCATGTAAATATCTCAATATATGCTTTGCTACAATCCAATGGTCATGTATCGATTCCACTTAGGATTGGCTCAAAGTATTCACTACAAAGAAAATGCCTGGCCTGGTATTAACCAAACACATTAGTGAGCCAATCAAGCCAATCAACGTCTGGTACAAGCCAATCAACATCTGGTACATGAATAGATCTACCAAATCTGACTCAAAGTCTCTCAACTTTCTCAGATTTGTCATCATGGGAGTTTCCATCGATTTACAGTCCATCATCCCAAACTTATCTTGATAACAATATTTCCTTGACCGAGGAAGATTTCACCAGGCTTCTGCCATACTTTTAGCCCCAAATAATAGTGCATCAACCCAAGATCCTTCATATTGAATTCAAAATCTAGCTCCCTCTTACTTCGAATAATGAGATGCTCCACGCTTGTCTGAAATAATTCATCAACATATAATAATAGAATCATATGTTCATTCTTCTCAACCTTGATGTATATGTTTATGTTAGTTTCTGTAGCACCGAAGGTGTTCTAGTCTCATAACTTTGTGGAGAGGATAAAACACATGAGATATCCATAACCTAGAAATTGTTTCCGGAAATTCCACTTAGAAGTGTATCAATTAGATTATTAGTTTATTTTGAAATATTTATCAAGTATAAACTTAGGAAATATGGTTAATTAATTAGTACTAATTGAGATAAGGTGAGAATTATCTAGAAACTCACACAGATCGAGATAAAATTAATTTGGGCCCTTGATTATGTTCTAATATTGGTCGTTGGTACTCCAACAAAGGATTATAAGAAAAATTATGTGGCTAGATTGAGGATACACTTGAGGGGTTCGATTTCCTTAGAGAGTTCAATTTTCTAGAGAGCCAACAATGCTAGAAGAGATCGAGCTTTAGTAGGAAGAAAATACAGAGAGGGGTAGGGAGAATGAGTTTGGAGGATACGTTTTTTAGATCCATAGAGCACATTACAGAGAGGCAGAAGAACCATAGTGAGGTTGATGCAGGGGTTTCACAAAACGCTCTAGAGGCAATTTTATTTTTCTGGAGAGAAGACGAGTTTCTGTTCCATAGGCCTAGAAAGGGCTCTAGAAGTCCGGAGATACAACTTCTCAGCTAGTGGCAGAAATGACAACTACATGATCAATTGATTCAAACTGTGTGTGGGAAGAGACTGTGCAAGGGTGACATAGACCTACGCAGAAAAATTTTGGCGAGTTTCTTGGAGCTGCAGTCAGAGCCTGGATTTTCCTCTAGGGTGAGGAAAATTCCTCACTATATTTTTTCCAGTATTTTTCTCTATAGGATTTCCAGATTTCAGCATCCTGTTGTTCTCAAATTTTTTCTCTCACTGCTCCATAATAATAAAAACCCTCAGTTGTTGCATCGATTTTCCCATGTTGGGTTTTTCCAGGGACTTTTGTCCAAAAATAAATGTTTTATTTATTACGTGTGTGTGTGTGATAGTATTTTATCAGTTTCCAACACTATTTTTCTTCCACAATTTATTTTTGAAGGTTGCAGTGTGAATTATTTGGTGTTTGTCATAGCAGATAAGTTTTTAAATTAATTAAAAATTAAAAAAATAATTTCCAGTTGTTGCAATAGATTTCAATTTTGAAAATTTCACAATCCGGTTCAACATCACTTTTGGAGAAGCCAAGTCTTGTCAAATAGCTGTCAATTCGAGAATTCCAGACTCTAGGTGCTTGCTTAAGTTCATACAGGTATTTCTACAACCCCCTAACATAAGACTCTCTTCCACGGACCTCAAAACCCTGAGGTTTTTATATGTATATCTCTTCCTCAACCACACCATTAAGAAAAACTGACTTTACATCCATCTGATGTAAATTCCAACGCATAGAGGAAACAATAAAAATAATAGATCTAATGGTAATTTACCTGGAAGCCATAGAAAAGGTCTCATCATAGTCCTCTCCCTCTTTCTAGGAGAACCTCTAGCCACAAATATTGCCTTTTATTTTCTAATACTACCTTCCATTGCATGCTTCATCATATATATAAATTTGGAGGTTACCATTGATTTTCCTTCAGGTCTTGGCACAATCTCTTATATATCATTCTTCATAATCAATTGGTATTCTTCCAATTATCGCATCCTTCCAAACTTGCTGGCTAGATGCTTATTCATAGCTGGAAGGTTCATAATCAATAATATTATTCATTAATGATAGATAAAAATACTTCCTCTTTGGTCTCTTTCTTTCCTTGAAGGTGCCACATGGTGATGCATGTCCTTCTACTTCCTGCAAAGTGGATCTAAGCCATGTTAGATTTTTTCTAATTTCAGAAACAACAACTGGGTCCAATGGATCGCTAGGCCCTTCTGGCTCTTCATATTGATCTACATGATGTTATGAAGGACCTGGTCCTTATTACTTGGGGGTTTAATGTTATTCGTCCTCATCATAGTCCATGGGAACTTCTTTAGATTTATGAAAAAAAATATCATTTAAGGTCACATCCCTACTAACATACATATTTTTTTGACCTGTAACATAGATTCTATAAGCCTTTTATGGCTCAATATATCCAACAAATAGTCCTTTCTTTCCTTAAGGATCTAGCTTCCTTCCCTTATATTTAGGTACATGGATATAAACATGACAACCAAATATCCTCAAATGAACAACGTGAGTTTTCTGTTTGATGAACACTTCGTTTAGAGTCTTGTCTTCCAAAATTCGATGAGGACATATATTTTGAATGTAAACAAATTTCATATATGCTTGACTCCATATAAACATAGGAAATTATTTATCGTGTATATTTTAACAAATTCTCCAATGGTTATATTCTTTCTTTCAACAACTCCATTTTGGTGTGGATTGTAAGGGACTATCAACTACCTCTTAATCCCAGTTTCTTTGCAACTTTGAAACAAGCTCCTTGGAGATATATTCTCCTCCATTATCAGATACCAGGATCTTGATTTTGTTTCCCTTCAAGTTTTCTACTTTAGCCTTAAATTCCTGAAACTTGTCAAAGACTTCATCCTTTGTCTTCATGAAGTAAATCCACATATTGCAAGAGAAATCATCAATAAATATTACATAGTACAAACAACCTCCACGATATTTCACTGGCATCGAACGACATACATCATATTGAACTATATCCAAAATTCATTTGAACATAATTTCATTGTTAGGAAAGGGATTCTTGACATTCTTCCCATGAGAACATCCTTTACAAAATTCTTCATGTTCTACCTGAAAATATGGAACATCTAAAACCATATGTTTTAAACTAGTCAAATCTTTATAGTGAAGGTGTGCACACCTTCTATGCCAAAGTTCACATGGATTGACGTCATTATGCACTATTGTTTGAGAAGGTTGTTTCAAAATTCCTTACAACCTTACTTCACAAACTTCAGTTACTCTAAAATAATCTATACTAGAGCCTTTGGGTCGTACAATAACTTTTCCATCAACAAATGGTACTCTATCTCCTTTAACTTCCAAACATGAAACATAAACCAAATTATTTTTCAAACCTGATACAAATAGGATTTTGATAAAATGAACATTTTCACCTTCTAGATCAATAGAAGTCTTCCCAATGCCTTTTACTGCATAAATATTGTTGTCTCAAAGTTCTACCTTTTGAGATAATCTTATTTCCATTAGGCTTGTGAGGTTGTCACATTCTACCATCATGTGCCTTGAGGCACCACTATCTACTAGCCAAAAATATCATTATCTGCAATAGAACCTTTAAGAGCAGAAAAATAGAAAAAAAATTTGGTACTTGAATCTTCATTCTTAGGTTTCTTTGGAAGTTCATCCATGTCTACCGTGGTAGCATGATGATTTCCCTATGTTTTTCTATCATTTTATATTTTAGGATGATCACTTCCACAATGACTAAATTTGTGATAATGATAACATTGAACCTTTGGCATATTATTCTTCCCTTGAAGAGCATGTATTCTACCTTCTTTTATTCTTTGGAACCCACACTTATTTCTTCCTCCAACATTCTTGAAATGTGTTGCATAAGCTTGAGAGTCATCTTCATTAGATATTTGAATATTTCCTTTTGATATGAGTGTTTATTCTTCTTGAGTATATGTATTCCATAGTTCTTAAAACTTTGGGACTTCCTTTCTGGTACATATACTTGATGCAAATGTGTCCCATGAATCTAATAGACCATTAAGTGTTGTAGTCACTAATTCTTTTTTAGTAAAGACTTCATCAATTTCTTGAAACTAATATCTCAGTTGAGAAACCGTCATGGAATATGAGGCTATAGTATCATTTCTCGTCATCTTAACATCACAAAGCTCATTCTTCAAACTCATTTCTTGACCAATGTTGTTGATAGTGTATAATCAAGTTAGGGAATCATACATATACTTTGAAGATTGAATACATGAAACATAAGGAATCAAGTGATCTTTGATAGAGTCCATAATTATTCTCATACCTGTGATATCATCATTCTTATATTTCCTTCTTCCTTCACTATTTCAAGGTTCAGTGAGCTTGACTTTCACAATACCCAAGAGATCGTTCTTTACAAGGATAAGATCAATCCTTGTCTTCCAATCCTTGAAATTTGTAGCTCCTTCCAATTTTTTCTCAAACTTCATAGATGAATTCATGATCGTAGATAAGCAAGTATATTGTAGATATAAGTATTCTTCATGAATTATCTCTTATCAAAGCTTCTTAAATGTCCTTTTCGTCACCAAAGCTCTGATACCATGTTGAATTTTCAAGTACAATAGAGATAAGCACAAATTTATGAAATAATCATAATTACTTCTAATGATGTAGGTCTTCTTCTGACAATTCCAGTTTATCATTAAGTAATTAAACTTCATAAGTTCAACTATAAAGCATAAGGACAATAGAGGTCACAATACACAAAGAGAACAAAAGTTTTACCTTGGGAAAACCCACTTTTGGGAAAAACCCAATAACATTTTTCTTAGAGAAATTATTCATTTCAACAAGAGATAAATTTAATGTTGTTAATCAACTATGAGATCAAACTGATCAACAAGTTATGGTCAAAACTGGTCAAGCAACCCTTTAGTCAAGTAAATTCAATTCAAACTTTTTTCCTTCAAAACTTCGGTCCTCTTTGATCTTCCTAGGCCAAATTTTAGATTCCCAGAAAATGCCCAAAAACTCGGCCTACCCAGAATTTTAGTCTGCCCAAATTATGCTTCCCAAAAACTACTACCTAGAAGCTGTCTAGAAATTCACAATTGTGAGTTCAAGAGAGAGAGAGAGAGAGAGAACTATAGATGCTAGATATTAATTCATCCTTCTTCTTCTTCTTTATTATCCTTCTTTTCCTTCGCTTGGATGCTCGTGGGATGCCCATAAACTATATTTCTTGTGTGAGGTCGAATGATGCCTTATGGAGGAGGTCAAATGCTCTTTATATAGTGTTCTTCCTTCATGAATGGGTGTTTCTTTTCACTGGGGCTGACTTGACTTGAGGGAGGGTTGACTTGACTAGTTTGGAGCAAAAAATTCAAAATTCAAAATTTGAATTTTTCTCTTTTAAATCCAACATGTTAAAATTTTCATGGGCTAATAAATGAAAATGATATGAAGAACATGTCTTACAAATTCATTATACATTACAAGGGATAAAATATAAATTATGAAGACAGAACATAGCAAAAAAATTCAACAAAAAGATCTTTTATTTCCTGCATGTATTCTTCCCTTCTGTAAGCTTCAAAATCTAAATGACAAAGGTTTTGTGCACAAAATGGATAGCAATAGCTCAATGGTCGCATAACAATACAATTCCTTCAATGAGCTGAACACAATATCATTTTTTTAGATCAAAGACAAGATTTTTGTTTACCTTGGTAATGATTTATGCTAGTTGTTATATATATGGTTTTCTCATGGGGGGCCTCAGGGATACTTCAATTACATGGTGTGGATGGTGTTACACCATTTTTTGGTCATCTAACCCATTGGTATTAGATGGACTCAAGTACACCATGTAAGAACAATTTTACCCCAAGTATAATTGTATTCACTATGAAAATAACTTAATAAAACCACCTTTATTAAGCTATTTATGGTCTAAACAAGAAACCCCATGGGGAAACATTAAATAAATCCATATTTGTTTAATTTTCCTCAAGGAATAATTAGTTAAACAACATTTTAATTAATATTCCTGGTTATATTTAACTCAAAACAAGGAAATTAATTAGATAAATCATTATTTATCTTATTATTTTCTAAGAATAATTATTTAAACATTAATTAAATAATATTCTTTGTTAAATATAACTAAATTTCCCTTAAATAATTAAATAAATCATTATTTATTTGATTATTACTTAACCACATCCTTAAAATGATAAATAAATCATTTACTTATTTATTATTGCTTAATCACATCCTTAAAATGATAAATAAATCATTTATTTATTATTTACCAATAAGGGGATTTGACTCAATCAAATTCCTTTTCCCTCCAACAAATATAATAAAATATTCCATAAAAGTTGGATCTTGATTTGGTTAATAATATTTTAATTATGCAACAATATCTAGACTAACTCAATATTTTGTTATAAATAGAAGGGTTTTCCCATTCATTTGTCACCTTTAGTTGCATAAAGATCACTTTGGATCTCAACTCTTGGTCTGGCTATTGATCCACCATCATAGCCATACTTTTCCATTTTTGTCTGGGTTTTCTACATATCAAGGGAGAGGAATTATAAATCTGAAGTGCTGAGGAATTATAAGAACCCATCCCATTGAGGAGAACTGGGAACACCCTTTTGTGTTTTCCTCCTAGGTGCCATTAATACAAAATTCATTTGATATATTCTTGTCTTGTCTATTGGATGCATGGAGTAAATCTTCTTTTTTCTACTGTTTAATGTCTTCTAATGCACAGATCTGAAGATATTAGCAGTCATTTCTGTTGTTAGGGTTGTTTGTTATGCACAACTAAAGTGGTATTTTTTCGTACGCTTGGAATTAAGATTCATACTAACAACTGGCGACTCCACACTGGTTTACGATTACGACCGCTGTCGTTTTTTTGATCCTTGCATATCCAGCTACTTCAAACCCTAGGATTTCTCTTCAGCCCCTTGTTTTTTATTTTCTTGATGTTGTTTTTAACCTATAAAACCCTAAAATGATAAAACTTCTGACTTCCGTGTGTTTTCGGACCTATTGCGCAGGTGACAGACATTAGTCGCAGCTGAGACGACAAATTTTTCTGAAATCTGCCACTGAGAGTGCCGGAAGTGCAAGACGCACTTTTTAGATCAAAACCTATTACCTGGACCTCCAAGGCGCACTTTACAACCCAAAAAGTGTGACCTCTGCTGAAAACAGGTCAGTAATTGCGACCTAAACTTTTTGCAGGGATTTTTTTGAAAGTTTTATGGGTTTTTATGAGCCTTTGTTCAGGGTTTTCTAACCTCCGTCTCCACCTGTTTTGGACCTGTACTTGTTCTGTTTCACTCAACTAAGTGGGACCCTAGTCCTCTAGGGCTTCAGTACCCTCCACTCTTTGTGGAAGATTTTTTGTTGTTTTCGGTTGTCTGAAATTTCAGAGTCTTCAACCATTTTTTCAGATCTGATACCTCACCTTCGGATCCACTTCATATCGGCTTGTTATCCATACAAATCACCTCATTTAGCTTTTTTTGGGTTTTCCTTTAGGGTTCACTCCGTTTCCCTCCTGGAGATAGCCTTTCGCCACCTCTTTTTGCGGCAATTTTTCCTCAAGTTTGTTGTTGTTTCTACACCACTTTCCAGCAGATTTTGTCCTTTAGATCCCTGTCCCTCCTAACCTTAGATCTATCGGTTGTTTTAGTGTGTTTTGATTAGTTTTTGACTCGCTTATAGACAATTTTTTGAGAGACCTGCCTCCTTGGGTTTAGATTATTGCATTATTAGCTGTTTATTTTTTGTTTTTGCAGGCCTATATACTGTCATTTGTAGATTTATTTACAGCTATACAACAACAAATTTTCTTCTCTACAAACGTTTGGGTTTAAAAAATAAAATTTACACACTTTTACAGACACACCCTAAGCCAAAAAGGGCTTCGTTAACACCACCAAGCAAAGAATCTAAAACATTGAAATCAATTGATCCTGCACCTCTCTGCCCTTGTTTCGACATTGTAATCAGTTGATCCTGCACTGCCCTGCCCTTTTCGGTCTCTTTTTCCTTTGTGCCATGTTTGTGTCGACACCATCACACCACTAAGGAATTTATCCTGGAGACTTCTTGGCCTTCATCCTCAGTTTTCGGTAGGACAACTCATTTCTCTGCGTAGGGTTCGAGTTAGTCCTCCACCAAGTTCGCACACTGACTCTTCTTCTGGTCCTTTGGGTTCTCCTTCTCGTTTCGCCTTTGGTTCTCCCCCTGAAACCTTCACTATTTCTGGTGCAGGATCTAATATTGGTGGTAACCCCGGCCCTCCCTTCGAGAATACCACTAGTGGGACTGCAACGGACACTACCTCAGCTACACCCTTGCTCCCTTTCATGGCAGGCCTCAGCCTCCCCGACTTCGACTAGTAGATAAACGACCCTATACACCATGACGCTAGTTGGCCTGCTATTCCAACAAAGCTCCCTTCAGACATCCCAAAGTTTGAAGGTCTTGCTGGATAAGATCCTTCAAATCATTTTCGATCTTTCCACATGTGGTGTTCATCTAATTCCATTATCAATGACTCTGTCCATCTTCGGTTGTTCCAACGAATGCTTACTGGTGAAGCTTCCAAGTGGTATGTTGATCAGGCCCCTTCCTCTCATACCACCTTTGCGACTCTTTCTCGGGCCTTTTTGTCTTATTTCCAGCTTCCCCTTTGTTATGACACTGGTACCGAGCTTGTGACCTCTTTCTGTCAATCGTCTGCGACCCGCCTATTCAACCATGTTCTGGAATGGTGAAGAAGAAGGAGCTTATGTTAAGCCCCTAATTTCAAAGACCATGTCTACATGGACTGGTTCCTTAGGACTCTCTTACCGCCTATCATAAAAGATGTCGCATCGCACTTTCCTCAAACTGAAGAAACCGCTCTCCAAATTGCATTAATATATGACCTGATCTATGCTTAGTCGGGTTATGTTTATACTGTTCTACCTGATATTCCTAGACCTGGTGGTGCCAACACACTGAGGGCATCTCACACCACCGACGGTATCATTGGAGCTCTCTTTAATCCGTATGCTCAACCTCCCATGGGCTATGGTTTCTCTCAGGGCGGGGCCAGCACCTCTGGCACTTTTCCCCCTCTCGGTAGCACATATCCAGGATATGGCATGCCTCCTCTTTTTGCCTGACGTCCTATTTACCACACTGCTACCCAACCTACTTTTTATCCATATCCACAGCCTGGTGCTTCAGCTCCTCTATCATTAGCACCTCCTCCTCCCTTGCCTTCTCAACCCCTGCAATAGCAACTACCACCCCCTCAAGGACAAGTGTATGCACAGTAGGGCGTGACTAATCCTCCTCCCTCAAAAAGGAAGAGGAAAGGCACTCAAAATCAAGCTTCCCCTGGTAATCCTGGACTTAATAAAGGTAATTCTCCTAACACTACAAACCAGCAACAAGGCACTCACCCCAAGTAGGATAGGCCTTTTCGTACAAACAAGCCTTGTTCTTGTTGTGGTGTTTATGGTCATTATACTTATGATTGTCCTCTTCTGCCACAGATGAGACAACTATGGGAGTCTCAAGCAACATTGAGAGGAAAGCAAGCCATCCCTTCCATTCCTCCTAGTCCTGCACCTAGTCAAATGGCTATGCTTACTGATCCTTTCCCTCAACAGGGATTTGTTGCTACCCAACCACCTGAAGGACAGGTGGCCACTCAATCTCTTCCATCTGGTTCCCCCGATTACCAGATTTCATGATGTCCTCTGATCAGCCTTGTAAACCTTCTTCTCCTGGCCCTTTACTTTCAACTAGGACTCATGAGCACCTTTATCCTCATGGAACGGTTCCTCCAGGCCTTAAACATCTTGGAGCCGTCCCGCCTAGTCACTACCCCTCTGGTCAGATACTGTTCCTAGCTCCCCCACCAGGAGTGTACATGGTACCTGTTATGGCCATCCTCTCTCTTCCTAACCTGACCCTTGGGATTCCCGTCTGGTACCTCGATCCTCCAGCCGCTACCCTACCTGGTCAACCTACACCTTATTTTCTTTGACCCTGGTTCAACCGATCCCTATGAATTCTCCCGCTGCAACAATGCCTCATTCACCTCAACAAGAACCAACTCTCGTTGCGACCGCTTCGGGTAAGAGAGGCAAAGCTCGTAAGGGAGCATCAAAGGACAAGGCTACCCCAACAAACCCTGCCCCTTCTTGGCCTCCAAAGCGTACCATCCAGTGTGCTTTGTGTGATTTTGTCGGCCATGCCACCCATACTTTTCCGGAGTTGCCTCACCTCAAGTCCATGGTCAATGAGACGTTTCTGGAATCTGATATCCCAGAGGTATATGTAACTATACCCGATTTAATCCTAAAACTCAAACCATTGCATTGCTTTGTGTGATTTCCATGGCCACTACACTCACCTTTGTTCTTGTCTCGAAGAGTATCACTCCTCTTTAGAAGCCTTACGCCAATTTGAGGTTGAGCGAAATGAGTCAACCACTCCCTTATCTTTGCATCTTGCTTTGGCAACACCAGAGGACACATATGCTCCCATTGACATTCCCCCTTATGATGTCGAGATAACGGGGCCTTGGTTAGGAGTCCCCGATGAGACCTGACCTCCCTTCAGCACCCTCCCTAGTCTCAATATCGGTCGATCCTCTGTCTGCCTACTCTTCTATCACCCCTTGTGACGATGTGCATGCGAACCTCTCCTCTCATGATGAGGAGTAAGGTAGCTTCGCCGTGTTAGGGGGTCTTTCTTCCATCAGTAACCCCATCTTCTATTACAATGATGACATTATGGAAGTAGCCACCACTCCTGACTTTATCTATCCCTCCTTGCATCGAACTCCTGCATTCGAACCACATGCACCTTGTGGCCATTACATTGACACCCAATGTTTGGGTAAGGGGGCACCCATATTTGAGAGACCAAGAGAAACAGTTCTCCACCACTCTCCTAGTGAATCTAGTTGTATCGACTCTAGTCCCATTATTCTTCCACATTTAGAATAACCTCTAGAGTCCCATATCACTTCAAGATCACTCTAGGGATGATACCCCTCATCATTCCTTCATATTTCATTAGTAACCCAGTCTCATAGACATTGTGGTTGACCAACCTATGGGTTTTCTGGGAGAACATCAGTTCATTATCCCCAAATCCTATCTTTGGGATAGTCACACCATGTATGCCAACCCAGAAACTTAAATTCCATTTGATTCATATATGCAGTACCAAAAGAGATTGGTAATCATCTATTTCCTTTCTCAAACTGCATAACCATACCGGAAAAAAGTGGCACACCACATCATTAAAATGTGTTTAGATTTCCCTTTTTCTAAATACATTTTGGCATGTCCATAACAGGCCTGGGGGCACCCACGCCCCTCAACCATAAAATCCCAGATCTCAGCCCATAACAGCACTGAAACCCCCTCTCTCTGACAGGTCACACTTTCCAAGTCATTCCCTGGGACAAGTAACAGTTTTTTTCCCAGTACCTACTACCTAGCTCGATTCATACTAACAGATGGATTCAGATTCTTACATTCGCTTGAGTTCATCAAGGTGTGTAGGAAACTAGTTCGATTCAGGTAGACAACTTAGTTTCAAGGATAAAAGTAATTACTGAGGACTTAACTCTCACTGTTGGTTAAAGGTGAAAGTGAATAAATAATTTTGATTATTTATTGGAATACATGTGGAAAAACATTGAATATTTTTAAATTTTTGGAGCATTTTTTTGAAGTAAATTACTAATTATTTTATTTGGTGGCATATTTTATTTTTGGTGTTTTAGTTTAACTAACATATTATTGGAAGTGGAAAATTCTTCAAATGGGCTAATGGGTTGATAAGTCTTAAAGAAATGAAAAATTCATAGAGTTTTTAACTTGGTACAAAGGTTATTATCACCTTTTTCTCTTCATAGCTTTTTGAATATTGTTCTGAAAACTATCCATCATTTTTACGTGTTCAAGTGGGTGAATTTTTGGTTGAAGTTGTCACTCTTCATTTTCTAAGCTTTATTTATTGTAAAATGAACTGAATTTACGGAGTATTATAGTTACTAAACACTCTAGTGACTATCCACTGTTGATAACAAAATCAAAATCAACAAGGGCACCCTCTCTAACATTAGAACATGTTTACAAAATGCTCAAGACAAGATTGAGTTTTTGGAGCTTGAGTTTGAACTATAACAAGATGAGTTGCAAAAAATAATCTTGATTATGAACTAGTTATTGTTCAAAAAAATTTCATTTTTATTCGGAATACCATCTACAGTAAAAAACTACTCAAATTTTTGAGGTCATTTCAGGAACATATTTGCATAAATATTAAGAGGTTCATCCTGCACTTCCGAAGCCCATCATTAAAACTTGGGAAGAAGTTGTTAAAAACATGAAAAGAACTGGTCTTGGATATGACAAGGATGTGTCCTTTCATATTTTGGACTATTTCAAGCCCATCCACTTTCATAGTGTTTGGTTTCTTCAAAATGATTCATCTTCACTAACTCTTGTCCCATTGCCACAAAAAATTGTCAGTTGCTAACATTGTGATCAAGTTTCCCATGTGAAATATCAATGTTTTGATGTTTAACCTTGTGAGAATTATGGTAAGCACACTCATAATTGAAATAGATGCTACAAAAACAAGACTCCTACAAGAACGAATATCAACCTTGGATGGATCACTTCTTTGCAATGGTCTTCAATAGCCAAGAAGATATATTTGTAATATCACATAATTTTTTCTCGATTATTGACTAGTCTTGCAGTGAATATTTATTCATCTTCTCACCTTTATATGACAAGGGGGAATTGATGGTCAGTTACCAGCTTCAAATATTTGTCATTCGAAGATTCATCAAGCAAGAATGAGCCATAGCCTAAACCAAATCCAACTTCCAAAGCCTAGAGCTAGAGTCAACCATAGCCAATTTCAGAGTTGTAACTAGAGATAGATTCATGCTCCATGAGCATGCATTTTTGGTTCATGGTCTTCCTTAAAGAACCACCTATAGAAGACTTCAGTTTTTTATACATCATTTTGCGGTCATCTTCAAACTGACATCAATTTTTGGTCATCTTCAAACCATTATAAAGGAGCACTTCCAATAGTAGAGGACTTCAACTTTTATCCAGATTTAGAACTATTCCAGGAATTGTGTCGAGCTTTAGTTCCAGAGTTGATGGTCATCCTTAAACCATCACTGGTTTGTGGTCTTTTGTAAACCACCATTTCATTTTGTTTGTGGTCTTCCTTAAAACACCATTTTAGAGAGCACATTAAACGTTGGCTTCCATGCTTTTTTGCACTTTAGCTCTCCTCTTGGACTCATAAACACCCCTTTAGATTAAGGGGAGGAATGTTGGACACCTAATTTGTTCGGGTTATGGTTAACCATTACTAGAAGTCTAAGAAACCTTGGAAGTTGATTCCAATGGTTTCAATGTTGTATTTATACGTACATAATTCTTAATGAAGTTGAGTTCATTCCAACAGGATAATTATGTTATTTATAAACATCATAACACATCTATAACATAATAAAAAAAAGTTTTAAAATGTGCTTAAGAAGGTGCTCTAATACCACTTGTGGTGATCTTTATGAGTGATTTGAAAGGTTTGGAATACAAATAAGAACAAAAATAACAAATTACAACAACAATAGCCAAATAAAAAACCAAAATATCATAAATGTTATACATTTATTGATGGAAGCAATGTTTAGTTGCCTCTTTGAGGGGGAAAACTTTGATGGAATATAACTTTAACTACAAATAATTTCACAAGACATATTATTACATAGCTTATACTTATTTATATAGTAATATATACCTCTTATGAATATTCTAGAGAAGGAACTTTTTAGTAGGTGAAACCTTCTAGTAATCCTTCTTACATTTATTGCTTTCACATTACTACATGGGTATTATTTACTAGATATGGCATATATGCACATAAATACATAACAACCTATCTACTTAGCGGGTTATGGAGGTTAAGACCCTAATAGGGTGATGTTTATTAAATTTTTTGATGCTCTACACACATTAAAATGATACACTATTATGTAATTTGTTGGTTACGTTCATCAGTGATAGGTGTGCATCAAGTTATGTAAGACACAACGAATAATGCTACTTATTATATGGTAATTAGGAAAATGTTAATGGAAAATATGTTGAAAATTGTAACTAGGTTTGGTCTTCATTATTATATAATTGTAATCATGACATTGTATATTCTTTATAAATAAAGAAAAATAAAATATATTTTATTTTGGAGTATGGGTTTCATACTCAAGTTTGATTCAAAAGCATGTTCTTCGTGCTTTTAGGTCTTCTAAGTATTTCTAGGATAAAGAATAATATTGGTCATGTATCATAGTCCCATTTGGACTCATTGAAATGAAGAAAAATATTTATTTTGTCGATAAAAATCCACGGATAAGCACAAGACAAATTCGGCCCAAGGAGAATATAAAGGTTGTCCTAAAGGGAGGGATTTTGACCCTCAAGAAAGGCTATATAAAGGAGTGAAAATTGACTCATTTGGTTGCTCATCTCAAGCAAGTTCAATATTAAATAGCGAAGGTGAAGAAAAGAAGCTGGGAAGATGAAGAAGAGGAATAGAAGTTGAAGTTTGTCAAAGGATCTCTTTCCTTGTCTCACTAGGGTTTGTGAAGCTGATAGTTGTAGGAGGTCAAAATTATGAAGTAGTTGTAGGAGTTTGGAATTGTAGGGATGAAATATTGTTGCAGGGGCCAAAGTTGCATCATCAAAGAAGCAGTATCAAAGTTTTGGGAGTTGTGTCAAGAAAGATCTTGTTGGGGGTTGGATTGGGCTTGGAGGGTTTTTTGGATCTATTATTTAAGTCTTGGAAGTCTCTTTTGTGAGCATATTATAAAGAAAAAGAAAATCATTTTCTAGGTTTTCCCCTTGGAGGGGTTTTTCCCTGGCTTGGAGCATATATCTTGTGTACTTTGTCTCTTGCGATATTCATTTTTTTTGGTAATTGCTTGATGAAAAAAGATCTAATAAAGTAACAAAAGGCCAACAAATATCACATGTACTTTTCAAGTTAAGGAAAATCATATAAATACATAAGTCTCCTGATTTTCCAACATGGTTTCAAATCTATGGTGAAACAAGGAGACTGAAGATCACATGTTTGTTGGAACTACGAGGAAGGGTTTCAATATTCTTAGAAATATTGCTAAATATATCAAGATCTGTCTATTGAAGATCATCTCCAAACTCGTAGATGGATGTAGTAGATAGAAGTTTGTTCTCCTCTTTATCTAGCACATTCAAGGACAAGAATTTATGGGTGATTGATAGTGGTGCCTATAGACATATGATACTAAACTAAAAACCCTATTGAAGGGTAACTCATATCACTCAATTGAACTTGTAGACAACAAGAGCTATCTAGTGAAAGGATTAGATCTACATCATTGAATATCGATTCAGGTGGAAGCATTCACCTCAACAACATATTGTATGTTCTAAGTTTGAAGAGAAACTTACTTTCTATTTCTTCTCTATAGGATAAAGGTGATAGAATTGTTTTCGTTGATGACAAGGTTTTGTTCTAGGATAAGGGCTCAAGTATTGATGATGATAGGCTAATTGGGATTCATGAGGGGACATTGTATAAACTATTTACACCTCTATCTAAATCCCTAGTCCACTTGGAAGTGAGTCCTTTTGAATTGTGGAAATGAAGGTATGACCACCTTCATTTTAAGATGTTTCCATCTCTAAGTCAAATGGTAAATGGAATCCCCAAATTGAAGGAAGAAATTAAAGGAACTTGTAAGGGATGTGCTCTAGGCAAGAACGTAAAAAAACCATTTGAAAGTAGTGACACTAGATCTAAGGAAATTTTAGACCTCATACACTCAGATGTATGTGGGCCTATGAAAATTAAGTCTCTTTGTGGGAATTGGTATTATATGACCTTCATTGATGATTAATCAAGGAAGAATCAGTTATACATTCTAAAGAACAAAGATGAGGTGTTCGAAAATTTTTAGGAGTTCAAGAATGAAGTGGAAAACCTATCCGAAAGAAATATCAAAACTCCGCGGTTCGACAATGGTGGAGAATATACCTCCAAGGAATTGATAGTTTTTTGCAAGGAAGCATGGATTAAGAGGGAGATCATTATTCCTTATCATTCTTAACAGAATGACATGGAATAAAGGAAGAATAGAACTATTGAGGAATGTGTTAGGGATATGCTACATGATCAATATCTCCCTCAATTTATATGGGGAGAGGCATGCATGAAAAATATCTACTTACAGAATCAAAGTCCTCATAGGATTCTCAAAAAAATGACTTCAAAATAAGAGTTTACAGGAAAGAAGCCAAGTGTGGATCATCTTTGAATATTTGGGTGTCCTATGTATATTCACACACCCAAGGACACAATGATGGTCAAGAGAATTTACATCTACTCAAGAAAATGTTAAAGGTCCTTATGAGTTTGTACAACAAGTAATTGTTCCAGAAAATCGTAAGTGGCCTATTTGGCTGAAAACTAATCTTCAAGAAGAAGAAGGACATACAACATCAGGGACCTCTAGGGAAAGTAAAATACCTAAGAGGTATTAAGGATATGTTTCATACATGACAAATATTATTGAAGAAAATCCTTCCTCCTATGAATATGCAACTAAACAAGAGTGGAGGAATGCTATGCAGTAAGAATTTCAATCCATAATGAAGAATGATGTTTGGGATATTGTCCCTAGGCCAAGTGACAAATCTATAGTCACCTTAAATTGGATTTACAAGATAAAGTGTAGAAATTTAATGCAAAATGCATGTATATCTTGGATTCTCCTGATCTAACAATATGTTAATGTTAAATACATAATCACTTCTACAAATATTTGTGGAATTTGAAACACAATCGCCAATCAAAATATCGTGAATAAATATCAATCACACATAACACAGATAATTTACCGTGGAAATCTTATAGCTAAAAACCCAACTATCTTCTACTATGTATTATATCATGGATCATGAAACAATTACATACAAAGCTCCAATCCAAGAGCTCTCAGTACATGAGCTAACTGTCTCACACTGTCATACAAAAATTGGCAAGTTCCTTAGCCAATTTAATGTCTTCAGACAACCTGCATCCACTGCGCAATCCCAGTTGATATAAATCCCTAAATGAGTGCAATCTTGTCTGCCTTGAATGCACAATCCTCATGGGCACATCCAATGTGTGTGTGGTTGCATGTGTGCAACCAAATAATGTCACAACTGATAGTTTACTTCCCTTTCACCTATAACTTTACTAGGTCTCCACTGGTTCTGACATGCATGCAATTAATAGTAGTAAATATTTATTTGCATGTGAGACCATTGATTGTGAATTAATTAATAATAAATTCACTTGATCTCTCACTAGTGTATCTTCAGTTACAACTAGCACAACTGAGTTTAACTCACTTAACTGAGTTAAGCTACTTTACAACTTGCATAACTGCACTTCCAACTCTGTTACAACTTCGAATCACTTAGTTACAACTAAGTCAACCTGCATGTCCCACCAACCAACCTCTTAACTAGAAATTCCTTTTTCTAACTAATTTTCCACTTCAGTTAACTATTTCCAAGTGTTCATTGAGAATATATTATTGTTTATTGTCCAACTAATATTAGGGGATAATAATAGTCAACATGCATCTATAAATAGACATACAATCTATAAATAGAATTTTCACATACATCTATAAATATAAATGCATCTATAAATATTATTTTCTCATGCATCTATAAATAGACATCCACCTAACAATAATCTGAGGCTCCATCCTAGTGTAGGTGCTTAATTTTCACCAGGATCTTCTTGTTGAATCTTAACACTCCCTCTCAACAAGAAAGGGATTATCCTTCACCCCGATCTTGTCTCTATGGTATTAGAATTTGCTCCTAGTGAGCTTCTTCATCAGAATATCTGCATCCTGATCTTCCGTGGGAATGTACTGAAGCAACATGATCCTCCTCTACACACAATATCTGAGATGATGGTACTGTATATCTATATGCTTAGATATATCATGAAACATAGGATTAATCGAGAGTTTAATGCAACTCTGACTATCACAATGAATCACTGTCGGATCTAAATGAGAACAAAATAAAACAAACAAGATCTTTCTCATCTAGATAACCTCGCGTGCAACTTGACTCGCTGCCATGTATTCTGCTTCCACTGAATTTAGTGCCACGGATCTCTGCTTCCTTTTGTACCAAGATACAGTTGTATACCTGATACTAAAGATCACCCCTTATGTGCTCTTTCGGTCCGTTGGACTTCCAGCCAAATCTACATCCGTGAAGCCATGCAACTTCACTCCATTCGTATGTCTATACCATAAACATACTCTAATGTGCCCCTCAGGTATATTAGGACATGCTTACCCTCCTTCCAAAAGATCTTGGTAGGCTTAACCATAGCTTGACTCAGTTGATTAACCGCATAGAAAATGTACGGTCTCGTGTTCACTAGATACATTAGTGAACCCACTAACTGTCGATAAACAGTAGCATCCACTACCTCTCTATAAGTAGCATCCTCTCTAGTTTCCTGGAAGAGGAGTATCCATGGGTTTGCAACCCTCCATGTGAAACTTACCCAATATATCCCTTGCATACTTGCCTTGAGACACAAAAAGTTCACCATCTAGCTGCCATACTTCCAATCCAAGGAAAAAATGAAGGAGGCCCATAACATTCATCTCGAACTCCTTTGCAAGATCCTCCTTGCATGAGTGTATCAGCTACTCGTCACTAGTCAATATTAAATCATCAACATAAAGAATAATGATTAAAAGCTTACCCTCCACCACAATTTGGTATAGGTTTGCATATGCTTCTATTAGGTCCCTATATTAGTAGTATAGTCCCTTATTGTTGTTAATGTAACTACCTTATTGTTATTGTTGTACCCATGTAAACTCCATATTGTTATTATTTTTCCCTTACGTTGTTATTGTTAGGTCGGCTAGGATTACTTTGTGGCCCCATGGACTATTATATATAAAAAGGAGGTTTTTTCATCTGTATCATCCAAGAATTGTTCTTTTATGTAATGTATTGGAGGTTTTCCCCTCGAAGTGACTTATTTCTAAGGTGTTGATCTCTCTTTTATTCTTTTCTTGGAGTTGGTTTCATAACATTTGGTATCAGAGCTTTGGATTTTAGGGTTTTGCTGCTCCAAACAAGTCATTGTGGAATTTTCGCTATAACGTTTTTTCTATAAAGGTTCAGAAACTAAAATTTTTACAGAGCGAAGAATAAATCGTGAGGAACATCGCGTAAAAATTTTAGATCTTGGTTCGCAACATTTTTGGCGATATGATCTGTGGAAGATAGGGTTTTTTTAGGCTCCCGAATTTCACCTAAAACAAGTCATCGTGGAATTTGAGCTATAAAATTTTGTCTATGAAGGATTAGAAGCTGAAATTCTAACATAGCGAAGCCAAAATTCTTTGGAATGTCCTATACAAATTTTAGATCTTGGTTCGCAATATTTTCGGAGATATGATATGTGGAATTTAGGGTTGTTTCAGGCTCCCGAATTTCATCTCAAAGAGGTGACCGTGGGAAAATCGTTATAATTCTCTCTCTGAGTGTTGGATTGGAATTCTGTAAAAAGTGGGCACAAGTACACAGAATTTAGTTTCCTGTATATCAATTTCAGAGCCAAAGGAGAAAACAATGACACGTGGCACGTGGTACAATTTTGCTCTACTGAACTAGTCCATAATTAGGTTACTGTGGGATATTGTGCATAACATTGCCTTGAAGAATTCAAATTAGGTCAGACCTATGGCATTCAAAATAACATTCAGAGTGCTACTACAGGGCCAAATTTCAGATATTGAAGATCCAAAATCATAGAGAGAATTCAATTTCAATATGGAGCTCCTCAAAAGCAAGAAAAAGGTGTGTATTGTTTTTACGAATTGCATATGTCTTGTTTGAAGAATCAATTTGAATTGATTCCAAGGGCATATTGTCAAATAGATATCAATATTAGGTTGTAAAATCACCCCTACAAAGAATTCAACACCCATTAATCCTTCAGAAGGCTCTACTATGGCTCATGACGATGAATAAATGCAACATGACATCTAAAAATTACAAGTGCAAGTGCACCAAATTTCGCTCTCGCAAAGAGAAAAAAAAAATGAAATGTATGTTTTGAAGAAAAGCATGGAAGCTACGATGGATGGTTTGAAGAATGGCATGGAAGAAAAAATGGAAGGTTTGAAGGAAGGTTTGTCAAATTTGATACAAGAAATGATTCCTAATGGTGAAAAGATAGTAGAGGAAACTCATAATGAGAAAAAAATAAATGTTAATTGTGACTTCATAAACTCTAATGTTGGATTGAAGAACCACCATATTCCAAAGATGGATATGAGGAAGTTTGATGGCAAGGATCCTGTAACATGGATACTATAGATGGAGCAATAGTTTGATCTCAATAATGTGCAAAATGCACAAAAGGTGCGCATTGCAACTTTACATTTAGAACAAAATACATTTGTATGGTATTGATGGCTTTGCTCTCGTAAAAAAATTGTCACTTGGTCAATTTTTACGGAGGAAATGATAGCACATTATGAGGATACAAAGAGCAACACCTTCTTTAGCCAATTGATAAATCTCAAACAAAATGGTTCAATGGTGGAGCAGATTGAGGACTTCCAAAAATTGAATATAAAGGTAATGGATATTCATGAGGAACATAGGATTGATGTCTTCATAGGGACTTAAAAGGATAACATCCAACATGAAATTCACATTTGGGAACCTGATTCATTGGAGAAGGCATTCAGGTTGGCAAGAAAAGTTTAATGTAAAATTATGGCAACAAGGAAGCCTACCACTAACATCTATAAATATGGAAGTGTTGCTACTCCTAGAATTCCACAACCTACAAGGTTGACACCACAACAATTGGAAGAAAAAATAGCAAAAATGCTTTACCACAGTTGTGATAGAAAATACACTAAAGGTCATAAGTTTGATGAGAAGAAATTATTTTACATAGATTGTGAAGAGAAGGAATAAAATGAACAAGAAACTTCAATAGAAGAGGATATACACCAGGAAACAACCCTAGAAGAAGAATAAATGAGTCCGACCATGTCGTGTAATGCATTGGCAGAAATTACCACTCCTAAAAATCTCAAGATAGAAGGACATATCAAGAAGAAAAAGGTAATTTAGTGTTGATTGATTCGGGTAGTACCCATAATTTTATTCATTGTAAGGTAGCCAAGGAATTGAATTGTTTCCTATACCCAACACCAGAATGTCAAGTGATGGTTTCAAATGGAGGAACTATAAATTTCTCTGGAAAATTCCATAATATCAAGTTAGCCATGTGGAAATATTTATTGAATAGTCCAATGCTTTCCATCCCCATGGGAGGTGTTGATGTTGTACTATGAGTACAATGGTTACAATCTTTGGGGGTGATAGCTTTTAATTTTCAAGAAATTTTCTTGAAATTTTTTTTGGAAGGAAAGGAAATCAATTTACGGGGTATCATAGGGAAGCTAGGAAAGTGATTAAGCTCTAATGTCATGAAAAAACTACTGAAGAAATAACAACGAGTAGTAATTGCAAAATTATGCTCACTAGAAGTTCCAACATCAAAATCATATATTTATCCAGATCTCCAAAAAGTCTTGGACAATCATTCCAAGGCGTTTGAAACTCCCAAAGGACTCCCACCTATTCGTGATCATGATCATTCTATTCATTTGATTCCAGGAAGTGTTCCTCCAAACATCAGGCCTTACAGATATCCTTATGTCCAAAAGAGCGAAAGTGAACGTATGATTGCAGAAATGTTAGAGGCTGGTATAATTCAACCAACTCAAAGTTCTTTCTCTGCTCTAGTAGTGTTGGTGCATAAGAAGGATGGATCATGGTGCATGTGTGTGGATTATAGGGAGCTCAATAAGCTCACTATTAAAGATAAATTTCCCATTCCTGTGATTGATGAATTATTGGATGAATTACATGGAGCAATTTATTTTACCAAGTTGGATCTTCATTCAGGATATCATCAAATTAGAATGAAGACTGAGTATATTCCGAAAACAACATTTTGAACTCATGAGGGTCATTGTGAATTTTTGGTCATGCCTTTTTTCCTTACTAATGCACCTTCTACATGTCAAGGGTTGATGAATTCCATTTTCAAACCCTTCCTTAGAGAATTTGTGCTAGTATTTTTTGTTGATATAATAATCTACAATAGGTCTTGGAAGGTTCATGTTCAACATGTTGAGAGGGCGCTCAAACTATTGGAGGAGAAGAAATTATATGGAAAAACATCCAAATTTTCTTTGGAGTACAAGAGGTGGAATATCTGGGTCATATTGTATCTCACTAGAGTGTTAAGGTAAACCCTAACAAAATTAAAGCCATTAAGGAATGGAAATTCCCCATAACCATAAATTAGTTGCACAGATTTCTCGGGTTAACACGGTATTATTGCAAGTTTGTTAAGAATTATGGGAGAATAGCAGCACCTCTAACAACATTATTGAATAAAGATGCATTTTCATGGTCTCTTGAAGCAACTAAGGTCTCTGAACATCTTAAAGAGGAAATGTGCCTAGCACCAATCTTAGCTACACCAGACTTCACAAAAACCTTTATTGTGGAATTTGATGCCTCAGGAAATGGAATTGGTGTTGTTTTAATTCAAGAAGGAAGACCCATTTCTTTTGAAAGTCGTCCAATTAAAGGAAAGTATTTACAAAAGGCTATTTATTGGAAGGAAATGTTGGCAATACTACATGCAGTAAAGAAATGGTGACCTTACCTAATGGGAAGACACTTCAAGGTGAAAACTGATCATGATAGTCTTAAACACTTTTTGGAACAAAGACTATCTTCAAAAGAGGAAAAAAAATGGGTCACAAAGATGTTGGTTTATGACTTTGAAATCATCTACAAAAAAGGGAAGCTAAATGTTGTTGTAGATGCACTCTCAAGAAAGGATGAAGAGGTGGAAGCATTGCTTTGTGCCATTTCCATTATCCAAATAGATTGGATAACCGAAGCAAGGGATGAATGGAAGAAGTATGAAGAAGTGTGGACACTCATTCAAAATTTGCAGCAAGATCCTAGTACATCTAATACATTTACATGGCAAATGATTCCTTATGGTACAAAGATCACTTATATATTTGCAAGAATTCCCAAATAAAACAAAAGATTCTTTTGGAATTTCACACTTCTCCTTTAGGAGGACACTCAGGATTTTTAAAAACTTACCAAAAGGTGAAGAAAGATTTTTTTTGGCCTGGCCTTAAATCTGATATTCAAAAGTTTGTGGTGGAATGTTTGGTTTTCCGGAAAAATAAAGTTGAGACAATTAAGACCCCGAGTCTTCTACAACCTTTATCCATTGCAAGTCAACGTTGGGAGGAGATTTCAATGGATTTTATCACAGGTTTACCTAAGTCTGAAGGAAAGAGTGGCATCATGGTGGTAGTTGATAGACTTACCAAGTATGCACACTTTTGTGAATTATCTCATCCATTTAAATAAACTACAGTTTCTACTTCATTTATGGAAACAATTCAAAAGATACATGGAAACCCGAAGATTATTGTAAGTGACAGAGATCCCATTTTTATAGGAAATTTTTGGATGAAATTATTTTCTTGTTTGGTTACTCAACTAGCTCATAGCTCATCTTATCATCCTCAATCTGATGGTCAAACTGAGATAGTGAATAAATGTTTGGAAGGATATCTTTGTTGTTTTGTATCTGATAATAAAGCACAATGGGTCAAGTGGTTACCTCTCACTGAATGGTGGTATAACATTTCCTTCCATACTGCATAAAAAATTACCCCATTTATGGCACATCCACCATCCATCACATCTTATTTAAGGGAAAATTCTAGGGTTCAAGCAGTGAAGATCACATCGAGCATCAACAAGAAGTTCTCCAAATCTTAAAGGATAACCTAAATTTGGCACAAAATCGAATGAAACAACAAGAAAATCAATGTCGTAGTGAGAGAATTTTTGATGTAGGAGACTGGGTATTTTTACAGCTACAACCATACAAAAAAATGTCCCTCAAGCAAGCTAAGAAGGATAATAAATTATCTCCAAAGTAATATGGTCCTTACAAGGAGTTGCAAAATATTGGTACTATGGCATACAAATTGGAGCTTCCCACTTCTTCGCGAGTGCATCCAATTTTCCATGTTTCATGCTTAAACAAGGTTATAGGGGACAAACTTCTAGTTCAAACAATATTTCGAGAACTTGACGAGGAAGGAAAAACCATATTGGAACCTGAAGCAGTCACGAAAACAAGAACTCGACAGCTACGAAATCGATCAATTTCACAGTATCTCATCAAATGGAAGAACTTACCCACTGAAGATTCTACATGGGAGGATGAGAATTTTATACAGAAGCACCCAGAGCTACTCAAGCGTTGAGGACAACACTTTTTTGAAGGAGATGAGCATGCTAGGTCCCTATATTACTAGTATAGTCCCTTATTGTTGTTAGTGTAACCCCCTTATTGTTATTGTTGTACCCCTGTAACCCCCATATTGTTATTATTGTGCCCTTACATTATTATTGTTAGGTTGGCTAGGATTACATTGTGGCCCCATGGCCCCATGGTTTTGTCATTTGTATCATCAAATAATTGTTCATTTATGTAATGTATTGGAGGTTTCCCCCTCGAAGTGGCTTATTTATAGGGTGTTGATCTCTCTTTTATTCTATTTTTGAAGTTGGTTTCATCACAGATTCACTTTTGGTGAAGCCCGGTTCGGCGAAATAGCTTTCTATCCAAGTGTACAAAGCACAGGTGCTTGCTTTATCCCATACAATTCTCTTTTGAGTCAGCACACATGTGAATCATTATTGAAGATCTAAAAAATTTCAAGCTGCTCTATGTACACCTCTTCCTTAATGATCCCATTGGGAAACACAGTTTTCACATCCATCTGATGAATGCGCCAACCCATCTGCGCTTAGAGAGCAAGGATGGTCCTTATGAAAGAATACCTTGTGACAGCTGCAAAGGTCTCTTCATAATCTATCCCTTAAATCCGTGAGAAGCCCCAGGCCACGAATCTGTCCTTGTATTTCTCAACACTCCCATTAGTAGCTTGATTTACCTTGTAGATCCATCTCAAACCTACCATTGATTTATCAACTGGGCTTGGAACAATTTCCCAAGCATGTTTTTGACAATGGAGTCATACTCATCCACCATTGTATCTACCCATGTGGGCTCTTGCACTACTTCCTGAAAGGAAGATGGTTCATTCACAATACATTTTCTCATGAGAAACATGTATCCATTAAATCAGTCAGGAGACTGTCTTTTTCTACGCTGTGAAGTAGGGGCTCCTACATTCTGTGCACCATCAAGTCTCAGCCTATCAGCTTCTGTGGTGTGCCTTCTGCCCATTCTAATGGTTGGCTCTACGTGAGTGGAATCCTCCACTCCATGAAACTCCTCCTGTGGCTGATCCACATCTAGAGACTCATCTTTGGGAACCAGCAGTTCCTCCTCTGCATGCAATTCTAGCTCCATCTCAAGCGACAATTGCATGGCTTTCCCCTCACCGGATTTTATATCCAATCGCACAACAATAATTCGACTATTTGGAAAATACACACGATAATTATGGGGTGTTTCTGTGTACCCCATAAAAATCCCAACTTCAGCAGTCGGCTCCAGCTTCTTCCTGGCGTCCTTGGTCACATGAACATAAACAAATGAGGCAAAAATATTAAAGTGTGAAACATCCGGTTTCTTACCAGTGAAAGCTTCTTCAAGTGTACTCATGCAAGTACTCTATGAGGACAACAGTTTTGCACATAAACCATAGTGTTTCATGCTTCTGCCCACAAATGCATTGGTAGGCCCTGATCATGCAAAATCGCTCATGTTGCACCCACGATCATTCTGTTCTTCCTCTCTGTGACCCTATTTTTCTGTGGGTTATGAGGCGTTATGAGTTCTCTTCAAATTCCTTCTTTACTGCAGAAATTATTGAATTCGTTAGAGATGTATTCTCCACCATTATCGCTCCTAAGAGCCTTCACTTGCTTGCCCAACTCTTTCTCCACCAATGCCTTAAACTCACAGAACTTTGAGAATATTTGATCTTTATTCTACATGAAGAAGATCCGGCATTTATGAGAAAATTCATCAACAAAAATAACATAGTACTTATGTTTTGTTGTTGAAGAAAATGACAATGGTCCACAAACGTCTGTGTGAACTTTCTCAAGGATCCCCGAAGCATGGTTATCCTTCTCATGAAAGGTGGAATTTACATACTTCCCCATGGTGCAACCCTTGCACTAACCTAACGTAGCAAATGTTCCGATTGGAACTCCAGTAGATATTTGCTGCATGACTTTCAAGGCTCCATGATGAAGATGGCCCATTCGCCTGTGCCATAATTTGCCCTCATCTCGGCTCACCACTTTTTCCACCTTGTCCATGATGGCAACACAACCATCTACCTCCATTTGGTAGAGATTCTTAACTCAAATCCGTATCCTCTTGGCTTGACCCATTGTTTTATGTCGTAAGAAAGTTTTTCCATCGCTAAAAACAACGTCATAGCCTTTGTCCTCCAACATTGCGACTGAGACCAAATTTTTCTTCAGACCTGGACCATGCATAACATATTTCAAGTGAAATGGTTTACCTAACTCCCCCTGAAAGGTAATGGTACCGATCCCGGTAGCACTGTACCGTTCGTCGTCACCCATCTCTATATGCATATGGATATCTTTCTCCTCCAAGTCACTCAAAAGTTCCTTATCTCTCGTCATGTGAAAGGAAGCGCCACTATCCAAATACCACACCAATCCCAATACACTTGACACCATGCATGCAATAAAAGAGAAGTCAAGCTAAAATTGTGAGGTAAGGGCCTCACCAGCTGCACCTCCAACATCCTTCTTGTTCTTCTTCTTTTGTAGATATTTAGTAGCAAGATGCCCATGTTTGTGACAATGAAAACACTTCACCTTGGACATATACAGCTTCTTGCCTTTAGACTCAGATTTAGAATGGAATTTCTTCCCCTTACCCTTATTTGCCTTGGCAGCCAAAGCACAATCCTCTTCATCATCATGCTTTGATGAAGAACCATCTTTGGTGTTCCGCCTGAACTCCTCCTGCACCAGATCCGACCATAATCGTTCCCAATCTGGCAATTTTTCCCGTCTGTTGACATAGTCTTCATAACTGTGCCAACTCTTAGGAAGTCCCAAGAGAGCCAAGCTCACCAAATTATCATCAACAACAATTATTCCCACACTCCCCAATTCATCCCGACATTGGACAAACTTCGTGAGATACTTTGGAATGTTGTTGCCCTTTTCCATCTTGATCTTCCTGAGTTTGTCTTTGAGTGCCAATTTCCTATGGTCACTACTGCTTTGGAATAGATCTGTCAAAGCCTTCCAAATATAATATGGTGTGGCTTTCCCATGGAGGCTTGAGACAATGTGGTCTCGTACTCCCTCCAACAAGATCCTCCTCACCTTTGCCACTTTATTCTTAAACTACTTTACAACTTTCATAACTACACTTCCAACTCTGTTACAACTTTGAATCACTCAGTTACAACTAAGTCAACCTGCATGTCCCACCAACCAACCTCTTAACTCGAAATTCCTTTAGCTAACAAATTTTCCACTTCAGTTAACTATTTACAAGTGCTCATTGAGAATGATTATTGTTTATTTTCCAACTAATATTAAGGGATAATAATAGTCGACTTGCATCTATAAATAGACATGCAATATATAAATTGAAATTGTGCATACATTTATAAATAGACATGCATCTGGGTAAAAGTGCGAAGATGGGTAACACTTTTGTGAGAATCAGGGGCGGAAAATTTTTTCCCTCAATAGTTCGGCCGAACTTTCGAAATTAGTTTGGCCAAAATTTCGAAATTAGTTCGCCTGAATCATTTTGTCGTTTACATTGACAACGTACTAATGGCAATGGAAAACATATTTTTGGCCAGATATTGGATAACCAAAAAAAAAAGTTCGGCTGAACTATTAGTTCGGTCGGATTTCTAAAATAGTTCGGCTGAACTATTATTTTATAAATATATCTTCCTCAAATAGTTGTAGGTTTCTTGTTCACATCTGTCTCGCGCGACGAGGTCTTGTTTGTTGATTTTTGTTGATTTTGTGTCTCGCGTGATTCTTGTTCACATCTATCTCGCGTGACAAGGTCTTGTTCATTGATTTATGTTGATTTGGTGTCTCGCACGATGAGGTATTGTTCATTGATTTCTGTTGATTTGGTGTTTTGTCGATTTTCACCTCGACGTTGAGGTAAATTTTGTTATTTTCTGTAATTATTTTTTGATGGTTTTTTTTAATTTGATTTTTTTTTGTTCACAGGAATTTGGTTGTCTTCCATGACGTCTTCAGCATCTTCAGGGATCGCCCGGGTTTGTCTGCAAATTTCTGCTGGGACCTTCCGGGTATGTTCCTTTCTGGCTTATTGCTTCTGCTAAGAATTGACTATTCATATCTCATATTAAAAGTAGTTAAATTAAATTTACTCAGGACTGAACCCCCGAGTCCAAAGTTAAGGTAGTTGCTTCCTCATTACCAAAATAACCTGCATGGAGAAGTTGAAACCTTCAAGCTATGGAAGAGACTGTTATGACATCATATTAAATTAAATCATTGATCTGGGAGCTATCTGAATGTTAGAATAATGTGATAGGTTTGTTGAGTTGTCTTTTTAGTAAATTATCTTGATTTACCTCACTTAGAAGGTGGTGTTTTGGAAGCTATTGTTTTGAAATGTAAGTAAGTTGTAAGTGAGTTAGTATCTCTTATGTCCATCGAATCTAGTCATCCCAGAGTTATATAGTGAGACACATGGTGATGTATTTGCAGGTGAAGTTTGGTAGGCCTGAATTAATAGAATATTCAGTTGTGTTAAACTCTCCGTTTTATATCTTAGAATGCCCACGTGGTTCAATTTCTCGAATTCGGGAAATATTATTCCTGCTTGAGAACATTGTGGCTACAAAAATTACAGATTTCGAGTTTGGGGTACATAATTTTTAATATGCACCCATGCTGTCATTCTCGTGATAGGCAGTTTCACTTGTTATTTTTTTTTTTTTTTTTTTATAATTGTGATATAACAACTTAATATTTTGCTCATAATTAATGGATGTCGGGATCAGGGCACTATCCAAATCACTCTCTTGAAATTTAAAAACAGACTCCAATCAACCAGGTCTGCAAATTTGTTAAATTATTTGAAATCACTATCTTAAAATTAAAAAACATACTCCAATAAAAAACAGACTCCAATCAACTAGGTCTACAAATTTGTTAAATGTTTTGAAATGACTGTCTTAAAATTGAAAAACATACTCCAATCAACCAGGTCTGCAAAATTGTTAAATGCTTTGAAAGTTGTCTCCAACGGAAAATTTTTGAAGATGACTTGGGAATACCTTTCATGATTGTAGGTCCCTGCAACCAAAGCTCCCCTTTGTGGTTGGGGGGCATAGCTTTGCCAGGAGTTATGTCCACCACTTTAGCTTCCACATGAGTTGTAAGCAAGCCCTCTATTCCATAATGTCTTCTTTCTTCATAGGTTACAGTCGAGGACCCTGCCCCATTAGACTCCATCAATCCATAAACCTGCATAACAATAAGTACCTTCAATCGAACTTAGTATGGGTTTCTTAGTGGTTTCAAACCCTTATAATGATGTGAGGTGTTGTTTCAAACATGGGAGTAACTTGTGTTTGCATGTGATGCTCACGGGCCATGGTTTCTTTTGTGGGTTATAGACGGTTTAGTTCTACCTCCTAAGATAAACTTTTTAAAAAACTTCCCTTTATTCCTTAAAGTCAAAATAGATCTATACTAAGGATTACTCTTCATATGTATTTCTACCATATAAATTCTAATGATAATTAATCACATATGTGTTAAATTAGAATATGAAATAAGCCCTTTTTACATTTGGCTTGGCTCTTAGGTACATAGATCGGTGGGTTTGGGAATGTGGTTCACATGAAAAGTAATAGGGATGGATTTAGTGGAAACCTTTTATAAGATCAAGTTTTAAACAATGAGAGAGAAAAAACCTTTTATATTCAATGTAAAACACATGCATTAACATATAATTGTGATATTTCCCTTCTTTCCAACTGAGTCCATCCTTCTAGAAAAATCCCTTTTAATGAAGCAGATATATCCATAGCGATCCACTGATATTTTTTCACCAACAACTATTCCATTTTGGACTTATATATCTCAAAACTATGATCTTTGAATTTATGCATCTATATATTTAAACTACTTGAAACTATTTTGTTTCACCATAGGAATCATTTCGATATGTCTTCCATTTTAATGGGGTGTATCACATTTCGAGAAAAAACACATTAGCCATAAAATTTTCCCATTGAAACCAAAAGTTCAATTTGATACAAAACATAGGTTTTAACCTTATATAGGTAATTGTTTCAAATAGATTCTTAATTTAAAATGAAAAATGTTCAATGTAAAACACATGCATTAACATATAATTGTGATACTTTCCCTTCTTCCAAACTTAGTGGACATACTTTTAGAAAAATCCCTTTTAATGAAGCAGATATATCCATAGTGATCCACTGATATTTGCTCACAAACAACTATTCCATTTTGGACTTTTATATCTCAAAACTATTCTCATTGAATTTATGCATCTATATTTTTAAACTACTTGAAACTTTTTTATTACACCATAGGAATCATTTCGATATATCTCCCATTTTAATGGGGTATATCAAATTTCAAGAAAAACACATTAGCCATAAAAGTTTCCCATTGAAACCAAAAGTGATTTGATACAAAACATAGGTTTTAACCTTATATAGGTAATTGTTTCAAATAGATTCTTAATTTAAAATGAAAAATATTCAATGTAAAACACATGCATTCTTATACACCCTTATGTCTGCGTAAAGTAGTTTGAGTGATTCCACAAGTCCTCTACACCCTTCATACGATATAATTGGGACAGGTAGTGTTAACTTCTACAAGTTCTATAGGCAAATTATGTAAAGGGCTAGGTAGCCTCTGGATCTCATCTTTTATGAATGGTGACATATCCAGTAAATGCCCCTACAGCCAATCTCTGGAATAGATCTAAATAGAAGTTTTTCATTTAAACAATGAGAGAGAGAAAAAACCTTTTATATTCAATGTTAAACACATGCATTAACATATAATTGTGATATTTTCCCTTCTTTCCAACTTATTCCATCCTTCTAGAAAAATCCCTTTTAATGAAGCAGATATATCCATAGTGATCCACTGATATTTGTTCACAAACAACTATTCCATTTTGGACTTTTATATCTCAAAACTATGCTCATTGAATTTATGCGTCTATATTTTTAAATTACTTGAAACTATTTTATTACACCATAGGAATCATTCCCATATATCTCCCATTTTAATGGGGTGTATCACATTTCGAGAAAAACGCAAATTGGCCATAAAAGTTTCCCATTGAAACCAAAAGTGATTTGATAAAAAACATAGGTTTTAAATTTATATAGTTTAATTGTAACAAATATATTTTTAATAAAATGAAAAATATTCAATGTAAAAAACATAGTATTTAGAAACAAAAAGTAATTTGATACAAAACATAGGTTTTACCCAAGTATATAGTTAAATGTTTTGAAAATAGATTCTTAACAAAATGAAAAATATTCAATGTAAAACACATGCACATTAACATATAATTGTGATATTTTCCCTTCTTTCCAACTTAGTCCATCCTTCTAGAAATATCCCTTTTAATGAAGCAAATATATCCATAGTGATCCACTAATATTTGTTCACCAACAACTATTCCATTTTGGACTTATATACCCCAAAAATATGCTCATTGAATTTATGCATCTATATCTTTAAACTACTTGGAACTATTTTATTTCACCATAGGGATCATTTCGATATGTCTCCCATTTTAATGGGGTGTATCACATTTCGAGAAAAAACACATTAGCCATAAAAGTTTCCCATTGAAACCAAAAGTTCAATTTGATACAAAACATAGGTTTTAACCTTATATAGGTAATTGTTTCAAATAGATTCTCAATTTAAAATGAAAAATATTCTATGTAAAACACATGCATTAACATATATAATTGTGATACTTTCCCTTCTTCCAAACTTAGTGGACATCCTTTTAGAAAAATCTCTTTTATTGAAGCAAATATATCCATAGTGATCCACTGATATTTGTTCATAGAAAACTATTCCATTTTGGACTTTTATATCTCAAAACTATGCTCATTGAATTTATGCATCTATATTTTTAAATTACTTGAAACTATTTTATTACACCATAGGATTCATTTCGATATATCTCCCATTTTAATGGGGTGTATCACATTTTGAGAAAAACACATTAGCAATAAAGGTTTCCCATTGAAACCAAAATTAATTTGATACAAAACATAGGTTTTAACCTTATATAGTTAATGTTTCAAATAGATTTTTAATGAAATGAAAAATATTCAATGTAAATCACATGCACATTAGCATATAATTGTGATACTTTCCCTTCTTTCCAATTTAGTGGACATCATTCTAGAAAAATCCATTTTAATGAAGCAGATATATATCCATAGTGGCATTGATATTTGTTCGCAAACAACTCTTCCATTTTGGACTTTTATATCTCAAAACTATGCTCATTGAATTTATGCATCTATATTTTATTACACCATAGGAATCATTTCGATATGTCTCCCATTTTAATGGGGTGTATCACATTTCAAGAAAAACACATTAGCCATAAAAGTTTCCCATTGAAACCAAAAGTAATTTGATACAAAACATAGGTTTAAAACCTTAATATATAGTTAATGTTTCAAATAAATTTTTAATGAAATGAAAAATATTCAATGTAAAACACATGCACATTAACATATAATTGTGATACTTTCCCTTCTTTCCAACTTAGTGGACATCATTCTAGAAAGATCCCTTTTAATGAAGCAGATATATATCCATAGTGGCATTGATATTTGTTCACAAACAACTCTTCCATTTTGGACTTTTATATCTCAAAAATAAGTTCATTGAATTTATGCATCTATATTTTATTACACCATAGGAATCATTTCGATATATCTCCCATTTTAATGGGGTGTATCACATTTTGAGAAAAAAAATTAGCCATAAAAGTTTCCCATTGAAACCAAAAGTGATTTGATACAAAACATATAGTTTTTAACCTTATATATAGGTAATTATTTCAAATAGATTCTTAATTTAAAATGAAAAATATTCAATGTAAAACAAATGCATTCTTATACACCCTTATGTCTACGTAAAGTAGAGTGAGTGATTCCACGGGTCCTCTACACCCTTCATAGGGTATAATTGGGACATGTAGTGTTAACTTGTACGAGTTCTATAGGCAGAGTCTGTAAAGGGCCAGGTAGCCTCTGTGTCTCTTCTTTTATGAAATGTGACATATCTAATAAATGCCCCTATAGTCAATCTCTGGAATAGATCTAAATAGAAGTTCTTCATTTATCTCATGATCTTGTGTCATTTCTCCCATGCATTTGCAATAAATGTAAATTTAATATATATTTTTATTGAATTTGTTTTCTTTTTTCAAGGATAAGAAAATCATTAAATATGGTTGAAAAATGGAAACTATGCATAAAATTTTCTTGCTATCCTAATCCAAGGAAAGCAGTGATTACATATGTGCTTTCTAATATTGTGACTAGCAAAGTCATCCAAAGGAAAATGAATATACAGGGAAGAACAACAAAAAACGAGGCATATTATATTGGATTGATAGAAGGCTTCGGAATAGCTATGGATTATGGATCAAATGGAATTGTAGTTTTCACCAATTCTGAACTTGTGTACAACCAGATGAATGGCATGTACGAAGTTAAGAATGAGAGGCTAAAAAACTGCATGGAATAGAAAACAACATTGTTATCCAATTTCATTTTTTTAGTATAAGACATTTTTCAAATGTGAATAAGATGTCTGCTGATCTAGTGCGTGGGGAAATTCCAATTCATGATTCATTTATCAAAGATGAATTAATATATGAATTAGAATTATACGGGGCAATGCCAATGCAAGATTCATCTCTCGAAGAGGAATTAGTTTTGAGACATTCTTCATAAAAAATTCAAGATTCATCTCTCAAAGATGAATTAGTTTTGAGACGCTCTTCTTAAAAAATTCAAGATTCATCTCTCAAAGATGAATTAGTGTTGAGACTCTCTCCTTCAAAATTTATTGATGGAAATTGTAATATATCTTGGATATGTGTGCGTTTTGTACTTATAAATGCGTCTTTTCTAATGACCATGTGATTTTTTCAATTATATACCAAGTGTGCTCCCACCACACCATGTAAAGTGCAACTTGGTGAACTTCACATTTGCAACAAGTGGTGAAATTCACATTTTTATAAAATTAAAATGCGGGGACTTCAACAAATTTTTGTTTAAATGGAGTTTGTTTAAATGAAGTTTCACTTCTTTTTTAATGACAATGTGTTTTTTTCAAGTTTATACCATGTGTGCTCCCACCCGAGTAAAGCGAAATTTGGTGAAATTATCATTTTTATAGTTTTCTTTTGCTTAGATTGAGTTTCACACATCAATTAGTGCTTTTTTTTTTTTTTCTAAATAAGACTAAATCTATTAAAATAAGAAAACATATAGTACAATCATGCTTGCATGCAAGCGTAGCTGAAAAGCAAGGGAGATGTAGGTGATAGGCTATCAACCTCGCTCCTGGAAGACAAACAAGGAATGAGCAAAGGAGAACATAGAAATGCATAGAAGCTGGATCTAAACTGTGGTGTCTACCCAGAGTGGGTAGACACTGCCAAACGACATTTTTTCCCTTTTTCTTGCATACTTTGACCCAGCCAGTGGAGTTTGGATGAGTCATAACAAGATGAAGACTATTCTGCTCTGGGGGCGGATTGTCCTTATCAGAGTCAGAGGACGAAGATACATGAGAACGCTTCTAAGTAATCGGCGAGGCAGAGGGGATTTCCTGACTAGCTGAGGGAGCTTCCAACGGAATCTCATCATTCTGCCCATCTGCTTCAATTTCCTCCTCATCCGAGCTGGAGGAGTCTGAATCATCCATAGGGGGAGGAGGAGAACAGGGCTTCCAGCTCTTGGATTTGTGTTTGCAATTCAGATTCTTCTTTTTGTCGAGGAACTGAGAACATGCATTCTGGAGGTGCCCCATTTGGTGACAATGTCGGCAACGGAAGGTTGTATTTTCATAATCTAAGGTTTGTGTCCAATGGAAATCTCCAATCTTGAGGTTGATCTGTTCCGGCAGTCCTTTGCTGATATCTATTTCTGCACATATTCTGCCGTAGGTGTAGAGTCCATTCTCCCTTCTTGAGGAATCTGTAGCGAGAAAGCGCCCTAAAGTGTCTCCAATGGAAATTAAGACAGAGACATGCCATAGATGCGCTGGAAGATTCGGGAGCCTAACCCAAACGGGGAGTTTGGAGATGACAGCTATAGAAGGGTCGAATTATGGAAACCAAGGGATGAGGAAAAGCCCAGCCGAACCCCAGAACCAAGGGCCTCCCGTTAAGGCTTTTTGGTAGTCTTCAATTAAGTAGAAAACCACAATAAAGAATCCTTTAGAGCATAAGTACATCTTGCATCTTTTAGTCCAGTTGGAATGGATCCATTGATATAAATCTGCTATGCGAGGCCATAGCCCATTAAATCTGCATATGATTGCAGATTCTGCAAATTCCTGGTAGCGATCATCAATCGCAGGATGAGAGAAAGAAATGGAAAGAATTTCCTCAGATTTATCCACCAAAAATGGCTTGTGGGCCGTATTTGGTAGAGCTGCTTTCATCGAGGATTGAGTGTGGGCAGCGTTTTTGTGGACTGCATCTTTATAAGAGAAAGGAGGAACATAGGAGGTCTACCCAGAGGAACCACCTCTTAAACGAAAGGCAACCACAATGGAAGCGTCCTTTTGAATACAGTAAAAGGAGAGGGGCAGGGGATCCATTAGCTGTTTACCTTTATATATAAATCTCTGGTAGGAGGAGGGGATCCCCAGCCGGATTTCGAGTTTTTGCAATAGATCCTGCACACAATCTGTAGCACGAACCCATTGCATCATCGTCTTGCCAGAAAGGAGAACGATTTGGATCTGGAACGCATGCTCTAAGGCATCCTCTGACTGGCATCTAGCTATCGTTTTGCCATGGAGGTGGGCATTAGAATTTGTAGCTGAATCAATAGCGAAAACCTCTGTTTCCTTGCTTTCAACAGAATCAACAAAAGCCCAACGAGGAGGAAAAAAACCCCAATACTGGGCTCCAGCTGAAAATCTTCTCCCTAGTGCGAGGGCATCTATTGCAAGGCATCCAAAGGCGTTTACAAGAGATGGGATTGCGCTAACAGCAACCACCTTTGCGTCAATGAGAAGCAAGTGCCAATTTCTACAATCCTTTAGAGATCTATCTGCAATCGGAAATAGGAATGCACGAAGGATAGCAAGAAGATCTGAATAAAAAGGGTTAACCTCTTTGTCGCGGGATGTCGTGCAGAAATCTTGGGCTGAAAAAGCCAATCGAAACCCCAAGAAGGGGCCGGCTTGAGATGTGCTTGAATCTGCAGGAAGCGCTCGAAATCTGGGTTTGCGGATGCATGACAAGTTATCGAATGCGAGAAGCCTCCAGGCTTCAACGCGCAGGAGGGCGGCTGACCCAGCGCCGTAGAGGGTCTTGTAGCAGAAAAACCTAACAGTCGCACAGGCCATCATATCAAGGAACTCCTCTCAATTGAAAAAACTCATCAATTAGTGCTTTGAAAGTTGTGTTTTACATAATTTGTGTACAATAAATTACATTAATTTTTTGAAATTTATTTTGAATTTATTTTAAATTCTAGTCATTTAAAAAAAATTGTAAATGTCCACTGTGGATATATATATCATGGAGGATGAACGACGAAGATCAATAGAATCCCATATCTCTACAAGAGGGGGGGATTGGGGATCAAGGGATGTTCATGGTATTTAAATATAATCTTAAATATCCATACATGTGT
Organism: Pinus albicaulis; assembly: GCA_034641835.2. Taxonomy (NCBI): domain Eukaryota; kingdom Viridiplantae; phylum Streptophyta; class Pinopsida; order Pinales; family Pinaceae; genus Pinus; species Pinus albicaulis. The sequence goes on along the minus strand of CM076577.1, from coordinate 120,567,790 downwards.
GTACATATGGAATTGATTTTTTATCGAATTTGTGAGTTAAATTACTTGTTAATAAGTTTATTTTTTTATTTTTTAGGAGATAAGAGGAGAAGGGTCTCTACTCCATCCATGGAGCATGCCCATGGTTCACCCAGTCATGGTATGGTTCATGTGATTTAATCAATGAATATGTACGTGTATATATGTATGAATGTATTTTTCAATTGATTATAAATTTGTAATTGTTTATGAAGCTTCTCTCTCATCTCGATAGGTTGGTGGTGGTTCAAATCCCCTTAGAGGACCATCAATAAGTGCTAGCAGGTTTCGTGAATATGGTGATATTTATTCCCCCAAAGGCCAATCAATGGCTGGTGGTGTTGGTTCTCAGCAGGGTCATTCTGGTTCTCAACAGTTTCAGGGTGGGGAAGATGTTAGCCAATCACATCAAGGTTGCCATCAATTTGAATATTTTTTTTCATTCAATTTGTACAAATTTGTTTACATGTGTTTTTTCTAATATACAAAATTTTATATATTGATGCAGAGGATGAAAATGCTCCAAATGTTGGTTGAAATAAATGAAGGGCAGAACGCTTCATTCAAGAAGAAGGTTGTCCACCCACCACGACATATCCGGCCAAAATTTCTGATATACCGTAGAAAAGAAACATGCAAAAATGCACCTTAGAAAGGTGTCAACAATTTCATGAAAAATTGCAGAGAGATCTTGTGTCTTTGACTCTACCTGTTGAGTGTCGACAAAGCTTGGAAATAGTTACACATTATTTAGGCAAACTAGTAGATGTGTACCAAAAGCTTGGGCCAACCACGGATATTTTTGTGGATATCATGAGAAAAAGAAAGGAAACAGTGATGGGACCCGATAAATGCCAGAGGCTGTTAAAGAAAGAGTGACAAAAACAATGGAAAATTCTATGTTTAATTTTAAAGAAGGGCCGAAAAAAAAAATGTTGAAGGTGCAATATTTCAAGCACCCTGATATAGCTCACTATTTGTATGATAGGCATCTTGCGGCTTATGGAAGATTCGCATGGAACGACGAGGTTCCACTTTATTTTGCAAAATTATTTTATGCAAAATTATTTTTGGAAATGAAACCCAATTACAAGGACCTTCCCTCTAAATTTTTTGGTCCTAGGAAAGGTTGATTGTGTGACCGTAGGGGCGCTAGGCGTGATGCTGAGTTGCCTCGTCCTGAGCCACCATTGGTTACTCTACCTGTTCATTTTGAAACTTTGGGGTCAAAGATGGAAGCCACTTTTCAAATTATTCGAGAAGCAAGGGATGCCATCATTGACAATGTTCACAGTGGATTGGGTAGAGTCAATGTTTGTCTGAATCGACAAAGAGAAAATGAGAATGCACGCGCCAATTTTGTGTATTATACAGATGAAGAGATTGACAACATGAGTATTGAAGTTCTGAAAACATATGCAAAGAATTGTTGCAATGGTTGGCATAACCTAATTGTTCATGAGGAAGAGGGCATGAGAACGGTATGTGTTAATGGTTAGGATTCAATTATTTTAACACATACATACAATTTGTAATATATATATATATATATATATATATATATAAAACACCAATGTATTATTATATGTTAACACCATTTCCAGTTGTCATGCTTGATGAATGAAGAAAATGTTAATATCACATTCAGAGCCTCAGGTTCAAACAATCAAGATGGGTCTCACCATCAAGACATGTTTGCAAATGTTAGTGTTTGTTAAACTTGATATTTTAAAAATAAATAATTGTGCACACATGTACATTTTCACGTATATATAATAAAATGTTTTAACAGATTCCGATTTCTTCCGATGTTTTTGGGATGGTGGTACCTTCTTCTTCCTTAGAAGATGTACCTTCTACTTCCTTAGGAGATGTGTCAAGTTCACAACAAGTATGGACAATTTTTCACTTTTAAAATTTATATTTTTAAGTTATATATATTCCACCTCAAAAAGTTCCATTAAAAAATGAGATATATCTATATCTTTAGTTATTTTAAATTTTTTGAATTTTAGGTTTTTGGAGATTTTATTTTGGAGCCTCTCTTAGGAGATGTGCTAGATGTGCCAAATCCACCTGCAGAAGTGTTCAATTTTTCACTTTTAAATATATATTTTTTTAATTTATAATTTTTAAATTGAAGTTTAAAAGTTTTATTATAAACTGAGATCTTGAACTTGAGTTATTTTAAATACTTAAATTAAATATTTTAATTTTATGTTTCTATAGAATATTTCTTTTCTCCACGGACTCTAGCGACGGAGATAGGAACATCCACATCATTTCAACCATTTGAACAAGTTGTCTATTTTTTTTAAATATTATTGAAAATAAGTTTATATATATATATATATATATATATATATATATATATATATATATATATATATATATATATATATATATATATATATTGTACAATTTACTATTGGAGATGTTCCCATGGGGGAAGTTGTAGCTGACGAGAAACAAATGGAGAGGGAACCTCATGAGGTATTGCATGAAATTTTTTTATATTTTGTTTTTTACATGAAGTTCTATATATTCTCACTCATTTTTAAAGCATAAAATTTTAATGTTTGTACGTGCATTGTGTACAGGTTCCCCTTGCTTCGCAAGATAGCTCGCAAATTGAGACTCTGCTAGGAAAGACACTACATCCATCTGTATTTGATGGATTATTTCTAGATTTGATTGAGATTTCTAGTCTTAAATTTACTTTTTTATATATTATCTAGATGCATTCATATATATATATATATATATATATATATATATATATATATATATATATATATATATAACTTGATACTTGATACTTGTGAGATCTACAATTTTTGGGACATATTTTATGTAAACTACATTTGGATAATGAACTACTAGTAATGTTGTGATCTATTTTCTTTGAACTACATTTCTCATGTGAAGCAATGTTGTGTTATAATTTGTTTTGTTTTTAAAAGTTAAGTTTCTTGATGGTAGAAATATTTTTTGGCATGTGAATGTGAAGTAATGTTGTGTTATAATTGTTTGGTTTTTTAAAACTTAAGTTTTGATGGTTGAAATATTTTTGCATGTGAATGTGAAGTAATGTTGTGTTATAATTTGTTTGGTTTTTAAAACTTAAGTTTTGGATAGTTGAACTACTAGTAATGTCGTGATCTATAAATTAATGTTTTTCTTTTGAACTACATTTGGCATGTGAAGTAATTTTTTGTTATAATTTTTTTTGTTTTTAAAACTTAAGTTTTGGATGGTTGAAATACATTTGGCATGTGAAGTAATGTTGTGATCTATAATTTTTTGTTAAATTAAAAGTTGAGTTTTGGATGGTTGATCTACATTTGACATGTGATATAATGTTAAATGTTTTTATTGGATAGTTGAAGTACAATTGGCATGACATGTGAAGTAATGTCTTGATATAATAAAAAAAAATTTAAAACTCAAGTTTTGGATGGTTGAAGTACATTTGGCATGTGAAGTAATGTTGTGATCTATAATTTTTTGGTAAATTAAAAATTTTAAGTTTTGGATGGTTGAAGTACATTTGGCATGTGAATTATTGTTGTGAAGTACAATACATACATACATAAATACATACATACATACATATATATATATATATATATATACACACACAATCATAATATTCTAGATATTGTTAGATGTGTTGAAAACAATCATAAAATTTTAAAAAATGCAATCTATAATGTACATATATGTCCATTTTTTTCATCAATGCACACATATGGAAAAGCTAATTTCAGTTAATTCCATTCTAGAACATATATATCTGTACAACATTTTTCATCAATGCACATAGAAAAACTATTTGAATAGTTAATTGCTTGAACTAGAACATATATATCCAGTACTTCAACATTTTTCATCAAAGATGAATTAGAATTAAGCTATTTTTTAGTTGATTGCCTAGAACATATCCGAACATTGGACAGAAAAAATTTTGTACTAGATTTTCTATCAGGAATAGAGATGTGGGTCAAAACCCACCAAAAGTCGGAGAAGTGCTTCGAGTCTCTTGTCTGAAAGGAATCTTCGTACAAAACTATACTGTGGATTATTTATTTACATTCCATACTTTTTATCAAAAAATCCCACGAGAAAAACTGGTCACATTTAGTCCATGTATATATCCAGTACATGCAACATTTTTCATCAATGCACATAGAAAAACTACTTTCAGTTAATTGCATTCTAGAACATATATATTCAGTACATGAAACATTTTTCATCAATGCACATATAGTAAAACTACTTGAACAATTAATTGCATTCTAGAACACACACACACACACACACACACACACACACACACACACACACATATATCCAATACATGCAACATTTTTCATCAATGCATGTATAGAAAAGCTACTTTTAGTTGATCCTAGTGTGCATGTACCAAAACAATTTGTACATGTGCAAACACTTGCACAGATAACATAACAAGGCAACTCAATTTTTAGTTGAGTTATGGAAGTTCTAAAACATAATCCAAAGAGAAGAAATTGTTGGGCAGTTCAACCAAAAAAATTCCAATGGAATGCCATCTTCAATGATCCGTTCATGATCGGATTTTGACATTTTCCATTTCTTAATTTTCATTTTTTTCTTTGATTGAACCTCTATCAACTTTATGCGTGCTGCACACACCAAGTGACTATATTGACAACTTATGAAATTAGGTTCATAGTCTTCAAAGTAAACAAAATCCCCACTTTGATTAGTTTGTCTTAAAAAATAACCTTTCAGTATAATAGATCCTCTTTCATATGGAAATCCATGATCATTATAGTCTTCTAATAATTTCATTTTTCGTTCAATGCAACACATCAAATAATACTTCACATTTTCATCATTGTCAGTAGGTGCAATTATAGCAAAAACATCTCCTGCACAATAAAAAAAACTTAACAAAATTATACATATTCAAATTTATTTCTAGATCTTTATCATTAGAAAGAAATTCAAATGTTACCTTCTCTAACAAGATCAAAAACTCGATCACCATCGGATGATATTGTAGTCTCCTCTGATTGCATTTCTTCAAACATTGCAACAGACATTTTTCCCTTTGTATTTAGCTCTGTATGTTTCCAATCATTCACATACATTTTGTTTTCACAAACGTCATTGGATTTTGTGTTGTCTATGCAAACATCACAAAAACAGGAATATTTTCTTTTATCCAATTCAAACACATTTCTGGATGAATTTGTTTGAATTGAATGCAATTTTCAAGTCCCTTTTATTGTTTCACCGTCACTTCCAATTGATCTATCTACTTCTTCGATCCCAATATGCCAGAAAAACCTTTATATGGAAAAATAAAAGAAGAATTTGTAAATATGATATCAAAATACAATCAAAGATAATCATTGCACGATAAATGTACAATGTTTAAAATTATATTTCCAATATAAATTAAATTGAATGTACCTTTTCACTTCCCTTGATGGGTTATTCTCATGGCTTAGAGCAGCAATGCACCATTGAACAAATTCTTTAGTGTTCACAAGTCGGCTTGCAGAGTGGTTCATTTGATATCTTCGAAGTGCTCGTTTTATGCATGCTCCTGCACCGTCATGTTCTCCTTTTCCATGGCCAGTCTCAAAGAAATTCCAACAATGTTTAATGCCGGTTTTCTTATGAAGACAACACAACCAAAAGAATGATTGTGCAAATTTGAATTGACCTGCGCATCCGTCTGACCATATCCAATGTTCATTGAATGTTATTCCACGATTTTTCAATGAATCATAAATTTTTCCAAAATAATGTTGTACAAAACATGTATCATGTGTACGATCGTCACTGATATAAAAGTGATATTCTTTAATGATATGTCGATTTTCACTCGTGCTTTCTATATGATCGACATTTTGTTCAGCATGTCTATATAGAATATGGACGAGCATGGAGACTTGGTCAAAATGATAGTATTCACTCTGAATTTATTTTTGTGGAACAAATGTGTAGTTTTCTGCAAAATCAATTACTGACAAAATGGTCCCTGGTGGAAAAAATTCACAAGATTTTTTGAATTGCAAGTCTTGCCATTGAGCTCTATGGGAATGCTTGGTGTATTTGTAAATTTCTGCCTCAAACTTTCTCAAAAAGTCTATCACAAAAATTTCTTCTTCTCGTAATTCAATTCTTTTAACACTATTTTCACCTTGAATCGATGTATGGATATATTCATATCTCTTCCATTTCAATTTCATGTTGGAAAATGATTGATCATTTATATCAATACGATATTTATTTTTAAATCTAGTCAAATTTCCACAATCATCGCATTTTTTACCACCAACACATTTCTTTTCATAAAATAGATCATCGCTTTGTCTTGCACATAGAATTTGAGATATGAAATTACGGATAGTGGAAGGAGGAGGTGAATCCTTCCAAAATGTTCTACCAAAATTAAGGAATGTGTCATAATATAACTCAAATTCCACATGATAATGACAACAACAAGTGTCACGTACGGTTATAGGTTTTACATACCATGGTTTTTGTTGAACAAAAGCACTGATTGACACATGAATTTCATGATTCTCTTCTTTGAACTTGTTGAAAAACTCTATCTGAGTGGTTTCCAAGAAATGTTTTTCATGTTCTTCATACTGATTTCGTGCTATTCTTATTTGCATCACATCCCTTGCATTTGGAAAAACACGCTTTTTTTTTTCAAATATTCATATATTATTTTTTTAACATGTTCTCCAAGTATATCTTTGTATGGTTTCCTACAAATAGCTCTCCAACAAGCGAGTTCATCATTTACATCTATTTGCAACCGAAATTTTCGATGTTTGTGCAAAGTTTTCGGTGAGATTCCTAATGCTCGTGCCATAGATTTTACCAAGTGATTCTCTTTAGTACTTTATGAAACCACTTCCATATGTATTTCTCTACATACAACTGAAACATTTTTCTGTCTAGATCTTCTAATTGAATTTATAGCACTATTTATATTTTGTATCACATTTTCCTTCATTTTTTTTTATCTTTGGTTGATTTTTGAATACCCAATAAAGTCGTAGCTTCTTTTAATTTCCTTAATGACTGGAGACTTTTCAACATTTGAGCTTGAACTATCACATTTTCCTTTATGAAGTACGTATCAAAAATGCGGTCAACACAATATCGTATATAATGGTCAACTCTTTTATCTCCATATATGTGAGTGTCAACATTTTCTAACATCTCATCATCGACATTGATTTCATCTGTACATATTCGAATGAATAGTACATAATAAGTTTACATATTCAATAAATAACTAAATTAATAGATATATGTATAATTTCAATAATACATGCATGTATTCAACACACACACACACACACACACATATATACATATCTTGTGATTCAATTTCTTCAGTTGAATTTATTTCAACATTTTCAACATCTTCAATCATTGGTTCAATATCTCTTTCACTTTCTCTTCAAAATTTTATATCTCATCATCAATGTTTTGAGGAATAGCTCTATCTGTTTACATTGCAAAATATTTTTCAAATTAGTTCATCAAATAAAAATTAAGCTTCACATTTTATACTAGGAAAATTTTAAATATATCAAACTCGTAATATTTACATTTACATACCTGCTTCAACTTGTAGTAGAGGTTGATTTTCCCCTTCAATATTTGAGAGTGCTTCTATCTTTCTTTTGCAAGATTGTCTCGTCTCTTCTCTACGTTCCTTAGGGTCTCTTTTTCGATCATATTTTCTCGTACAATTCCTTCGATTTCCCATGATAATAGAGTATGAAGTTCAAAAAATTTCCTTCAAAAATTTAAACGAAAAATTAATTAAAAAAAACATCACAAAAGATTTAATTTTAAAAAAACTCATTTTAAAATTTTTGCAAAAACTACATACTTCAATCCAAAACACTTACTTCAAAAAATCTGAGAAAAAATTTCTTATAAAAATGAAATGAAACTCAGAATATTTCCTTCCAAGTCCTACAAAAGAATTTCATTTAAAAATTTAGACAAAAACTCATTTTAAAAAATCATTATAAAAGATTTACTTCAACCCAAAACACATACTCTAAAAATATGTCACTTCAAAAAATGCCTCCAAAAAATTTCCATTGAAAATTAATTCCAACTTCTTAAAAAATGCCACTTTAAAAAGTACTTCAAAAAAACCTCTAAAAAAAATCACTTTAAAAAATACTTCCAAAAAATGTCCAAAAAATGTCCTTTGAATATCAAGCCTAAAAAGAGTCCTTTCGAAATTAAGCTCAAATCCATACCTTCAAAAACAATGAAAATTAAGCCCAAATCCATACTTTCAAAAAAAATGATGCCCAAAAAACATCCAAAAAATGTATCACATACCTCCATGAAAATTAAGCCCAAATCCATAATTTCAAAAAAAATGAAGCCCAAAAAACATCCAAAAAATGTATCACATAGCTCCAAGAAATGTCCTTTGAATGTTCCTCCAAGAAAAGTCCTTAAACCCAAAACAATATTTTGCAAAAATGTTCTTTGAATGTACCTCCAAGAAAAGTCCTTAAACCCAAAACAATTCTTTGAAAAATCAGACCAAGACCTTTGTAAAATTAGACCAAATGTGCGAAAATATGCGAAAATAATGAATGGTTTCACGAAATGTTTTTTTGGAGGGGCTCTGTGGTATTTTCTGGCCGACGGAAATTCAGGTAAAATTTCGACCGAACTTTTATAAAAAATTCGGCTGAACTTTTATGTCGTTAGACTTGATGGGCTATCGGCGCAAAAAAAAATTCGGCCGAACTATTTTTAAGAGTTTGACCGAACTAACGCGTCATCAATTACGTAGAGCCAAGCTTTGAATACATATCTACAAATTTGGACTGATTAAACTCCATGAAACATTCTAAATTAACTGTCGGAACCAAGACAAGCATTTTCAGAATTGAATCTACTTTCAGGAAATACAACTTTTATGGAATTTCATAAATATTTACTAATTTCAATTAATTTTGTAATAAAATGGGTGCAAACAATTCCTGAAGGTCATTATGATTCAGTGAAATCATAATTCTGTATCTTCCAAAATACATTGTAAAAAAAATTGAAAAAATTATGGTGCATTACATTTGTTCATCGTCTCTAATGGGCAGTTTTTAGATTTTTAGTTTATAACTTATATGTTAAGAAATTTCTTGCGTCGCGAAATGTATTCAAAATATGTAGTTTTTTCATATTGGACCAGTTCAAAAAATTCTAGTAATTATGATATGCATCCGTTGGCTTTGTAAATGTGATGAAACCAAAGTAGGCTTTGTCTAGATTGTTGTAACACATTTTGTTTCTAAAAAACACAAATTTTCAAAAAATACAAAATTGCGTATTAACATGACTTCTTACGAATCCTTTGATTGTTAAAAAAAACACACTCAAAGAAACGCTAAGTTGGCATATCAAATGTGTATAAAAAATTTCCAAAAAATAAGTAATAGAAAGCTAACAAAATTTATGACAACTTTTATTTTTATCGCAAAATGAAATTCTAAACAGAAAAATTGTTTTAGCTTGTAGAAAGTTGAAGAACAAAAAAAAATGAAAGTTTTTCTCAAAAAAGGGCAAAATGTGTAACCCAACTTCACATTTTCACCCATGACACTTCTCAAAAATAAAGGAATTGATTAGGAAGAAACAATTTCTCCCATAACTAGGTATACAACAATAAGATCACTGGTTTGTTGGCTACTACTATGGGATGCAACATCCATCAAATGGATGTCAAGACAACTTTCCTGAATGGGACCATCAATGAGGAGGTTTACATTGAGCATCCTCAAGGTTTTGAAACAAATCAAAGGGAGACTCTTGTATGTAGATTGAATAAGGATCATTATGGCTTAAAGAAAGCACCTATAGCTTGGTATGCAAGAATGTATGCATACCTATTGAGACTTTGTTTTAATAAGAGTACTACAGATCCTAACCTATATATTAGGGTGGTCTAAGGTGAACCTGTTATCATACTTTTGCATGTGGATGATCTACTAGTCACAGGTGTAGATCATTGGATTCAGGAATGTTAGAAACAATTATCAACCAAGTTCAATATGAAAGATATTGGGATTATGCATTATTACTTGGGACTAGAAGTATGGAAGAAGCTAGGAGAGATATATCTTGGTCAAGGTAAGTATGTGATCAAGATACTTAAAAAGTTTGGCATGATGGATTTCAAGTCTACGATGAATCGTATGATTACCAATTTGAAGAAGTTGAGGAGTTCATAATCTAGTTCGGTGGATATTACTTGCTACAGAAAATTGATTGGGTCCTTGATATATCTAGTAAACACAAGACCATGCATTTGTTTCTCAATAAGTGTCCTAATACAATTTCATATGGAGCCAAAACATGATCATTGGATTTCAAGCAAGCATATCCTAATATATTTGTGTTAGACTATATATCATTTCCTCTGGTACACTGGTAATGAAATCCATCTCATGGGATACAAAAATTCAGATGAGTGTGGCAGCGAGATAGACAGAAAAACCACGATAGGTGGATGATTCAACCTAGGATCTTCCATGGTATCATGGATGAGCAGAAAGAAGGATACAGTTTCTTTGAGTAGTTCTGAAGTTTAATATATGTTGTGAAACCAGCTCCAAAAATTGAAGAAAAGAGATATCAACGCTTTTTAAATAAGCCACTTCAAGGGGGAAACCTCCAATACATTACATGAATGAACAATTCTTGGATGATACAAATCACAAACCTCCTTTATATATATAGGAGTCCATGGGGCCACAATGTAATCCTAGTGGGGCCACGATGTAATCCTAGCTAACCGAACAATAATAATTTAAGGGCACAATAATAACAATATGGGGGTTACAGGGGTACAACAATAACAATAAGGGGGTTACACTAACAACAATAAGGGACTATATTAGTAATATAGGGACCTAACATGCTCCTCTCCTTCAAAAAAGTGTTGTCCTCAACGCTTGAGTAGCTCCGGGTGCTTTTGTATAAAATTCTCAACCTCCCATGTAGAATATTCAGTGGGTAAGTTCTTTCATTTGATGAGATACTCTGAAATTGATCGATTTCGTAGTTGTCGAGTTCTTGTTTCCGTGACTGCTTTAGCTTCCAATATGGTTTTTCCTTCCTCATCAAGTTCTAGAAATATTGTTTGAACTCGAAGTTGTCCCCTATAACCTTTTTAAGCATGAAACATGGAAAACTGGATGCACTCGTGAAGAAGTAGGAGGCTGCAATTTGTATGCCATAGTACCAATATTTTTGCAACACCTTGTAAGGACCATAGTACTTTGGTGATAATTTATTATCCTTCTTAGCTTGCTTGAGGGACATTTGTTTGTATGGTTGTAGCCGTAAAAATACCCAATCTCCTACATCAAAACTTCTCTCGCTGCGATGTTGATCTTCCTGTTGTTTCATTAGATTTTGTGCCAAATTTAGGTTATCCTTTAAGAGTTGGAGAACTTCATGTTGATGCTCGATGTGATCCTCCACTGCTTGAACCCTAGAATTTTCCCTTAAATAAGATGTGATGGACGGTGGATGATATCCATAAATTGTCATAAATGGCATCATTTTTGCTGCAGTATGGAAGGAAGTGTTATACCACCATTCAGCGAGAGGTAACCACTTGACCCATTTTGCTTGCTTATCGGATACAAAACAACAAAGATATCCTTCCAAACATTTATTCACTATCTCTATTTGACCACCAGATTCAGGATGATAAGATGAGTTATGAGCTAGTTGAGTACCCAAACAAGAAAATAATTCCATCCAAAAATTTCCAGTAAAAATTTGATCTCTGTCGCTTACAATAATCTTTGGGTTTCCATGTATCTTTTGAATTGTTTCCATAAATGCAGTAGCAGCTGTACTTTCTTTAAATGGATGAGATAATGCACAAAAGTGTGCATACTTAGTAAGTCTATCAACTACCACCATGATGACACTCCTTCCTTTGGACTTACGTAAACTTGTGATAAAATCCATTGAAATTTCCTCCCAACGTTGACTTGGAAAGGATAAAGGCTGTAGAAGACCTGGGGTCTTAATTGTCTCAACTTTATTTTGTTGGCAAACCAAACATTCCGCCACAAAATTTTGAATATCAGATTTAAGGCCATCCCAAAAAAAAAATTTCTTCAACCTATGGTAAGCTTTTAAAAATCCCGAGTGTCCTCCTAAAGGAGAAGTGTGCAATTCCAAAAGAATATTTTGTTTTATTTGGGAATTCTTGCAAATATATAAGTGATCTTTGTACCATAAGGAATCATTTTTCCAACTAAATGTATCGGATGTACTAGGATCTTGCTGCAACTTTTGAATGAGTGTCCACACTTCCTTGTCCTTCTTCCATTCATCCCTTGCTTCGGTTATCCAATTTGGTTGGATAATATAAATTTCACAAAGCAATGCTTTCACCTCTTCATCCTTTCTTGAGAGTGCATCTGCAACAACATTTAGCTTCCCTTTTTTGTAGATGATTTCAAAGTCATAACCCAACATATTTGTGACCCATTTTTGCTGCTCTTCTGAAGATAGTCTTTAAAGCAATGCTTCCACCTCTTCATCCTTTCTTGAGAGTGCATATGCAACAACATTTAGCTTCCCTTTTTTGTATATGATTTCAAAGTCATAACCCAACATATTTGTGACCCATTTTTGCCGCTCTTCTGAAGATAGTCTTTGTTCCAAAAAGTGTTTAAGACTATCATGATCAGTTTTTACCTTGAAGTGTCTTCCCATTAGGTAAGGTCTCCATTTCTTTAGTGCATGTAGTATTTCCAACATTTGCTTCTCATAAATAGCCTTTTTTAAATACGTTCCTTTGATTGAATGACTTTCAAAAGCAATGGGTCTTCCTTCTTGCATTAAAACAACACCAATTCCATTTCCTAAGGCATCACATTCCACGGTAAAGGTTTTTGTGAAGTCCGGCGTAGCTAAGATTGGTGCTACGAACATTGCCTCTTTAATATGTTCAAAGGCCTTAGTTTCTTCAAGATTCCATGAAAATGAATCTTTCTTCAATAATTTAGTTAGAGGTGCTTTTATTCTCCCATAATTCTTAACAAACTTGCGATAATACCCTGTTAACCCGAGAAATCCAAGCAACTGCTTTATGGTTGTGGGGACTTTCCATTCCTTAATGGCTATAATTTTGTTAGGGTCTACCTTAACACCCTCATGAGATACAATATGACCTAGATATTCCACCTCTTGTACTCCAAAAAAACATTTGGATGTTTTTGCATATAATTCTTTCTCCTCCAATAGTTTGAGCACCCTGTCAACATGTTGAACATGATCCTTCCAAGACCTGTTGTAGATTAGTATATCATCAAAAAATACTACCAAAAATTTTCTAAGGAAGGGTTTGAAAATGGAATTCATCAACCCTTGAACTGTAGAAGGTGCATTAGTAAGGCCAAAAGGCATGACCAAAAATTTGTAATGACCCTCATGAGTTCGAAATGTGTTTTTCATAATATATTCAGTCTTCATTCTAATTTGATGATATCCTGAACGAAGATCCAACTTGGTAAAATAAATTGCTCCATGTAATTCATCCAATAATTCATCAATCATAGGAATGGGAAATTTATCTTTAATAGTGAGCTTATTGAGCTCTCTATAATCTGGACACATGTGCCATGATCCATATTTCTTGTGCACCAATACTACTAGAGCAGAGAAAGAACTTTGATTAGGTTGAATTATACCAACCTCTAACATTTCTGCAATCATACGTTCAATTTCTCTCTTTTGGACATAAGGATACCTGTAAGGCTTGGTGTTTATAGGAACACTTCCTAGAATCAAATGAATAGTATGATCATGATCACGAATAAGTGGGAGTCCTTTAGGAGTATCAAACACCTTGGAATGATTTTCCAAGACTTTTTCGAGATCTAGAGAAATAGATGATTTTGATGTTGGAACTTCTAGTGAGCATAATTGTGCAATTACGCCCCGTTGTTCTTTCTTCAGAAGCTTTGTCATGACATTAGAGCTTATTATGTTTCCTAGCTTCCCTACGATACCTCGTAATTCAATTTCCTTTCCTTCCAAAAAAAATTCAAGAAAAATCCAAAGATTGTAACCATTGTACTCCTAGTACAACATCAACACCTCCCATTGGTATGGAAAGAATTGGACTATTAATACATATTCCCCCATGGATAGCTTGATATTATGGAATTTTCCAAATCAATTTATATTTCCTCCATTTGCAACCATCACTTGACATTCTGGTGTTGGGTATAGGAAACAATTCAATTCCTTGGCTATCTTAAAATGAATAAAATTATGGGTACTACCCGAATCAATCAACACTATTACCTTTTTCTTCTTGATATGTCCTTCTATCTTGAGAGTTTGAGGAGTGGGAATTTCTGCCAATGCATTACATGATATGGTCGAACTCATTTCTTCTTCTTCTAGGGTTGGTTCCTGGTGTATATCCTCTTCTTGGTCATTTTCTTCTTCCTCTTCACAATCTATGTAAAATAATTTCTTCTCAGCACACCTATGACCTTTAGTGTATTTGCTATCACAACCGTAGCAAAGCCCTTTTGCTCTTTTTTCTTCCAATTGTTGTGGTGTCAACCTTGTAGGTTGTGGAAATCTAGGAGTAGCAACACTTCCCTCTTTATAGAAGTGAGTGGTAGGCTTCCTTGTCGCCATAATTTTACATTCAATTTTTTTTGCCAACCTGAATGCCTTCTCCAATGAATCAAGTTCCAAAACGCGAACTTCATGTTGGATGTTATCCTTTAAAGTACCTATGAAGAGATCAATCCTGTGTTCCTCTGGAATATCAGTTACCCTTATATTCAATTTTTGGAAGTCCTCAATGTGCTCCCCCATTAAACCCTTTTGTTTGAGATTTATCAACTGGCTAAAGAAGGTGTTGCTCTTTGTATCCTCATAATGTGCTATCATTTCCTCCGTAAAAATTGACCAAGTGACAATTTTTTTACAGGAGCAAAGCCATCGATACCATACAAATGTATTTTTTTTTAAATGTAAAGTTGCAATGCGTACCTTTTGTGTGTTTTGCACATTATTGAGATCAAAATATTGCTCCATCTGTAGTATCCATGTTACGGGATCCTTGCCATAAAATTTCCTCATATCCATATTTGGAATATGGTGGTTCTTCAATCCAACATTAGATTTTATGAAATCATGATTAACATTTGTTTTTCCTCATCATGAGTTTCTTCTACTATCTTTTCGCCATTAGGAATCATTTCTTGTATCAACCTTGACAAACCTTCCTTCAAACCTTCCATGTCTTCCTTCAAATATTCCATTTTTTCTTCCATACCATCATTTAAACCTTCCATCGTAGCTTCCATAACTTTCTTCAAAACTCCATCTTAGCTTCCACACTTTTCTTCAAAACATCCATTTCATTTTTTGTTGCTCTTTGCGAGAGCGAAATTTGGTGCATTTTCTCTTGTAAGTTTTTTATGTCATGTTGCATTTCTTCATCTTCATGAGCCATATTAGAGCCTTCTAAAGGCTTAATGGGTGTTGAATTCTTTTTAGGGGGCATTTTAGAACCCAATACTGATATCTATTCTACAATATTCCCTTGGAATCAATTCAAATTGACTCTTCAAACAAAACTTATGCAATTCGAAAAAAAAATTCACACATTTTTCTTGCTTTTGAGGAGTTCGATATGAAATTGAATTATCTCTGTGATTACAGATCTTCAATATCTAAAATCTGGCCCTGAGGTATGCCTTTAAATCCTCTTTCGAATGCCACATGTCTGACCTGATTTGGATTCTTTGAGGCAAAGTTATCTCCAATCTCCCACAATGACCTAATTATGGACTGGTTCAATAGAAAAAACTTGTACGACTTGCCACGTGGCACAATTTTCTCCTTAGGCTCTAAAATTTATAGACAATAAACTACAGTCTGTTTACTTTCAACCACTTTTTACAGAATTCTAATTCAATGCTCAGAGAAGGAGTTATGAAGAGTTTCCCACGATCACCTCTTTGAGATGAAATTCGGGAGCTTGAAAAATACTTAACTTCCACAGATCATATCACTGCAAATATTGCGAACCAAGCTTTGAAATTTTGCGACAATCTTCCTCAGGATTTCTTCTTCGTGCTATAAATATTTCATCTTTTGAACCTTCGTAGAAAAATGTTATAGCGAAAATGCCACGATGACCTGTTTGGTGCAGCGAAACCCTAGAATCCAAAGCTATGATACCAAATGTTGTGAAACCAGCTCCAAAAATAGAAGAAAAGAGATATCAACGCCTTAGAAATAAGCCACTTCGAGGGGGAAACCTCCAATACATTATATGAATGAACAATCCTTGTATGATACAATTGACAAAACCTCCTTTCTATATATAGGATTCCATGGGGCCACAATGTAATCCTAGTGGGGCCACAATGTAATCCTAGACGACCTAACAATAATAATGTAAGGGAATAGTAATAAAAATATGGGGGTTACACTAACAACAATAAGGGACTATACTAGTAATATAGGGACCTAACAATATATTGTTGCAAGCAAGGTCTATCAGGAAGCAGTTTGGCTTAGGAAGCTACTATCGGGATTGTTTGAAGGACCGCTTATCCCTACATGGATACATTGTTATAATGAGAGTTGCATAATATTGATGGAAGACCCAATGTTTCACAGTAAGACAAAGCATATAAAAAACAAGTACCACTACATCAGAATCTTGGTATGAGATAGGGTCGTGGAGATGCACTATCAATCTAAAATGAATAGGTAGAAGACATATTGAATAAAGTGTTATCAAACAAGAAGCTTGAGTACCTGAGAGGTAGGTTTGGTTTGGTAGATATCTCTTCCTTGATTGAGCAGGAGTGATATCAGATAGTTCTTGTCTTTATGGGTTAGGTATTGGACTAGGACTAACAAAAATAAGTCTTAGTGAAGGCCATAATTAAATAATGGAGTGTGGAGGATTGTATAAGTATCTAGATTGGAACTTCTTATGGATTTTAGAATCCAAGGAAAGAAGTTATTGACCAATGCTCTTTAAAGATGAGGTAGGGCATCCAAGATAAGAGTAGTTGAAGAGGACCGGTATTATTTGAGGATCCAGGTTTGGGAATCCAAGATAAGAATAGTCCTAAAAGGACATACCTTATTGACATCTGGATGGGGTATGTGCCTTGAGAGGTAGTGTGGTAGCTCACGTAAAGCCTCCCAACATAATGCTCATAATTAAAACACAAGATTCTCTAGTTAAGGCCTTCGGGGACAATGTTGGTTATGATAAAGATGCTTGAAAAAAATATGGATTATCAATCTGAATCTTCTTATGAGAATGCTTCAAGATTGAGATTCCTTGTATCATGAATACCTCCCTAGTTAAGAGGGAGTGTTGAAAATTGTAACTAGGTTCGGTCTTCATTATGATATAATTGTAATTATGACAATGTATATTCAATATAAATAAAGAAAAATAAATTATATTTTATTTTGGAGTATGGGTTTCATACTCAAGTTTGAGTCAAAAACATGTTCTTCATTATTTTAGGTCTTTCTAGGATAAAAAATAATATTGTTCATGTATCATAGTCCCATTTGGACTCATTAAAATGAAGGGAAATAATTTTTTTGTTGACAAAAATCCATGGATAAGCCTAATACCAAGTCAACCCAAGGAGCATATCAAGTCGGCCTAAAGGAGGGGAATTCAACCCTCAAGAAAGACTATATAAAGGAGTGAAGCTCGACTCATTTGGTCACTCATATTAAGAAAGTTCGATCTGCAATAGTGAGGTGAAGAAGAGAATTTGGGAGGTAGAAGAAGAGAAGAATAAGTCAAAGTTTTTCAAAGAATCTCTTTCCTTGTCTCACTAGGGTTTGTGAAGTTTCCAGTTACACGAGGCCGAAATTTTGTTCCAAGGGCCGAATTTGTAGCATTAAAGAAGCAATATCAAAGTTCTGGAAGTTGTATCAAGGAAGATCTTGTTGGGGTATGGATTGGGCTTGGATGGTTTGTTGGCTTTGGTCTTTAGGCCTTGGAAGTCTCTTACGTAAGTAGATTCTAAATAATAAGAGAAGAATTTTCTAGGTTTTCCCCTTGGAGTTTTTCCCTGGCTTGGAGCCTATATCTTGTGTAATCTGTCTCTTGTGATATTCATTGTTTTTGGTAATTCTTGATGAACAAAGATCTAATAAAGTAATAAAAGGCCAAAAAATAACACAAGTAATTATCAAGTTAAGGAAAATCGTCTAAATACATAAGTCTCTTGATTTTCCAAAAAAATAGTCCACGTTTTTTTGCATTGCATGCATTTTCCATAGCATTGATTTGATGCTTGATGATATTGGAAAAGTTCACTTTGTCATGGATGTGATTAAATACAATAAAGGAATCACCAAATTCGTTTTTAACCATCCCTTAGTATTTAGAATCATGAGGAAAATGACAAGAAATAAAGAGTTGGTGCATCCTACAATCACTTGTTTTTTATATTTTTGATGTATAGTATGCTCATGCATTTAGTGTGAAATTAGATGGACCAAAGATATTGTTAAACCTGTTTATTGAGATTCCTCTTGAGGATCGAGTAGATAGGATTTTTCAATTAGTAAACCTTTGGTAATGGTTTTTCAATCAGTTGATGGTAACAAGCCCATAACGAGCTTCCTTGTATGATATCATGTATAGGGACAAAGGAGTTATTTGAACATATTATGGTATCAAGGGTGAGGAGTGAGATCTCTAATATATAATGATATGGAACTTGATTGATGAGAGATGGCAAGAATTGTATTCACATAGGTTTAGTCTAAACACATGAGAAGTAGTTTGAGATATTTTGAAGAGTAGTTCTAGTTTGTAATTCAATTTAGTAAAAAAATTAGAAGTCTTATATTTACCAATTGAGTTTAAAAATCATATCTCATGCATGACTTGGAGAAATCTCAAAAAAAAAATCCTAACTAAAAGTATAAAGACAAGTCAAAGTAGAGGATTTCAATATGCGAGCAGTTTAGTGGGTTGAGTGATTGAGAGAGAGGGAGAGTGTAGGTGACCAAGAAAGAAGTGTTTTCAGCAACACATATTTCTATATAGTTGTATGGAACAACTTCATACAATCATATGGAATAGTTATGTACATCTAAACATAAATTTGTACAACCCCACAGACAGTACATAATATGTACAATAGGGTTGTCAGATAGTTGCATAGTCCATATAATAGGTCATACTATTGTACAATAAGGAAATGTTGTTTATGTTTTTTTTAGTAGGTGTACCTTTCAAGCAACCTATAGAAACTCAATTTTAGGGTGATTTCAGTAATCGTGTAGTGTTGTTTTTTGGACAACGTCTGGAGGGTTTCCTTGTAATTTTTTTAAAGGAATGAAAAATTGATTTCGAAAGATCAATTACTTGTATATGAGTGAAATCTAATTTTATGCATCCACTGTTTAATTTCTATCTTTTTTGTGATTGATGCTATGGTCTGAAATTTAATTTCAACATTAATTAAATTCAGCAATCTACTTGTTTGATTGAGATCATAAGGACAATGTTCAATATTATCCACCCACGTGTGGGTAACCCTTAGGAGAAATTTTTTCTCCTCTTATTTTAGATTTCTAGAAAGATCAATTACTTGTTTATGTGGAATTTCATTTTATGCATCTGCTATTTAATTTTTAGCTTTTGTGTGATTGATACTATGGTTTGAAATTTAATTTCAATATTTATTAAATTCAACAATTTGCTTGGTTGATTGAGATCATAAGGTTATTAGTCATTATTATCCACCCACATATGAGTAACCCTTAGGAGAAATATTTTCTCCTCTTGTTTTAGCTTGCCAGCTAGAAGCCCTATCTTGATCCATAGATATCTAGCCTCAAATGCCTCATATCCACTCTCTAGTCAATACTTTCTTCCATCTAGCCTGCTCATTTGAGGAAGTTGTGTCCTTTATTATTGGGTGCATTAACCATTTTTTTATTCAAGTGTTATCATTTAATGTTTAAATTAATTCTACTATGGATAACGAGTTGAATTGGATGATAGACCACTATTTATTGTACTCTTGTTCCCTATTTCACCTTGGTGGTTATCACCTACCAATAGTCCAGTGTGATATTCTTTGAGGAATTTATGTCACTGTCTAGGAGGGGAAAAAATAGGAGGCTCTAATAATGAAAATGTTCCATGATTTCCACCTCGTGACTTAACACATTGCATTTTTCCCATGTATTCACATCCCATCTTTGAGTATTGATTTCCATCTGTCACTTGTATTGGTTCCATGTATTCCTCATCCTTCGAATAGGGGCCTAGAAAATTTTCCGTAAGATATCGATGTCACAAAAAGAAAATAAAAGGAATGAACCAAATGTTGAAATGCAAAAAAGTGGTAGGGATAAAGGAAGGCGCTTGGACAAAATCCTAGCATGAACTCTACCCCATTTATTATCCCTCACCCAGTTGTTGGTTAAATCATGACTATATGAATGAAAGGAACTTTGAATATCCCAACCTCTATGAAAAAGAACCGCTTCATCTCTAATGGGTCAATAATTATTATCATGAACCACTGAAATATTTTAATTAAGTCTCTTTATGTAAATTAATAATAAAAAAGGCACACATGAGGGGTGCTAAGAATAGGCCAAACAAAGGTGTAACTTAGGCCCCACAATTTCTTCCTCTTCACATTATAATGCTCAAGGATGCTTTTAATTTCATAAATAGCTACAATGCATTAAATCCTCCATGAAGTAGAGCTAACACCATATCATCACTTGCACGTTTCTTCTGAAAGTGTTGGCTTAGGAACTATAACTCCCTTTAGTGTTGGCTTAGGAACTATAACTCCTCTTCACATGCATTTTTTAACTATAAATTAGGGTTGACGTCTAGGGTTTATCTTGATGTTATATGTGTTTTCCACCAATAAAAATTGTTGTAATTTATTCTTTTGTTTATTCATTAAATAAACCTAATTTTACACTTGTTTATCATAGATTATTTGGTTGTTTTATTATTGCAATTATACAATATTTGTATGATGTAAATTTCTGGTTGAAACCCTAGTTTATATAAAAAAGTAGAGTTTCTTGATTGCATGTGTTTGGGATCCTATTTAAGCCACTATTGGTCAAATTAACCCTTGTATATTTATCCACAGGGACCTTTGAACTCACTCTCTTGAAACTATACCTTAAATCACCCAAAACCATAATCATTTCATATTTGTCCATGAGAGAATATTACTACAAAAACTTTAGGGGGCATTTAGCCTAAGTCTATTTGGGTTACTTAGTCTCTAATATATACTGGGAAAGCCTCCCTTGTGGGGATTGTATCCAACCACATAAACGAGGGGAGTAGTTTTTGGGGTGACAATGGTAGCTCTCCTATTGTTTCCCTCAATCTGGGTTGCCTAGTGAGGCTTTGCACTAATGTGTTAGAGTTTTCAGTAACAGTCACCTAGGGCATGAAATTTTCATGTTCAATGATTTGAGAAGGTTTCAAAGTTTTATTTTTAGATTTGGGAGTTTGTGCAATAAATCTTAATGTTGGTGTCATGGAATATATATATATATATATATATATATATATATTATTGAAAAAATGAATGATGAGTTTTACAGAGAGGGCCCCTAGCTTAAATATGGCCTCAGGTTCCTTTTCGAGAAAAGGCATGATCTTTTGATCATGCCCCTGTTTCTAAATTAACCATAATTACATTTATTTATTTTATTACTTAACATTTCCTTCCTCTCAAAAAGATGCATTGTCTTCAAAGCATACGTAATGAAGGGTGTTTTTGATGAAACACTTTTGTCTTCCAAGAGGCTTCTTCTTCTGATAAGTTCTTCCACTTAATGAGATATTCTTTAATTACACATGATCACAACTTATTTTTCCTAGTGGTGATGATTCCTTCTAGTTATAAAATGATGTTCCCTTCATCATATAGTGTGAGAAGTGTTGTTTGTACTACTTGGTGTATTCCAAGTGTTTTTTAAGGGAAGATACATGGAAGACATTGTGAACACGAATTTTATTGGGAAGGCTTAAGTTGTATGCTACTTGGATAATATTTTTGTTAATCTGGTACGATCCATAGAACTTTGGTGCCAATTTTTTTTTCCCTTCTGTTTTAAGGATAATTGCAATATTTCCCTTCTATTTTATTTCGATCATCCTACTATTTCATCTAATTTCTTTCAATATTTAGATTTTCCTTTATTGCTTGGAATATTTTTTGGGTTTATTCTAATTGATCTTTAATTTATGGAATTATTTGTCTCAATAATGGAAAGGTCCTTCCATTTAGGAGGCTCATAACCGTACATAAATTTAAATGGGGTCATTTTCGTTGAAGTGTGATAAAGAAGTGGAATTGTACCACCATTCAGTGAGGAGTAACCATTGAGCCCACCCTCTCTTATTTTGCGTAACAATGAAGGTAAGCTCCTAAACATTTATTGAGAACTTATGTTTTACCCTCTATTTGAGGATGGTATGTTCAACTCATGTTGAGGTAAGTTTCAATCTGTTTGAAAAATTCCTTTCAAAAATTCCCCTTAAATTTGGCATCTCTATCGCTAAAAATGACCTTGGGAAACCAATGTAGTTTGTAGACATTCCTAGAAAATATATTAGTGTTTTATTTTGTTGAGTTTAATTTCTTCATTCCTATGAAGTTTCCATACTTGGTGAGTTTGTCAACTACTACGAGAATTTTGTGTTTTTCATTCAATAAGGCAAGTCCTTCAATAAAGTCAACCAATATTTCTTTCCACTTTTGGTTTGGAATATTTAAGTGATGGAGATGTTTGGGGGCCATAATGTTCTTGTTTATATATCTCTGGAATTGATCACACTCAGCTACATATTTTTATCAATATTCATTCCATTCTATGAAAATGATTGGCGTGCATTGTAGTATGTTTTAAAGAAACCTACATGTCCTACTCATAGTGAATCATGGGACTCCTTGAGAACTTTGGAATTAAATTTGGAATTTGGGCTTCAGAAATTCTTCCTTTATACCAAAGAATATTGTTTTTCGATTCGAATTTTGAATTATGAGAAAGATTATTGATTATAGCACATGTTTCTAGATCTTTTTCAATGACTCACTTCGAATTTTGTTAAGCCATTCTGGGACTACAACCGAGATTGCAAGTAATGATGACTCTTCATCCTTTTTGGATAGAGCATCTGCTACTATATTGGCTTTCCATTTCTTATGTAATATTTACACGTCATATTTCCACGTCAAAGGCAACAATTTTTCGATCCAATTTTGTTGTTCTATAGAAAGTGTTTTCTATTGGAGGAGGTGTTGAAGACTATTATGATATGTTCATATTAAAAACTTACTTCCCAAAATATATTGTCTCTACTTGGCTAACGCATGCATACTGGCGATCATTTCCTTGTTGTATGTAGACTTTAGACATGCTCTTCTATTTATCTTCCTGCTTTCAAATTTTATTGGATGACCATCCTCCATCAACATTGTTCCTATTATAAAACCTAAACCATAACATTCAATTACAAATGAGTTTAAAATATTTGGAGTTACTAGTACATGTGCATTGGAGATAATTTCCTTTAATTTTTCAAAAAAAAATTCTACCTTATCACCCCATTGAAATAAGTTTATCTTTAAAAATTTTGTTAAATGTGCAATTACATGAACATAGTTTCGGATAAAGATTTGATGGTATCTATTCAACCCTAAGAACCCTATTAATTTAGTGATGTTATTTGGTTTGTTCCATTCCTTTATAGCCTTGATCTTATTAGCATCTACTTTTACTCATTCCTTGGATATTATGTGTTCAAGGTACTATACGTTTTCCTTCCCAAAAGTGCATTTGGACATATTTGCATAAAATTTATGTTCTTCTAATATAGTGAGAACTTGCTCCAGATGTTGTATATGCTCCTTCCATGTTTTACTATAGACAAGAATATCATCAAATAAAATTAAAACAAACTTCCTTAGATATGGACGGAATACCTCATTCATGGTAGCCTAGAAGGTTGTTGGAGCTTTAGTTACCCAAAATGCATTACCTTAAACTCGTAATGACCTTCATGTGTTCGAAAGGCAGACTTCAATATCTCCTACAACCTTATTCTGATTTGGTAGTATCCAGATCCCAAGTCCAATTTTGAAAAATATTTGGCTCCATGAAGTTCATCTAGGATTTCATCTAT
This sequence comes from Pinus albicaulis, assembly GCA_034641835.2. Lineage (NCBI taxonomy): Eukaryota > Viridiplantae > Streptophyta > Pinopsida > Pinales > Pinaceae > Pinus > Pinus albicaulis. Next base: position 120,543,480 of record CM076577.1, on the reverse strand, counting down.
AAACGGAATCAAGAACTTGTTATTAATCATTATCTTGTTCAACCCTCAATAATTTACGCATAGTCTAAATTATCCATCCTTATTTCGGACTAAAAATACCTAAATAGCGTAAGGAATTGTACTTTTGTTGATGATACCACATTTTAAAATATTTTGAACTAATATTTCGATTTTAGTCTTCTGATGATGTGGATATCTATATGGCTTGATGTTGACAAGGTTTGATCCAAAGTGATTTCGATTATATGCTCAATTTATCTTCAGGAAGCATATGTAGTGGAAGATCTTGGAATACCTTCTCGTAATTTTGAATTAACTCTTGAACTTTAGGTGGTTCTTCGCTAATCAAATTTTTTTATACAACAATTTTATTTTTATTTTTAATTTTTAATGACCGAAGGCCTGGATGACGACACTAGTGAAATGGAAACTCATGTTTATATATATATACAACTAGCCTTAGTTTTGAGGACACATTAAATGGTTCCTCAAATTTATTTGCAAGGAATGTGAGGGTTACATTCTTGTTAAAATGGAGTGATATATGAGATATTTTCAAGGATGTTTTGGCTTTGCCTATAGATCCAAACAATTGGAAACTCACAGGAAGAAGGAAGTGAAGAACATGTAAATGATCTTGGATTCCATAAAGGATCATTCGATCCCTTTGTGTATTTGAGAAGAAGATGGAAAATGAGATGTTCAATTCCCTAGTCAGTATTTACTAGAGTCATAACATAAACATGAAGATGATATTTTAGAACAAGCTTAGATCCATAATGATGATCAAATAGAACACAATCACCAATTAGCTTATGAATATCATATGGATTTGTGATCAACTTGTAGTAGTTTGGGAAAAGGTTGAATATGCAAAAGTTAACATGGAATCAAGTGGTTTTTGAGCTTCATGGAACCAATTTGTAAAAGGTATTTATGCTCACAAAAACTGTTATGAATTTGTCACTGTATCTAGAAGGGGACTCAAATGTAGTCAAAGGATAGTAAGAAGGGTGATGATGAAAAACTAGCTCTATATGGTTAGTGAAATAAGGGTAGATATAAAGGACACAACAAGACAAAGGAAAAGAGTGAGAAGTCAACCTAAAAATCAAGAAAGAAGGACTTGAGTGAAGTCAAGTGCTTCATTTTTCATAAGAATAATCATTATGTATAATATCCCTAATAGGAAATAACAACGATAAGAAGAGAAAATACCAACATTGAACACAAAATTTTAACCCATGCATAAACAACAATCTAAAACACTAGAAATTGCACCAAGCTAAGACATTTTATTAATAGAACGATATGGAATACAAATATATGGAGATAGATGAACCCGAGCTTGCTACAACAAGCAAAGAAAAAACCTAGGTCGAGATGAAGGCACCTAAGTGCTGAAAATGGCTCTGATGTAAGGACTACACCAAACCATAAATAACTGCTGCAACTATTGGGAATGGACTATTGATTTATCCCTCTGAACTACTCAGAAAATTCAGCGATATTATCCACAGCCTCTACACCTCAAACCCACAAAAATTCAACAAGGAATTTGCCTACTTTTGGCTCGTTCAGAAAGCCAAAAAATGAACACTCCTTCCTTTGTTGGATATGTGTACAACTAAAGGAAGAATGTTTCTTTTAAGCCAAATCCCCTCTAGAAATCCCTCTAAAATTTCCTCTACAAATTCCCTCGGCAATACCTCCAAATTTCGACAAGTATCTCTCCTCAAATCCCACAACTCTACACCATTCACATGCCCAACCAGTGACCCTCTGTGCATTTCCAAAAAGCACCAGAAAACCCCCTCCAAACTCCCTTCACTACAGGTCAACAAAAAACCCCAAAAATCCCATAAATACCAAGGAAATCACCCTCCAAAAATCCCAACAACCAATATTCTTTGTAGCTATTTATCCCAAGGATGTGTGCTCCTTATTTTGTGTCTATTCCACTCCAAATGATGGTTGAATAGACCTGTAAATATTCTTGGAACAACATTGAAATGTAGCAAGAGGCTCCCTTAGGGTGGCACTTGAAGTCCACTGAAGAATGAGGTGAGATTCCCACCTGGAAATCTCATGTGTTTAACAACATGATGTTGACTTTCTCAACAGCTCAAGAAAACAAGGGTTAAATTATAAATTTGGAAAAAGTCCCAAAATGTGGTCCTCCACCTCTTTATATCCTTGTTACCCCTCCTCTCTCCATGCAGGCTCCGCAAATCGAACTCCCTTCTCTCTTCCTTTTCACAAGTGTGAGTTCTCATAAGGGGTACGGATTCCCTCTTGGAGTGGCCCCCACATTACACTAAGATTTTAATTTGTGTTATTTTCTTATGTTTGGAACTTCTTTTATCAAAATGTCAAGAGGGATCCTCCTACCCAATTTTTCCTAAGTACAACATTTCAAAATGTCAAATTTTTGCAAAAATGTATATCTTAGCAAAAATTTCTAAGTGGGGACATCACAATCCTCCCCACCTAGATGTTTCTCGTTCTCAAGCAAGTACAGTGATGGATTCAAAAGTACCCGCTATCCTTCCCAAGTGGCATCCTCCTCAGGTAGGTCCTCCCATTTCACAAGAATCTATTGGATGGTCCTACTTCCTCTACCTCATCTCCAAAACGGTATTCGGTAACAAAACAAAATTCCCCTCGTCATCTAAGGGTGGTAACTCCATGGTAGATATCACCTATTATCCCAAGGCATTATTCAAGCATGAGAAATGAAATACGTTGCGCACTTTACTCCCTGGTGGGAGTTCCAACTCATATGCCACCTCTCCAATCCACCTAGTCACCTTGTAGTGCCCATAAAAGTGTGTCTTGAGATTTTCAGCTCCATTTTGCTTCAAAGTTGATTTTTATATGGTTCAAGCCTTAGGAAAACCATGTGGTCAAAGTGCCTCTAAACCCTATTCCTATCAACGTACATATTCTATTGGTTTTGGGCGGTCTGTAAGTTATCCTTGAGAGATCTAAGGATCTCTTCGCTCTCCTGAATCCAATCTTTGACCCTTGGGGTCCGAATGTCTCCAAAAATCATGTCAAAAAAAGTCAAAGCATCGTAACCATACAACGCATGGAAGGGAGACATACTAATAGACATAAGATATGTGGTGTTGTAGCAGTACTTCCCAAGGTGTAGCCACTTCACCCACACACGTTTTTGTCCTATCACATAGTTCCACAAGTATTCCTCCAACAATTTGTTCATGATCTCGGTCTGCCCATCATTTTGGGGATGATTGCTTATGTTAGGTTTGAGATTGATGCCCACCAATTGGAAAATATCCTACCAAAATTCCCAGACAAAACAATTGTCTCGATCATTGACAATGGTCTTCGGAAGACCATGCAACTTGAATTCCTTTTGGAAGAATAGCTCTGCCACCTATAATGTTTAATATTTTGTTGGGATGGCAAAAACATGGGAAAATTTTTCCAACCTCTCCACCACCACATAAATACAATCATGCCCCTGTACCACCAGTAACCCTATGATGAATTCCATGGATATGTTGTCCTTCATCTCCTCAGGAATAAGGAGAGGTTGAAGTAGGCCTGTTGGATGTGTCAAATCTCACTTGTTCCTCTGGAAGACATCACACTCCTGCATGTGTCTCAAAAAATCTCCCTTGAGACCCCTCCAAGTAAAGTGCTCCCGGATAGCACGATATGTCTTGAGGAATCCCTAATGCCCTGCTAAAGGGGATTCATGTGCTGCCTGTATGATCATATTTCTCAAATGTAGTACCAAGTATGTCCTCCCCTTGTAATAGATCACCTTATCCATCACCTTGTACCTGTCATCCTCATAAGTTCCATCTAAGATCTCACAAACATGCATGTCCTTGGAGTACTTTACTAACAATTGCGCTCTCCAATCCTATAAAATACTCACGAGGGAGAGTGTCATGGGACTCCTGGATAGAGCATAATATACAACCTTTTTCTAGAATTCATATGCTTGGATCTTGCTAACCCAATTCTGTTGCCTCTCATTGGAATCCTTCATCTCACATTGAATTTGTTTCCCACCAAGTACTTGTGGAACTTGGCCAATGCATGCATAATGGCTAACATCTTCTTTTCATATATAGCATAGAACCTTTCATGTGGAAGGATCTTATGACTCTCGAAAGCTATAGGGTGGCCTCCTTGCATCAAAATAGCCCCAATTCTCTCTCTGGACCCATCACACTCCAAGACAAAGGGATGTTTAAAATATAGTAAGGCTAACACTGGATAAATGCTCATAACCCTCTTGAGGCACTTAAAGGCCTCGTGTGCCACATTAGTCCACTAAAAAGCCCCTTTTTTCGTCAAATATGTGAGGGGTGTTTCCAACTGTAAAAATACCCTCACAAACTTCCTGTAGCAGGTGAAGATGCCAAAAAACCCCCACAGCTATATCACACTTCGTGGCATATGCCAATCCATAATAGCCCTGATATTCTCCTAGTGTACATACACCCCATCCTTATTGATCACATGGCCAAGGTGCAACATATTTATCAGTCCAAACTAGAATTTGGACACCTTAGCGTATAACTGCTACTCCTCAGGAATATGTAGCACCTCCTCCAAGTGCCTCAGGTGCTCCTCCCAGGTCCTGCTATACATCAAGATGTAATCAAACAATACCAACACAAATATATGAAGTCGCTTGTGGAACACATGGTTCATGAAATATTGTAAGGTAGCTGGGGCATTGGTTAGCTTGAAGGGCATCACCAAGAACTCAAAGTGCTCATGGTGGCACTACAAAGTTATCTTCAGGATGTCTTGCTCCCACACCCAAATTTGATGGTATCTCGAGTGCAGATCTATATTAGAGAAGTATTTAGATCCTCTAAGTTCATCCATCAACTCATCTATGTGTGGAAAAATGTACTAGGTTTTCAATGTCTTCTTAATTAGGGCCCTGTACTCATTTCAAATATGGAGGGTCCCATCCTTCTTCTTCACCAACACCACCGAAGAAGAAAAGGGACTAGAACTGGGCCTAATGTGTGCAAAATCCAAAAATTCACATATGTACCTCTCAATCTCATCCTAAAATTCTTTGGGATGTATGCAAGGTGTGGTGATTACCACATTTACTTCCTCCTATAACTCAATTGTATACTCAAATCTCCTATCTGGTGGCCGACATGGAGGGATGTATCCAATGACTTCTAGGTACCTATTCAATATCACTTGAATTTCAGGATGTGGTGGTTGCAATTGAGTCCCCGCCTCTGAGATCCCTAGCTCCATTGCCCACTCTATATCTCCATGTTGTAGGTCCTATGAACTCCATCTCAATAACACCAGATTCCTAATAAATAATTATTCAACTGGTATTTTCAACTTATCTCCCTATGGTTTTACTCAAATTTCAAGCGGGTCAAAATAATGACTGTTCCACACCCTCAAACAAGATTTACAAAACTCAGCCAAAATTAGGGCCTAGAAACCCCAACGCTACCCCTGAAAGCCTTTGCGTTAGCCTCTGAAGCCCCTCTGACCCTCAATGTTGCTTCAGAAAGGTATGCGTTACCCCAAACTGGGTGAACCAGGCCCTACGCTGTCCCTTAGGCTCTTTGCGTAACCCTTAAGGGTTTCCTGCTGAAAAATCATGTTGTCCTTGGAGGGACTACACTGTCCTTGCTGCTGCAGCTTCCCTTCTTCTCTGTGCTGTCCTATGAGCTGATCTCTGCCTTTTGTGTATTCTAGACTCTAGGATCGTATCATACCCTTGGCCTAAATTCCCCTCTCTGCAGCTGAAACAATTCTGAGAATTCTTAGCAAACCCGCCCTAGAATCTCAGCTTAGCTTCAGTGCTCTGCCTCTGTGTGTCTTTACAAATGACCCCAAGCCTTTCCTTTATACGTTTCTCGTTGGGAAACCAATGAATATGATCAGATCTTGAATAAATGGCTAAGATTAAAAGAAAACTTGACCCGTGTGACTTAAGACAATTTCATTACATGTTTAATCAAATTCACTTTAATTATTTAAGCTTCCTAAGTTTTAACTTAGGAAATACATTAAAATAATTAATTAATTTAATATCTCCTAAACTAGATGAAATTTCCCAAATCAATTTCCGGGTCTTGTAGATCAAGTGTACTCTAGTCCCTCCAAAAAATTCGAGAGCTAGAGCACAACTGATGCTACCCCAAATACACAAAATCTCAACAAAAATGAGTGCCTCCTATTTTGTCATTGTGCCTCCAATTTTCCCATGTGGGGCCTACCCATCGAATTCCTCCATATTTTCCCTCTAAGAATGCATATTCCCGAGAGGGGAGTGTATTCCCTCCTTGGTGTGGTCTCCAACATCCACTAGCCATTCGATTTTTTCGCTTTCTCCCATGTTGGGCCCTTGCCTTATCTTCAAAACTTAAAGTGGGGTCCCACAACCCACTTTTTCTAAGTGAAAGTCCAAAATATGACATAATTGACAAAAATGGATATTTACCCTTAACAACATTGCTAAGTGGGAATATCACAATGAGGCACTACCATTCCTCATAATTCGCCTAACACTTTCAAAATTCAAAGCAAAGAGCTCTACAAAAGGTTGAGACTAGAACATTGTTAGGATTAGATCATATACTACCTTCTCTAAAAGTCAGCATATGAAACCTAAAAATCTAGCAGGCTTCTAGATTATTGGTTTGCTAAACCATTCTACAATCAAAAGAAGGATATCAATTACATGTCATTTCTCAAAAGCTAACTTCATGTAGCCACTTTCATAAAGCATGAAACTCAATGTTGTAAAAAATGCTAAAAAATTATGATTATGTGATTTTTTAGTGATTCATTTAGAAAAAAAACAACTTGCTCTTAAAAAACTAGAAAAATATTACTTTAAAAAACTATGTCATGGGCATGAAATTTCACTTGTAAACCTTCAAAAAGTGAGACATATTGCATATGTTAACTTGCTGATTGCAATTCTTGAAGTGAAAAGTGTTCTAGTGTGTTTTTAGTGGGAAAATTTGGTGTTTACTCCATGTAAATGAGTCTTTTGTGAAACATGGTGTAATGCAACATATAATTAATGAGGCATTACCATTCCTAATAATGCGCCCAACACTTTCAAAATTCAAAGCAAAGAGCTCCACAAAAGGTTGAGACAAGAACATTGTTAGGATGAGAGTATATACTACCTTCTCTAAAAGTTAGTTTATGAAACACAAAAATCTAGTAGGCTTATAGATTATTGGTTTGGTAAAGCACCCAACAATCAAAGAAGGATATCAATTTCATGTAATTTCTCGAAAGCTAAATTATTGTAGCCACTTTCATCAAGAATGAAACTCAATGTTGTAAAAAATGCTAAAAATATATGATGCTATGATTTTTTAGTGATTCATTCACTCAGGAAAAAAAAAAATGCTTTTGAAAAACCGAAAAAATATTATTTTCAAAAACTATGTCATGGGCACAAAATTTCACTTATAAACCTTCAAAAAGTGAGACATATTGCATATGTTAACTTTTTGGTGTTTTAGTGTGTTGTTAGTGGGAAAACTTGGTGTTTACTTCATGTCAATGAATCATTTGTGAGTGGGAAACAATTTCCTTCTATTTCTATCATAATATTAGGGATGTTCCTACTCTTTCCTTATAGATTTAGGAAACAAGGATAGGGTTTGTTCTTTGGTTGATGGCTCCCATGAACTTCAACTTCAATGACAAGCTTTTGTAACTCTTGAAGAATAGATGTAAGAGGAAGAAGGAAAATAAGCTTTGCAACTTGAACTTGCAATAGGTGAAGTAGCAATAATACGTCTAGGAACATCATTTGTTGTGGGGGAGGGGATGAAATGCGCTTAGTTTCTTCACTTTCCACATGAACCACATAACAATTCCTTATTCCTAGAAAGGAACCAATATCATGTTATTGCAAAATATAACACCTTAGCGCAAAGCCTCAATAAGCAATCTAGATTGAGAGCAATAATGGGGAGTACCACTACTACTTCAACAACTACTGCCTTGATTTATATGGTATAATACAATGCTCGCAATGGAGGCTTACCTAGTGTATCTTAGGGATTAAGTAACCCAAATGGCCTTAGGCTAAATACCCCCTAAAGGTTCTATTACAAGATTCACCTAAGGATTGATATACAATGTTTAGGGTTTCAAGTGATTTAAGGTATAAATTCGAGAGAGAAATTCAAAGGTCCCTATGGCTAAATCTAGAGGGCTTAGTTAGACCAAAAAAGGCTCAAATAGGTACCCAAACAAATGCAATTAATAAAATTTACTTTGTTGTTATAAGCTAGGGTTTTAATCAACAATTTATAACATGTGAAAGTTTTATAACAACAATAAGAAAACAACCCTATAATATATGATAAACAAGTGTAAATTTAGGGTTGATCAATGAATACATAAGAGAAGAAATTATAGCAATTTTCAATGGTTGAAAGCACATATAACAACAAGAGAGCCCTTGGATGCCAACCCTAATTAATCACTGAAAAATCCATCTAAAATGATATATATACTTTTCTAAATAAATGAATGCAAAGTCTAGGGCCAAGGGCAATAAGGTCCAAGGTAAATATTGTTGAAAAATGCATATTTTGCTATAAACTAACCATAATTTACCCTAGAAGACATAAAAAGAAAAAAATATGGTTTTGTTTTTCTATTTTCTAGATTAGCTCAAGAGATAAGATTAGTGCCTTTCTTAATCAAGGGGCTAATGGAGTCTGGGGCTATAAATTAATGGAAGAGGATCGGTGGAAGTGATTTGAAGGGGAGAGAGAAAGACAATGTTGTGTTTCTTAATTTCTTAATCCCTAACATTTTTCTATCTTCTTTGGAGATTGAAAGGGAGGCAACTACACTTAGGTTCCTCAAGAGAAACTTGATGAAAATATTGTTGAAGGATATGTTGGAGCCATAAAACTTCAACAACACTTTGGTGAATATTTCATTATTTCCTAATTATTAAATGAGTACAATATGGAAGAAGGTACAAAAAATTATCACATATTATCAAAGAATCACCAATAATCATCTAAGAGAGAGAACCATTCAATCAAAATATCCTTCCCAAGACAATTTCACTTGACTAGTGCTCTATAGTGACCAAGAGAGAATAGACTAACTAGTGTGCATTGATCTCCAAGTGTGTGTAACAATGATCCAAGGAGAGTTGTAATATTCCTAACATAAATATTAAGTGAATAACAAAAACATGCACTATAATAACAACTAGGAAATTCAACACATACACAAAAAATCAAAACACAAGAGGAAATGCGCCAAAACTCCAAGCCATTTTATTTATTTATGAGCAAAATGGAGTATGAATGAGTATGGAAATGGGAACATGGGCTTGCTACAACAAGGTAGGAAAAAAACAGGTTGGAATTGTAATGCCTAAGTGTTGGAATGACTCCACCAAAAACCTCTGTGCTGACCCAGAGAATTACGCCACTATTATTGTAGGTGCATTGAGATTTCGGTCATCAAACTTACTCCAAAAATTTTACAAAATTAAATGTAGGCTCTCCACACCACTCTAATAAAACCCATAAATATCTCACGAACCCAAGTGGTAGAAACAATCCTAGAGTGAACTACACCCTCATCTAGTAAATTCTATTGTTGGCTGCTGATTGAAACACTGATTTCTGTCAAAAATACGACCAAAAAATTATACTAAATTAACCCTGGGCTCCTCTCGCCAAACCCGCAAAAACTCAGAAAGGTTTTGGGTTGAATCCACCGATCCCAATGACCCCCAACAAGTGTGAATTATCCAATTTGACCAGAAAACGCTCCACAAAATGGCACTACTATATGATGCCCAAAATATGACATGGAAAGCCTCCTAAAGTCTTACAAAGATCCCCTATGGAAAATGGTTGATTTCTCTAACCCAAATTTCCTCACAAAGAAGCCACCTCTTGCTCTTGTGCAGACTTGAGCCGGTAAGCTCCACGCACTATCAAAATGAGGGGAAATTCATCCCAATTTCTGACCTCAATCATTGCCCTGCAAATTGATCCAAATCTCAGGCTGCAACTATGAAGAAAGTCTTAGAAAAAAACTAGAGTCTCCAACCAGCTGCAACTAATCCAAATGATGTACCATGAAATCCTTCCGTGCCCGGGAAATGCACATAGCTAGGAAAAATCTTGTAATGAAGCTCACGGAAAGTCCTGAACTGGACTCCCAAATTACCTCACTAGGGAGACACTCGAAGTTCTCTGAAATGAGGGTGGAATTCTGCTTGGAATTCTTGGTGCTAAACAACACTTCTTCTTGTGCTAAACAACTCCAAGAGAAGATGAAAGGTGAATTGTAATATTCAAACAATGATTAGCAAACGAGTCCATCCCCCTTTTATAATTTCTCCCCATGCTTCTATACTCCTTTTTTAATTATTATTTTATTGGTGGGGACCATTTTCCAGTAAGTGACTTTTGCTTCCATTTTAATAAAATAATAATGTGCTGCCAATATCCAATAAAATAATGTTCCACCTTTCTCCAAAACAATATTTCCCCCCCTTACTTAATATCACCAAAATTGGGCAAAATTCCCACACTCACAAAAGTAGTGATATTACAAGAGTTCAACCTCCCTCTATATATATGAGGGAAACCAAGTTGAATTTCTCTTAATTTAGGCTAAAAGCCCTAAAATAATATTAAATTATGATTACAATTTGGATAGGTCACAACTTGACTTGCAAAGATAACTAACTCAATGACAAAGCACAAAAATAAGTTTCATTTAACCCACACATGTAAGCCAAAAACCCTCCAAGTGTGACATCATCCTCCAAAATGTGTCTCTCTCATAAAAAAGTGCAGTGGATGGCTGAAAGGGGTGCGTATCATCCAAATGGTCACATCTCCTCATAAAGATGGTTTCTAATCATTAAGCAGGGCTCCTTCAAAACATCATCCTCAAACAACACCACATCATCAATCCAAGTCTCATGAAGGGGACACCATGGAGCTAGGGAATGATGTCATCATGTAGATCATTGTATTATCTCCTTTAGAGGGGTCACATGTTATCATCGTCAAATCTACTCAGAAACATGGCAACATCCATCAAGAAGGTGAAATGATAGCTTGGGGGTGTCTTATCAGTGCTAGGATACATCAATTTTAAAGGTAATGTCTTGGTTCTAGAGTGCAATGTTCCATGTCCTAGAGGAAAAGAAACATGTCATCAACTCAGTCAACATGTTGGAAATACTGAGAGGGGGGTGAATCAATATATTTCTTTTCAATTGTTAATTTTACCAGTTAGATCACTTATATTTAGAACACAAAATTAACAATGATGGAATAGATACTTTTATTAATTTCTTCTTTACAATAAGTAAAATACAATAATGATATAGGGCTCCAACCCTAGATGAAGACTCCAAAATTCAAGGCTCCAACCTGTATTGTGCCAAGCACCGAATTGGTCTTTCCAAGGCTCCAACCTTGTCAATTTGAGGCACCAACTTCTAGGGCTCCAACCCTATCTCTAGTACAGGCTTCAAACTAGTTTCTTGAGGACTCCAATCCTCTAGGGCTCCAACCCTATCTTGTAAGGCATTGAACTTGTCTCTATGAGGCTCCAACCTCTTGGACTCCAACCCTTAACTTCACTTCGTCAAAATATGTTTGGTTATTCTTCACAGCTCCCAAAGCCTTCTTCAATGAGCCCTGTCACACTTAGTCTCCACGTCACATCATCAATGAAAACCTCTTCTTCTTAAAAATTGTCACCACTTCTCTTCACCGTACCCAAACAAATACTCCAAGTCACATCATGATGACATCAGTAATGTATCGTGATCCCCAATAATATCTCCAAGTTTAGTTTCAAAGTGTCTTCACAAGAACTCTCCAAGGTCAGCTTACTGATGCTTCTACTTGTATTCAGTAATTATTTGCATATAAGTTTCTTTAAATATTTATTCATGTCCAAGTAAGTATCTCCTTAGGTCTGCAAAACTGCTTTCACATGTTTCTAACAAATAACCATAGGCTTGAGTATGAAAATTGACTTCAGGTCTGAAAACACTATGCAATTTCCAACCTAAACTTCCAAAGGTCCAAGTTGTCTATAGCAAGCTTAAAATTATTTTACTGTGCTACTTCAACAGAGCACAAGTCTGCAAAAAATCTTTTACAAGTCTGAATGTATAGCTTACAACAGCATCAAACCAGGTTTGCGCAGAGGGAGGGTTGATCTGCGACGAACCCAGAAAACATTTTTCATCAAATTCGAAACACTGCTCAACAGATTTGAAACATTACTCCAAAATTTAAAATGCTGCTCCAAATCTGAAATACCGCTCCAAAATTTAAAACACTGCTCCAAATCTGAAATACTACTCAAAAATTGAAACGTTGCTTCCATAAACGGTTCATGCTGCCTTGATACCAAGTTCATGTTGTTCGAAACATTGCTTTGTATTTCAGATGATGCGTAATAGCTGAGTCGAAAAATATCAAATTCTATTTCGTTATTCTTCTTTAGTTCACGAGTTGTGAACTTGGCCACTTGTATTGTTCCTTTTCTAACCTTATCGTAGATGTCTTAACCAAAATTCAATTGTTTGTATTTATATGGAAGGTTACATCTAGTGGAGGAGTAGACATTTAATTTGACTTGAGCCGACTTCATACTTACACGTTTTTATGCTAAGGAGTGATTCCACCAATTAAATAATTGTCACGTTAGGTGGGATGGTCGACTAGCAAGGCTGAAATGTATTTTTTCAAATTAATAATGAATTTGTTATGCTATAGAGTTTTAAGGAAAAGGATCTCGAGGATTATTGAATAGATTTTTAGGGTTTCATAAATGTCCTAAAATTTAGGACTTAGGACTAGGGTTTCGATTCACATATTTGGCATATGTATTTAGGGTATCATGGCATAGGGTTAAAAGATTAGGATTAAGAATTTTTATTAAGGGATTGGGATAGGATTTATTTATTTAGAGTTTCATTTATCTATGCTAGAGTGTGTGAGTGTATATATGTATATATATATATATATAGTTTCATTGGTATCTTTAGTAAGGTTGAGACATCACGAAATTAGGGCTTGTCATCTAGGATTTTTTCATCTTTATTAATTTCTCTAGGGTTGATTTCAACAATAGCTTGTCATCATATTTACTTAATTTATTCTAGGGTTTAGGTTTTCCAAGCAACCATTCTAGGGGTTCTTGTAGCCATCATCTTCAATAATGACATCATCATATTGATGGTAACTTAGTCAACCAAGGGTTATGGCATCATCATCTGGAACTAGACAACTCAAGAATATTGACATCTTAGTCAATTCCATATTGACATCAATGACAACCTTGATTAACACAACACTCCTGATAAGTGGGAAATGTCCTAGGTCAAAGCGTCTAATGGAGTTATCAAGTGAGTTTGGACATCTTTTTTGAAGTGCTAGAGAAGCATCATACAATCCTCCAAGGGATGGCAATAATACGTGGGAGACAAGACCTAACTTATACTCACATAATCAAATGAGATCAACATCATAGGTGTACAAACCATAAGAGTATTAGTGGGCCATATTTAATGTGAAGCTCATCAAAGTACTTCTCAAAAAAATCATTATCAAATGTCTTCAAAGCTTATGATTTGTAAAAAAGTTACCATGCTTAGATATGGGAGGGTTATCAAAAGGTTCCATTTGGTGCTTTCAACCTAAAGGGTTGGAACAATTCCTAGGCCAACCCATCAATCAGTAGGTGCAAGTGATCAATAACATGACATGGTGTTTACTTCATGGAGGATGCCACTATCTTGTACTAGCTATGAAATTCCAACATCTTGAGTGTGACGATGTAAAGAAGGAGCACTCGTGGGAGTTGAGTTACCCCTTTTCTCAACCTATTTTACCACCCATATATGCATTTTTCATCATTAATTTTCATTTTTTACATATATAGCTTGGGTTGCAAAATTTCATTGATTCATCATTGACCCCTTAAAGATGAAGTGTTTCCTTGCTCATCAGGGTTAAGATATTCAAAGTTCCTTTCATTTAGATAGGTCATGCTTTTACCAGGAATTCAGTGACTGCTAATGAGGGGGGTAGAGTTCAGGCTAGGCTTTTGTCCACACACTTTCGTTTATCCCTGCTAATATTTTTCATTTAACATTATGGGCTCATGATTTTTCTTTTATTTTTGCTACATCGACCTCTTAGGGTAACTTGAAGGATGAGAAACGCAGGGAACCAATATTGATGATAGATAATGATAAACTTGAAGATGTGATGTGGATATAAGGTGAAGATGGAAGGTTTTAAGTATGGATTACCACAAACATGCAACATCAATCGAAACCTCCTATTTGTGCTCCTCCTAAGCAGTGAAAAAAAAGGCCTCAAGGAAGGTCACACTAAACTAGCACCAAGTGATAACCACCAAGGTCAAACATGGGAACATGTGTACAACCAAAAGTGGTCTATCATCCAATTCAACTTGTGATCCATATTAGAATTTCCTTAATCATTAAATGAAATCACTTGAATACAAAAATGGCTAATGTACCTGATAATAGATGACCCACCTTAATTGGATGAGTAGATTAGATGAAAGAAAGAAATGACCAGAGCATGGATGAGAAACATCTTAGGCTGACTCTCTGTGCATCATCATAGGGTTGTTGGCTAGCAAGATGAAACAACAAGATAATTTTTTTATTATAGGGGTCACTCACATAGGTGGGTAGCAAAGCAAAAACTTTAATCCATTTTTTTATTAAAAAAGGAAAAGGAAGAGGTGGGTAGTGTTGTGAGAAAATATTTCTTGTGACATACCCTTTGGTATTGCCAAAACTAATTACTAGGTGATGTGGGATGTTATTGTTGTTGGGTCAAAATATAAGGGCCCTAGTTATGAGAAGTTGAGGGGGGAATCCTTAAAAAAGGGAAAAAATATAAATACTAGATTAGAGAAGTTGAAAATTTTGTGGGAAATCACTCATTACAAGATGATGTCTAATGGTTACATGAATGGGAATGGTGGGACCCACCTAAGTTTCTTAGTTATTTGTTCCTTGGGGCATGTGGAGTTGTTTATTACTAAATTTAAATATGTAGAATATAAATAAGAGTAGAAATAATAGATTACAACCATAATAGCCAAATAAATAACCAAAATAGCACAAATGTCATACCTTTATTGATGGAAGTAATTATCTCTTGCCTCTTCAAGGGGGAAACCTCCAATTGAGTAGAGATTTATTTACAAATAACTTCAACATCTTATTACATTGCTTCTACTTATTTATATAGTACTATCTACCTCCTATGAAAAATTTAGAGAATGAACTTTCTAGTAGGTGAAACCTTTTAGTTAATAGGAAGTCTCCTTACATTTATTATGTTCACACTACTACACAAACATTATTTACTAGATATGATTTGTGTGCGTATTAATACATAGAAACCTATCTCTATTTAGGGGGTTAGGGAGGTTAGGATCCTAACATGCCCCCCCAAGAAGCAACATTGTCCTTAAGGATGGGGATGGGGGAATTGTTGAAGTGGTTCCTAGATGCATTCTCAGGCTATCTATCCTTCCATTGTATTAGGACCTCTTGGATAGTGCACTGGTTGATACGATTCTCTATTTTGTCTAGGATGGACTCAGAATTTATCCAAATGGAACCTTCACCATTAGGAGGCCAGTTTCAACATAACAATTAGATCCAACCACTTTCTTCAAAATGAAAAATTGGATGGATTTTAGAATGGCTCGGAAGTTCTAATGTGTAACCCATTGGCCCAATAAGTTTGAGGTGGGCCCATAAAACTTTGGAGCAAGCTTCTGGTGGTGGTTGTCTTTGAGGGAGTTCTGCTTATAAGCTTGCAACCAAAGAAACACTTGATCCCCTTCTTTAAAATAACACTAGGAAAAATATTGATTAGGCGATTTCATCATCCTATTTTAATCCATGACCAGATTATCTTAGAGAGCGTGGAGAATGTCAGCATGAACTATTAGAGTTTTGTAAACTTATTGTACCTTAGAGACTCTTGGTGAATAGGATAACATTGATGGGGGATTTTGATCATAAACAACCTTGAGGGGGGTCACTTGAGTGGCACCATGATAAATTGTATTATACCCACCATTTTGTTAGGGGTAACTGATGAACCTATTGGGATTGTTGTTTTGAAGTAATGCACCAAAAATATGCTTCCAACCACTTGTTGAAAGCTTTAGTTTGACCGTCAATTCAAGGGTGATATGAAATTCTAAGATGCAATTGAGTGCCTTGGAGCTTAGAAAGTGGGATCATAGTCTATTAGAATAGATTTTAGCACACCATGGAGTTTAACGATATTATCCATGAAGTCTTGAGCAATAATGGAAGCTTTAAAGGTGAATTGTACATAAGATAAGATAATTATATTAATGTCCAACAAATGACCAAAAACTTAGATTAATGGTATTGCTAAGTACAATGATGCCAATACAAAGCAGGAGTACTAAAAGTTTCCTATATAAAGAACAAGAAGTAAATTAGAAACATGAAGTAATCGATCTTCTCAACATGAACACATCAAGTCATTTGTGGGATTGAAATTGGGTGTGGAAGATAACCATTCCTACAAACCACCAAAGATAAACCCAATTGACGAGGTGATTATCCACAACCACGATGATAGATTTATTGTTAGAGCTAACGCCACATTGAATTCCATATAAATGTTAGTCCATACAACTGGAGGAATAGGTAAAGGTTGTAGTTTGTTTGTACTTTTTATTGTTTCTCCCTTGTGTCATTGGCAAAGATCACATTCTGCCACAAAAGTGTGGATGCCCTTCTTCATGCCTTCCCAAAAAAATAAATGTTTGGTCCATTCATATGTTTTATGAAAGCTAGACTAACATAATGTTGGAGATGCATGGAGTTGAAATAACACTATTGGTCTAAAGGTGTGTTTTTTTCTCAAATACGTACACCCTTTATAGAAAAGTTCTTCATTGTGCCAAGTGTAGCCCTGTGATGCACATGTTCCATTTGAAGTTGTTAGAGATTAGACGAGAAATATTTGGATTTGTGAATCATCCATTGTGGTTTCATTCAAGAAATCTTCTACAATGAAGGAGAGTGAAAAGAGGGACCCTTCCTCTTCATACTTTCAAGAGCGAGCATCTACTACCTGTTAATTTTTGCAACTAGGGTCAAATCCCACCTTGTACAGCTCAGATGAAAAAGATGATGATTGCGTTAAATTCCTCTTTTCGAGAGGACCAAAATCAACCTAAATATCACCTCATTTTGACAAGCAAAAGTTGGTTTTTGAATTTATGTACCCGCTCATTTATATCGGATTAGGTCGGCCCTATGCACATGTACAATTGGACAGATTGGCTTCTGTTATTGCCTAAATCTACCTCAGGCTGAAGGAAGGCAGAGTTCAGGGTAACATCAAACCACGCTTAGTCTGGTAGCTAGCCCTACCAGATCAGGAGAGGGCTCTCTCCGGGTCAATCTCAACAAAGATAATCAATAAGGCTTGAGATGACTTGAAATAAAGACTAATTTTAGGCTAGGTATATAAGTAAAGGAGTTTTATTTTGATTTTGGGGTTTTTTTTTGGAATCAAAGGCAAAGACAGTTTTGGGTTCGGGGATGAGGCCTAGTTTTTGAAGAGTTTTGAATTGGGCAAGGAAGGTAATTGTTTTGATGCTTTGGATTGAATGAATGGATAGTTTAGACCGGTGAGGAGTTGAAGAGGGAAAGATGCTTTCAAGAATCCTCTTCAAATAGATGAAAACATGGAAAATTAAACAAAACTGAAGGTAGAGCAAAGCAATCTAATGAATTCCACCTTTATCACTCATTTGTTTAATTTAAGAAGAAAGGAGAAGGGAAATGATACACATAAACAACAATGAACTTAAAATTGAATAGAGAAACACACCATCAAAACACAAAGCCACATGGATCCCAAAGAGTGCTGCAAACCCTGGTCTATTCCTTTGCCAAAATTGCAGAGATGAAATGTACAATGAAATGCCAAGCAATCCCAAATGTCCAACCTCTGAAAATGAATGAGAAAATACAAGATATAGACAAGCATAACTCATCCCCATGCCTCTAGGGGTCGAGCTCACCATTCTAGGAGTTGTTTCAACCATATCTAAACTAAGAACTGGAAAATAGGCAATGAAACAACTTGCCTCTATATGATAGGAAACCGATTCATTCACTTACATTTCACTTTTTGGTGAATGAATCTACTAGGATGAGTAAAAATATGCCAAAATTACATAAAATTCATGAAATTACATCAAGTTACATCAAGAGTTACATGAAAAAGTCAAACTAGCCAAAATTAGGCGAAAATCTGAGCTGCTGAGTGAAAACTAGTCCAAAATTCCCAATGCGTCGCGCCTGAAAACTCTATGCGTAGCACAACTTTGAGGCTGATTTTTAGGGCCTTACCGAAGTACAAATTGAGTGTAGGATAGCTCGTTGGAAATATCCACCTGTATACTTTCCAACCCAAGTGGAATTTCTGAATTTGGTTTCCATTTTCCCCTCCAAAAATCAAATCTCCCAACACTGCTTCCTGTGTGTCCAAAAAGTGGCAGAAAGGTCAACTTTAGGGTGTTTTTGACCCTTTAGGCAACCCAAAACTTGCCAAAATCCTTAGGTAATGGGTAGGCATGCATAAATTTTGATGAAAAATCTAGAAATGTAAATTTTTCCTCCAAAGGAGCTGCCAATTATAAGCGCGCGCCAAGTGGTGCTACGCGTCGGGCGGAAAAATCTGTGTTAAGGCCAAAAAATTCAAAATTGACAAAAATTTTCCCAAATTTCTTGAAATTTGAACTGAATGTCCACCATCAAGCACTATGCTAGGAAAAATAAGCTTTGGCAAAAATTTGGAGTCTATCATGCCTTTTACGATGCTTTAGTGCCCTCCTGGTGCATGCAGTTCAGTGGTGGAATCACTGTCTCGGTCATAAGAAGTATCCGTCTCCATGAGAATTTGCAAGGTCTGTGTTGTCTTGTATGAGAATTTGGTGTTTTTTATTGGATTGCCAAATATTTTTCACATGGGAGGGAATATGGAGGAATGGGGTAATGAAAGTGATGGGCTACAATCAAGTGAAATTGTGAGTTTGAAAACTGTGTGTTGGGACAGCCACTTAACTTTTTGGGATAGCTTGGGATTTGAGGGAAATTCACACATGATATGGGGAAAATGGGAATATGATAGGGATAATTGACTTTAGGGATGTAAGGTGAAATGGGAAAAGGGGACTGTGGTGAGCAAATGAATAGTGAGGAGGGGAAAAACAAAGTGAGGGAAGTGGAAATATTTGACACCCAAAACCAATCTTAAAACCCTAGGAGCAACAAGAGAATAGGGTTTGGTTTTTTTGTGTTAAATTCCTCACAAAAAACACAAAATACATATTCATGGCAATGGAATGATTGCATGGACCTACTTGGATAAAGATTGACCGATTTAGTTTGACGAGTTAAAAAAAAAAGCAAAAAATTTTCTTTTTTCCATGTGCGTCGCGCGCCTAACCCAACGCGCCGCGCACCTCCAATGCGCCGCGCCAGTGTATTTTTTACACTGCGGAGGCCGGCCCAATGTGGCGCGCTCCTCCGGTGCGTCGCGCTGGTTGCCCAATGCGCCGCGCTCTGCAACTTCAACACAATTCTACCTCCAAGCTTCTTCCTTCACTCCTCACATCTCTTCTCTTGCTCACTGCTGTCTCTTGGCACATAAATGAAGTTTATTTGAAAATATATTATATGCCAAGGATTTATTCATTTGAAAAATCCATTTTATAATGTTGTAAACTTTGACATTTCACTTTAAAACTTTGTTTTGTTTCCTTTGTGCTTTTGGACTGAATGATGAGCTTTCACACACTAAACCACCATAAATTATGAGAAAAACTCTTCACTTGCAATGGAAAAAACTATTAACTTACTTGCACACCAGATATTTGAGCACATTTGGAAAATTTGGAGAAGTTTATGGTGAAGTTGGACTTGCAGCTCTATGCGCCGCGCCACAAACCCAATGCGTAGCGCCCTTTTGAAGGAGGCTTTTGGAGGCCTTCCGGGTGTCCAAATTGGGCACGGGATATCTTGTTGGAAACATTATCGAGTCTACTTTCCAAACCAACTGGAATTGTTCAATTTGGAGTTCATTTATCCTTTCAAAATCCAAATCTCCCAAGACTGTTCAAAATGTGAAAAATGAGGCTGCCTCAAGGTAGAGTGCTGTTGCAGTCAACTTTTGAAGGTCTTCCTCAACTCCAAATTGAGGTCATGATAGCTCATTGGAAAGATATTTGTGTCTAGTTATCATTTGATGCATCAAGAAAGTAATTTGGCCAACCAATCTAGGAGAAATCTTGGTTTTCCCAAGGTCACTTCATAGGTGCATCAATTCTCCTGAGGCAACTGTATTTTTGAAAATTCTCTAAAACCATGACACCTGTGTAAATAGTGAAGGAGGTTTTTCTTCCTTGGCTTATTTTGGACAAAAAAATCTCTCATTTTTCCCAAATTCATCTTTTATTTCTCAGAAATATCATTGGAGTAAAACCTATCCCGATGTGTGGAATAAGGGATTTGTCGAAATGAAGCGAAATGAAGGGGATAAGAGGCTTATAAATTCTTGAAAATTTTTTGGGAAGTAGGGAGGGATGTGAGGAAGCAGGGAAAAGTATAATTTCAGAGATTGAGTGAGGGGAAGGGGTCCAAAAGGGAAAAACACAGGCCTAGCTTAGAAAATTGCCAAGTTGTAGCAAGAAACTAGGGTTTGTGCAAAAATGAGGAATTTGGGGGATCTCAGTGATGGGAAGTGTTTAATAAGGTACATTAAGGATAGGGGAAGGTGTATGAACATTAGGATACAAGTTTTGCTGATTATTTGACCATCCAAGAGAAATTACCTTCAAAACCCTAGGAGAGGGAAATGAACCTTACCTAGGCACAACTGAAGCATGAACAAGGTGTAAAATGACCCATTGGAACCTGACATGATGATGAAAACCCTATGAATGATGGTACACTCAGCTGAATGGTGACATGGACCGACATTTGGACAACTTTGACAAGAGTAAAAGCAAACCCTAGACCTAATACCTAGTGACCAAATTTTACTTGAAGACTCACTGAAATGACAAAATTTGACCTTGACACCTTAAAATCACTTTGTAAGAGCATGTTTGATCACTGGAGGAAGGCTACAAATACTGACACTAACATTGGCTCCAATGCGGATGGTAGCTCCTTGGAGGTGCCAAGAACTATAGATCTTTGGAAAGCAGACAGTGCCTTCATCCATTGGGCAATGGAATCAACAACTCAAGCTGAAATGCATGACTGAAAACTGATGACTTGATGACACAAATTGACTCTTAAAAACTGACTCGATACTTAAACACAACTGACAAACTAGAAATATGCTCAATATGAAGCTTATTCAATACAACCTACTCTAGTTGTTCCATTCATCACCTGATCAAGTGAAATGAAACAACCAATGCAACCAGGTAAGTATTCCAGCTGCTGTTTGAATTCTCCGCAAGTGCTCGTTTATGAACAACAAGAGAGAACTACTGAAAGGCAACTCCCATGAAAACTTGGAAACAGATCCGTTGAATGATATGGATTCTCTATCCGCCTCCAAAAACACTGCATAAGGATCTTGAAATTCATGCTGCATAAGGATCTCAAAATGCACACTAGGACTTAGCTCATCCAATGGATTACTTCTCTTCTCCTCATACCATGAATGCAAACTTTGATCTGAGCTTTGTGATGAGCTGTGTGACGAGACTCCTGCTAAAAATGACAAAGAGACCGGCTGCCGGATCAAGTCTATATCAGCACACGTTTCAACCTTACATATAGTCAATGGAGAAAGTCTTTGACTGCAAACATCATCCAACACATCAGCTATTGGATCGTGAAAAACTTGAAAAGACTGCTGCAACCCATTTTCTATTGTTTCTGATGAGATTACATGATTTTCTACAAGCTGCTCATTTGAAGATTTACTATGCAATTTACCCTTCAAAAACTGAAATGATTCAAAACAAAATGGTACGGAATCATCTTGTATCATTTGATCATATGTGCCAGCTTCCATGTCTTCATCTGCAACTTGACAATCAATGGCATTCGGGGGCTGCAAATCTAGATATGAGAAGTCTTGAACAAGGTTTTTATTGCCCTCAAGATGGTCCAAATCAAGACTTGTTGACAGTTGATTTCTGATTGCATGGAAGTTATCTCTGATGAACTGAAACGAATCAAAACAAAAAGGCAAAGATCCTTCACTTACTTCAAAATTTGCTTCACTTTCCTTGTCATTTCCATAGCTGATATGTGATGGCTGAAAATTGTATTCAAACTGCTAAAAGTGAACTTCCTCCTTCCACAAACTAGCTGCTGATTTGTCTGCAAGAATAGCTTTTGTTTGGAGAACATAATCGTCATCATACTGATCAAACTGAGGCAAATCATCAGTATAAAACACATCATCAAGCATACATGTCAAATCAACAGATCTCTCTTCTCCAAGATGATCTACAAAAAAATCATTATCAGATCTATGACAACTGGGATAAGAAACAAAATGTTTTGGATCAGCAACTTGTTCTTCTTCAATCAACGAGCCATGGGCTTGAACATTATACTCATTCCTTGTGGTGATCTTTTGCATCATCTCTTCCACTGGACTTACCAACATGTCAAGCTTTACCTCTAGAGATGTCAATTTCTCTGGATCTATGTTTTTCATCTCTTCTTCCTTCAACCTTGCCCTTTGGATCAGAAAATGAGCCTCTACATCTACTGCACTGTTCTGCATCTCTTCAAGTGTTGCAATATTCCTTTCTCTCAGCTGAAACTCCATTTCCGGATCAAAGGCACCTGGGTAGTGCAAGAGAGCAGATCCAGGAGGAGGCCTTATATCAACTGGCATCGAATAATAAACTTGGTTAAATCTGGCAGAAAACTGTTGTACTGTCTCCCCTGGCAGTATTTTTAGCTGGTTATACTCTTCTATAACCAAGAAAAGGTTCTGTCTGATCACCCATATGTCGAGGAAAACTTTGATGAACTGCTGGAAATCTGAGATGCTCGCATCAGGCAGGGTTTTGAACCAACTCTTTAATTGGCCTTGAAAAGAAAGAGCAAAAAGCCTAATACTAACATCCTCTTCATCAACTTCAAAAAGGTCAAGAAAAGACTCAAAATTCAAAACATGTCTCTTAGCAGCGATGTTGTCACATTCACCATCAAACCTCGGCAAGTAAAGGTAATAATTTGCGGGGAAAGCATGGAGTATAGGAGGTAAAATCAGAGGCTTGTATCGATCTGGAATTTTACAAGGTATAGGGGTATGTAAAAATGCTGCAGAATCAGTTTTGGTCTCTTAAGGTTCATCAGTTTGAAGATGGTCATCACAAGATTCAGAAGAAAGGTCTTGATCAAGCTGAAAAGCATGCAAATATTTGGTATTCACAATCTTCAAAGGGAAGGAATCAAATGTAGGCTGAGGATCTTTTCTCAAATACAATATACTTTGTAAAGCCTTCTTGACATTCTTGGTAAAAGAGAAGAAATAATTTATGAAAAAGAACAAAATGTCTTGGATGAAATTCCAACTTGAATACCTAATCTTTCCATATTGTCCTTTCATGTTTCTGCTGGTTAGGTTCATCCTCCAGTGGAGTCCTTGGATCTGATTTCGAAACTGAATTAGAGTCGCCAAGTGAATGATTTCAGCCTTGCGGTGTCTGATCATTGCCCACCATCAACAATCAGATCTGAACTTGATTAGATCTTACTGAAGAAACCAGATGTTCATTTCATAAACTAGACTGGAGATTGACTGAAGCAACATTTATCTACTTTCGCTAATGCAAAGCAAGAGCGTTTCGAAGGCTACCTGGCTAACTTTAGGCTCCGTTTGTAGTTTATAAAGCAAACAACAAAATTTTCTCCCCAGTATGGTCACCACTATGTTATTGCCTAAATCTACCTCAGGCTGAAGGAAGGTAGAGTTCAGGGTAACATCAAACCACACTTAGTCTGGTAGCTAGCCCTACCAGATCAGGAGAGGGCTCTCTCCGGGTCAATCTCAACAAAGATAATCAATAAGGCTTGAGATGACTTGAAATAAAGACTAATTTTAGGCTAGGTATATAAGTAAAGGAGTTTGATTTTGATTTTGGGGTTTTTTGTTGGAATCAAAGGGAAAGGCAGTTTTGGGTTCGGGGATGAGGCCTAGTTTTTGCAGAGTTCTAAATGGGGAAAGGAAGGAAATCATTTTGATGCTTTGGATTAAATGAATAGATATTTTAGACCAGTGAGGAGCTGAAGAGGGAAAGAGGCTTTCAAGAATCCTCTTCAAATAGATGAAAACATGGAAAATTAAACAAAACTGAAGGTAGAGAAAAGCAATCTAATGAATTCCACCTTTATCACTCATTTGTTTAATTTAAGAAGAAAGGAGAAGGGAAATGATACACATAAACATCAGTGAACTTACAATTACATAGAGAAACACACCATCAAAACAAAAAGCCACATGGATCCCAAAGAGTGCTGCAAACCCTGGTCTATTCCTTTGCCAAAATTGCAGAGATGAAATGTACAATGAAATGCCAAGCAATCCCAAATGTCCAACCTCTGAAAATGACTAAGAAAATACAAGATATAGACAAGCCTAACTCATCACCATGCCTATAGGGGTCGAGATCACCATTCTAGGAGCTGTTTCAACCATATCTAAACTAAGAACTGGAAAATAGGCAATGAAACAACTTGCCTCTATATGATAGGAAACTGATTCATTCACTTACATTTCACTTTTTGGTGAATGAATCTACTAGGATGAGTAAAAATATGCCAAAATTACATCAAAGTAATGAAATTACATCAAGTTACATCAATATTTACATGAAAAATTCAAACTAGCCAAAACTAGGCGAAAATATGAGCTGCTGAGTGAAAACTAGGCCAAAATTCCCAATGCGCCGCGCCTGAAAACTCTATGTGTAGCACAACTTTGAGGCTGATTTTGAAAGCCTTCCCAAAGTCCAAATTGAGTGCAGGATAGCTCGTTGGAAAGATATGCCTGTCTAATTTCCAACCCAAGTGGAATTTCTGAATTTGGTTGCCATTTTCCCCTCCAAAAATCAAATCTCCCAACACTGCTTCCCGTGTGTCCAAAAAGTGGCAGAAAGGCCAATTTTAGGGTGCTTTTGACCCTTTAGGCAACCCAAAACTTGTAAAAATCCTTAGGTAATGGGTATGCATGCATAATTTTTGATGCAAAATCTAGAAATGAAAAGTTTCCCTCCAAAGGAGCTTCCAATTATAAGCACGTGCCAAGTGGCGCTACGCGTCGTGCGGAAAAATCTGTGTTAAGGCCAAAAAATTCAAAATTGACAAAAGTTTTCCCAAATTTCTTGAAATTTGAACTGAATGTCCACCATCAAGCACTATTCTAGGCCAAATAAGATTCAGCCAAAATTTGGAGTCTATCATGCCTTTTACGACGCTTTAGTGCCCTCCTGGTGCATGCAGTTCAGTGGTGGAATCATTGTCTCGGTCATAAGAAGTATCCGTCTCCATGAGAATTTGCAAGGTTTGTGTTGTCTTGTATGAGAATTTGGTGTTTTTTATTGGATTTCCAAATATTTTTCACATGGGAGGGAATATGGAGGAATGTGGTAATGAAAGTGATGGGCTACAATCAAGTGAAATTGTGAGTTTGAAAACTGTGTGTTGGGATAGCCACTTAACTTTTTGGGATAGCTTGGGATTTGAGGGAAATTCACACACTATATGGGGAAAATGGGAATATGATAGGGATAATTTACTTTAGGGATGTAAGGTGAAATGGGAAAAGGGGATTGTGGTGAGCAAATGAACAGTGAGGAGGGGAAAAACAAAGTGAGGGAAGTGGAAATATTTGACACCCGAAACCAATCTTAAAACCATAGGAGCAACAAGAGAATAGGGTTTGGTTTTTTTTTGTGTGTTAAATTCCTCACAAAAAACACAAAATACATATTCATGGCAATGGAATGATTGCATGGACCTACTTGGATAAATATTGACCGATTTAGTTTGACGAGTTGGAAAAAATAGCAAAAAAATTTCTTTTTTCCATGTGCGTCGCGCGCCTAACCCAACGTGCCGCGCACCTCCAATGCGCCGCGCCAGTGTATTTTTTACAATGCGGAGGCCGGCCCAATGTGGCGCGCTCCTCCGGTGCGTCGCGCTGGTTTCCCAATGCGCCACGCTCTGCAACTTCAACACAATTCTACCTCCAAGCTTCTTCCTTCACTCCTCACACCTCTTCTCTTGCTCACTGCTGTCTCTTGGCACATAAATGAAGTTTATTTGAAAATATATTATATGCCAAGGATTTATTCATTTGAAAAATCCATTTTATAATGTTGTAAACTTTGACATTTCACTTTAAAACTTTGTTTTGTTTCCTTTGTGCTTTTGGACTGAATGATGAGCTTTCGCACACTAAACCACCATAAATTATGAGAAAAAATCTTCACTTGCAATGGAAAAAACTCTTAACTTACTTGCACACCAGAGATTTGAGCATATTTGGAAAATTTGGAGAAGTTTATGGTGAAGTTGGACTTGCAGCTCTATGCGCCGCGCCACAAACCCAATGCATAGCGCCCTTTTGAAGGAGGCTTTTGGAGGCCCTCCGGATGTCCAAATTGGGCACGGGATATCTCGTTGGAAAAATTATTGAGTCTATTTTCCAAACCAACTGGAATTGTTCAATTTGGAGTTCATTTAGCCTTTCAAAATCTAAATCTCCCAAGACTGGTCAAAATGTGAAAAATGAGGCTGCCTCAAGGTAGAGTGCTGTTGCAGTCAACTTTTGAAGGTCTTCCTCAACTCCAAATTGAGCTCATGATAGCTCATTGGAAAGATAGTTGTGTCTAGTTATCATTTGATGCATCAAGAAAGTCATTTGGCCAACCAATCTAGGATAAATCTTGGTTTTACCAAGGTCACTTCATCGGTGCATCAATTCTCCTGAGGCAACTGTATTTTTGAAAATTCTCTAAAACCATGACACCTGTGTAAATAGTGAAGGAGGTTTTTCTTCCTTGGCTTATTTTGGACAAAAAAATCTCTCATTTTTCCAAAATTCATATTTTATTGCTCAGAAATATCATTGGAGTAAAACCTATCCCCATGTGTGGAACAAGGGATTTGTCGAAATGAAGCGAAATGAAGGGGATAAGAGGCTTATAAATTCTTGAAAATTTTTTGGGAAGTAGGGAGGGATGTTAGGAAGTAGGGGAAAGTATAATTTCAAATATTGAGTGAGGGGAAGGGGTCCAAAAGGGAAAAACACAGACCTAGCTTAGAAAATTGCCAAGTCGTAGCAAGAAACTAGGGTTTGTGCAAAAATGAGGAATTTGGGGGATCTCAGTGATGGGAAGTGTTTAATAAGGTACATTAAGGATAGGGGAAGGTGTATGAACATTAGGATACAAGTTTTGCTGATTATTTGACCATACAAGAGAAATTACCTTCAAAACCCTAGGAGAGGGAAATGAACCTTACCTAGGCACAACTGAAGCATGAACAAGGTGTAAAATGACCCATTGGAACTTGCCATGATGATGAAAACCATATGAATGACAGTACACTCAGCTGAATGGTGACATGGACCGACAGTTGGACAACTTTGATAGGAGTAAAATCAAACCCTAGACCTAATACCTAGTGACCAAATTTTGCTTGAAAACTCACTGAAATGACAAAATTTGACCTTGACACCTTAAAATCACCTTGTAAGAGCATGTTTGATCACTAGAGGAAGGCTGCAAAGACTGACACTAACATTGGCTTCAATGGGTATGGTAGCTCCTTGGAGGTGCCAAGAACTGCAGATCTTTGGAAAGCAGACAGTGCCTTCATCCATTGGGCAATGGAGTCAAAAACTTAAGTTGAAATGCATGACTGAAAATTGATGACTTGACGACACAAATTGACTCTCACTCAACTAAAAACTGACTCGATACTTAAACACAACCGACAAACTAGAAAATATGCTCAATATGAAGCTTATTCAATACAACCTACTCTAGTTGTTCCATTCATCACCTGATCAAGTGAAATGAAACAACCAATGCAACCAAGTAAGTATTCTTGCTATTGTTTGAATTCTCCACAAGTGCTCATTTATGAACAACAAGAGAGAACTACTGAAAGGCAACTCGCATGAAAACTTGGAAACAGATCCGTTGAATGATATGGATTCTCTATCCGCCTCCAAAAACACTGCATAAGGATCTTGAAATTCATGCACACTGGGACTTAGCTCATCCAATGGATTACTTTTCTTCTCCTCATACCATGAATGCAAACTTTTTTTTGAGATTTGTGACGAGAATCCTGCTAAAAATGACAAAGAGATCGGTTGCCGGATCAAGTTTGTATCAGTACATGTTTCAAGCTCACATGTAGTCAATGGAGAAAAACTTTGACTGCAGATATCATCCAACACATCAGCTATTGGATCGTGAAAAACATGAAAATACTATTGCAGCCCATTTTCTATTGTTTCTGATGAGATTACATGATTTTCTACAAGCTTCTCATTTGAAGATTTACCATGCAATTTACCATTCAAAAACTGAAATGATTCAAAACAAAATGGTACGTAATCATCTTGTATCATTTGATCATATGTGCTAGCTTCCAAGTCTTCATCTGCAACTTGACAATCAATGGCATTCGGGGGCTGCAAATCTGGATATGAGAAGTCTTGAACAAGGTTTTTATTGCCCTCAAGATGGTCCAAATCAAGACTTGTTGACATTTGATTTCTGATTGCATGGAAGTTATATCTGATGAACTGAAACGAATCAAAACAAAAAGGCAAAGATCCTTCACTTACTTCAAAATTTTCTGCACTTTCCTCGTCATTTCCATAGCTGATATGTGATGGCTGAACATTGTATTCGAACTACTGAAAGTGAACTTCCTCCTTCCACAAACTAGCTGTTGATTTGTCTGCAAGATTAGCTTATGTTTGGAGAACATAATTGTCATCATACTGATCAAACTGAGGCAAATCATCAGTATAAAACACATCATAAAGCATACATGTCAAATCAACAGATCTCTCTTCTCCAAGATGATCTACAAAACAATCATTATCAGATCTATGACAACTGGGATAAGAAACAAAATGTTTTGGATCAGCAACTTGTTCTTCTTCAATCAGCGAGCCATGGTCTTGAACATTATACTCATTCCTTGTGGTGATCTTTTGCATCATCTCTTCCACTGGGCTTACCAACATGTCAAGCTTTACCTCTAGAGATGTCAATTTCTCTGGATCTATGTTTTTCATCTCTTCTTCCTTCAACCTTGCCCTTTGGATCAAAAAATGAGCCTCTACATCTACTGCACTGTTCTGCATCTCTTCAAGTGTTGCAATATTCCTTTCTCTCAGCTGAAACTCCATTTCTGGATCAAAGGCACCTGGGTAGTGCAAGAGAGCAGATCCAGGAGGAGGCCTTATATCAACTGGCATCGAATAATAAACTTGGTTAAATCTGGCAGAAAACTGTTGTACTATCTCCCCTGGCAGTATTTTTAGCTGGTTATACTCTTCTATAACCAAGAAAAGGTTCTGTCTGATCACCCACCTGTCGAGGAAAACTTTGATGAACTGCTGGAAATCTGAGATGCTCGCATCAGGCAGGGTTTTGAACCAACTCTTTACTTGGCCTTGAAAAGAAAGAGCAAAAAGCCTAATACTAACATCCTCTTCATCAACTTCAAAAAAGTCAAGAAAAGACTCAAAATTCAAAACATGTCTCTTAGCAGTGATGTTGTCACATTCACCATCAAACCTCGACAAGTAAAGGTAATAATTTGCGAGGAAAGCATGGAGTATAGGAGGTAAAATCAGAGGCTTGTATCAATCTAGAATTTTACAAGGTATAGGGGTATGTACAAATGCTGCAGAATCAGTCTTGGTCTCTTAAGTTTCATCAGTTTGAAGATGGTCATCACAAGATTCAGAAGAAAGGTCTTGATCAAGCTCAAAAGCATGCAAATCTTTGGTATTCACAATCTTCAAAGGGAAGGAATCAAATGCAGGCTAAGGATCTTTTCTCAAATACAATATACTTTGTAAAGCCTTCTTGACATTCTTGGGAAAAGAGAAGAAATAATTTATGAAAAAGAACAAAATGTCTTGGATGAAATTCCAACTTGAATACCTGATCTTTCCATATTGTCCTTTCATGTTACTGCTGGTTAGGTTCATCCTCCAGTGGAGTCCTTGGATATGATTTTGAAACTGATTTAGAGTCGCCAAGTGAATGATTTCAGCCTAGCGGTGTCTGATCATTGCCCACCATCAACAATCAGATCTGAACTTGATTAGATCTTACTGAAGAAATCAGATGTTCATTTCATAAACTAGACCGGAGATTGACTGAAGCAGCATTTATCTACTTTTGCTAATGCAAAGCAAGAGTGTTTCGAAGGCTACCTGGCTAACTTAAGGCTCCGTTTCTGGTTTATAAAGAAAACAACAAAATTTTCTCCCCAGTATGGTCACCACTATGTTATTGCCTAAATCTACCTCAGGCTGAAGGAAGGTAGAGTTCAGGGTAACATCAAACCACGCTTAGTCTGGTAGCTAGCCCTACCAGATCAGGAGAGGGCTCTCTCCGGGTCAATCTCAACAGAGATAATCAATAAGGCTTGAGATGACTTGAAATAAAGACTAATTTTAGGCTAGGTATATAAGTAAAGGAGTTTGATTTTGATTTTGGGGTTTTTTTTTGGAATCAAAGGGAAAGGCAGTTTTGGGTTCGAGGATGAGGCCTAGTTTTTGCAGAGTTCTAAATGGGGAAAGGAAGGCAATCGTTTTGATGCTTTGGATTGAATGAATAGATAGTTTAGACCAGTGAGGAGCTGAAGAGGGCAAGAGGCTTTCAAGAATCCTCTTCAAATAGATGAAAACATGGAAAATTAAACAAAACTGAAGGTAGAGCAAAGCAATCTAATTAATTCCACCTTTATCACTCATTTGTTTAATTTAAGAAGAAAGGAGAATGGAAATGATACACATAAACATCAGTGAACTTAAAATTACATAGAGAAACACACCATCAAAAAAAAAATCCACATGGATCCCAAAGAGTGCTGCAAACCCTGGTCTATTCCTTTGCCAAAATTGCAGAGATGAAATGTACAATGAAATGCCAAGCAATCCCAAATGTCCAACCTCTAAAAATGACTAAGAAAATACAAGATATAGACAAGCCTAACTCATCACCATGCCTATAGGGGTCGAGATCACCATTCTAGGAGCTGTTTCAACCATATCTAAACTAAGAACTGGAAAATAGGCAATGAAACAACTTGCCTCTATATGAGAGGAAACTGATTCATTCACTTACATTTCACTTTTTGGTGAATGAATCTACTAGGATGAGTAAAAATATGCCAAAATTACATCAAAGTCATGAAATTACATCAAGTTACATAAATATTTACATGAAAAATTCAAACTATCCAAAACTAGGCGAAAATCTGAGCTGCTGAGTGAAAACTAGGCCAAAATTCCCAATGCGTCGCGCCTGAAAACTCTATGTGTAGCACAACTTTGAGGCTGATTTTGAAAGCCTTCCCAAAGTCCAAATTGAGTGCAGGATAGCTCGTTGGAAAGATATGCCTGTCTAATTTCCAACCCAAGTGGAATTTCTGAATTTGGTTGCCATTTTCCCCTCCAAAAATCAAATCTCCGAACACTACTTCCCGTGTGTCCAAAAAGTGGCAGAAAGGCCAATTTTAGGGTGCTTTTGACCCTTTAGGCAACCCAAAACTTGTCAAAATCCTTAGGTAATGGGAAGGAATGTATAATTTTTGATGCAAAATCTAGAAATGAAAAGTTTCCCTCCAAAGGAGCTTCCAATTATAAGCACGTGACAAGTGGCGCTACGCGTCGGGGGAAAAATCTGTGTTAAGGCCAAAAAATTCAAAATTGACAAAAGTTTTCCCAAATTTCTTGAAATTTGAACTGAATTTCCACCATCAAGAACTATTATAGGCCAAAGAAGCTTCAGCCAAAATTTGGAGTCTATCATGCTTTTTACGACGCTTTAGTGCCCTCCTGGTGCATGCAGTTCAGTGGTGGAATCACTGTCTCGGTCATAAGAAGTATCCGTCTCCATGAGAATTTGCAAGGTCTGTGTTGTCTTGTATGAGAATTTGGTGTTTTTGATTGGATCGCAAAATATGTGTCACATGGGAGGGAATATTGAGGAATGGGGTAATGAAAGTGATGGGCTACAATCAAGTGAAATTGTGAGTTTGAAAACTGTGTGTTGGGACAACCACTTAACTTTTTGGGATAACTTGGGATTTGAGGGAAATTCACACATGATATGGGGACAATGGGAATAGGATAGGGATAATTAACTTTAGGGATGTAAGGTGAAATGGGAAAAGGGGAATGTGGTGAGCAAATGAACAGTGAGGAGGGAAAAAACAAAGTGAGGGAAGTGGAAATATTTGACACCCAAAACCAATCTTAAAACCCTAGGAGAAACAAGAGAATAGGGTGTGGTTTTTTTTGGTGTTCAATTCCTCACAAAAAAACACCAAATACATATTCATGGCAATGGAATGATTGCATGGACCTACTTGGATAAAGATTGACCGATTTAGTTTGACAAGTTGGAAAAAATAGCAAAAAATTTGCTTTCTGCCATGTGCGTCGCGTGCCTAACCCAACGCACCGTGCACCTCCAATATGCCGCACTAGTGTATTTTTTACACTGCGGAGGCCGACCCAATGTGCCACGCTCCTTCAGTGCGTTGTGCTAGCTGCCCAATGCGCTGCGCTCTGCAACTTCACCACAATTCTACCTCCAAGCTTCTTCCTTCACTCCTCACACCTCTTCTCTTGCTCACTGCTGTCTCTTGGCACATAAATGAAGTTTATTTGAAAATATATTATATTCCAAGGATTTATTCATTTGAAAAATCCATTTTATAATGTTGTAAACTTTGACATTTCACTTTAAAACTCTGTTTTGTTTCCTTTGATCTTTTGGACTAAATGATGAGCTTTCGCACTCTAAAACACCATAAATTTTGTGAAAAAATCTTCACTTGCAATGGAAAAAACTATTAAATTACTTGCACACCACATATTTTAGCACATTTGGAAAATTTGGAGAAGTTTATGGTGAAGTTGGACTTGCAACTCTATGCACCGCGCCACAAACCTAATGTGTAGCTCCCTTTTGAAGGAGGATTTTGGAGGCCTTCCCAGTGTACAAATTGGGCACATGATATCTCGTTGGAAATATTATTGAGTCTAATTTCCAACCCAACTGGAATTTTTCAATTTGGAGTTCATTTACCCTGTCAAAATCAAATCTCCCAAGACTAGTCAAAATGTTCAAAATGAGGCTGCCTCAAGGCAGAGTGCTGTTGCAGTCAACTTTTGAAGGTCTTCCTCAACTCAAAATTGAGTGCGTGATAGCTCATTGGAAATATATTTGTGTCTAGTTATCATTTGAATCATCAAGGAAGTCATTTGGCCAACCAAGCTAGGAGAAATATTGATTTTCCCAAGGTCACTTCAGAGGTGTGTCAATTCTCCTGAGGCAACTGTAGTTTTGACATTTCTCTAAAACCATGACACCTGTGTAAAAAGTTAAGGAGGTTTTTCTTCCTTGGCTTATTTTGGACAAAAAAATCTCTCATTTTTTCCAAATTCATATTTTATTGCTTAGAAACATCATTGGAGTAAAACCTATCCCGATGTGTGGAACAAGGGATTTGTCGAAATGAAGGGGATAAGGGGCTTCTAAATTCTTGAAAAAAAATTTGGAATTAGGGAGGGATGTTAGGAAGTAGGGGAAAGTAGAATTTTAGAGACAGAGGGAGGGAAAGGGGTCCAAAAGGGAAAAACATAGGCCTAGCTTAGAAAATTGCCAAGTTGTAGCAAGAAACTAGGGTTTGTGCAAAAATGAGGAATTTGGGGGATCTCAGTGATAGGAAGTGTTTAATAAGGTACATTAAGGATAGGGGAAGGTGTATGAACATCAAGATACAATTTTTGTTGATTATTTGACCATCCAAGAGAAATTACCTTCAAAACCCTAGGAGAGGGAAATGAACCTTACCTAGGCACAACTGAAGCATGAACAAGGTGTAAAATGACCCATTGGAACTTGACATGATGATGACAACCCTCTGAATGAAAATACACTTAGCTGAATGGTGACATGGATCAACATTTGGACAACTTTCACAGGAGTAAAAGAAAACCCTAGACCTAATACCTAGTGACCAAATTTTTCTTGAAAACTCACTGAAATGACAAAATTTGACCTTGACACCTTAAAATCACCTTGTAAGAGCATGTTTGATCACTGGAGGAAGGATGCAAAGACTGACACTAACAGCTTCAACATCAAGTGGACCCTCATGGAAACCTATAAATAGAAGATACCTCAAGCTCTTTTGGACACACTCATCACACAATATCTTCTTCTCTTCTATTGTATTGGTTCCCATGGGTCTGACGAAGGAAGTTCGCACAAGGGTACACAACTACAGGTTTGAGGCTCACACGCATCTAGGGTTTTTGTTTCTTGATTGCATGCACGTCATTGAGCATTTTCATCCTCGGTCGCACACACAAAGTTTTTCTCAGTGCAAATAGGAAGCTAAAGTCGCACACTCAATAGGTTGAAGGGAGTGACTGGGGTTTGGAGGAAAATCCAAAAGATTTCATTCTCATTTGCACGCATACAACTCTCCTCAGTGTGACTGGGAAGGCAAAGTCGCACACATAGGCCCTTGATCAATGCGACTATAGGTTTGAAGTAGATTTGGGTCAGTTTATCCTTAGTTGCATGCTTACAATTCTCTTGGGAGTGTCTAACCACTTGCATGCAGTGTCTCAGAGAGCGACCGAGAAGTTACAGTCATGTTGGAAATACTGAGAGGGGGTTGAATTAGTATTTATTTTCAGTTGTTATTTTTACCAGTTAGATGAATTATATTTATAACAAAAAATGAACAATACGAATAAATTATTTTATTATTTTATTCTTTACAATAAATAAAGTATGATATATGTAGAGCTCCAATCTATATTTTCCAAGCACCAAATTGGACTTCCAAGGCTCCAACCTATATTTTCCAAGCACTGACTTGGACTTCCAAGGCTCCAACCTTGTCAATTCTAAGGTACCAACCTCAAGGGATCCAACCCTATATCTGGTTCAGGCTCTGATCTAGTTTCTTGAGGACTTTGATCCTCTAGGGCTCCAACCCTATCCTCCAAGGCACCAACCTCGTCTTTACGAGGCTCCAAATTCTTGGGCTCCAACCCTTTCTTTACTTTGTCAAGATATATTTGGTTATGCTTCATGACTCCCAATTTCTTCTTCAATGAGCCCTGACAATATTTAATTATCCCCTCACTTAGTCTCCACGTCACGTCATCAATGACAACCTTGATCTCATAGAAGCTGTCGCCATTGCTCTTCATGTCACCTAAAAACTTTCTCCAAGGTTACATCATGAGGGCCTCCAACAGTGCATCATGGTGTCTTCAATCAGCTAAAGCTTCTCAACAAGATGTCTTCACCAGGATCCTTAAAAAGTACTTCAAATTGGTTCAATCCCAAAGCCTGCTCCACTATAGTTCAACAAGGTTAGTAGGAAGTCTTCCAAAAATATATTCTTCAAGTCTACTCCCAATAGGTCACTAGGCTGCTTCAATAGACCTAGTCTTGTCTAAGAGTAAGCCCAAAATCTCCTCTTAACTATCAATTCAGTACATGCTCCAAATTTGCAAGGCTTCAAGTGTTTTTTTTTTCTATACTGTTGTATTCTACTTCAATGGTAGTTCAATAGTATGCCTTGATGCCAAAGCACTGTCCTCCAAACGATGCACAAAGGACTGCTTCAAGAGATGCTCAAATAAGGCCTTCAAGCATGTTCCAACAACTAAGTATTAGCAGGTTATCTAAAAGCTCTAAGAAGTCTTGTAGCTGCTCTTTTAATTTCTCTGTTGCTTGGCTCGATTTTTGTGCCCCCTGCTCATAAATTCATGCTAATTAACCCTCTTTAATTCTCTCTAAATTTTTACACAACTCCTTCTGAAATATCGCTCAACAACCTCCAAAATCATGGCCAACTCACACATACATTCATGCTGGCTATCTCAAAAATTGTATAACATTGTCTCTTAATTATGTGCATGTCAGACTGTAATAAGCGTGGTCTAGGTCCTTGAATTTCGAGCCGATGTCTGTCAGTCCCTAGATTTTTGTTCCCATTCTTTGAAATAAAGGTAGCCCAGATTGCCTTAAATATTGCACTCATATGTTAAAATGAGCTGCACCAAGACTTATTACAGCAGGTCCGAGGTTTTTTTTTTGGCTACCTATAGCTCTCCTTTAATTATTTGATCTATAACCCAATCAAAATTTAGCCCAAACTATTATTTTCCTGCTCCTCGACCTCCTGTAGTATTTATGTGATGATCACTGAAATTTGTTGGAGGAGAAATGCAGTCCGAACTGTATATATAGTGTTCTTTTGCTAAAGAAATGAAGAGGCACGTCTTTTAGGAGGGAGGCCGACATGTGTGCCAAACTATAGGTCGGCTCACAATTAATTATATTTTTCTTAACTTAAAATATCATTATCTCATCAACCACTAGAAGTTTGGGGGAAAATAAGGGCTCATTAGAAAGGAAAAAATATACTGTATAAGATGTTATAGTAGTCAATTTGGAAGGATGCCTCTAAGGTGGTGAAAACAAATTTTCTTTGTGAATATCCTTAATTTTTGTGTGCATAAGGTGAACAGGACACCATGGCTTTTCATTTGCCTAACTTCTCCTTTGTTTTTCTTCTCCATTGTTTGGCTTAGAAATCATAGGATCATAGTGTCATCATGTAGGACATCCATGTCATCATGATAGTATCCAACATAATCATGAAGGTATAACATCATGTATCCAATAATAGTGTAGTAATATGCCAACATCATCACTCTTCTTTTCACCTTCCTTGATGGTTTCTGGTTTTTGGAAACTTTTCCAAGTTGATTATCTTCAATTTCAATAGTTGAGGTGGAGACATCTTTAGGAGGATTGGA
The DNA here is from genome assembly GCA_034641835.2 of Pinus albicaulis. Taxonomy (NCBI): domain Eukaryota; kingdom Viridiplantae; phylum Streptophyta; class Pinopsida; order Pinales; family Pinaceae; genus Pinus; species Pinus albicaulis. Next base: position 120,506,236 of record CM076577.1, on the reverse strand, counting down.
GGATTTCTTCCTTGGCTTCGCCATATGTGTTCTAATGATCAACCTTCAAGCCGTTAGGCTTTGATTGAAGGTACTAGCTCTGATTCCAATTGTTGGAAATACTGAGAGGGGGGGTGAATCAATATTTCTTTTCAATTGTTATTTTTACCAGTTATATCACTTATATTTAGAACACAAAATGAATAATAAGAATAAATGATTTTATTAATTTCTTCTTTACAATAAATCAAGTACAATATATGTAGGCTCCAACCCTAGATGAAGACACAGATCTTCAATCTCCCAAGCTCCAACCTATATTTTCCAGGCATCGACTTGGTCTTCCAAGGCTCCAACCTTGTCAATTCTGAGGCACCAACCTCATGGGCTCCAACTCTATATCTGGTTAAGGCCCCGACTTGGTTTCTTGAGGACTCTGATCCTCTAGGGCTACAACCCTATCCTCCAAGGCACCAACCTTGTCTTTACGAGGCTCCAACTTCTTGGGCTCCAACCCTTGCTTTACTTCGTAAAGATATATTTGATTATACTTCATGGATCCCAATGTCTTCTCCAACGAGCCCTGAAAATCTTCAGTTATCCCCCCACTTAGTTTCCACGTCACGTCATCAATGACAACCTTGATCTCTTAGAAGGTGTCACCATTACTCTTCATGTCACCTGAACACTTTCTCCAAGGTTACATCACGAGGGCCTTCAATAGTGCATCATGGTGTCTTCAATTAGCTAAAGCTTCTCAACAAGATATCTTCACCAGGCTCCTTCAAAATTACTTCAAACTAGTTCAATCCTAAGGCCTGCTCCACTATAGTTCAACAAGGTTAGTAGGAGGTCTTCCAAAAATATATTCTTCAAGTCTTCTCCCAAGAGGTCACTAGGCTGCATCAATAGACCTAGTCCTGTCTAAGAGAAAGCCCAAAATCTCTTCTTAACTATCAATTCAATACATGCTCTAGATTTTCAAGGCTTCAAGTTTTTTTCTTATATATATTACTGTATTATGCTTCAATGGTAGTTCAATAGGATGCCTTGATGCCAAAGCGTTGTCTTCCAAATGATGCATAAAGGACTACTTCAAGAGATGCTCAAATAAGGCCTTCAAACATGTTCGAGCAAATAGTATTAGTAGGTTATCTACAAGCTCTAAAAAGTCTTGTAGCTTCTCTTTTAATTTATCGATTGGTTGCCTCGATTTTTGTGCTCCTTGCTCAGAAATTCACACCAATTAACTCTTTGTCATTCTCTCAAATTTTGTGCATAACTCCTTCTGAAATATCACTCAACAACCTGCAAAATCATGCCCAACTCACACATACATTCGTGTTGGCTGTCTCAAAAAAGGTACAACATTGTCTTTTAATTCTGTGTATGTCAGATTGTAATAAATGTGGCCTAGGTCCTTGAATTTTGAGCTAGAATTGACAACAATAAACGTCTGTTAGTCCCTAGATTTTTGTGCCCATTCTCTACAATAAATGTAGCCCAGACTTGAATATTGCATTGATCTGTTAAAAATGAGCTGCACCAATACTTATTATAGCAGGTCTGAGGTTTTTCTTTTGGCTACCTGTAAATCTCCTTTAATTATTTGATCTATAACCCAATCAAAATTTAGCCCAAAATATTATTTTCCTACTCCTCGGCCTCCTGTAGTATTTATGTGATGATCAACGAAATTTTTTGGAGGAGAAATGCAGTCTGAACTGTATATATAAAGTTATTTTGATAAATAAATGAAAAGACATGTCTTTTAGAAGGGAGGTCGACATGTGTGCCAAAGTGTAGGTCAGCTCACAATTAATTATATTTTTCTTAACTAAAAAAATAATTATCTCATCAACCATTGGCAGTTTAGGGGAAAATAAGGGCTCATTAGAAAGGAAAAATATACTCTATAAGATGGTATAGGAGTCAATTTGGAAGGATGCCTCTAAGGTGGTAAAAACAATTTGTCTGTGTCTGTCCTTAATATTTGTGTGTAGAAGGTGAATAGGACAACATGGATTTTCCATTGCTTGGCTTCTCCTTTGTTTGTCTTCTCCATTGTTTGGCTTATCAATCATAGGATCATAGTGTCATCATGTAGGACATCCATGTCATCATGATAGTATCAAACATCATCATGAAGGTATAGCATCATGTATTCAATAATAGTGCAACAATATGTCATAGTGCAACATCATTAGGAGAACTTCAAAATATTCTTACAACCATCAAATGATATCATTAAATGAAATATTCCAACAATTTCATCATATGCCATCAAGTGATATCCAAGTCCTTCATGTCCTGTCTCCAAACGTTGTCGATGTCATCAAATGGTCCTCCATGTCACTATGTAATCTCCAACCATGTCATCAAGACCTTCATCAAGTGCCATCACGTATGACATCATCAAGTGTGGTCATTCATGTATAGTCCTTTAATAATGTAGTATCCATCAAGGGTAAGGACATCATCTAGGTTCTAGGCTTATTCATCAAGAGAAAGGATACATGAGGTTATGACATCACAATAATATTTTCCATCCCAATAATGCTATATTGATATCAATGACAACCTTGATTAACAAGTCACTCACAACACATCTTGACGAGTGTGACCAAGGTTCTGAGCTAGGGTTTTTCAGTTGACCATAGTTGACTACTGTGGTATGATGGCTAAATGGTTTCTCTCTGTTGTACAATAATTCTGAATGCTTTCTTTTATTTTTTATTAGGTAAATATCTGCTGGAAGTTTATGTATTGGGCTCAATGTACTCTGTACTGAAGCTTTTTATGACGATATAATAAGAAGAAGATTTGAAAGTGTTTTCCACATAGTGGGTTTTTCCTTGGTCTTTGACTAATCTGGTGTCTCTTATGGTTGTTCTATTGTCTCCTTTGTCATTTCTTATAGTGTTCTATCATCAATTACTACTTATGATTGGAAACATTGTTAATAATTGGATGCACTGCTTAATGCATATTTAAATTGGGTTGAAATAATTGAAACAACATAGAACAATCTGAAAAATTAACACTACCACATTCTCATTTCCCTTCTTATAAATGATATCATAATAATATTCTAACATTTTGGTGATTGTTGTTTGTTTATTTGGAGATGAATTCCTTCATTTCAAGAAGTATTTCATGTTTCAATGATCAATTTTAATATGGAAACTTTTCCCAAGCAGGTATAGAAGTTGGAGATCCATAGGGTGCAAGATAGCCATCATTTCTTTTTCATAAGTGGATTTTCCCAAGTACATACCACATCGTTGTTTGCTGGTGAATACCAATGGTCTCCCCTTTTTCTTGAGAAATAATCCAAAGCCTTTAGTTGAGGCATCAAATTCAAAGATGGAAGTCTTAGTGAAGTTTGGTAGAGTGAGTAGTAGGGTTGTACAAATAGCATTTTTAAAACCCTTAAAAGCTTGATATGCGTCTTCATTGTAACTGAAAGTTCCTTTTTGAGCTAGGTGGTGAGGGGATCAACATTTTTAAAATGATTCTTAATGAAATCTCTATAGTAATAGGTGAGACACTATAAATCTTGTAATTTTGAAGAGTCTTAGGACATGGCCAATCCTTCACTACTTCAATTTTCTTTGGGTCTGCTCGTACACCATTATTACTAATAGTATGACCCAAAAATTCTACTTGAGAGACACCAAAGGCACATTTGGACCTGTTACCCATCAAACTGTGGGTAACCCCATAAGAGAAATTTTTTCTCCATTTTTTGACAACCAACCAGCTAGTTGACAACCCTAAATTGCTTAATACATGATGTTGTGCCATGATCCTCCCCTATTTGTACCAATCAAACACCTGCCACCATCCAACATTTCTCTTGAAGGAAGGTGGGTCATCATTCTACAGGTACTCTAGCCATCTTGAAATAATGTGATTATAGTTAATGTTTTAGGAATTATAACATGGATTATGGGGTGATTTGGATTATTGATTGATCATTAATGTAAACCTGTTCTCTCACTTCACTAGGGGGGTTAGTTTTTTACCCTAGTCTAGTGAGTTCTCCTTTGAGGCCTTAGGTTTATATGAGGGGCACTACTTGGGAGACTTGGATTGAAGTAATGTGAGTGTGAAATTACATACTTAATATTTTACATCATCCCCTATATTTCATCTCCATTATTTGGGCTTGAGGTCATTCGTTCATGTTAGAAAATCAGAAAGGTAGAAATATTTTCTTATGTTGACAATTACCTGTGATATTCTTGTATTCTTATTAGATTTATTTATGTTATTATTTTATCTTCTTCTCATCAAGAAATCATCAAATAAAAAGCATGAATATCAATGACACAAAATATAGGCACTTGGCCAGGTTTTAAAACCCTATGTAGGGGAAAACCCAGTCAAAATATTCCACTAGTAGATTCAAATCAAATTGAGACAATCCAAGACCTTAGACCAAAGGAACTTCCTCTCTCCACCAAGTCAGAATTCTAAATTGATTAACCAAACTTCATTAGTCACTTCTAGAGCTGCAATCCAACTACAACTCAGAATTTCGGTCCCCTAGCTTTCAAAATTTCAGCCCTACTGTAGACCAGCAACTTCGGAATTTCACCCATGTGAGTCAAAAGAGAGAAAATAGTCTTGAAAATTCTTTGCTAGGGTTCCTTCTTCTTTGATAGGGTATTTCCTTCCTCTTTTAGGTATTTCACATTCCTTCTCTTCTCCTGCAACTACAGGTCAAACTTGATTGTGTCTTCTAAATTAGTTGAGTAGTTTCTAATTAATATTGATTTCTGGCTCCCTTTTGAGGCCAACTTGTCTTCTTTGAGGCTGAATTGGTGGAGGAGGCACAAATGACACTTTTGACACAAAAATAATTTATTTCTTTTTTTACAAAGCCCAATAAGGTTTTATTAAATAATGACAAAGAATAAGATTTATGACATAAACCCTAGAAGCATACAATGAAGGTTTAAACCTAAAAATAAAACAATAAACCATGAAACCTGATGGGTCTCCAAAATGTCATTCATTTCACCTTATTTTCTTTCACTTTGCTTCATAATTTTCCATATTCAATAGCTCTATAACCATGCACTAAGAGCATATTCATAATTAAATATGGTTTTAGACACATTATTTTCCAATACATTTATTTTGGTATTTTGAGTAAATTTATGATTAAATATTAGAAAAATAACATGTATTCCCTTATATATAAAAGTTGAATTAATTTTGTGACATGTGTAGGCATATTTGAAGATTCTAAGACAATCATATTTGACCTACAAGACTCAAATTCGAATGTCATCTTCAAACTCTTGAATATTTGAGGACAATTTGAGATCATTGGTCAAACAAATTTTAGAGAGAAATATCAGGGAAATCTTCTCGAGTGTCTCCTATCAAAACTAAGAGAGATTTGAGAGAGGATATGAAGAGGTGCTAATTTCTAGATGTAAACACATGGTTGTAGCCACATGGGATATTTATGAATCTAGGAGAGATTTGTGGATCTACATTTATGATTTAGTTATCTTATTTTTTGTATAAATTGGAGTGCCTTCTCGTCTCAAAATGTGTGTAAAGTTTGGGAGCTATGCTTATGCTTCAATGTAGATATTTGATGTTAAGGATTGACACTATGCTTATGATTGATGTAATGAATACCGTTGTATTTTTCTTTGATATGGTTGTGTGTATTGAAAATGGCAACAAGAAATATTGACAATGACACCTATGAGGCTTCTGATTTAATTTTTCCTTAATTAAATTAGAAGTAAATTGTAATTCCACATCACATGATAGCTTGTAAGTGTTATCTAAGTCAGGAAGATTTAGTTAGTTCAGTTAATTCGAGTTGAGGGTCAAACTAGAGGCATGTAGGGTGTCCTACTTCTTAGGAGCTCTGGTTGAGTTATTTGTGGGTTGTAATTAGTTAACTCAATTATTTGAGTTAAAATCAATTTAACTAGTTCTAACTGAGAGATAAGCTAGTGATAGGTCTAGTGAATTAAATCTTATTTAATTCACATGCAATGATCAATAAATTAACTGATAATTCACTACAAATAGTCATTGCATGTCAGTTCTAAGGAATGCCTAGTTAAGATTGGGGTTAAAGGGAAGATAAGTATCAGTTGTATAATTAGGAAACAGTATAGGTCATGCATGAGGTCATCATGAAGACTTTGATGTATTACACAATAATTAATTTAGAATTTCTTAATTAATATGGGATAAATTATCCCAGGAATGCGTAAGAAAGGCTAGTCAGACAGAGGAAAGCAAGAGGTTAAATATTGGACCAAAATTTCTTAGATCAGTGCTAGGATCAGAGCAGGACCAGAGTGAGACAGTCAACAGAGTGTAAAGGTTTCTTAGGAAGGGAAATAGCATTATATTGTTTCATGTTCTTAAATTTATGAAATATACATATATCAGGGTTTTTAGCTAAGGCTTTCCCCAGATACATCTTGCGTTGTGTGAATGATTGATTCTTTCTCTTACTTGTTTATGTGATTGTATGATCGAAATTGGTTTCCGCAATTTGTAGAATTGATTCAAGTATTTTCTTTTTAGCATATTGCAAGATTAGTTGAATCTATTTAGATATTTATACATGGTATTAGAGCAGGAATCACAATAGAAGAGAAGAACCAAAGTTTGTTTGGACAGGTATATCAAATTTGTAGATTTATTCTTTAGGACCAATAACAGATCAAGAAGTCTTTCACTAGTTTGAGACTCGAATATTCCCTTAAGGGTAATTAAAATTAAATAGCATGGAAGGACAAGATGGAGGTAGTTTCATAGGAAAATAGACTAAAGGAATTCATAGTTAGTGATATTCCCAATCGTGCATCAACAAATTCTCAAAAATTTGATGCATGGAAGAAGAATGTAGCAAAGATGAGAAAGCTTTTGTTAGGAGTTCGAGATCATATTGTCTTGAACCTCCATGGAAAGGCAATTCCAGATGCTATGTGGAAGGCCTTAACAGATCTGTTTCAGAATAAAAACGACCACAAGAATCTGGCGTTGAAGGACAAGCCCAGAAAGATCAATATGGAGGAGGGCGAGACGATACCAAAATACTTGACGAAGTTCACTCAATGTCGAGATGACATTGGAAGTGTTGGTGTGACAACAGCCTAGGATAATTTGGTGAGCCTAGCACTTCTTGGCCTTCCAAAGAGTTGACATAGCTATTAGAACTCAATGAATGGGAGGGAGAAGTCACCAGAGTGGGAGCGATTGGGGTCCGACTTGGTACAAGAAGAGATAAGGCGAAGCACCAGAGACAAGACCTCTTCCAAAGACAAAGAAGAAGAATTTGCATTAGTCAGAAAAGAAAATAAAACCAAGGGAAAGAAGTCCCAAGGAGAAGAGGGAAAGAGAGACTTGTCCAAGATCAAGTGTTTTCACTGTCACGAGTATGGAAACTATGCCATGAAATGTCCACATAAGGCAAGAAATAGGGAGCCTGCAATTGTAGCAGTAGCTGAAGCTCTAGCTTCATAGTTCAAGCTTGATTTTACTCTCATTTCATGCATGACCAACACTCTAATGTGATGCATGTGGTGTCTCAACAATGGTGCCTCGTTCCATATGATGGGGAATAGATATCTCTTCAGTGATTTGGAGGAGAAGGACCTCCAATAGAATATAGAGTTTGGAGATGACGGGAGGTATAGTGTGACCGACATAGATACAATTACCTTTTAGAGGGAGTATAGATCCCTTCTCAGACTAAAATATGTTTTGTTTGTTCCAAGACTAAAGAATAATCTTGTTTCTGTAGCGGTCTTGGAAGACCGTGGCCATGATGTGATATTTAGAAAATTAAAGGTTTTATTTAGACACATAGCCATGAGACATGTGGAAAAAATCGGTGTGCAAGTCAAGAACCTGTATTCTCTTGAGTTACAAGATGAATGCAAAGCTTTGAGGAGAAAAGAAAAGGTTAGAGACTTGGAGTTTGAGAGGGAGCATAAATTCCACATCACATGATAGCTTGTAACTGTTAATTGAGTTATAAAGACTTAGCTCAATTAATTCAATTTTAGGGTCAAAATAGAGGCATTTATGTGTCTCCTAATTTTTAGGAACCCTGGTTATGTTATTTGTGAGTTGTAATTAGTTAACTCAATTATTTGAGTTCAAGTTAGTTTAACTAGTTCTATTTGAGAGATGAGCTAGTTATAGGTCCAATGAATTAAAACTGATTTAATTCACATGCAGTGATCAATCAGTTAACTGATAATTCACTATAAATAGTTGTTGCATGTCAGTTCTAAGGAAGACCAGTTGAGATTGGTGTTAAAGGGAAAATAACTATCAATTGTATAATTAGAAATTTGTACAAGTCATGCATTAGGTCATCAGGAAGCCTTGGATGTATTAAATAATAATTAATTGGGAATTTCCTAATTAATAGGGGCTCAATTAGCCCAGGAAGGCATCAGCAAGGTTGTTCATGCATAGGTAAGAAAAATATTAAATATTGGACCAAACTTGCTTAGATCAATGCCAAGATCAGAGCAGGATCAGAGTGAGACAATCAACAGAGTGCAGAGGTTTCTCAGGAAGGGAAATAGCATTGTATTGTTTCATGTTCTTGACTTTATGCAATACACAAATAGCGAGGTTTTTTAGCTGAGGCTTTCCCCAGATACATCTTGTGTTGTGCGATTAATTGATTCTTTCTCTTGTTTATGTGATTGTATGATTGAAATTGGTTTCCACAATTTTTAGAATTGATTCAAGTATTTTGTTTTAGCATATTACAAGATCAGTTGAATCTATTTAGATATTCTACAGTGCCTTCATTTAATGTTTGATCAAGGTTTTTCTCAACTTTCCACCTCTCGTGCACTTTGTGATGGCTACCTAATGAGTATGAGATGTATTCTAATGCTTTATCTTTTTGGTTTCTTTATGTCCATTTTAAGTCTTCTAATTAGATACAATGGTTACACTTTTTCATACTCATTTCATTTATGTTCTTTTGCAGGTTAAGCACTATTGCTCTCATTTCATAGATTCATTGTTTTTCAATTTGTTGAATAGATATTCATGAATGATTTTAATTTGACAATGCACACATTAGTAATTTCAATTGATCTCTCACTGCTTTCAGAATAGGTTGCCTTTAAATTTCATAGTTTAAAAATTCAATGCTTTCTTAGTATAAGATTTGCCGCTTTCTAGACTAAATTTACTTTCAAGTCATTAGAATAGATTTAATTTTTTGTTGGTAAAATATATTTACTTTCATGTCACTAGAATAGGTTTATTTTCATGTCAATAGAATAATTTTACTTTCATGTCAATTGTCATTTCAATTTTATAGATTAAAAGATTGCTTTCCAAGTCTAAATTTGAGACTTTTGAAAAAGAAAAAGTGTGCATACTCATCTTAGACATTTTTCGTGAATATGTTTTATTTTAGTTTTGCCATTTCTTTCAATAGATTAGGATTCGGTTTTTGAAATTGAAAGTTGATTCTTAGCATATGTTGTGCACGTATACTTCGCAAGTTCATGAACCCGGGTTTTTAAAATTTAATGACAAGTACTTTAACTGACAATTAAATTACCCAACATTTTTGGTGCCATTGTCAATGACATATACATAGGGCTTAAATTTCAATATAGAATTATTTTTTTAGCTTCAATTTCATTTTTTTAGTTGCATTGATTTTTAGATGCATAGTTAAAATTCATGTTAAAATTCATTTAGATGCATAAATTTCAATCCATTTTGTACTATAAGAGTTTCGACCTCTAGAATAATGATCAAGTGTTTCTTGGAAAACAAGGAATACATTGAAGGTTGGTTGCAAATAGTGTCTACGCCACAACTTTCATCCATTCTTCAACAAATCCTCGCGCCAAATCCAGATGTGCAAATGGTCTCTCATATCCTAATGGGCATTGAGGTATATTTTTCAAATTTGGATGTGAACACACTAGATATTTTGATCCGTAAATGTCTTCATTGGAAATAATCATACACTTGACAATAAGAACTTTTATTTTTCAAAATAGAGTAGGATATAATAGGGGAATAAAACCAAGCTTGGTGATGATTTTGAGTTTTTATTTTCAAGTTTTAAGTTTGATTTCATTGTCTTGGATTTTTCAGTTTTGGTGGTACAGTAAGAGCCATCTTGTTTACTAGCCATTACTAGGAAGATCTACAATAAAAAAGATGTTTTTGAATAAGGAGAACAAGTGGAGTTTAGAGAGCTAAAATCTGAGGTTTGAGATCAATTCTTATTACTTTAATTCCAATTTCAAATGAATAAATAATTGAAAAAACTCCTGAGTATGCTCTCTTCTTGCGCCTTGTTGTGACTTGGAATATCAGAAAGGAAAGTTGGATAATTTAGCTTTGAAATTTCACAATAAAATTCATAGATCTAAAAAAAAATGACTAGGAGATCTAAATTTACTATTGAATCTAAATTTTGTTCTAATTTTGATCTCCAATTCATAATTTGATTATACTCTATGTGCTAACAAAAAGATAATTCAATTTGATTTGTATCACTTAAATAAAATTTCGTGTGTGTGTATATATATATATATAACAAAAACAAAATACAAAACACAAAAATTAAACTAAAGAAATCTCACAAACTAAGAACTGGGTTCTCGTAATTTTTGGATAGGAAGTGCATAATATTTTGATGAACAATCCTTGAAAATTTCAGCCCAATCCTCTTCATGGTTTTTGATAAAATGAGGATCATCCCTGGAATTCATTTCGATTATATCTTGAGATCCGTGTATTAGATCAATCTCATGTTTGGTATGCAGAAGCATTATGACCATAAGAACCTTCCTACAATATTTCAGCCTAATCAGATTTGCAGTTTATGAGAAAATCGTTTCTGAAGTTTACACAAATTTGGAGTTTTGGTTGAATATTTTCTTAATTTTTATAAGAATAAATTGGTTGTGAGATCCATTGATTTTGGAAAGAGCATGAGTTCAATTGAAAATCAAACATCTTGGTGGCATGAAATTGCTCAACAAGTGCTGAGGTGCAGTTAGACACTTGGGATTTTTTTTCTCAAAAATATTGAATTTATTTTGCTAGTCGTTTGTCAAATTATTGCCTCGTTAGTCAAATTTGTCTAATGGTTAATATTTTTAACTTTAAATAACGTTTTTATGGCTTCTATTTTACAAATTTGAATTATGGCCCATTAGTAAGTTTTTGAAATTGTAAAATAGAGGTCATGAGTTCAAATCCAATGAAGGACAAATTTTTTTAATTGTTCAAGAATTTTTCCATACCTTAACTAGGAAACAATTTCACCACCATGTGGCGACATTGGATTGGTCCACGTGGCAATGTATTATTAGTAAAAAATTACACAGTCATCACCCAAGTGTCTGCCATGTCACCCTGTCCAGTCAGCAGTCCACATCACTACCACATCATCATTACCACATCGTAATCTGCAAGGTCATCATTGCCACATCATATACCACGTGGCACTCCCTAGTGCTGCCACGTGGCACCCATGCACTAAATTTTTATTGTTTTTACAAAACTTCAAACAACTATAATTTTCTCATACGACGTCCATTTGAGGTGATTCAAGCATCGCTGGAAATATCTCGACGAGCACTACATAATGAGATAGTTTTAAGTAGAATTTGAGACAATAAAAATGGTCATTTTTATGGATTTTGCAGCAACTCGACTTCAAAAAATAAATAATTCATTGAAAACATGTTTATTTTCTTTAACCTGGTTTTTGAATCGCTGAAATTGGACATAAAATGAAGAAATTATCAACAAAATACTGATGGTTAGTCTAAGTGCACAAGCCTCCTGACCAATAAAAAGTGCATTTCAGTTTTATTTATCTTTCTTGAATTTATATTATTGACACTATTTATGAATTTGTTGCATATATATCGTATTATTTATGAGATTTATGAATTTTCTGATTTCTCTGTGAGTTTTGAGCCCTTCACTTATGTATTTAAGCTAAACTCATGCCATTAGAACTCCTCAAGCTGAGATTTTTACATGTATTCTCCTCAATTTCCATGATAAGTTTCACGAAATTTCGTAGCAAATACTCTGTTTTTATAACTGGAGTTGCTGTGAAAGTTGACTAAACTTTCCAATGACTAGATGAGCTCGAGGGATATGAAATTTTTTATTTTCCCATTTATGATGACCCCTACTGCATTCATAATGACCCCAAAAACTAATTTTATGACATAAATAACCTTTGTAGATGTGATTATTTTGAAGAAAAACTTAAAACCCTAACTAACTTAACCTAATTAACTCAAAGACAAACCTAAGTGTTATCATGGACAACATGTTACACTCTTTTATACTCATTCCATTTATGTTATTTTGCAAGTTAAGAGTTATTGTTATCATTTCATAGATTCATATTTTTTCAATTTGTTTGATAAATATTCATGAATTATTTTAATTTGACAATGTACACATTAGTAATTTCAATTGATTTCTCACTACTTTCAGAATAGGTTGCCTTTAAATTTCATAGTTTAAAAATTCAATGCTTTCTTAGTATAAGATTTGCTGCTTTCTAGTTTAAATTTACTTTCAAGTCATTAGAATAGATTTACTTTCCTGTTGGTAAAATAACTTTACTGTCATGTCACAAGAATATGCTTATTTTCATGTCAATACAATAATTTTACTTTCATGTCAATTGTCATTTCAATTTTATAGATTAAAAGATTGCTTTCCAAGTTCCGAATTTGATACTTTTGAAAAATAATGCTTGTGCATACTCATCTTAGACATTTTTCGTGAATATGTTTTATTTTTGTTTTTCCATTTCTTTCAATATATTAGGATTCCATTGTTGAAATTGAAAGTTGATTCTTAGCATATATTGTGCACATATACTTCACAAGTTCACAAACCTTGGGTTTGACAATTTAATGATAGGTAATTTAACTAACAATTAAATTACCCAACAAAACCCATGCTAATAAATAATTTTTCTTGCATAATAAAATTTCTTTTTCTTTCTTTTGAAAAATACATTATATCATGACTCAAATACAATTATGAAGACTGACACTAGTTACATTCTTCAACACTCCCTCTTAACTAGCGAGGTATTCATAATTACATATGCACATGGATGAGCGCAACATGATATGTTTCTATGAAGAGTCATAGCACACGCAGTGCTATAGATTAGATACTTGACCAAGGTATCAAATCGGTTGGGACTAAGGTGTGTTCCAAGCTTTAGCCATTGCAGGTACCATCAGACTTCAACTCTAACACCAACCCATGGTTGTAGGTATTGTATCCAAGGTCGGAGCTCCACAAGACCAACAATACCCTCCCTACTTCTGGATCTAGACATCATCACATGCTAACTAGATCTCCTCCCAAGCATCTTGCTACCCCAAGATGTTTCATCTCTCCCTATAAACTAAATCAAATATATACAAATGTCCATGTATGCTTCCAAGATTTCCAAAATTATTATGGAGAGATCTACCTGTATCATCACAACCCCAATTAGTATTTTTTTTAAATATATACAAGTTAGCACAAACCTCTGTGGTCTTCAAATATTCAAATGTTTCTTAGGTCATCATCATCAAACATATATTGAAAAAAGTTTATTTCTTCAATAAACACAACTTCAACACTTTCTTCCAAAACAACTAATTCTCATTTACAACTTCACGAATATAAATCATGATTAACCATTTGTAATGCTTTAGCTATTGTTCTATTTCATTATTTATTCAGTGCTTTTACTATAGCTGTCACAATATGTCCTCCCTCTTAGCTGGGAGAAATTACATTTCTTTATCCACACTTATTCTTTATAACGAAAACCTCTTTCTTCCAACCACACAATCTCTTTTATTTGTATCATCATATCATCGAAGAGAATTGAACCTTTCAAGGCTTTATTCCTTTAGGAAAATCATTCTTTTTGTGGCAACAAGAATATCCATTCGTTTTTAATCTCATCATCCCCTCTTTCCATCATGCTCATCATTTTTATCAAGTTATCTTCAATTATGAGGTAGGTGAACATCTTCAACATCTTGAAGATCATCTACCTGCAATAATTCAACAAGTACAACCAAGTACAAATATACAAGAGCATGAAGTTAACTTTATCAAAAATATGGTTATCATGTCATTACAATGGAAGCATCAAAACAATAAAGCCTTAGATATCCAAAACCTAAACCTAGTTAGGTTCATAATAAACAAGAGTTACATCTTTTATATCCTAGACTTCAATAATTTTGCTAGGGTTTTGTCACAAACCCTATATTCCATCATTGAGACTTAAAGCCTTAGATATCAACAACTAAATATAGTTAGCAATCCAACCATAACATTTTCAATATTATGCCCTAGGATTTCATGCTAAACTCTAATAGGGTTGTCACAAACCCTAGATTTCATGAAGACAACTAAATCATGCATATCAACAACCAATTTAGCATTCTAGAATTTCATATACATGGTTTCATTATTGTTTTCTTATATCAATCTCTTACTTAAGGGTTTTATCATAAACCCTAGATACATACATCAAATTCCAAAATTAGATATACAATAATTTGAACTAGACTATGGTTTCAATTATGTGAATGCTCATACACCCAGGTTTTCATCTTACTTTAACTGTTACAAGGGTTTTGTACATAAACCCTACTGTATCAAACCCTACAAACTAGGGTTTTATCATATAACCTAGAAATTAGTAACGAACCATACAAACTAGGGTTTTATCATATAACCAAGACATTAGTAACAAACCCTAAAATATTAGGGTTCTATAACATTAACAAACCCTAATCATTAACAGAGAAGGATTTAAATAATAATGTTTTTCAGATTAATCACATCATTAGGATTTGGTCGATGTTTTGAACCAAGTCATGTGGTTCATCCTCAGGACAAAGGTGAAAAAATCAATTGATCCTAAAGAATAAATATCAAGGATGCATCAAGGCCCAAAACTAGCCGTTAGTAAATTAGTTATTAAGTTAATTAAAAATAATATTATAAACTAGTTGTTAAGAATTACTTATTAAAATATTATTTAGTTATAAAGTAGCTCTTAGGAATATATATATATATATATATATATATATATGTATATTAAGTAAATAAATTTATAATATTATAAAAAATAAATAAAATAATAAAATTATAGGGGTTCAACATTAGAATTAGCCATTAGTACATAATTTATTAAATAATCAAAATAATATTTAGTTATAAATTAAGTCTTTATTTATTTTAATTATAAAAATCATCATTAATTAAATTAAATTATAATAATTATATAAAATTAATAATATAAGAAAGGTTAAAAAAGGGATAGAAAGAATTAGAATATTTACTAGAATAAGTTTAATAATTTTATTATTATTATTATTATTTAATGAGAATCCAAATAAAAGAAAAACCTTAAAATAAGCAATTATTCTTATTAAAATTGAATATTATAGAAAGAAAATTGGGCAATAATCATTAAAAAATGAGAGGAGATAGGGGGTGGAATCGAGAAGAGAGGGCTGAAATCTAGCTCTTACTTAATTTCCAACCATCATCCATGTTGATATTGATTGCATGCTTCTCAATCTCGATAGCCTCTCTATGCTTCCTATGGTGGAAGTCATCAACCCTAGCAATGGCCTTGGAATCTTCAATGCACACATGGTGCTTGGATTTCTCCGCATGTTTAGCTAGAGCTGATGAGCAGTAATGATTGCACCTAATGTCTGGTGCATGATATTGGATTCTCTGGTTAATGGAGTGACCCGTTTCTCCAATGTAGGGAATCCCACGGGAACAAGGGATTGAGTAGACACCTTTCATGTCTTTAGGGTCTACAAGGCCCTTAACAGATTCAAGATAAGTTTTAATCGTATTAAGAGGTTTGAACGAAGAAGAAAATTTATTCTTTTTAAGGATATGGGCAATCATGTCCATGGTCCCTTGGATAAATGGGAGATGAACCTTAGAGATCAACATGAGCTGTATTAACCATTAATTATTTACAGGATTTTTTAAAGGCTAGTTCTACTGTATCCATTATTTTCAAAAAATTTAAGAAGATGAGATTTCTCTTGCTCCAGGTGGTTCTCATAAGAAATTTTCAGAGCACTAGTTGCAAGAGTGCTAAGAACACCAAATTGTTGTGCTGGAAAATGATGAGAATTGGCTTGAAGATATTTTTCTGTGTGAGTTTTCTTGCAAAAAACTTGGTGAGAAACGAATCCATCATTCATTCTAGAGAGGAAGATGTCAAGGAAGGGAAGACACTCGTTCACCTCAACCTCCATTGTGAAATTGATGGAATCTGATTTGAATTAAGATGGATAAGAAACAAATCTAATGTCTCGTGCCCATGGGGCCAAATGACGCAAGTATCATCAACAAACCTTTTCTATCTTTTAGGGTGAAATTGAGCTAAGGCTAAAGCCTTGGTCTCAAAATCCTCCATGAATAATTTAGCAACTATAGGGGAAATAGGGGAACCCATCGCAACCCTGCAAGTTCTTACAAAATAAGGAGACACAATGTCATCTTTTGTCATCTTCACTTTTCTTAGTTCATTCTTGAGACTAGCTACTTGTCCAATGTTCTTGATGGTGAATAGTTCAGAGAGAGCTTCATACATCCCTTTTGCAGTATCTATATTGGATATTTAGGGAATTGAGTTATCCTTAACTCCATAAACAATTAGATTCATATCCAAGATATCAGTTTCCTTGTATTTTTCTTTTCTGCATCATCTGGGGATTCCTTGACTTTTCCTAGTACAAAATCCAATAATTTGTGCTTTGCAAGGATGATATATATCATTGTTAGGTGGATAAATTGTTCTTGCGGACAAGAAAGATCTCCCTAGTATCACAAGGATAGCTAGAAACAAACAGGACAAATGTAAACTACTTTCTCTAGATTATATATGATTTAGAATTTTCTATGATGAAAAAATGACCTACATGTGATTCAATGCTAGTTGAATTCTTCTTTCCCTTCACTCCAAGAAGTCACCTCTTAATACCCGCAATCAAAGACATGGAAGAGAATCAAAAGCACCTACACAATATACTAATTCATATATCATAAATCTATCTTAATGATCAAGGAATTTAAGAAATAAGTCATTCAAGTAAACACATAAACAACTTATTGAGAAAACAGGATCCATTTGTATTATCTTTAAATAAAAGAAGGAGTCTTACAACTGCGTTCGCCTTGATGTCGTACAGGTCCTTCCAGGGTCCGGAACATGCGTTTTCCTTTGGTCTGACAAGCCCTTCCACTCTTTGAACCAGCCTAAATACGAGTGTGTAATCATTCTCGCATGGATAATGGATAGCAAAAAGAGTATGTTTCTTCAGAAATTCTCTTCTCTAATGTAGTATAAAGTAAAAAGCAAGTAATTTTTTACATATCAGTATCTACCCTTGAGACTGAACCAAAGCTTCAATTTATAGGAGGAGGAAAGTGGTTACAGCTCCAAAATGGAAGGGATAGAGTCCTCTTATCAAGGGATTAAGTTCCAAAGACCAAGGAATAGGCTCCTTTTATGAAGGGATGAATGCTCATAAATGGAGGGAGTAGAGGCTTCGAATGGATAACGCCTTCTAGAAGCTTCCAGCTGGGAGAATATTCGACCAGCTGGGCTTCTAGAATTTACTTTTTCCTTCAATTTACCTTTTACAGGGGTCCGCACCTTTAATGAAGAAAATGTGTGCTCGGCTCTGTAGTTTTTAGAGAAAAAAGGTGCGGTGCCGCAGGTAAGGCTAAGGAAAAGTGCGGTACAAGTGTTTTTATGCTTTTTACAAGATTTTCTCCAAATTCAAGACTTGGTTTAGGAACTTTAGGGTTGTAGACTTCTAAGGGAGAATTATATAGGTATTGATGAACCCATATAGACAGTAAAATGTCATGGTGACAAAATAATGTGTAACAGATTTCCCCCTAAAGCACGAAGTCTGAGATAATTCAAAGAGTGAAGTGCTTTATCATTCCAAGGATTGGCTCGTGGACACATCGGTTGAGACTTGTAAAAACATTTAATGCAAATATATATATATATATATATATATCATTGCTGAGGTAGGCATTCCCATACTCAGATCAAAACTAACTAAAATGTTCTGATATAGAAATGATTCTAATATTACATCAATAGTAGACATAGTATATTGGACGCAACCATCTGTCATGAATATTCTACTGCATAATGAATAATAAAACTCCTTGCAACCTGGATGGTGGAAACTAGATCCAGGGTCTTGATTTCTGCTACCCAAACTAGTACGATTCTATCCATGCGATTGATTGTGTCAAAGTCGAACATGGTAGAAACCACTTGATTACCAATCAATGATGTGAACCGTTAACAAGTGTAAGAGAAACCACCAATAATGACAATGGATCTCAAATTACTCAGTACAATCCATGAAGTGTGAATAAATGATTTGAAGTCGAACACTTCATAGAATCATCCAATCAGAGGTTAATGATGTAACCTGTCGTTGAAGGCGAGAAATATGCCATTAGGGCATGTAGATTCCAAGGTACTAATAGGATTCTAGATCAACTTCCTAGATAATATGTTGTCGTCGATAGAAAGTGACACGTTGTAGGAAAACCCACAACACAAAACCATTAGATCAAGTTTTGTAGAAATATTTTGCAAGGACTGACTCAGGGATGGTCAACGCGAATGGAGACAAATGTTTGCAAATGAATGGTTTATTTGAACTATCCTCTTGAACACATAACGACACTGCAGATGGTTTGGTGACAATTGACCTAAAGCTAATACCCAGAAACCGGCTGAAGACTTTCAATATGGTTTGATTAACTGATAGGCAAAGGATTTTCCCAAGCCAAGTATAAGTGTGACAAAAAGTGTCGTGTTCAAGAGTGGTATACTGCTTTTAAACAAAGTATGACAACTGGATCCATTTTCTCTCTTTTTCCCCCACCATTTCTGGCAAGTACCTCTTTATTTTTGACAAGCTTGAGGAGGATAACATTTGCTTTTATATAATATCATCCTTCGGATGAGTCCAACTTAGTTTAAAATCGAACACTAAGAAGGAGTGGTTCGTTCCTGTTTATAATTTACAGGTCCTTTACTGTTAAATTTTAACGAGTCTAGTATAGGAGAAACTTAGCGTTTTTCAATTTTAGGGAGTCAGAAGAAAAACTTAAGGAAACTCCGTGGGAGTACTTTTTCATAAATTTAGTCTCTCAAGCCTAAAAAAGGATAAAATAATACAGGAGAGAACTCTATTGACCATGATTAGTCAACGTATACCTTTTTTGTAAATAGTCCATTTCAGTCCGGAAAAGGGGTAAACTTATACTTAAAGGATGAATGTTCATTTCCTTTAACGAGTTCAAATAGTCAAGTACTTGACAATCTTTTCATGTTTATAGAGTCTGAAAAGGGCTTAAAAGAGAAGTCAAGATTTCACTTTTTTGTAAGTTTTAAAGAGTTTGAAAAAGGGATAAAAATGTACTCATGGTTTTCTCTTTTTCGTAAGTTTTAACGAGTTCAAAAAATGGATAAAAATGTACTCATATGGATGACTTTCAATTTAATTTATGAGCAGGAAAAGACGAAAAGAACTTGACATTTTCATGTGTTTTACGAGAATGAAAGATAGAAAAATAATCTCAGGATTTTCATGAGTTTAACGAGTCTTGAAAATAATAACCGAAATGGACTCAAGATAGGTTTCATTTTTATAAAAGCTTGAAACAAAGTAAAAATCATGCTTAAGATAGGCTTGTTTCATTTTTACACAAGATTGAAACAAATAGAAAACTGTGCTTGAGATAAGTTTTGATGCCCCCCAAGAATAACATGCTAGAGCGCATGCCCCCCAAGCTTCATTTCATTCAACTAAGTAGAATACTGGTTACTAATAGCTGGATGAAAAGAAGGTTCATTTACGAGATCAGATGAAAGACTTGAATTGACTAGGAGAGGATTTGTTTCATTTTTTAACGAGGTTGAAACAGGAAAAGAACCATCCTCATGGTGACCTGTTTCATTTTTTAATGAGGTTGACACAGTAAAAGAACCATCCTCATGGGAATCTTGTTTCATTTTTTAACGAGCTCGACACAAGAAAAGGAACTATGCTCAAAAGGATTTGTTTCATTTTTTAACGAGGTTGACATAGGAAAAGAACCATCCTCAAGGTATTTGTTTCATTTTTTAACGAGGTTGGCACAGGAAAAGAACTATCCTCAAAATGATCTGTTTAATTTTTTAACTAGGTTGACACAGGAAAAGAACCATCCTCAATACCCACTGATTCATTTTTTAACGAGGTTGACACTGTGAAAGGAACTTTCCTCTTGGTATCTGCTTCATTTTTTAACGAGGTTGACACAGGAGAAGAACCATCCTCATGGAATATATCAATCTACTCTCTACAATATACCTATATAACCTACTGATTCATTATTTAATGAGGTTGACATAGGAA
This sequence comes from Pinus albicaulis, assembly GCA_034641835.2. Classification (NCBI taxonomy): domain Eukaryota; kingdom Viridiplantae; phylum Streptophyta; class Pinopsida; order Pinales; family Pinaceae; genus Pinus; species Pinus albicaulis. The sequence continues at coordinate 120,485,729 of CM076577.1, read as the reverse complement.
AAGGACTGTCCTCATCTAAGGCATGTTTCATTTTTTAATGAGGTTGACAAAATAACATGAACTTTCCTTTGACCAATTGATTCATTTTTTAACGAGGTTGAAACAGTAAAAGGAACTATCCTCATGATCCACTGATTCATTTTTTAACGAGGTTGACACAGTAAAAGGAACTTTCCTCTTACCAACTGATTCATTTTTTAACGAGGTTGACACAGTAAAAGGAACTATCCTCATGACCCACTGATTCATTTTTTTAACGAGGTTGACACAGTAAAATGAAATTTCCTCTTTAACCACTGATTCATTTTTTAACAAGGTTGACACAGTAAAAGGAACTTTCCTCTTGGGTATGTTTCATTTTTTAACGAGGTTGACACAGTAAAAGAACTGTCGTCATCTAAGACATGTTTCATTTTTTAACGAGGTTGAAACAGTAAAAAGAACTTTCCTCTTTAATCATTGATTCATTTTTTAACGAGGTTGACATAGTAAAAGGAACTTTCCTCTTTAACCACTAATTCATTTTTTAACGAGGTTGACATAGTAAAAGGAACTTTCCTCTTTAACTACTGATTCATTTTTTAACGAGGTTGACACAGTTAAAGGAACTTTCCTCTTTAACCACTGATTCATTTTTTAACGAGGTTAACACAGTAAACAAAACTTTCCTCTTTAACCACTGATTCATTTTTTAACGAGGTTGACACAGTAAAAGGAACTTTCCTCTTTAACTACTGATTCATTTTTTAATGAGGTTGACACAGTAAAAGGAAATTTCCTCTTAAGTGACCTTGTCATGGCTTCCAACTAGAAGAAAGACATGTCAAGGGACACTCCTCGATCATGGCTTCCAAAAGGTCTTCATCAAATGGAAGAACAATTCTCTGGAAGGAACACATGTCAAGGGTCTCAAAAGGGATAGGAACATCACGTTCAAATAATCCAATAGAGTTTTCCATGTCAATTACCGGATCTAAGTCAAAGGAAGTCAAGCAAACAGTGAAAGGATCGCTTCCATTGGTAATTGAAAACATGGGACTGGTTTCCACATAATTAACCCGTAGCGGGGTAGATACCACTTCCATATAAGGAACATTTAGGGGTGTCGGATTATTGGTAGTCAAATCAAGACTAGCGAATTAAATTTGGTCAAAAGTCACAATGTTTCCATTGTGAGGGAAAGAAATCACGCGAAAGAGTGTCGATATGACAGCTTTCATTGCATAGACATAGTCTCGCCTAAGGAGTAAATTGAAATCCAATGGGCCTCGAACTGCCATAAGATCAATAGAGACAATTTTACCTTCCAAGGTAATAGGAAACTTAGGAAGGATCCATAAAGTTTCACTAATGGTTCTGTTAAAAGTTGACAGATTCTGTGTAATAGGCACAAACTGAGGGGAACCCAAAGCTTGCCAAGAAGTTGAGGATAAAATACTAACAAAAGCACCTTCATCTACATTTGTGCGATGCACATTCTTACCACAAATCTTCACAATGATTTGGAAAGGGGTGGAGGAATGAAGATGAGGTTTTGTCAATCTATTCCAATCAAAGGAAAATACCTCAATACTTGGAGGGGGTGTTGTAGAAACAAGTGAAATGCCCCCTGGCATAGAAGAATCTGATGTAACAAGAAGAACTTGAGCAATATGAAGTTCACTCTCTACAGGGAGAATGGGATCGACCGAATGTGAAATTGAGTCGACCACTTGATAAACTAATGGATCATCAACCTGAGTGATATCAGTTTCAGTCTCCAATGGAAGAGTGGGATTGAATATACTTGGAATTAGATCAATCACTCCGTCAGTTGACAGTAGTTTGGGAGAAAGTTGACGGTAACCATTGGAATTTTTTCTGTGGAACAGTAACGTTTTCCAACATTTTTGAGGCTTCATACATGAGAGGGAAAATGTGAGTTTGATGACTCCCTTTGCATAACCTACAAGGAAACCTAACTTTACCCTTTTTCCCAGGAACCTGACTATCACTGGTTGATGGATAAATAGTAAGTTGATGGGATTTTTCTGACCATACTTCCAAGACCTTAGGAATACCAAGAAAATTGATAAGGAAGTGGTCACCCTTACAAATATTCCAAGGGAATTTGGGTTTACGATGCATGTTGGAGGTTTCCTCAACACTACTAACACTTACAGCCATGGTTGGCTGGTTGAATTCTTTCTTATCTTTCTTCTTCTTCTTCTTCCCTTTCTTCTTCTTCTTAGCCACTTGGTTACTAGTGTCAAGGATTTTACCAAGCGAAGAGGAAGAAAGGGAGGAAGAAATATTGGATGAAGAAGGTAAAGCGTCAAAATGAGGTTGGTGATGTTGAGATGGTGAACTCTATTGAGGTGAAGCATCCGGTTGAGGTGGAACAATTGGAGTATTTGGGGCCAACAAAGTTGAAAATAACCATATCAGTAAACCTATTGTAAATCCAGGTAATGCCAATGTAGCCATATAAGGAGGACCAAAATTTCCAAAGCAAGGAAAGGTACTAGGATTCTCGTTAAGAGGGGTTCCTTGGTTGGTAAATTCCGGAACATTTTCCATTAGATTCAGCTTCAGTGAATTTTATTAACAATTTAAAACTAAAATTAACAATTCACAATTCACACCTAACAATTAAAATTCACAATCCACAACTAAGGTCTCTAAAAATTAAAACAAACAAATGAACATGCGCTACCAAATCTAGGAGTCAAACCACACATAAACAGTAGATTCCCGCACTAAGAAACACTAGTTGGTGATGAAATCCAACATTGTAGAATTTTAATGCAGAAACGGTAGTTGGAATAGTTACCCCGACAACCTACTTAATGAAACAGACCAGTGCAAGTTTCTCCACTTAAACCATCTCGAGTGAAGATAACCCTCCGGAGAGTCCAAGTGAGTATAGTTGACGTCTGCTCCAAGTACAATGGGACCTTCCCTCCACCGTCACCTTGGGAAAGAATCATAAAGCTTATAGCCACTAAGGTCACCAATGGGAACAAATATACCTGGGGGAACAGTCTACGATCCGATATACATGCAAGGGCAGAGTATCTTCCTCAATAGTCTCGAGGGCTCCTTGACATAATCCAAGGCTTATTGACAAGTGACCCTAGGCTCCTCGACAATGGTCTATCTGAGGTTTACCATTTTTAATACATGCACATCTTCTATCATTCCCAATGAGATAGGTATTATTACCTCACTATTTCGGATATGCTCTTGTGCTTGACTCCTTTAGGAGGAGCTTCCCAAAGCATACATGCAAAAATTGGAAATTCTCCTACCGTAAGATGCTACTTTTTGTTTAGTTTCTTTGGAAAGTTAACTACAACCTATTCCAAAGCACTAATCCTGAACTAGATTTGTGGAAAGAGCCCTAAAAATGTAAAAATTACTAGATGAATTTTATTTAGCACTGTGTTATTTGGGTTGTTATTACTCAAAGGGTAAATGGATATGAAACCAATGGTGTTATGACCCGACCCAAAACTGAATGCAATCGAATATGATAATGTAATCTTTTCAATTCGATGAATCCTAACTAAATTAAGGAGAGAGTTTCCATTCACTTCCAACAATGCAAAAATTGACCAATAAGAGAAATATAAAAAATTCTCTAATGCACTAATTTCATCAAGAAAAACTAATTCTAATCAATTCCAAACTTTTTATTTTTATGTTTTTAAAACAAGCATAAAAACATGTAAATTCAAATAAAAGAAAAATGATCTAAATCTATGATTGATTTTTCAGAATGTAAACTATGCAGTTGTAATCTATGCACAATTCACTTGAAAAGTATACAAATGTAACCTATGCACATTTTTCATTCATATTCTGAAAATGAGAATTCTAATAATGCAAATGTAATCTATGCAAGAGAATTATCAAACACAAGATGATTCTAATGTAATATAAAGAACCAATCAATTGTAAGTAAAGAAAATTGGGTGAGAGTTCCAAAGATCAAAAAATAAAAATGCTCGAAGGCGATTAAAAATCAGACACAATTTAGCCCCCCCTAAATTTTTTGCAAAAACAAAAGAAAAAAGATGCAAAATTGTTAATAGACTGAGACAAACCTTGAAATAATGAACAAAGGAAATCAAATTAAGAATTTTTCAAAAAGAATATTCAAAACACCCAATTAACTTAACGAAGACTAATGAGATTGTAAGAGTTGCTGAAAGAAATTCACACAAGGCTTTTGACAGTCAAAAAAAGTTTGGGTAAATACAGAGAATCATGTAATCTGGTTCCAGAAAAAATAACTTTTATTTTTTCAAAAGTTTTCCGTAAGTCCGCAGGTTTTAAATAAAAAAGGTGCGGTACCGCACTGTTTGTACATAAAAACTGCGGAGATTACCGCACTGTTTGTACATAAAAACTGCGGAGATTACCGCACTGTTTTGAAAGAAAAAGTGCGGAGGCCGGAAAACATATAGAAAAAATAAAAAATATGATCTGCTTTTCAGGAATTCTAATAGATAATTTACCCAACCCAGTGCAGACTAATCAAAATCAGAAAAACTCTTTCAAAAGTCAAACTCAAAAAATAAAAAATAAAACTAAGTTCAAGAAATCCCCAACGGAGTCGCCATTTTGTTAGGTGGATAAATCGTTCTTGCGGACAAGAAAGATCTCCCTAGTAACACAAGGATATCTAGAAACAAACAGGACAAATGTAAACTACTTTCTCTAGATTATATATGATTTAGAATTTTCTATGATGAAGAAGGGACCTACCTATGATCCAATGCTAGTTGAATTCTTCTTTCCCGTCGCTCCAAGAAGTCACCTTTTAAGACCTACAATCAAAGACATGGAAGAGAATCAAAAGCACCTGCACAATATACTAATTCATAAATCATAAATTTATCTTAATGATTAAGGAATTTAAGAAATAAGTCATTCAAGTAAACACATAAACAACTTATTGAGAAAACAGGATCCATTTGTATTATCTTTAAATAAAAGAAGGAGTCTTACAACTGCGTTCGCTTTGATGACATACAAGTCCTTCTGGGGTCCGAAACAAGTGTTTTCCTTTGGTCTAACAAGCCCTTCCACTCTTTGAACCAACCTAAATACGAGTGTGTAATCATTCTCGCATGGATAATGGCTAGCAAAAAGAGTATGTTTCTTCAACAATTCTCTTCTCTAATGTAGTATGAAGTACAAAGCAAGTACTTTTTTACATATCAGTATCTACCCTTGAGACTGAACCAAAGCTTCAATTTATAGGAGGAGGAAAGTAGTTACAGCTCCAAAATGGAAGGGATAGAGTCCTCTTATCAAGGGATTAAGTTCCAAAGACCAAGGAATAGGCTCCTTTTATGAAGGGATGAATGTTCATAAATGGAGGGAGTAGAGGCTTCGAATGGATAACGCCTTCTAGAAGCTTCCAGCTAGGAGAATATTCGACCAGCTGGGCTTATAGAATTTACTTTTGCCTTCAATTTACCTTTTACAGGGGTCCACACCTTTAATGAAGAAAATGTGCGGTCAGCTCCGCATTTTTTAGAGAAAAAGGGTGCGGTGCCGCAGGTAAGGCTAAGGAAAAGTGTGGTACAAGTGTTTTTATGATTTTTACAAGATTTTCTCCAAATTCAGGAAATTTAGGGTTGTAGACTTCTAAGGGAGCATTATATAGGTATTGATGAACCCATATAGATAGTAAAATGTCATGGTGACAAAATAATGTGTAACAATCCTCTTCTTCCATGATCTATATTTGGTGGCTCCTTCTAGTTTTTATTTTATTTTATTTTATTTTATTTTATTTTTTTCTGTCTTAATTGAAGATGCCATATATTTTACAATATCTCTCTTGATATAGATAATAGGCCTTCCTATTTAACACTCTTATATTTTCCTTCTCCTTATGGTCTTCCTTGAAAATTTTCTTGATCCTTACTTCTTATATCCCTTTTTCAATAGGTCTTCAAGCCGCCCTTTTCCTTCTTATCCTTCACCTTATCTCTAAGACCATGTTATAAAATCAGAAAGGCAAAAATATTTTCTTATGTTGACAGTTACTTGTGATATTCTTGTATTATTATTAAATTTATTTATGTTCTTCTTTTATTTTCTTCTCATCAAGAAGTCATAAAATCAAAATCATGAAGATCAATGGCACCAGATATAGGCACTTAGCCAAGGCTAAAACCCCTTATGTAGGGGAAAACCCAGTCAAACTTTTCCACTAGTAGATTCAAATCAAATTGAGACAATCCAAGAATTTAGACCAAAAGACATTCATCTATCCACCAAGTCAACCTTCCAAATTGATTAACTAGAATTCAATAGTCACTTCTAGTCAAACAAATTTGACCCATGTACAACTCAAGATTTTGGTCATCGAGCTTCCAAAAATTTTTCCCTATTGCAGACCAGCAACTTCAGCCCTTCCTACAACTTCGAAATTTCGCATGTGTGAGTCGAAAGAGAGAGAAAATAGTCTGCAAAATTCTTTGTTAGGGTTCCTTCTTATTTGCTTCCTCTTTTAGATATTTCACATTCCTTCTCTTTTCCTACAACTTTAGATCAAAATTGATTGTGTGTCTTCCAAATGAGTCGAGTAGCTGCTTATTTATAGTGATTTATGGCTCCCTTTTGAGACTGACTTGTCTTCTTTGAGTCTGAATTGGTGGAGGAGGCACAAATGTCACTTTCGACACAAAAATGTTCTTTTTTCTTGTTTTACAAATTCTAAGAAGGGTCTATTAAATAATGAAAAATACTAGGACTTATGAAATAAACCCTAGAATCCTAAAATGGAGGCTTAAATCTAAAAACAAAATAATAAATCATGAAACCCATGCCAATAAATACTTTTTCTTTCACAGTATTTTTTTCTTTCTTTCTTTTTAAAAATACATTATATCATGACTCAAATACAATTATGAAGACCAAAACTAGTTACATTCTTCTATAATTCATTAGGATCGACACTCTTTTATCTCGATCCTTGAGTCTCAGCCAAAAAATTTTCCCTAGAGGTTGATGAAGCTAAAAGAATGTTAAAGAATAAAATGGAAACAATGAAGGAAAATAAAATAAAATTCAAAACATGGCTGGGACATTAATTAGCATGGTGGGAAAAAGCATAGCATGAGCTATTGCCCCCTCATTAGTCATCACCAAGAGTTCTGAGCACTTTATGCTCCATCACATAATAAATGAACTCTTGCATGTTACAACCCTAATGAGCGAGAAATTGATTACTAATTAAGGGGTAAATAAATTCTAAATTATTAAAAGCAAGTTTGGGCTCCTAAGTTATGCTCCCATTCAATGCATTATAAAAAATAAGTAAAAGGTGCACCAGAGGGGTGGAAAAACTAGGCCAAGGGAAGGAGTAACTCATGTCTTTACGATTTCTCCCTCCTTACATCTATACACTTGGGATGATGGACCTCCATCTGTTGGTCCCATTTCCATTGCACCTTGCCCTGAAGTTATTCCTCTCCATTGCCACTATTATCACAAACACCTATGGATTGAAGGGTTGACCTAGAACATGTCACCTCCCCCTTAGGGGTTGGAAATGCCTAATAGGGTTGAGAAATTATCCATCCCTAACACAAGTAGGGAAAAATTTTACGAGACTTAATATAATTAGATATTTGAAGGTGATATTATTTTAAAGTGTTATTATGCCCTTAAAAAATAAGTATGGTCCACTATGATGCATATATGGTCATTGTCTCTAATAATTGGTGGCTTTTACTTGATCTTGAGATGATTTTTCTAGGTGGTCCTTCACATAAAAATAGAGGCATTTGAGGGCACCTTACATAGGTATTAGAGGGAGGAATGTATTCAACTCATAAAGGTATAGGTTCCTGAAAGATATATTATTCTTTATCCTCCCAATTGTCCTCTAAAATTCCCATAAAGAGTTTTGTTCCTTACATTTATGTCTAGGAAAATATTTCTCATCATAATTGTAGTGGAGACATTTAAGTTAGCACTCCACCATTTTAGCATGGGTTGATTGTGGATCTTGAGAGAAGATGAAGGATAGTGATTGATTGGACAAGGAAAATGAATAATTTATGTTTTTTTTTACTTGGTCATTCACCACCTTTCGGGCTTCCTAACTCCTTGAAAGACTTCTATCCAAGTAGGAGGGCACACCATTAAGGCTTTGTTATGTATCTCTTGCTTTATGCCATTAATAAAACATTCCCTAAAGAAGGTATTCAACATGCATTTGGTGTGAAAAGAGAGTTTCTCCAAATTAGAGATGAACTCTTCAAATGTACCAAATTGTTTAAGTTTGGTTAGGTGTCCCAAATAATGAGTTTTTGGTTCAAAATGTTCATAGAGTTTCTACAAAAAATTGTGCCAAATAAACATAACCTCAATGGAATTTCTTATGCCACTTCCAACATTAAATATATAAATATAAGCTACCCACATGAATTTTTCATTAAGTCATTAATGATTCCATGCATGGAAAAACAATGTTCCATCTAAGTGACCTAGCCTATGGGTATGGAGCCATCAAATTTGTTTATATCCACTTTAGGTAGTTGATATCACATTTGAGCCATATGTTCACAAATAAATTGGCAAGGTTTCAACCCTGTGTGATTGGATGATTCAACTCTCTTTGGTTGGTATTTATAATCCTTAAATCGATTGTATATTTCCAAGAGTTGGGATACCTATTCTAGGACTAAGTCTAGTTTGGTGAGCTTTGCATTGTTGATGGAAGCTAAGTTTTGCTTGGTAGGGGAGTGCATGCAACCTAGTTTGTGTTACAACTAGTTTCCAACTTGGAGACTTAGTTTTTGAGTTTGTGGTTTTTGGTAGCCATAGGGATGGGTTCCACAAGAAAAATGTTTCTATAGGGTAGTATTGTTACCACAAAATATAGCATTCCTTGGAGAGGGAAACCCTATGAGACAAAGAGCTAGACTAAGTGCTAACAATGTGAAAATGGCCCACTGTCACCACTGCCAAGGGCCCCTTATCTTTACAAAATTTCTTTGATGGGAGGAGTCCTAGTGTTGAATAATGTAACTAGTGTGAATCTTCATAATTGTACTTGATTCATGATGTAATATATTTGTCAAAAGAAAATTGTATTACTAACTTATTAAAGCATGGTTTTCATGCTTGGGTCTATGTGCAATAGGTCAAAGCACCCAATGGGTGCTCTATGACTTTTCTTGAGTCAAATTTATTATGTAAATCCTTCTTTGATCATTTATCTTAGTCATGTTGAACTCTCCATCCATCATCAAACTCAAATCAACCTCAAAATTGGCTCTATTCTCATCATCTACAAGCAGAACTATCAACCATTCATGTGAGCTTAGTATTATATGCAATAAAAACTATAAATACCCTAATAAACTTGACTCATTTGGAAAAAATATGAGTTTGTGGTATGAAGTAGGTGAAGTGCGAAAAAGAGTGTTAAATTGCAGATCGAAGGTCATCTCTGAAGGTCGAAGTTTTTGTTGGAAGTTATCATGGCTAAAATAAAGGTCTATTAAAAGTCAAAGTCTTTACGGGACTGTGACTCTATTACATGAACACAATTGTTGCAAATTAAAGAGTGAATTGCAACTCAATGGATGGAGGGGTAAAATTCTGTCTCAAAGGTCTTGGTTGTATCACTTTGGATTAAGTCTACTGAAGGAAGAGTTGTGTTTAGTCAATTTAATGTCTTAAATTTCTATCATAAATTACCGACCGAGTTTAATAATATGATGAAGTGTGGTGCACTATATATGCCTATATGCCCTTCTTTCTTACTTCGTTGTGTATTTTATATATTACTTTTGGGGGGTTTTGTAATTTATGCCTAAATTTAAGAACTGAAATTGATCTAAGGAATGAAATCTAAGCTTCTAAATGAAATCTTTAAATGCTAGGGAACAACTAAATATGAAGAAAATTTAACGATGAAAAATTATTCTTAAAGAATGAAGAAAATGAAATGTTATTTTTACCCTAAGAAAAGGAATTGACTTACAAATAACTCTTAATGAAATGAATGAAATATAAAATCTAAAATAAGGAAGAAAAATAAATTTTAATTAACTAATCTAATTTGCATAAAAATAAATCAAACTTTAGATGGTTAAAATATGAGATATGTTAGACTTATTCTAGGTCAACAAAACATCTATGGAAAACATTTAAATAAACTGATTCTTCATTTCAAAAAATCACTATTCTAAATCTGATTAAATTCTACTGATCTTTAAATGATATTCTATCTATCAACATGACAAAATAAAACCATATTTTACCTTATCCATCGAAAGCATTAATTCTATGAAAACAAAGCATTTAATCTACTTTTAAAATAATAAAAGTACAATTCTATTCTAACTCTGTCCTAGTTTTAAATCTATCTAAGAATGATCAAAATATAACTTCTAATCAAATTCTATTCTACATTCCATGGAACAAAATCATAAAATCTATTACTATGAAATTCAACTACTGTGCTAATTGAAATCAATTTTAATTAAGGTAAGCAAGAAATGACAGAGTATCTATTGTGCAAAAAAACATGTTTAATCTTAAATCCTATGGTTGTCATGTAATCAAATGCATGAATCTATTCAATTGGAAGATGACAGAGTCACATTCATGTAATGATTCAGGTGAGCATAAGATCTAACAGTCAATTGCAAATGTAAACAACTAATTCAGAAAACATTTAAAAAGCTAATTGACATGGAATTAAACTATGAAACAGTGAGAAATTAAACTATGAATTGACGAGAATCTAACTATGAAATGACTAGAATCTAATTATGAATTAACGAGAATTTAACTAGGAAATTAAGCTATGAAATTGATAGTAAACTAAACTACGAAATAACTATAAAAACCTCCTTTTCGTATAGGGGCCCTCTGCAACAGAGCGAGTGTGAAATCTACTTAGACTATCCATGCATCAATGATCTGGAACTGGTCTTATTTATTAGCAAAACAGAGTATAAAAGCGTATCACAATATTATCACAAAATTAAACCTATTCCCGGTTTCAACAGACTGATATTTATACAATTTTTTGGATTATAAATGTTTGAGAAAATTTCACCTATGGAAAAAAAAAAAAAAACTAAGAGTCTATTCAGAAGCAAAGTCTTCATGGCTTTCTCTTGATTTTCTACGTAAGAGCAAATCGAGAGTCTTCGTCCGCTGATTTCGTTCCTTGACTGATCTTTGACTGTGAGTGTAGGCATGATTCCTTCTCGAATTCGAACAGGTAAGTAGGATACGATCCATATGTGGACCATTTCAAAGCTACCCATATGACTCGCTTCTTCATTTATTCTTGAAACCTTTCAAACAATAATGGTGGCTGCAGAAATAAGCTACAAAAGTGCACGAATTATGTAGCTAATTACAAAAATTTATCTAAATAATAAGAAACATTATAATATAAAGTAGAGATCATCTAAATGCATTATCAGATGTAAAATATGTCAATTATCATTGATTGAGTTTATAGTTTTGTGAAAAAAGGAAGAAAAGATGGTGGAAAAGGATGTCAAATTAGGAACAATTTTGAGGTTCAACATACCCCCACTAAGAGACCATTGCATGTCCTCATGCAATTTCCAAAATTATGAGCCTTCACCTTTCACTGCATTTTTTCTGATACCTCTGCTATTACATCCAACTTCCTCTTCTTTCTCTTCCTTGGTTTCTTCATGAAGTTTTTTTACTTCAAACTAATGACTTTTCTGTTCAGAAAGCTATTTATTTTCTTCAGTTTCTTGTTCCTTTTATACTATAGCCCCAAATGTAGACTAGTATTATCACTTATGAACTTTTCTAAGTGATTATGTTCCTTCAAAGAGTCATTTTCTTGCTTGATATGCATGTTCAGTATCTCTAGTTCATAGATTTCTTGCTTCAAAGTTTTCACTATAGGTTCTTGTGGACTGGTAGGCTTCTCTTCAACACTTGGATTTGCTTCTTCATGTATCTTCTCCAAGGACTCAATGTAGTCATAAATCTCCTATTGTACCAGGTCAATTTCTGGGGTCCTTCTGCTTGCACTGTGTATAGGACTGTGTATAGGAGAGGTAGTAATAGGCGATGGTACTTGGGGCTCTTCATCTAAATTAACATATTTCATTTTCTTTGGGGATTTATTCTTCAAGGTTTTACAAAATTTGGAGCTTATCCTTGGCTGTGGAGGGCTTAAGATTTCTGAGTCTATAACTTTTCCCTTTTCCTTTACATTACCTATCTTTTTGAACCCACTCTTTTTCTTATCCTTCAGTAATTCTGAAATGGTGACTTCTTCTTCTTCTTCTTGTGGTTGAGGCGGGGACTTGTCTTCAATGCAGGTATCAACCTTTCTCCTCCTAGTTCTTTTGGTCTTTTCATCCTTGGGCTATTCTTGTGCTTCTTCTTGAAAATTATTTCTGATTAGGAAACTTTCCCATGAGTCTTCTATACTCTTTAAATTAAATTCAATGAGTATATTTATCAGTCTATCATGATACATGGCATTGTCTATAAATTGGAATCTTTTCTGCACATTTTCTGACATTTTCTTTAAGCTGTTCAATAGGAAGTATGAGAGGTTTTTTTCTCTGTCCTCTAGGAAATTCATTAACAATATGACATGGTAGACAAACATACAACCAAATCTACCCTCGCAAGTAACAAATTTTTGTATAATTAACAACATGTTCCTCCATTTGTTTTTAAGTTTCGTACTAGAAATTCCCTTCTTAAAAATAGTAGTGTCCATACCTGGATTCTTCATAAAAATCTTCCACTATTCACCATGAATTTCCCTATTGTTGAACCATATTTCACTGGTTTTCAGAAGTTCTGTGGCTTCTGCTATGAAGGCCTCTGTCACCGAAAACTTTATGTCCCCAATTTCTACCTCTGTCTTTTCGAAGGCTCTCACAAAAGATTTAGTGACCTCTTTGTGGAATCCATCTAACTTCTCTATGAAGTGGAGCCATCGTACCTTCTGTAGCATTTCCTTCATTTGTGGATAACCTTCCATGAATTTTTTTCCCACCGGCTCAGTTCTTACTATTAGACCCATGTATCTGTCGCAAGGATTTTTCACCTTCAGAACTATTCCTTTTCGACCAAGAGGATTGAGGTTTTGGATCTGAGTTAAGGGTATCGAAAGGAGATTTTAGAGACGTGTAGGTAAAATAGATATGCGGGTGAGGGTTTAGGAATGTGAATAAGTGGGTTACAGAATGAGATATGACCGTTAATCATTAATGAATGAAATCAGTCTTGATCATTATGGGATGTGATACAAATGAAGTGGTCAAATTATGGATTTGTGGTGTGAACTGAGTAGAATCAGTTTTAATGATTAAAAATTGAGGTGGCAACATATGATCATCTAAATTATATACACTAATTTATTTGAACCTTATTATTTAAACAATTTTTTGTAACATACCTTGGAACTAACCTTTGTTGATCTTCATTTTGTCTTGATTCCTCGGGTGTCTTTCAACATGACCTTCAATTGAGTCTTTAGTTGCTTCTGTTCAATATGCCCTGCTTCAAAGTGTAGCAAAGCTGCAGAATGTGATGATAGTTGCAGATTATTCTGAAAGCTGCAGAAATGTAACAATTATATAGCTACTCTTTTATTGCTTCTGAAAAATAAAGGGAACAAAGAATTTTGGGATTTTTTAGAATGGAAGAAAACATAAGATGTCAGAGATGAACTTTGATTTTCACCTTGTATTCTTTGTATAAGGATTCCAATCATTTATTGGTTTTCATACTTATACAATATTTTTTTTTGAATATATATCTATATCTATATATATATATATATATATGAAAGTAAAAAGAAGACTAAGTTGGGGAAGAAAAATGAATCTTCTTCACCAACTTCATATCAACATTGTCTTGAAATGTTTTGATAATTCCTCCTTTGTAATTGGTTTATGATAGACCTTTAGTCGATGTCCATTCACAAGAATAGGTAACTTTTCTTCATCAATTGTCCTTATCCTGACTTCCCCCTTGTCAAAGGCTTTTTCGATCTCATAAGGCCCTAGCCAATGAGTCTGGAATTTTCCTTAGAAGTCTTTGAACTTTGAATCGAAAAAAGTGCCCAATCTCCTGCTTGAAATTTTCTTTCTTTTATGTATTTATCATACCATTTGGACCTTTGTTTCTGAACTAGGATGGTTCTTTGAACTGCATCTTGCCTGATCTCATCAAGCTCATTGAGTTACTCCATTCTGTGTTTTTGGGCTTTTGATAAATCAAGTCCCAATCTAATAGTTGTCTTGAAGGTTTTGATCTGGAATTATATTGGAAACGAGACTTGCTTCCCATAAAAATGTTCATAGGGAGTATGTCCTATTGTATTCCTCCATGTAGTCTAGTAGGCCCATAAGGCTTCAGGAAGCCTATCTACCCAATCCTTCCTATGTGGATGTACAATGTTTGTGAGGATTGCTTCGATCACTTTATTGGTGGACTCCACTTGTCCATTTTCCTGTGGATGATATGTGGTAGAATTTCTATGTTTGATCTTATATTCCTCTACAATTATGTGCACCATCCTAGATGTTAACTGAGATCCCTGATCTGTCACAATTTCCCTTGGGACACCAAACGAGTGAAAATATCCTCAAAGAGAAATGAAACTACAACATTTTCATTAGCAAAAGAAAGTTCTTTAGCCTCTACCCATTTAGTGACACAATCAGTGCAAACCAGAATGTACCTATTTTTTTTATGGTGGATTGATTGGTCCAACAAAATCCAGAGCCCATTTCTCAAAGGGTTCGATGAGTACCTGAGGTTGTAAGGGAATTTCATTTGTAAGAACACGTTTCCCCATTCTCTGACAGCTGTCACACCTTTTGACATACTCCTTGGCATATTTAAAGATGGATGGCCAATAATATCCTAAACGAAGGATTTCATAGGCAGTCCTCTTATCAGCAAAGTGTCCACCACAAGGTTCATTATGGCATGCCTTCAGAATTTCAGGTATTTCATCTTCTCGTACACATCTCCTGATGATGAGAACTGGACCTGTTTTATACAATTCATCATTTACCCATGAGTATAATGCACTTGTTTGAATTATTTTTCTCTTTTCTCTAAGAAATAAATATGCTGGAAATTTTCCTGTGGCTAAGTAGTTAGCAATGTCTGCAAACCATGGAGATTTAGTAGATATTTAGAAAATATATTCATCGGGAAAATTATCCTCTACTAGAGTATCATTATTGTTGTTTTGAATTCTAGACAAGAAATCAACAACTGTGTTTTGTTTTCCATGTTGCTCTAGAATGGTGATGTTAAATTCTTGTAGGAGTAATAACCATATTTTTATTCTACCATTAGTGATAGATTTATTCATTAAATACTAATTGCAGAATGATATGCATGAATAAAGGTTTCATAGCTGGTGATGTAGTGTCTAAACTTGTTAATAACATGGACAACAACTAGAAAATCTTTTTCATTAACAATGTAATTTAACTCAGCAAGAGTCAAATTTTTGCTTGTGTAATAGATGGCATAGGGGATCAAATATTTTTGTCCTAATACAACTCCCAGAGCTGTGTATGAAGCATCTGTTGAAATATGAAAATGTATTTTCCAATTTGGTCATCTTAAGATGGGTGCCTCAGATATTTTTTCTTTTAAAAATTCAAATGCCAATTGGCAATCAAGATTCCAACTAAATTCACAATATTTGGTAAGAAATTTGCAGAGTGGAGATGCAATTTTTGTGAAGTTTTCTATAAATATTCTATAGTACCCTGTAAATCCAAGAAAACTTCTAACATCCTTTGGACAATTTGGAATTGATAATTTGGAGATGAATTCAAGTTTAGATGAGTCTACTTTAATTCCATCCCCTGAAATGTGATGTCTTAAAACAATTCCTTCAGTAAACATCATAAAGCACTTTTCATGACTTAGTGAAAGATTTGCTTCTTTACATATTTTAAGAACCTTTTTCAAAATTTTCAAGAGCCTCTTCAAAGGAATTTCCCTAAACTGTAAAATCATCCATATATACTTCCACACAATCATGTATTAGATCAGAGAAAATTCCTAATATTTCTCTTTGGAATGTTGCGGGTGCATTGCATAATCCAAAGGGAAGTACTCGGTAAGCATAGGTTCCCCATGTTCAGGTGAATGTGGTTTTGTCTTAGTCTTCAAGTGCTACTTGAATTTGATTGTAACCACTAAACCATCCAAGAATGAGAAATACTTCTTCCCTGCAAATGTATCCAATACTTGATCTATGAAACTCAATGGGAAATGATATTTTAGAGTAGCCTTTTTCAGTTCTCAAAATTCAATGCATACCCTCCATTTATCATTATTTTTAAGTACAATCACCAAGGGATAAACCCACTCACTATCTGAAATTGGATAAATGAAGTTTACATTCAACAATTTTTGTAATTCTTCTTTCACAATTTCCCTAAGATTTGGCTTCATCCTTCTTTGAGGTTGTCTGATAGGCCTAGAGTTTTCCTCAATGTAGATATGATGTATGCAAGTCTCAGGATTAATTCCCTTCATGTCAATGTACTCCCATGCATATGCAGAAGAATGTTTTTGCAAGTTTTGATTAAGTCTTCTTGTTGGAATTTCTCCAAGTTTTTGTTTATGTTTAAAGATTTTCCTAGAAACAATTCAACTACAAAGTTACCAAATTATTCCATAGAATATAAAGACATTTGTCTGGATGAAAAGTATTCAATATTGCACTGTTCTTGAAAATTATGATCATCTTCAAATTGTGAAGTTGTTTCAAAATTTTCTATTGAATTTAAAATTTGACTTTCTTCACTAATATGAGAAATAGTAAAGAGAGGTTGTATATCATTGTCATCATTAATCCATTCCTCATTTTCTATTTCTGTGATTGTTTTTATTGGAGGATATAGAGTGATTTTATTTGTTGAATTACCATCAGAAATAAACATATCACCAGATCTACAACTAATGAAAGCATCAACTGTAGCTAACCAAGGTCTTCCCGATATCAATGGATGTCCCCCTAGGTTGTTCTTGGGAGTTAAGATCATAAATCTAAGGACACATATATGTCTTCTAATACACCATCTGTCTTGATTACTGATTTGTCTGCTAATTGCAGTAATGTTGGTGTATAATGAAGGTTTGGAAGCCTAAGTTGTTCCATGGTTTGTTTTCTCATGATGTTTATGGCTTCTCCTAAGTAAATCAATGCATTTGGAATCTCAATACGATTGATGTTTGTTTTACAACTGGACTTCCTAGGTCCAAATATTTTTGTATGGCTATTTTTCCCATCATAATGTCTGCAATTTTTCCTACTAACTGAATCATTTTTACTTCTTTTGTTTTTCTTCCTGATTTTTTTATGCTCAACTCTCTTATTGTTTTACTTATGATAGGAAGCTATTTAATGCCATGTAACAAAGGAATTTTGATACAAACGTTTTTCAATTCATCTAGAAAATCATAGTGTTGAGGAGGTAAATTCCCTCTGCAGACAGAGGTGAACCCACTAGCCTAGATCGGGTCTAGCAACAATCAAGTCATGCAATGAAATTGGTTCCTAGTTACAGAAATACAAATATCGTGACGAGTAGCCTACCTCAAATCCCACGCAGTTGTTGTCGAAGAAAAGATGATGTTTCCCGTCCCTCTCTTGACATATCATGATCCTTCTGTTCGACACGTCCGAACACTTGTACACATGCAAGGAAACAACAACATACAACGTAAAATATAAAGCATGTAACCATATATCAGTCAGAGAGGATATAATTCATTGCATTACATAAAGAAATGAACACATGAATGGAACCAAAATTAGAGTCTCTTATGTTATAAATGACAAAAGGGAGATTACAACCAAATGCTCTGATGCTATGATCTTCCTTCGGCGAAGCTGACAGTGGAGCGTGTCTCAAAAAATCCTGTCGGGAATCTGGACGAAGCTCTCTCTCTTCAGCTTGGCTCTCAAAGGTTACCTGGCTATAGTTTCCTTCCTACAAGTTCAGCTAGCTTGCTAATGGAGAAGGAAATATTTTATAGATGGAGGAAGGGGAGTTGGGATCCCTATAATCATGGGATAGGCCCTATCTCTCAGGAAGGATCCATGATAGGTGGAAAACCACTTCCTATACATGGAGATTTGGAGCCAAACCACTCAAATCCCTTTGATGATTCATCCAGGAGTTTGTTGGAATCAAAATTCCACCATTTATTTTTAAAAACATCCCTTATTAAGCTTGGTGCGAGTGAAACACAGGGACAAAGTGCCAGTTGGCACGCCCTCTAGTGTAGATTTCCCCCATTGGCGCGAGGGATGAACTGACTAGTCGCGCCAAGGCTAAAACATCTATTTTTAGGGTTTTTCAGAGGAAAATTTCTTCAGGAAAATGTTTGTCCTTATGAAAGAGGATGCCATGAAGGTGGTTTCAGGACATTTTACTATTCACAGGTCACAGGAATAGTCCTTTAATGTACAAGATGAGGGATTGCAGGGACGGTGAAAAATTGATGTGTAACAAATGCCCCCTAAAGCACGAGGTCCGAGAGAGAGGGAGGGGTGAAATGATTTATGAGAACGTGCCCAACTAAAAACACTGCCATCGACAAAACTGCATACAAGTACAATTGATATCTCTGATACATGATATGTGGTATGGGCACAGCCATCCATAATAGAGTGTACAATAACTGGGATCCAAGGTATGTACGCAACCATCCAAGAAGGAAGGATCAAAAAGTAGACTCAGGTATGGTCGCAGCCATCCAATCAAATGATTCATGTAACTAATCATTATAATACACAAAAATCCGCAGCTTGGGTTTCATTAGACAATACCAAAGGTGTTGTGCTCCATCTCAACCCGAACAGAGTACAAGTCCAAGCATGTGAATAAGTGAGCTAAAGTAGAACATGCAAGAACATCGTCAGATTACCAACCAATAATGAAAGCTGTTAACAGGCGCGAGAGGAACCACCAATAATGAGGATGGCCCTCAAGGTAATAGAGGTACAATCCATAGAATGTGAATAGTGAGCTGGTGTCGAACACCCGTAGAATCATTCGATCGAAGGCAAATGATGAAAACCTTGTGTCAAATGCGAGGAACCTGCCATTGAGGCATGCAGGCTCCAAGGTACCTGAAAGGAGTCTCTAGATCAGCCTCCTGGATAATGAGCTGAAGTCGACAAGAAGTGACCTTGATCGAAGGTGGGCCATAGTGTTTCCCACATCATCGATGCGAGATAGAGGAACATGATGTTTTCGAATCAATATCAGTAGAGAATCAGAGGGAGGGTGAAAAATATAGAGGCCAACTTCTCTTGAACATATGGGCGGCACGACACTAGATTTGGCAGTATTTGACATCAAAGGATCTGAGGTCATGGTGATGTGGAAAAGAGCAGATGAGCGGTCAAAAGAGATTACCCAAACCCATGGAGGCAAGCAGATAATGAGATGAGATTTCCCCAACCTGACACGAATGCAGACAAGTGCCATGTTCAAGAGCGACATACTGCCGACAGGACTATAATACTAGTTCCATTTTCCCCCACCATTTCTGGCGAGTACCCCAATTATTTTTGAAAACAAGCTTGAAGGGGATAGCATATGCTTGCGATATAAGTTTGTCCTTCAGAAAAATCCAACCTAGTACATTTAACGAGCCCTAGGAAGGAGGAACTCAGGTATCGTCATTACGATGGAGTTCGATGTCATCAATTTTTAACGAGTCTGACAAAAGAAGAACTAGGTGTCTTTTCGTGTTTAGAGAGTTTTAAAAGATAGCGGGAAAGAAAACTCTAGCAGTCCCTTTTTGTAGATAGTCTCACAGATCCGAAAAGGTAGAAAACTATGTCTGAGAGAACCTCTTAGTCGTGATAGGCTAGGGTATTCCTTTTTTGTAAATAATCTATCCCAGCTCGAAAAAGGGGTAAACGTATACTGGGTAGATGTTGTTTCGTAGCCAATTTAACGAGCTCAAAATGACAAGCGACTCGGAAATCTTTTTATTTTTAGAGAGTTAGAAAAGAGATGAAATATGACTCTAGTAGTGACTTCTTCATGTTTTTACCGAGTCCGAAAAAGTATAAAACACAACTCGTGTCATCTTCCTAGTCACGCGAAAACTTGTCGCTGCACAAAAAGCAAGTGTAAAACCCATTTTTCGACAAAAATATGATAATATATTAGAAAAATAAGCTTCAAAACCTAATTTTTATTTCGAAAAGTTATAAATATAACCAAATAGTAAAAACATATTTAATTTTTACTTTTTACCTCTTGTGCAGAGCAATAGTGAGTTATTTCCTTGCGATCTTACAGTGACGATTGTGGATGATCCAGTGCATCATTCTGAATCCTGTATTTTCCAGGTAAGAGCCACTTCCAATAGCTATGTTTTAAGCAATATTTCATAGTTTTCCATCGTGATTTTGCATCCTTGAGGGGAGGATTTGAAAATTTAGGGCTTCTGCGACTGGCGCGGGTATGAGGCGCGAACCCACACCAATTGAGTTATTTTTGCAAAGGGGTCGCGCCAGCTGGTGCGACTGTCAGCAAAATAGTCGCGCCAACTGCACAACCTCATATTCTGCTCAAATTTCACAAAGATTGAACCAATCAATTGAATTTTTGAATTCCCAAGGTATCTTATGATGTGCTTCTGACCAATTTGATGCAGGTATACAGTCACAATGGTGATTGAATGGAAAGAAAGGGAGCACAACAAAGAGGATGAAATGGTAATGGGGAATGAGCAATGCATGGATGCTCTTCAGAATTGTGGATTAAAGAAATTATTCTTGACACCATGTCTTAGGGCACAACCTAAATTGTTACAATATTTGATAAGTATCTGGGATGAGAATGAAGAGAAGTTTAGGCTTCGAGATCAAGTGCTTGAACTCGAAGTGTCCGATGTCTACTTCATCACTGGGTTGTCTCGCAGAGGTCCAGTTCCGATTATGACAGGTACCTGGCCTTCTGGCAAAAAGATGTCGATGGTTATGGAGAGAGTGTGCCCAGGGGCACAAACAGGATCAGGTAGTGGAAAAGTTGACATTCACGCTGTTCCCGATTTAGCAATCAAAGTGGTGCTATGTACCATCATGTGGGCTGCGAGGTCGCAAGCACCGCATGAGGCTACCAAAACACAGCTCCTTCTAGCGTTAGAATGTATGAACCTGACAGTATTTGATTGGGTCATAGCCGTAACCATGAATATCAAACGGCAATTGACTAAATGTAAAAAGGAAAAAATGAAGAAGTTTGGGTACAGGTCTATCTTGGTATCATTCATCCTAGAACGATTGCCTATCTTCTAGGGCCAGGGGGCGATAGTCGCAGATCCACCTTTGAGATAGCCATGGATAGCTCGATGGGCAGCATTGATGCCCAGAGCAGGAGGGGGCCAGCAAATGTCATGGCGGCTCGAGTTCTTCGGATGGCTCTGGTGACAGTTGATCATCGTAGAGGACTGGCCCTATGCTGGTACTAATTTCAGAGGAGACCTAGACCTTCCACTCCTGGAAGGAGAGGACTGGGATGAGGAGTTGGGGAGGACTCTTTTTGATTTTATGAATTTTATGATTTTTTTTAATTTTTTTGTGTGTGTGTGTGTTATACATGCATGTTCTAACAAATAATCCTGTATGTATGCAGATGTCGACCCAGAGAGGCCCGCCAGGATGTCACCAATCGTGTGGAGGATCCCTCTCGCCTATGACCCTCAAGGTGAGGGGGGCGAGGGGAACGAGCTGGTTCAGAACTTAGAGAGAATCGCCTGTGGGATTCCTAATTATGCTCGCCTAGCTGATGTCCCTATGGCTTATCAAAGGCACATCGTAGGGGTGCCTAGTCGCCTTCATCGCTTACTAAGGCGATTGGTGTGGGTAGTAACATGATACCATGAGCACCATGCTAATTAGTCGCCTAGGCTTTTCATTTGAAATTTTTTTAAGAGACATGTTGTCTCCGGATGTTATTAAAATAGACATGTATATTTTTGGATTTTGTATGATGCACACACTGCAAACATTCGACATATATATATATATATATATATATATTTATGCATGGATCTTTTTCACATGTGATGATGTTTTTTTACAAGTTGTGTAAATGTATATCTAATACCATGTTAGCTACTGCATCTGTTAATGCATTCATTCATCTGGGCATATGTTGATATGTGATGTAATCGAAATTTCTTTCCAGTAAATGAATACGTAGATACAATCTTAAAATGCATGGGTTCCTAACTGAATAATGACCATTGAGTTGTAATACTACAAGCTGTGAGTCTAGATATACAAGTAATGCATGAATACCGAGGTTAACGTCCTTGTTCAATAATTCCAAAATGGCGCTATATACCACGAAATTATTTGTAGCAGGCCCTAGATAAACACCTTGTAAATTAACTAACTCACCAGCAGGATTGTAGATTACCCAGGCTACTGAAGACAGATCCCTGGTACTGTGGGAGGCACAATCCATGAAACCGACATAAGGAGTAATATACATCTGCAAAATCAGGAAGACCCAATCAGTAGAAAGATGCTTACACGTTTAACAATATAGGGCCCATGCCACATAGGCTGGAATTTTCCTACCCCAAGCTTATCATGTGCTTGATCATACAAGAGGACGAGGTCCCCTTCAATAAAAGAATGTGGAGAAACCGTTTGATCGAAATGAGCTTTAACTCACTTTTTCTATGCCTCGATAACCAAGGAAGCCAAGCGGCGAGTTTCGTCCAGTCCTTCTAGATATAGAAGATGTTCTTCCTTTGAGGAAGTGTCAGGTAGTAATTCCATAGCCAACTTCAGTGAAGGGATCTCACATTCATCTGGAAGAGTCGCTTCCAGACCATACACCAACTAGAAAGGTGTGAATCTGATTGCGTTCTTCACTAACGTTCGGTAGGCCCAGAGAGTTGAGAACAATTGGAGATGCTAGTTGGATTTGTGTATACCAATTGCTCGTTGAAGCATCGTGACAAGCACCTTGTTCACGGATTCAACCTAGCCATTTTCTTGAGGGTAGTATGGTGTCGAGCTATCATGACGCAAGCTCAACTTCGATGTCAGCTTTGCCATCATGTAGTCCCGAAAATGAGTGCCATGATCGGTGATGATGGCTTGAGGAACGCTGAAACGTGTGATCACATGGTTGAAAATGAATTGAGCAGCTGTCTTACCATCAGCAGCTAATGTAGGCATCGCTTTGGCCCACTTGGTGAAGTAATCTACGGCAACGATGATATAAGCATGCCCCCCAGCTGAGTGAGGGTTACATGTCATAAAATCAATGCCCCATTTGGCAAAAGGGCCTACTGTAATGACAGGATGTAAAGGGAGGGGTGGTGCACGCATCTTGCATTGGAAGATCTGGCACGCATGACACTTTCTTACTGCAACAATACAGTCTTTAACTATAGACGGCTAGAAGTAACCTGCACATAGAATATTTTGGGTGGTAGCATAACTGGACATGTGACTACCACAGGCGCCACTGTGACAGTCATTCAGGACTCTCTCAGCCTCTTCCAAGGTCAAACATCGGCAGAGCACATAATCGACTCCAACACGATATAAATTATCTCCGACAATGCGATATGGTTGGGATTGATGCCGAACGCGACGTCAAGCATCCTTCGTCAACTCGGACCAGAAGGTCGATGTCTGAAGGTACATAATGATATCACCATACCATGGATCGAGAGTGCTGATTAGAAAGAGAGTTTCATCTGGGATATGATCCTTAGATTGAGACAGAACACAGTCGGTAGGGAGAGTGCAGATAAGATCAGCAAAAACCAGTGACTTCTTCGATTTGGTAGTAGTAAACTCCAAATCAAACTCCTGAAGGGTCACAATCCATTTGGATTACTTGCCCCCCAGCAATTGTCGAGACAAAATGTAAGTCATGGGGTTGCAGTCGGAAATCATGTTACTGTGCACAATAGGATGTAATGGAAAAACCACTGAACGGCCTGGACCGCGGCAAGTGCCAACTTCTCGACGTGGGCATAATGTGTTTCAGTGTCAAGGAGATTCCGAGACAGATAATAAACCATGTGTTCATTTCCGTCATCATCATCATGTATTAGAACCATGGCAATTGTGCTGCATGCTGCAGCCAAATAGAGGGTAAAGTCGTGATGATAGTTGGGAGGACGTATTAACAGAGCGTTGACAAGAAACGTTTTAAGTTTATCGAAGGATTGCTAGGCAATCTCATCCCAACAGAAGGGAACGTCCTGTTTTAGAAGTCGCATAAACCCTTTGGCCACTTCTACATAGTTAGAGATAAAGCGACATAAAAATTTCACTTTCCCTTGAAGACTCTGAAGTTGATGCAATGAGGATGGGGATGGGAGATTAAAAATAGCCTCAACCTTGAGGGGGTCAAGGCGAATTCCGTCTTTAGAGATAATGAATCCCAAAAGACAACCACAGTCAACGTAGAAGACACACTTGTGAGGATTAAGCCTGATGTTGTAACGTCTGCAACGAGAAAAATTTGGCGAAGGTGTTCGAGATGGTCTCCACGCCGAGCTGAATGAGCCGGCAGGTCATTCAAATACAGCTGAACAATATTACGTATGTCGTGAAAGGCGTAGGACATGGCACGCTGGAAGGTAGCCCCAGTGTTTTTCAAGCTAAATGGGAGCTTCTTATAGGAGAATGTGCCCCACAGACAGATGAAGGTGGTCTTATGTTGATCGGATGGAAGAATATTAATTTGATTATAACCTGAAAAGCCGTCCATAAGGGAATAGATCTCACTCCCCGCACAATCATCGATGATATGATCTATAAAGGGGGTGGGATAGTTGTACTTAGGACAAGCGTGATTGATGTCTCTATATTCAACACAAACTCGAATTTTGCCTTGCTTCTTATCTACAAGGACAATATTAAAAACCCATTATATGAGGGGGATTGTATATATGAAGCTCGCTTTAAGAATTTTCTCAAATTCTGCTTTTATAGTAGCGGATTTTCGAGGATGCACTGGGCACAGACGTTGGCGCACAGGCTTCACACCAGGATAGGTTGGAATTTCATGCACGAAGATATTGGGATCGATCCCAGGCATCTCTTCATAATACCATGCAAAAAAATCTCGGAATTCATGGAAAAGGCTAGTGTACACTTGAATCTCTTTGGGAGAACAAGTGACTCCCACGTGAATGTTCTCGACGACCCCTGGTTTAACGGAGATGTCGATAGGCATTGTTTGGGTAATATTACTCAGTTTTCCTTCTGAAAGTACCTCATGAGTCAATATTGGCATTTGGAGATGCGGAGAGGGAACCTGAGATGAAAATCACTCGAGACAATTAGACATTGCCCCCAAGCCGGGCATGAACGAGGAACGATGATGTCCATTGCTTCATGGCAGATCTTCGAGAGATAGTCTCCATGATAGCTTCGTCAGACGGAAAAAATTCTCTCAAAGAATCGGGCGAGTTGGCATTGCTGAGCCAAGGTTATTGAGAATAAACATCAAGAGCTATGCTCAAAGGAGCATTTTCAGCAGAAGGAGGATCTATTGCGGCAACGATCTCACAATAATTGATTTCAACTAGGGTTAGAGGCATTGATTCTCCAAAATAGGTAACCTGTTTAGGAGAAGGGATGATACACGAGTCATCCAACCTAGAGATCATGTTGACTTGAACGATGTTCGGTGGCGGAATGGGAAAAATACCCATGAGAACGAGGTCCTTAAAAATACTAGGTCCGACACTGTCGGAGGGATTGGGAATTTGATCCACGTATGGCACATTATTCTTGGAGGAGGAGGTAAAGAAAGACAACTGATCAACAGTAATAATCTTGCCCTCATGCGGAAATTTCAAAATCTGAAAGAGGGTGGATGGAATGCATAGCATGGCGTGGGTCTAGCTGCAACCAAGTAGAAGATTGTAGTTGAGTTTGGCATCAACCACTTCCACTTCAACGTTGACATTCTTACCTTATAATGTGATTGGTAGACTCATGAGAGCACCAAGGGGTTTTGATTCCCTTCCATCGAATGCCTCGAGGGCATTGGGAGATGAAGTGAGGGCTGGAGAGCCAATGGCTTTCCAGCAAGAAGATGACATAACGCAGGTAGAGGCACCTTCTTCCACAACGGCTCTGTGAATTTTGAGGCCGTTGATACCGACTTGTATAACAAGGGCGATTTGATGTGGAAGTCGGGGGAAAAAATTCTCTAGATTGAAGGTGAGAAGGTTAAAATCGGTAGGATCAATTCCACTGATTGCAGATAACAGAGCTTTTTGTTGAGATGGGAAACTTTGAAGCACTTCCAACGCAGAAATTGTGGAGGGTACCTGTGCCAAATCCTCAGCAATGTTGTAATGCTGAGCAGCACGGGCATTTGGATTATAGGAAGACTTACGAAGAACACCTTTGGAAGGTGGCCATACAACGGGTTCAACGCTTGGCTTCTCAATTTCTAAAGGACCAGAGGTAGGTGGGGGAGGCGGGCCATCAATGACTTCCTTCCTAGCTGCCTGGCATGATCCGGCATAATCCTTCGATCGAGTGGCAATCGAAACAGGTGCAGCACGATTCATCATGAAAACCTGAGACCCAAATGATATAGATGGTAAGGCTGCTCGACCATCTGGGTCTGTTGAGATGGAAAAGGTTCCTTAAGAACTGCTGGAGTTCCCTTAGAGCCTTTAAGGAGTTGACTAACCTCGGATCATCGGGTAAAATCTTTGGTGTAGGGATCTTCATCACAAATCAGGCAAAGGTACTTCGGTTTTCATTGCGAACCATCATCAGCACGTGGTTTGGAGGATTCTGGTTTTGGGGCATCAGATTTGGCTTTGCCTTTGCCCTTCTTCTTCCCTTTGGAAGCCTTGTTAGCAGGATTAGCCTTAATGGCATTGACCTCCGCGGTCTTACCAGAATATGGAGTAGTGGGAGGAGCAGAATTATTGGAATAATTTGATTTCTGGTTCCCATTAGAAGACTTACGAGAAGTTTGGGAGACGAAACCAATAACACCGTCAACCGATGGGGTAGCTGGTGCTTTAGAGGTCCCTGGCTGCGGGGCATCATTCAAGATATCATATAATGTTCCAGACTGAGAGTACACTAATCAAGGTATTGGGCACGAGCGATGGCTTGCTCCTCGATTACACATGCCCCCATAGCAATGTCCTATGCAATCTTGTTGACAAAGGAGGTAGTGAACCAGTGAGTTAGAAGTTGATCAGGAATGTCAAACTTGATTAGACAACGACGACATATCCACTCATGAATATGATCTGAAATATGAGTGGCTTTGTCTTGCTTCAGAGATGTTAGGAGATGCGTCCCGGCTTCATAACGAACCAGTAACTGGAAATGTGTCAGGAATGCCATAGCTAGAGTATTAAAGTCTTGAAAAATACCACGGGGTAGTTCTATGTACCATTTAGTAGCAGCGCCAGTAAGAGTGTGTTGGAAAAGACGTAGATAGATCGAGTCATCTATCCAAGAGTTCGAAGAACACCACAAATGGTAGGTCATGACATGTGCTTGGGGGTCTTCTCCAGATTTTCCTTCAAATTTGGGATAGTTACCAGGTACCTTCATTGGAACCGGAGGCCAATATGGATTATGAAGAATTGGATCATTGGTCAACTTGGATACGTCTGGTAACTCTAACGTGGCGAGAAAAGGTAACTGAGGATTAAAAGGCATGCCAAGCCCTCGATAAGGACTTGTACCTGTACTCCAACCCGGTTGAGCATAAATCTGCCCCCATTGGTTATGTCCTAGAGGATTTTGACCATGGGGGGTATAAGCCGTATAATTGGGCTGATACGGTTGCTGAAATCCAGGATACGAGGGTTGATAACCATGGTACTGACCCTGATTAAATGTGGGCCCCGTTTGAGCAGTGTATGGATTTGATTGTGGAGTATAACTGTAGCTTGGTTGTTGAAGGTAATAACCAGAACCTTGGGGCGGGTTGTAAACCAGTCGAGACTGACCTTGAAAGTAATAGCCACCTTGGGGTCGAACGGGCTGCTAGTAAGTGGGACCTTGCTGAGCCTGATAAGTTGGGCGCACAGGCGGGTTCGGCTGTGGCATAGAATTGATCGGCTGCTGAGCAGGGTTAACTGGTTGTGCAGGTTGTCCTGGTTGAATAGGTTGACCTGACTATGCAGGTTTCCCTGGTTGAACAGGATGGCCTAGCTGAATAAGTTGTCTTGGTTGAACAGATTGAATCGGTTGATGAAGGACATCAGGCTGCCCTAGCTGAGCAGGTTGGCCTGATGGCGGGAGAGGGCCAGGTTGACCTGTGACAGGACCATAAGATGGCCTTGGTTGTGCAACATTTGAACCAATTGGAAAATGAGTTTACTGAGGTTGCACCAATGGTTGAGAAGGATGGGTTTACCCCCAGGATTGTACAACGGTCCAGGTTGATACCCTAGTTTCCCTATGGGTCCTTGAGGTTGCCCCGGCTATACCACAGGGTGAGGCTACAAAGGTTGACCTTAAGGGTTGTAAGACTGCCCTTGCGGACTGTACAAAAATCCTTGCTGGCCCAAAGGTTGTACCTGTAAGGGTTGTCCTTGTGGGTCGTATAGATAATCAGGCTAGGCCAAAGGTTGTCCCTGGAAGGGTTATCCTTGTGGGTTAGAAGGTTGCCCAACCTGGGCAGATAGAAAACTGTTAATATACTGATAAGCCTCAGGAGCAGGAAAATTAAGGGGGTTTCCCTGCTCATCATATTGATACGGAAATACGTAAATAGGGGCACCATTTAGTCCATAATGGGAAAAGTAAGGACGATTGAGATCCTAAGAGGATGGACCAACCTTGGAGTTTGACGGCTGTAAAGACAACCGATACTCCTCAGGAGAAATATTCTCAGGAATAGAAGAAGCTATATAAACATCTTCAGGGACTGACGAGGTCCTAGCTGACTGAGTAGTGACAGCAGGTGTAGACGCAGCCACGCAGAAAGTAGGTCTAACAGGTACTGATGTAACGAAAAGAGATGCCATGAGAGGTGTCTATGGCGACATTGCTAACAAAGGAATAGTTGGCCTCGTGGATGGAGTCAATATTCCCATAGAGGCAACAGTGGCCATGACCTAACTTAAAGACCTATATCCAGCTAGGAACGAAGGACCAGGTGAAGACATAACAGAAGATTCAGGGATTTTTTCGAGAAAAAGCTAGTAATCTTCACCAAATGTAGGAATTTCCTCACTAGAAGAAGGACTGGGTGAGTCCATATCTGACCCTGCAGCGAGATCTTCTAAAATACGACGGGGACTAGGAGGTATAACAACAGCCAAGAAAGGCGATCCCAATGTAAGAGGAGGGAAGTGTTCCCCTACTCCAAATCCAAACCAAGCATTGGAAAAGGGCCAATTGAAGTCAACTGGTCCTCCAAAGGGCAGTTCAGATATAACCGGTCCCCCGTTGAGAAACTTAGATACAATAGGCTGCTGATATTTAGCAGAGGACTAGGAAAATTCTGATGAATCGTCTGTGGAGGGACTACCAGTAGACGAAACTGAGGGTTCTGCCACTGTGACTGTAACAACAAGAGGAAGAGATCAAAACAAAGGCACATGGGAAAAAACCAAGGCAAACAACAATAGGCTGAAAAAAAAACAATCTCTAAATGGGCGTGCGATCGTAGGTGATTAATTTTACCACATTGAAACTGGAAATTTTATTGTTTCATGTTTTAAGAGTCTAGAAACGAGTAAAATATGACTCTATCTCTTTCAATTTAGAAACAAGTGTGAAAGGACAAGCGCTGGATGATATTTTCAAATTTAATGAGTCAGTAAAGATCAAAATGGCTGCTCTGGTAATCTAGGCAAATGGGTGTACCAGATATCAGTGAACTTCCATATACACCTTGGTTAAAAAATGAAAGAGAAATCAACCAAGGACTTGACATACGTGCAGGTAATCTCCCCGAATGTTGTGTCTGGTGTATCACGGGTAAAAGGCAGTAGGCTTGGCTTCCTACGGATAAAGGATAGCAACCTAATGGGGTCTCCCTTTATATACACAATAGTACGTGGAGCACAAGTCCGTACTAGAGCTGTCTAAAGCCAGATGGTGAACGACAGCTATTAGGTTTAGCGATGTTGGAACACGTTACTAGCCTAGACCTCTATATATTCCATTAATGTTTCGATGTTGCCTTAGGTTAATTTAATAAATTTTAGAGTTGATCTTCAATTTATGTTTCAGTTTTAGGCCCTATCGAATGTTGGATCTCAAAAATCCTCTAAATTCATACTACATGCCACAATATATCACTTTGTTCGATGAAGATCTAACTACGGGAGGGTTGAGAGCTTTTCAAATAACAAAAAAATGAGCACAAAAACATCCACTACTGTCTCTAATGCAAGCTAATGAAACTAGAAAACTTCTCTCTTACAGTTATATAACACTAATAATACAAAAGAGCTTTCAGTTTTCACTAAACTAATCAAAATGCAAAGAAATTTGTTTTTGTATTTTTCAATGTTTTAGAGCAAATGCACTGAATGAATGAAAACAACTAATAAAAACACCAATTCGAGAAATGACAATGAGAGAGCTGAAACAAACCAGTTCACTCCAAACAAACGCACACAATTAAAACTCAAACTGATGATGAAATCCCTCAAAACAAGGAAGAATCTCAAAAAGACTCACACAAATTGTGTAATCTAGGCTTGGATAGAGACAAAGCACAACTTGAATGAAAGAGAAAACAACCACTCAACTAATGTAATGACACAATGGAATCCAGAAAAATGAATGCAAGAAGAAAAAAATGAAGTCGACCAGGAAAACAAGGACTCGAAACTCCCACGGGAGGCTCAACACACTGTAGCACCTAGAAGCCCTAGGGCTAGAAAGAAAAACTGATGGTAAAGGGAAAACAACTGGAGGAAAAGGACCAAACACAGTCAACAAAGACTTCAAGGCACTCAATCACTCAGAAAAATGACACTAGGACCAAAAATCAAGCTCAGAGAGCCCAAAAGCAAGCAAACCCTAACACCAAACAGAGTTGGTGCGCATGTTTGGCTGTAATCTGCGCCAAAAAAGCGTTGGCGTGGGGGCCTAACTAGCAACTAGCACTAGTTGGCGTGACTGTCAAGAGATGAACCACGCCAATCGAGTTTACTATGGGAAAAAGATAAAAAAGGACAGACAGAGACTAGATCAAGTATTCTAGGGGCTGAACAGGGGTTTGACACCAAAGGAGGTTAACCAGAAGAGCGAATAAATCAATCAAAAGCCAAAAATAACCAAAAGAGGAAAGACTAACTTCAATTGAGTCCCCAGCGGAGTTGCCAGTTTGTTGAGGAGGTAAATCCCCTCTGCAGATAGAGGCAATCCCACTAGCTCAGATCGGGTCTAGCAACAATCAGGTCACACAATGACGTTGGTTCCTAGTTACAAAAAGACAAAGATCGCGATGAGTAGCCTACCTCAAATCCCACGCAGTTGTCGTCAAAGAAAATATGATGTTTCCCATTCCTCGCTTGATATATCACGATCCTTCCGTTCGACACGTCCGAACACCTGTACACATGCAAGGAAACAAAGACATACAACGTAAAATATAAAGCATGTAACCATATATTAGTCAGAGAGGATATAATTCATTGCATTACATAAAGAAATGAACACATGAATGGAACCAAAATCAGAGTCGCTTATATTATAAATGAAAAAAGGGAGATTACAAACAAATGCTCTGACGCTATGATCTTCCTTCGAAGGAGCTGACAGTGGAGCGTGTCTCAACAAATCCTATCGGGAATCTAGACGAAGCTCTCTCTCTTCGGCTTGGCTCTCAAAGGTTTCCTGGCTATAGTTTCCTTCCTATAAGTTCAGCTAGCTTGCTAATGGAGAAGGCAAGCTTTTATAGATGGAGGAAGGGGAGTTGGGATCCCTATAATCATGGGATAGGCCCTATCTCTTAGGAAGGATCCATGATAGGTGGAAAAATACTTCCTATACATGGAGATCCGGAGCCACACCACTCAAATCCCTTTGATGATTCATCCAGGAGTTTGTTGGAATCAAACTTCCACCATTTATTTTTAAAACAATCCCTTATTAAGCTTGGTGCGAGTGAAACACAGGGAAAAAGCGCCAGTTGACGCACCCTCTAGTGTAGATTTCCCCCATTGGCGCGAGGGATGAAATGACTAGTCGCGCCAAGGCTAAAACATCTATTTTTACGGTTTTTCAGAGGAAACTTTATTCAGGAGAATGTTTGTCCTTATGCAAGAGGATGTCATGAAGGTGGTTTCAGGACATTTTACTATTCATAGGTCACACAAATAGTCCTCCAATGTATGGGATGAGGGATTGCAGGGACGATGACAAAATGATATGTAACACATAGTTAGGCAACAAATTTTTTTTTTCTATCCCTCTATTGATTTGTAATCTTTCAGGGAAAGGAGGGTTAGAAACAGATATTGAAGGTTGCTCTATGATAGGAGTTGCGTTTATTGGATTCTATTGTTTTTGATTTTCAAAATTTTGATTATGTTGAAGGGATGTCCCTTCTCCAGAATTTTTAGTTTTCTATAGAGAAATTTCTTCATCAAGATCATCTTTTTCGTGAATAACAACAAAAGGCTTTTTCCTTTCTAATATCCTAGTAGATCTAAGTTGTACATTGTTAAGATCTAGTGGAGTAATCATATAAGCTGAAATTTTTTTCCTTCTATGTTATAAGAAGTTTGAGCATTTTTATTATTTGGGTTTGGTAATGGCTAGGCAGGTAGTTGATTTGGCCTTTGTGGAAATGGTAATGAAAGTTGTGGGTTATGATTTTGGAATTGAGTTTGTTGATTATGTTGTGGAAAATTTTGGGGAAGATATTTTGGATAGGATTGTGGATATTGGTGATACTGAGAGTATCTGCCATAAGGATTTTGCATCCCTTGTGTTGAAGGTTGAGGCTGGGACCAAGGTTTCTGCCATGATGAATTCCAATTGTTTGGTGGGGGATGATTATACATTTGATTTTTAAAACTTTGAGTTTGTGGCCCCTGCGATGGTATTCTAGAGACAAAACAAAGAGGTTCTACTGGATGTGGAGCTACTTCTTATTGGAAAACAACCTTAAGACCTGGTATAGAGGGATTTTTTTTTGTTTCATGATTTTCTGCACAAATAACACTGGTTTCTATGACCTTTAGATCAAGAGGACATTCTCTTAAGACATGTTTATTTATACATTTAGGACAGAAACTAGTTAAGGCATCAGTTTTAGTTTTCTGCTTGTTTTGTAATTTCAGAGTGTCTAGTTGTTCACTAAGACTCCCTAAGATATATGTTTTAAATTCATCAAGCATATTTCCAAATTCTGCCCTACTTACTGTTCCAGCTGCAGATTTATTCACCCTAGAGAGAATAATCTCTTGCATTTTTTCGAGTTTTTTATTTTCCTCTCGAAAGATGAATGCATCATTCAACAATTTCAGGTAATGATAGTTGAGAGATGTCTCCCTTTCCCATCATGTTAAGGATATCTATCCATTCATCTCTGATGGATTTTAATAAGAGATATTTTAGAGTATCTTGATCTAAGTTTTCCATTTAGGTATTTTTATATTGTAATTGAATCTCTCAATTAAGTCTTCCAAGTTTTCATCCTCTTTTTGCATCATTTTAAACACTTCATCCTTTCTATTAATAAGTGTGCAATAATCCAGAAATCTTTGTAAAAATGCACTTTTCATCTCATCACATGTCCTAATAGATTGTGTAATCAAACCCATGAACCATTTTAAAGCTACACCCTTGAGTGTTGTAGGAAATATATTCAATATTTGAGAGTCTTGTAAGTAATCCTATGATGTACATAAAACCTCAAATTCAAATAGAAATGTTTCAGGATCTACACTCCTTAATCCATGGAAATTGGGAAGGATGGAAGGTGAAATATTTTTCATTGTGGCATTTGTATCCTCATCAACTATAGGAAATCCAACAGAGTTATGGTATTCCCTATTTTCTCCTCTTCCTCTACCTCTTCGTCTACCTCGTCCTCCACCTCTTTTTCCTCCTCCTATTCTTAAGGCATCTCCATTCAGAACTTCTCCTTCTCCTGCCATTTTAGATTCCTCAGAGCTAATGTAGGGTTCTAATTGTAGAGTTATTTTTTATTTCTATGGTTCCTCTATCAATGGGATATTGAAGAAAGTTTCTTCTTCTTCTTCCTCACTAGGGATTTCTAACACTTGAGCTAGAATATGTTCTCCTGTAGAGGTGAAAAAAGTTACTCCTTGTGTTGGAGATCTAGGATCTTCCTCTTTAAGACTACCTCAGTAGATGAAGTTGGAGAGTATCCTGGTTGGATTTCTGAACTTCAGACTTTAGGAAGTCTATGTATTGTAGTGAAAAATAGAATATGAGTTTGAGATGGTGGTGTGGCACTTCATGGTCTTGGTGGAGTGAGTGGTGTTGCTGGAATCAAACTTCTACCTCTAGCTATGAATCTACCCCTAAAGTCTCTTTCTCTATGCATATGATTTTTTTTAGATGTAAGAAATATGGTTTCCTAGTTACACTTCCCCGACAACGACGCCAAAATGTTTAGTCAATTTAATGTCTTAAATTTCTATCATAAATTATCGATCATGGTTAGTAATTTGATGAAGTGTGGTGCGCTATATATGCTTAGATGCCCTTCTTTCTTACTTCGTTGTGTATTTTATATTTTGTTTTTGAGGGGTTTTTTATTTTATGCCTAAATTTAAGAACTGAAATTGATCTAAGGAATGAAATCTAAGCTTCTAAATGAAATCTTTGAATGCTAGGGAACAACTAAATATGAAGGAAATTTAATGATGAAAACTTAATCTTAAAGTTCAGGAAGAAAATGAAATGTTAATTTTACTCTAAGAAAAGGAATTGATTTACAAATAACTCTTAATGAAATGAATGAAATATAATATCTAAAAGAAGGAAGAAAAGGAAATGTTAATTAACTAATATAATTTGCATAAAAATAAATCAAACTTTATATGGTTAAAATCTGAGCTATGTTAGACTTATTCTAGGATGGAAAAACATCTATGGAAAACATTTAAGCAAACCGATTCTTTATTTAAACAAAGCACTGTTCTAAATCTGATTAAATTCTACTGATATTTAAATGATATTCTATCTATCAACATGACAAAATAAAACCATATTCTACCTTATCCATCGAAAGCATTAATTCTATGAAAATAGAGCATTTAATCTACTTTTAAAATAATCAAAGTACAATTCTAATCTAACTCTATCCTAGTTTTAAATCTATCTAAGAATGATCAAAATATAACTTCTAATCAAATTCTATTCTACATTCCATGGAACAAAATCATAAAATCTATTACTATGAAATTCAACTACTGTGCTAATTGAAATCAATTTTAATTAAGGTAAGCAAGAAATGACAGAGTATCTATTGTGCAAAAAAACATGTTTAATCTTAAATCCTATGGTTGTCATGTAATCAAATGCATGAATCTATTCAATTGGAAGATGACAGAGTCACATTCATGTAATGATTCAGGTGAGCATAAGATCTAACAGTCAATTGCAAATGTAAACAACTAATTCAGAAAACATTTAAAAAGCTAATTGACATGGAATTAAACTATGAAACAGTGAGAAATTAAACTATGAATTGACGAGAATCTAACTATGAAATGACTAGAATCTAATTATGAATTAACGAGAATTTAACTAGGAAATTAAGCTATGAAATTGATAGTAAACTAAACTACGAAATAACTATAAAAACCTCCTTTTCGTATAGGGGCCCTCTGCAACAGAGCGAGTGTGAAATCTACTTAGACTATCCGTGCATCAATGATCTGGAACTGGTCTTATTTATTAGCAAAACAGAGTATAAAAGCGTATCACAATATTATCACAAAATTAAACCTATTCCCGGTTTCAACAAACCAGTATTTATACAATTTTTTGGATTAACTGTCTCAGACAATTTCACCTACGGAAAGAAAAATAAAACTAAGACTAGAAGTCTATTCAGAAGAAAATTCTTCATGGCTTTCTCTCAATTCGCTACGTACGATAAAATCGAGAGTCTTCGTCCGCTGATCTCGTTCCTTGACTGATATTTGACCGCGAGTGTAGGCATGATTCCTTCTCGAATTCGAACACGTAAGTAGGATACGATCCATATTTGAACCATTTAAAAGCTACCCATATGAATCGCTTGATCATTTACTTCTTGAAACCTATCAAACAATAACAGTGGCTGTAGAAATAAAGGTTAGCTACAGACTTTCACAAATTTTGTAGCTAATTATATAAATTCATCTAAATAGTAAGAAAAATTATAATATAAAGTATAGATCATATAAATGCCTTCTAATATGTAAAATATGTCAATTATCATTGATTGAGTTTATGGTTTTGTGAAAAATGAAGAAAAGATGGTGGAAAAGGATGTCAAATTAGGAACAATTTTGAGGTTCAACAAGTTCTTGATTGGGTTTCCTCCTCCTTAGGGGTTTTCCCTGGATGAGTGCCTACATTTCTGTTCTGTGTTGTGATATTTATTTTTTGGCATTTTTCTTGATGATTAGAATCTAATTAACTAAATAAAAGTTAAAACAACAACACAAAAACTTGCCATTGTAAGATAAATCATTTTTAAAGGAGACCTAAAATAATTGTCCTATACTTCTCAACATAGTAACATAGTCAAGGTTAAGATAGGAATCCTGAAGACCACAACCTATCCTATCAATGAGATCAAGTGTAATAATCATAATAATACTAGCCTTAGACTAGTGCAGATCCCCATGAAGCCAAGAAGGAAGAAACATCTCTCTTGTTCTAAAACCAAGTCAAACTGAGAAGGGTTGGTTATGAACTTATGGGAAAAATTATGTGATATATTCATGTATGAAGGCTGAAATGTAACCTGTTGCAGCAGTGAGGTTTAGTGAGGGCCGAGATGTTGGACTGGGGTCGAGCTCCCTCAAGATTAAACACACTGATTCCATGACAATTGTGGACACATAACATAATTTCAGAAGTCTGTAGTAACCATAGTTAGGGCATAATTTCTTGAAGTAGCCACAAGAGCCCTAAAGAGGGTAGAAATATATCTGAGATATTTTTTCACAAGACCAATTATTCATCTTGGCTAAGCTAAGTCTTTGATGAAGTTATTTATTGAAGCATATGAAGTATCGAAGAGAGTCACAATTAAGGTGGTGCACTAGCAACATAGTTTTAGAGAAGAAATTTTTGATAAACGAGCATGACAGATAAAAATATTGGCGAGGAAGACTATAATTACGATCAAGAATGATGGTTGGTCTATCTCAAGTCTGTTGAAGGCCGATTTATACCTAATATGAGGAATATTTATGGATGATCTTCATGCCAATGCTAAGGTCAATTAAAAAACTTTTGGAGGTTTATTCCTATGTTGGTTTGTGCTCTATATAAAGAATACTTCTATGTATGACAAAAATTTGAGTTGTGTCCTATATTCAGGTCATCTTTTCTCTTTGTAGCATAGGAGATGAGACCCTAAGGAGGTAACAAGAGGTCTGTCGTGTCACAAATTTTAGGGCCACAACATCTCTATGATTTGCGAGCTATTTCAGGAATCAAAGTGAGGTTTATTTGTGTCTCTAAGTGTGGATTGATTTGCAAAGTGAGGAAAAATTTAGGGACTGTGATAACATTGAAGTCTATAGGAGATGAAGAGGCCACCACATATTCAATCGAAGGAGCTGAATCTGTTCAAGGATTTATAAGAACAAAATAGGTCAATATCATCAATGATGTGGATGACAAGTTCATGCCAAAATCAAAGGAAACCATGATCCAATTGTTTCTTTCGATATTGTGAGAACAAATCCATTTTTGGAGATGAGTTTGAGATTATGCAGAAAGAATAAAGTAGTAGGGTGGAGACCATTGCATTCGAGTTTCTATTGTATATGAATAATCAAATAAGGTCTTATAACAACTTCTATAATCATGAGGGAAAAAGGTACACAATCATGAGGTATGTTTTATGATTATCTGTTGTTTTCATTATAAAAAATCATTGATATTAGTATTAATGTCTAAGATTGTAAACCCTAGGAGGCACATGAAAAATCTAGTAATGCTAATCATAATATTTTATTACTCTTGACTTCTAGAGTTTGTAAGTAATCTAGGGTGTCGAATGAACTCTAGTGTTGATTTGACCAGACTTAAAACCCTAGGATTAAATCCTCTATTAATCCATGAAAACCCTAGATTGTCAATTTTCCATCATGATTTTGGCATCAAACATTTTTCTTGTTCATATTTTTCAATTTTTACTACATGTATAAAGATTATGATTCAGAGGGAGCACTTCAAGAAAAAACCTACAAGGTTTGTAAAGAAATAATGCAAGGTATGTAAAGAGTCTTTTTCATTGAAAGTATGATCATTTGAAATTTATCTTCATGATATTACTAACTATTTAATTTCTAGGTTTTCGAATCTTAAGGATTCTTGTTAGGGTAATTAATATCTTGATTAAGTCTACCCTCATCATATTTTTTTTGTGAAACTCTAATCTTAGGCTTCACTATAAACCCCTAACCTAAAGGTATATCGATGAAATCATATTTAACTTAGGGTTTGTATAATGAAATTTTATCCTTGTTTAAGATATGCTAGCAATGATGTTGAATCCCTAGTCCTATAGGGTTATTAGTAAAAGGTATAAAGAAAAGAAAGTCCATTCTTATAATGTTTAAGTTTTTGGTATTAAAAAAATCCTAGTATTTGTTATAAACCGAAACCTCAGATCATTAAGACTGTGATAAGTTAGGGTTTTCTGTTGATAAGTCAAAATATTAGTAGGGTTTGGTAAATTAGGCTCTATAATAAAATCCTATGTAAAAGAAGATCCTATGAATGAATTCCTAGGAATATGTGCTTCCACTTAAATGAAACCCTAACTTGATCAAAATTGTTGTGTATCTGACTTGTATGTAGTAATTTATGTTTCTAAGGTTTACATAAGCAAGTACAGATATAAGTTTCAATTATGAAGCCCTATATATTCATATGCTAGTAGGATATCCTGATTATCATTATATTTAGATTTCATAGCAAAAACCAAAGCTAGGTGTTAAAGTATAAAGTATAAAAAGATGAACCTAACTAGGTTTAGGTATCTAATATCTAAAATTTGAATGTTTTGGATTTGATATAGTTAATGTCATACTTTGTATATTTTTTTGTACTTAAAATTTTGTAGATATATGATCTTCAAGATGATAAAGATGTTTGTATAAGCATGATGAAGGAAGCTATATAGCCTTAATGTCATAAGAATAAATTAAGCCTTGAAAGGATAAAGTTTCTCCAATGGTATGAAGATGTTGATCTCCCTAAAGTTGAGAGGGAGCCTAGATAGATGAAAAGGTATATCTCCCCAGTTGAGAGGGAGGACATATTATGACAGTGAATACTTAGAAGTAAGAAAAGATATTATTGATGAATGTTCATGAAGTTGCAAAAAAAAGACTTGAAGATCTACTTGGTGCTACTGAAGAAATGAAAGAAGAAGAAAGCTTCCAACAAATTGCAGATTGGATAAGGACCCCAAAGGTTTTTGTTTACTTGTAAGTATATTTGAAAGTTTATTACCGATTTGGGTTGTGTTTGTACATGTAAATCTCTCCACTAGAAGGTTATACACTTGGAAGCATGATTGGATAAATGGATATATCTAGTTTATTAGGAGAGTTGAAGCATCTAATGGTGGATGCTTGGGAGGACATCTGGCCGGCCTATGTGTGTATGATGTCCGGATCCCAAAGAGGGAGGGTGGCATTAGTTATATATCTATGACCTTGGATATGCACCTAGATCCCTGGGTTGATGGTTTGCAAGTAATCATGATTGTACCTAGACTGGATGAAAGCTTGAGTCCATCTTAATCCCACCCAGATAGATAAACCTGGTCAAGTATCTAGTATGAGGCACTGACTATGCCAAAACTCTTCATAGTTCATTTCATTTTGAGAACTTACATATACCTTCATATGTATGTAATTATGAATACCTCCCTAATTAAGAGGGAGTGTTGAAGAATGTAACTAGTGTCAGTATTCATAATCGTACTTGAGTCATGATGTAATATATTTTTCCAAATAAAAAAATTATTATTGACTTATTAAAGCACATTTTTAATGCTTGGGTTGATGTTCAATAGGTCAAAGAACCCATTAAGTGTTATAGGATTTTTCTTGAGTCGAATTTGTTATGTAAATAATTCTTGGATCATTTATCTTAGTCATGTTGAACCCTCCATCCATCAACGAACTCAAATCAACCTCAAAACTAGATATATTCTCGTCATCTACAAGTTGGCCTATCATCCATTCATGTCGGATCGATATTATATGCAAAAAAAACTATAAATACCCTAATAAACTCGTCTCATTTTGAAAAAAGTTGAGATTGAATTTTGAAGAAGATGAAGTGTGAAAAGAGTGTTAAACTACAAATCGAATATCATCTTTGAAGGTCAAATATCCTATTGGGAGTTATCATGGCTAAACTAAAGATCTATTATAGGTCGAAGTATTTGAAGGAATATGGTAATAATCACCTATAATAGATATACTATGGTTTTAGGTGCAAGGTGATAAAAAGGAACTCACAAGTAATGCTTAAAAGTTGAGATATAAGGCTTTAAGGGCACTTCACACTCTATGAGAGACCTAATAATGGATTGCACAAGACCTCATTTTTCGTGAATTCTCATGGATGGAGGCACTTCCAAGATCAAGGAAAAGATAATAAATGAATTATTATTATACACTTCACCATGCACTAAGCTCATACAACCCTCAAAGAAGTCTCCAAGTTGAGGAAAAACTAGCTAGGGTATCCCTCTTAGCGAAATGCATAGGGAAAGAGATTTTATGGACAAAATCAATGTGGATACCCAAAAAACTTTGAGGTTATGTATTCAAAACCCCATGCTTGATGTTTAGGCTCTTGGAATCCCAAAAAACCCCCTACTATGCAATTCGCTCTAAGCCTTATATAGTTGTCCTACCTTAAAAGGAATGAATTTAGAGAAGAGAACTTATGGAGAGAAAGTAAGCTTGATCACCAAGGACTTGATTAGTGCCTTGTCCTTTGGGCATATGGAGTCTTAGTAAACTTAAGATGAGCTAAATCGTCTCTAAGGAGGATTGAAATTTGTGCCCTAGTGTTATGAAACCAGCTCCAAAAATATAAGAAAAGAGAGGTCAACGCCTTAGAAATAAGCCACTTCGAGGGGGAAACCTCCTTTGCATTACATAAATGAACAATTCTTGGATGATACAAATGAAAAAACCTCCTTCTATATATAGGAGTCGATCACATCACAATATAATCCTAGCCGACCTAACAATAATAAGGTAAGGGCACAATAATACAAAAATGGGGTTTACAGGGGTACAACAATAACAATAAGGGGGCTACAGTAACAAAAATAAGGGAATACACTAGTAATATAGGGACCTAACACCTGGGTACAATTTTAAACATTTACCCAGTTTAAGATATAATGGAGTTTCATGGAGATTTAAAATATTTTCCTCCACTGGAAACATTCATTACATGCCATACATTGAATAACATATGCAATACTCAACTAGAAAGCCTTCCAAAATTAATTTTCAATAATTAGGGCACAATTATCACATTCTAGAAGCATCAATTCCATACATTAAACAAATTCAAGAGATAAATTCCATCAACATTAAGCACTTACAAGATGACATGCAATATATCCATCCAAGATCCAAGAAATAGCTCCAAAGACGAAATCAAACTAGCTCCAAATGTCAAAATGCATCCAAAATATTCTCCAATAGCCAAAGAAACAAGTGTGAATTCTTCTCAAGAGATCGAATCCAAGTGTGATGATGATGAGTAAATCAAATGAACTCTCAGCTATTTATACATGATCCCTAGTGATAGAATATCATGAATCTACTCCATCATTAAGGTCTCAGATAATGGTGCTAGCCATCCAATGCCTTAGATGATATGAAAAACCTCATCTAGGCCTCATATTGGCTACCAAACCATGTGTACACTGCTAAGTTGGTTGAGGCATGCTAGTCCAAGTGCATCATCTCATGAATAGTATGGGACAACAATAGACGAAATTTTAGCCTAAAAGTGCCCATGAAATTCTCACATAATTTCCATGTCATAATATGTACTCCAATTAAAATCCTTTAAATTTAAAAAGAGGTATATGTAAATATTTGGAGGGAAAAGAAGAAAAATTACTTTTTTTAATTGTATTTTTGGCTTATCTCCTTATAGGCTTACTCAATTTTCAAGTGTAGACACTCGTTGGATGCAGAATTTAAGACACTCATTGGATGAAAAATTAAATTCCACATCCAACAAGTACCCATTATGCATACTTTTAAGAAGACCCACATTGATAAAAATTGAATATGCATTAAAAAATCATGTTCAACACTCTTTTTTAATGTATCTTCATTTTTAATCAATGCCAATCTTCTCAAAAGTAGGTATAATGGGTACTCGTTGGAGGAAAAATTTAATTTTTCATCAAACAAGTGTATACACTTGAAAATTGAATAAACATATAAGGAGAAAAGCCAAAAATACAATTAAAAAAAGTAGTTTTCTTCTTTTCCCTCCAAAATTCATAACTCTTATGTTATTATTTTAACTATTATTTTATTATTTTTCCTTAGGAGGCCACTTTTAGGCTGAAAGTTCCTGTAATGAGTGTAGACTTTTGTGGTGTTTTAGGTGCCCATGGAGTGAAGTAATAATGCTTTGTAAGTATAGGAGACACGTGGCTCAAATCGCTTCACCCAAAGGGTGTCATATGCTCCTCTAGTGGACTTAGGCCCCAGTTAAGTTGCCTAGTCCATGATGAAACCACCTTCCAATAACATATAATGTTCAGTGATGCATTCTCACCATCAAGTACAATAATAATTAATGCATCTAAGTGAACCAAGCCTGTTAATAAAGGACACATTGAGACTTCATATAATGGGGTTCTTCTTCCAAATTTGGGGCTTTAATCTCGTAATAGTGTTACCTACCTAGGTAGGAGTGGTCAATGGGAAACCCTACTAGGTATTCCCAACTCCTAAGGGGAAAGACAAGTCCCTGTTATGCCTTTTATTTAAAATGTGACATGTGAATGATGATGAAATGGATGGTAAACATGGGTCTCAAGGCCAAATTCCATGGGTACAAGGATAGTAATGATGAGGGATGTCCACATATTGGGTATATAGATGTTGAAAGGGGAAATCATAGATACATGAGTTACCTGGGATTTTGTTTTTCCACGCCTCTTTATTTTTTTCTTTCTTTCTTTTAATTTTTCTTTGTATGACTACTTGGGGCTCCAAGAAATGAGAGCATGTTGTGAATTATGTAAAGAAATTATTAGCCCCGTAAGGTGGAGGAGTTCATCACCCATCAGGGGTTCAGACATGCATGGGTTCCTTAATGATGCGAGAGGAACTTATGGGCCCGAGGAACTAAGGTGATAGCCATGATAAGGGGTAGAGCACATGTTTTCCTTTTTTGAACATGATATATTACATTTATCGAACATATTTTGAATTTTGTAATATTATTTTTCTTTTGTTTCTTGCTTTTGGCCATGATATGATTTTAAATTTCTTTTAGCTACATCAACCTCTGGGGAAACATTTCCAAGCCTGACCCATATATGTGGACAAGAGGAGGGGGTGTGTCAGTGCCTTGTGGACCCAAAGAAGGAAAATGATGAAATATGGCCCGTAATGTGATGAGGGGAGTGAAACATGTGAAATGAGAAAATGAAACAATGCTACTAAAATCAAGGTTTCCCAAGCAGTGCCCTTCCTAAAGCCATGCTCCAATAGGGGAGGTCCCATGGGACTAGGATTGAGGATTAACCCCCCATTTAAGGTGGGGGAACAAAAACATGGTCAAATCCCTTCCTTCTTCCAAGTCACCCAATATTATATGCCCAAATTTCCAAATGAAAGACAAGAACAAGCACCCGATTCCACAATAAAAAACAAGCATAAGCATCTGTTTTCACAGTGAAAAACATACATTTTAGGTCGGATTTCTCACCTTCTAACATAAGCTCGCAAAATATAGGTGAGAAAACATATAATTGATGCATGGAGTGGAGA
Source organism: Pinus albicaulis (assembly GCA_034641835.2). NCBI lineage: Eukaryota > Viridiplantae > Streptophyta > Pinopsida > Pinales > Pinaceae > Pinus > Pinus albicaulis. The sequence continues at coordinate 120,441,467 of CM076577.1, read as the reverse complement.
TAAAGCAACACATCACATCGATTATGGGTGGCTGTTAGGGGTTGTTGGATTTTGGCTGGAAGAGGATGAATAGGAGAAAAGCTCTCCTAAAGGTACCCACTTTTTGTGTGACACATGTATCATGGTGGTTAGAGCTTCTTTCTAGGTTTTTTGAGATAATGGATTGGTAATGGGGTGAGCAGGTTCACCAAACAAGGCTCACAAGAGATGGTACCACAATAATGAGCGTGACATAAGGATTTTGTTGAGATTGGTCTCAAATAAGGATGTGGTGATATTATGCTAATAGACTACTAAAATGATATGTATTGTAGTTTATGTGGAAATTTCATGGGTCAGTAGAAAGAAGTAGTGTTTTTTGTCATTTAATGTACAAATTTTCAAGACAACCTTTTTTTTATGAGTTTCCTAGATTGTCAACAAGTAGGGTTTCAAGGGTCTTGAGGAAAAGTGAGTGCTAGGTAATATAACTCTCTCATATACATGTAAGGTCAAAAAACTATGCTCAACCCAATTTCTCAGGCTCTAAATAAGGAGTATTGACTGTACCCTTGGCCATACTACCCAATTACCCAGGTACTAAAGAGTAATCTTCACAAGTATTGTTCTTAGTGCCACTATAACAACTACATTGTCGATTGGATTATCTAAAGCTAGTTTCAAGAAACCTAATGGAATTATGATATAACTTAGGGTAGGTGGAAGTGAAATTTTGTATGCAGGTGTTGTCTAATTTGGTACATCTTGAATGGGTACTATTACCCACCAAAATGGGTAACCCCATAGGAGAAAACATTTCTCCTACATTTGATAGACATACAACCAGTAGCCCCTGCCAACCACAATTAGTTGATGATATTCCATATGCCTCTTCCACCTGCATCAACCATGTGCTTCTCACCCATCTAGAATTAGTACTTGGAAGAAGGTGGCTTTCGATTCAAAAGGTATTTTGATCATTTTACAATAGGGTTCTTATACTTGTTTGTCTTTGGGAATGTATTATGGATTATGGGGTGATATGAAAGATTGACAAAACTTGAGCGTGATCATGTTCTCTCACCTTACTTGGGGGGTTAATACTTGATCCTAGTCCACTGGGAACTCTCTTAAGGCTTGTTTGGGTTATAGGAGAGGAACTACCTGGGAAGACATGACTGAGATAGCTTGTTCCATATTCCATTTTTCATTCTTAACACCTTACATCCTACATTACAAGCCCATATTTCACCTCCATTCTTCGGGTACAACTTGTCATTGGCTCTTGGGGATTTGGCACTCATATGTTGACATGGCTCGAGTAGAGCCCACAAAATTTGCCTTGGGAATTTGTTGCAGTTAAAATAAGTGGGAAAAAAATATCATGGCATCGACAAAACAAAGAAAGAAAAATAAAAATGCAAAAGATGGCTGGGACATAAGAATTAGCACATGGGAAATATCCTAGCATGAGCTCTACCTACCTCATATGGCCATTGCCTGATTCCTTAGCACATGATGCTCCATTACATAAAAATGAACCATTGCATGTCCCAGCCTCGATGAGTGATAAACTGAATCATCTTAAAGGGGTAATACAACTACTACATCATACAAATCAAGCTCCAACCCTTGAGCTATAAGGAGTAATACAAGGAAAAAAATCAATAATTAAAAGGTACATAAGAGGGGTGGAGAAACCAAGGCTGAGTGGGTAACTCATTTATCCATGAATGCTCCCTCATCACATCTATATACTTAAGAGGTGCATACCCCCATAGGTTGGTCCCTTTGACCATGGAATTTTCCATGAAGTTACCCCCCCTCCATTGCCATCATTATTATTCACAAACACCTCTCAATTGGAGGGTGGATTATGGAACTGTTTATTCCCCTTAGGGGTTTAAATCACCTAATAGGGTTGACATTTAGCCACCCTTACTTAGGGAGAAAAAAACTTTACGAGATTAGGGTCCTAATTTTCAACACGGATCCTTGTTTGAAGTATTAAATTTCCCATGAAATTGAAGTTTGGTTCACTTAGATGAATTATTGATCTTGGTTCCTAATGACTGGTTGCTCTCACTAGAATCCTTGTTGTTCTTGTCAGGTGGTTCATCAACCCAAGCCTTGGGAACCTACTCTATAGGTAACCATGCTATTCAAATAAGAACACTAGCAAAACAAGTGAAGTGTTGAGAGTCAGGATGCTCCTAGAAACATCATTAGATGAGACATGTCCCAGAGCACCTCCAACGCTGAGGACGTTGGTTGAATTTGACCCAAATTTCAAGATTCTACAAGATGACACATTTGGACCCAACATTTCCCTAGGTTTTCCTTGACAGAACTTGATGGGAAACAACTGGTTCAGATCCCAAAGGAGGACGGTCTCACATTGAGAGACTAGGGATGGCTTATTGCATTAGAGGAATCCCTAACGTTGGAGAATAAGATGCCTCATTTAGGAGTTGGAGACCCATGGAGACCACATTGTAGCACCCTACAAGAGGTGATGAGCTAAATTTGAGGGAAAAACTTCAAATCATGGATTTCATAGGAATCTACTCCTTCTTGGTGTTGAAATTTGCAACAAGAAACAATGAAATTGGCCTCCATAAACAACACACACATTAGTGTGGGATCACAAGTCACAAAGTGAGGGATCCTAGTGACACATTAGTGTGCAACCAATTTTTAAATAAATTGTAATTTTATCTCATAACAACTTGTAATAGTTAACTAAGTGTGATAGACTTAGTTAGTTCAAGAATTTCGAGTTAAGGGTCAAAGGATAGGAATGTAGAGTGATTATATTATTTACAGGGTCCAGTTGCAGTAGTAGCACTAGTGTGGTGTTAGTGGGATTAGTTACCTCACATTAATTGTGTTAAAATTAGTTTAACTAGTTCTAACTGATTGATGAGCTAGTGGAAGACCAGGTGAATTAAAATAGATTTAATTCACTAGTAGTGATCTACCAAGTAATTGATGATTCACTATTTATAGCTGGATGCATGCTAATTCTGGTGGAGACCCAATTGAGACAAAGGTTCAAGGTAAGTAAACTATTAGTTGTATATTTAGCAAACTGCCCAGGTGCAGTTATAAAACCACAGGAAGCCCATGATGAAATGTGTAATTAAGGAAGGCTGAATTTCCAATTTAATAGGAGTTTAATTCTCTAGGGATTGTGTAAGACGGGTAGGTTGAGGGTAGGCTGATAATTAGCTATGTGTTTGTCCAATTTTTCCTAGGTCAGTGTGAAGCAATTGGTAGAGTGTATGAGGTTGTGGTGATCACATTGTATTGGTTTATGATTCCTTAGTTGATTATACAATAAATATGGAGGGGTTTTGAGTAGTTTCTTTCCTCAAGAATATCTGGTGTTATGTATTGATTTACTTCTTTATCTTACTTGCATGTAATTGAGCGATCTTGTTTTATATTCCTCAAATATAGTAGAAGGATCCAATATATTGTTTTAGTACATTGCATGATCAGACTGAATCCATTGGTGTAATTTCTACACGGTATTATAACTGTGTTAGAGATTTTCTACATGGTATCATAGCACCAGGAATCACAATAGTGGAGAAGAAATTGAGTTTGTGTTGAACAATATTCAAATTTGCAGATACTTTCTTTGGAGCTAGAAGCATATAAAGATGCCTTTCAATGGCTTGAGACTCAAATATGCCCTTGAGGGAAGTTCAAATTATATTGCATGGAAGGATAGGATGGAGGCAGTGTTGGAGGACATTGGGTTGATGGAATTCATAGATAATAATATTCCCAATCCCGCAGCAGCAGATGCCCAACTTCTTGATGCATGGTAGAAGATGGTAGCAAAGGCGAGGATGATCTTGTTAGAGGGAGTTCGAGAACATATTGTCTCAAGTCTCCATGGAAAGGAAACACCATATGCTATGTGGAAGGCCTTGAAAGATATGTTTCAAAGAAGCAGTGACAACATAAAATTGGCACTCAAGGACAAGCTCAGGAAAATCAAAATGGAGAAAGGCGTCACAATCTAGAAATACTTTACCAAGTTCACTCAATGTCGAGATGAACTTGGAAGTGTTGGGATTACTATAACTGATGATGACTTGGTGAGCCTAGCACTTCTAGGCCTTCCCAAGAGTGAGCATAGTTACCAGGACTTTGTGAATGGGAGAGAGAAGTTACCATATTGGGAGCGACTTTGGTCAGATTTGGTACAAGAAGATTTTTGACGGAATACCAGGGATGGATCCTCATCCAAGACTGATGATGAGGAAACTTGTGCCTTGGCTAGTAAGGAAAATAAGGGGAAGGGGAGGGAGTCCCATTCCAAATCTGATATCGACAAAGAAGGAAAGAAGCGTGACATGTCAAAGGTGAAATGTTTTCACTATCATGATCATGGACACTATGCCATAAATTGTCCATAAAAGAAGAATAACAACAAGAAGGCTCCAAGAGCTACAGTGGGTGAAGCTTTGGCCTCACAGTTTTAGTTGGAATTCTCTCTCATCACATGCATGGCGTCAACTGTGATGGGATCTATGCGGTACTTGGATAGTGGAGCATCTTTCCACATGACAGAAACAAAGAACTCTTTAGTAGCTTGGAGGAGAAGGATCTTTAGATGCACATCGATATGGGTGATGACGAGAGGTATAACGTTACTGAGATTGGTATAGCTACTTTCCAGATATAGTCAGGTAAACCTTTCATATTAAAAGATGTCACGCATGTACCAGGCTTGAAAAATAATTTAGTTTCAGTTTCTATGTTGGAGGATCTTGTATATGATGTGGTTTTCAGTGAAGGAAAGGCATTCCTTCGTCACAAATCCACAACACAGGTAAATAATATTGGGTTCGTGTGAAGAACCTCTACAAACTTGATGTAGATGGTTGCGCAGCATTGAGAAGTAAATCAGAGAAGGTGGTGAGCCCGGATATGGGTGAGTTATGGCACAGGAGATTGGGCCATCTACACCACAGTGCTTTGAGGATCATGCAACAGATTTCTACAGGTCTTCCAAAGGGTACTCTTGTGCAGATGAACACATGCAAGGGATGTACCATGGTGAATTATGAGAAAGCCATGTGATTTTCCCTTGAGAGGAAGCTTGACTTGCATGCAGATGAGGAACTCTTAGTTCCAAAGGATGAACCTTAGGATGTGGAGCAGCCACAAGCAGAGGATCATGGAGTGGCAGAAACCACTCATGCAGAGCATTCCACCAAAAATGGTAGGAAGCGCACTAGAGAGGCTGACAGATTGATGCTATATGCGACAGAGCATGAAGGTGCACCTACATCACAACGTAGGCAGAGAAGGTCCCTAAACATGTATATTGGATACATGGCTCTTATGAGTGAGTTTATTGTGATAGAACCATCCTCTTTTGAGGATGAAATGCAACAACCAACATGGGTTGATTCCATGGTTGAGGAGTATGAATCAATTATTAGAAAAAATTCACGGGAAGTGGTCCCAAGACAAGTGGGGAAGTCAGTTGTTGGATCCAGGTGGATCTACAAGGTGAAGCAAATACAAACCTCCAGAAGGGGGAAATTTCGAGCCAGATGGGTAGAGGGAGTACATGCAACTATACCTCCAGGTGTGAGGTGGGGCGATGTGCAAATATGATCCCAAAAAGAAATTTGGGCAGGGTCCATTGAGATGGTGTGTCTCATGGATCGAACCTGGCTACAAGGAGCCCATAGTATAACAATAGTAGGAAGGATTAGTTATATTGATGCAGTTAGATGTCAGGAGGACAGAAATCAGAGTGACAGGTGTCAGATACTGGAGTACTGATTAGAGTTGGCAGTAGTGCAAAGCACATGGATGCAGATGTCAGCAGCGTAGAGAGTCCAATAGACATGTGCAATAGCTAGAATCATTCAGAAGAATCTGATAACAGAAGCATTATATTGATTCAGTTATTTGGAGGCTATTCAGTTTAAGGAGAGTTGCATGTGTGAACAAGACTAGAGCAATGTTGCATGCAAGAACATTCCAAAGGTACCAGATCGGGACAAATTGATTCCTTTCTTGTTGAGAGGGAATGTTGAAATTTTCAACAAGAAACAGTGAAATTGGAATCCAAAAACAACACACACACTAGTGTGGGATCACAGGTCACAAAGTGAGGGATCCCAGTGACACATTAGTGTGCAACCAATTTTTAAATAAAGTGGAAAATAAATTGTAATATTATCTCATAACAACTTGAAATATTCAACTAAGTGTGATAGACTTAGTTAGCTCAAGAATTTTGAGTTGAGGGACAAAGGATAGGCATGTAGATTGATTCTATTATTTATAGGGTCTAGTTGCAGTTATAGCACTAATGTGGTGTTAGTGGGATCAACTAACTCACATTAATTGAGTTAAAATCAGTTTAATTAGTTCTAACTGATTGATGAGCTAGTGGAAGATCAAGTGAATTAAAATAGATTTAATTCACCAGTAGTTATCTACCAAGTAACTGATGATTCACTATTTATAGCTGCATGCATGCTAATTCTGGTGGAGACCCAATTGAGACAAAGGTTCAAGGTAAGTAAACTATCAGTTGTATTTTTAGCAAACTACCCAAGTGTAGTTATAAAACAACATGAAGCCCATGATGAATTGTGTAATCAAGGAAGGATGAATTTCCTATTTAATAGGAGTTTAATTCTCTAGCGATTGTGTAAGCATGGTAGGCTGGGGGTAGGCTTATAATTGGCTATGTGTTTATCCAATTTTTCCTAGATCAGTGTGAGTCAATTGGTACATTGTATGAGTTTGTGGTGATCACAAATACATTGTATTGTTTCATGATTCCTTGGTTGATTATACAATAAATATGGAGGGGTTTTGAGTAGTTTCTTTCCCCAGGAATATCTAGTGTTGTGTATTGATTTAATTATTTCTCGTATTTGCATGTGATTGAGCGATCGTGTTTTATATTCCAAAAATATAGTAGAAGGATTCAATATCTTGTTTTAGTACATTGCATGACCGGATTGAATCCATTGGTGTAATTTCTACATGGTATTATAGTTGTGTTAAAGATTTTATGCACTTGGAGACCTCATCACCCTTGTGTTATCACTCCGCCAGATCTCTAAGGCTGAAGAAGAAATCCCAACAGAGGTAACCACAAACCAATATTTTGGCTTGGTAGCTAGCCCTACCAAAATGGAGAGGGTTCCCTCCATAAAATAATAGCCAAGAGGGATGGATTAATTAAATTTTTAGTCTAGGTATAAGTACAAGATTTTGATTTGGTTGAATTGGGTTGTTGAATGAGGATCAAGTGAAAGAGGCTAGGTCAGTGAAAATAGGATTAGGGTTGTAGAGACTCAATGAGGAAAGGTAGGTAGAAAACCTAACACTTTAGGGTTTGAGGGTAATATGGATCAGATAGGTGAGGTGCTAGAAATAGCAAGGAAAGGCTTGAATTCTTCTAAACTGAAGAAGATGGACAAAATATGAAGGTTTTTCCAAAACAAAGCATGCGAAATCTACTCTGTTCATCAACTTAAAAACCAACATATCATAGAAATGAAATGGATCATGAAACAAAACATTCATACATAATAATAAATAAGGAAAACAATGCTAAATTCTCATTCCACAGGTATCCTAAAGAAATAGATGCAACCTTTTCATTAATTTCCTGCCAAAATGATTACACTAGAGTCTCTGATGAATGCCTTAACATCCAACAATTTCCAACCTATGAAATGAGTCAAAAAGTGCATGATATAGACCTTAAAACAACTCCTCCCATGCTCAGGGGTCGAATCCATGAGAGGAGCAGTTCCACCAAAACTTGAGTTGAATACCTAGAGTGTAGGGAGGTCAAATTGACTCATCCCTCACTTTTTGCAAACTGATTCATTACATGTCATAAAAAAATTTCACCTAATGTATTTACCCTAGGGAAGTGTAAATAAATCATAAGTAATTTTACATTCATGATTTACATTATTAAAAATCCCATTCACCATGGTTAAACTGGAAAAACTGAGAAAATAGGAAAATATCAGCAAACTCAGAAAATTTGTCCTATGCGCAACGCCAACTTGAAGCTGAGTTTTGGAGGGGTTCCCAATGTCCAAACTGAACTTAGGATAGCTCATTGGAGATATTATCCAATATAATTTCTTGTGCTTATTTTGCAGATTTGACTTGATTTGACCTCCCAAAAAGTGATTCTCCCAAGACTGCTCTATGCGCAGTGCCAGGCTCAAAAAGAGGGTAGAAACATGATTTTTTGGGGATTTTTTGACCTTTTCACTGACCAGTTTGTCCAAACAATCTTAGATAAGTTTCTAGGGTGCATGTATTCATCATTCTGAATCCAATGGTGGTCTCTGTTTGGCCAAACGATGCCTCAAAAAAGTACGCAAGACTTAGGGCATTGCGCATAGGAAAGTCCAACTGTCACATGACTGTCCAGGTATGCACAAAACTTCAAAATTTTCAAAAATGTGTCAAAAATTGCCAAAATTTGTTGAATGGTGGCTGATGATGATGGATAAGCATGGAGTGAGGCTTAAAAAAGGATATCAAGCCTGATTTTCTCTTCTTTAATGGTCAAGAACTGCACCACTCTTGGAAGAGGAGTATTGTATAATAAAGAATTTTCATTTCAGTTTCTTGCATTGACTTGCTTAAGTTTTTACCTTGCAATTTTGTTTTTCTTGGCATAGCGCTTGGTCCTATTTCTCAATATATCATTATCCTTGTTTTCCTTCTCCAGAATCTTCTCAAGCTATTGGTTAGCCCTGTCAAGCCATTTCCCCCGGTTCTCATTGATTACCACCGCAAATTGTTCATTAAGAGTGAGCTCATTAGCAAGCTCAACCCCCTTTTTCCGCTCCAGTTCTAGAGCTCTTTTCAGCCCTCTATTCATGGGTATTCCCTTTTATACTTGTTCTTCTGCTTCATTTGTTTCACCATACCTTCCATATGCCTCATCAAGCAAAGCCTTTGCCTTATTTTCTTCTCTTTTTTCCTTGAGAAGTTGAATTTCCATGATGGCCTACTTGGTTTTGAGTTGTTCATTTTCTTGCTCATGAAATGAAATGAAAAACTGAGATCTCACTAAGTTAGTCTGAAGCTCATTTATTTGGGTATCCTTCTACTTGATAATCATTTTGGAGGCCTCATCATCATGTTCATCATCTAAATCAACAAGGTCAAAATCAATCTTTGTTTCATGGAGGTCATCCTCATCATGAATGGTTGCCTCATGTACATCCTCCTCTACCATCTTTTCTTTTCCCTTTTGTAACTGCTTTGTTGGTGAAGAAGGTAGGTCCCCTTCCACAATATATGGAACAAACACCTGCCTATGACCTCTCTGATATGTTTTATCCAATGTCTCTATCTCAAACACCTTGGTCTTTTGAAGCTCATTGTTCTTAACCATGCTAGATGACCCTATCTGAGTGTGAAATGGTGATGATGGTGGTGAAATGGGTGAGGTAGTTTGAGCTGATGAAGAAGTAGACGTTGTGGGTTGATATGGAGGAATGGATGTGGAAGGATGAGATGGTGGAGGCACAACTTGAGCATGTTGAATTGGTGGAGCAATAAAGATGTCATTAGCTATGAAAGTGTCCCATGAGATGTTCAATTTATCAAGGCGATGGAGGAAATGATCTTGATGAGAGAGTGGTGAAAAATAATTCTTATTTGTTAGTCATAATCTCTCTTTTGAACAATGTATGCCATTTTTTCAATGTCCCTGAAGAGAAAATAAGGTATGTTCAACATTTTGACCCTTGTGAAGTGCATTAATAACCTAATATGGTAGGTATAGAGTCTAGAGAACCTTCCTTCACAATACAAGTACCTCATGATGATTTTCATCATGGGGAAAAACCTATCTAGGAGGTAAGAGAAAGGAAAGAACCTTTTTCTTTCGTTCTTGTACCTTGGCTTGATATATGGGTCAAAGTAATGACTCTCCAAGTCCTTTGCCTTGTACCATTTTTCACCAAAATTTTTAATTCCGGTGGCATATTCTATGATGGCTGTAGATATTATGAAAGTGACACCAGCAAGGGTTACCTGGTTATCATGAATATTAGAAATGGAAATCCTGCTCAAACAGGGTGATGTTGGGCCTTTTGTATTTTTTCATAAAAGTCAAAGAATCCTACATGCTTAAAACATGCCATAGCCATGGGAGAGGCCATGAGTTCTCTGGTGTTTGTAGGTTCAATTCTGAGGATCTTCTCTCCTTCGTATGGCCTCCTCTCTTCCCTTTCTTCTTCCTCTTTGAATTCTCTGTTTTCTTCTTCCATATTGTCTTGGCTAGAAACCCTAGGGAGATGAATTGGGAGTGAAATGTAGGTTTAGGGAGTGGGGAATAGGATGGAAAAATTTAGGGAGATGGGGGAAGGGATTTTTGAATTGGCGGAGGTGACAGGGAGTGGAAATGTTGTGGGATTTGGGAATAGGAATTTTATTACAGGTATGGGGATTTGGGAGCCTAGGAATTTGAAATACCTAGGTCTTATGGTTTATGGGATAAGCAGGTTTGGGATATGGATTTAATGATATAAGGGTAGGTATAAGATTTATTGTGATGTAGGAAGGGTATAAGGGGTCTTCAGGGATCAAATTTTGGATTAGGAAGTGAAACTAGGGTTTGTAGCCTAGAACTCTCCAATTTTTTCATAAAAACTTAAATACCATGAAATTTGCACTTGAGGAATGGAAGGAGGGTGTATTTGTAGGTTACTTAGTTGCCAAGAAGTAGTGAACACCTTTGTTGAAGGTTTGGAGTGCAGACACAAAGTTTGGGAGCTTACAATTGAAATTTTCCATGTGCGCATCACCTTTGGCTCTATGCGCAGTGCCCTGGCTCTATGCACATCACCTCTTTCTAGGTGAGAAACGCCTTCAAGAATTTCTACCTTTCACCCTTCAATTCTGATTTTCTGAGCTATGTGAGTGATAGCTTGATAACATAGAGGACAAATGAGTGTCTTGAGGGCTTTTATACTTCATGAAGTTGATGATTTTGGCCTTGGGACCCACTTTCTTCCTTTATGAGTCACTTAACCATTTGAAACATTACCTTTCATTTTGACTTATTTTCTTTGGAAATTGATCATTTTGATGGACTAGGAACTCTTTGAATTTACATTTTGATGTTTAGGCATATTTGGAACATTGAGTTATCAACTTGGGATGGTGAAATTATTACATTTGAAAGACATAAAATTACATAATGAAAATATAAAAATTACATTTGAACTCAAAATTACATGCTGAAATGAGATATTTTCTTCACAAATAATCTTTAGATAGTGAAAAGAATTTTATTTGGATCACCCTTTACTTGTTGTTCATATGAAATGGAATGGAGTTTTATTGAACCTTGGAAACCCTAATGACCTAATGAAACCTTGAAAACCCCTAAAAGACCTAATGAGACCTTGAAGGACTGAATTTAAAGATGACATGAATAATATTGATTTTATGGATGGTGTACAGTCAGTAAGGTCTGAAGATATGCCAGAAAGTAATCAAATTTGTGGAAGAGTGATGATTTTTGGATTTGGGGCTACCATCAGTGACTATTTTTTTACATGACCTAGTGGAATGATAAAAAATTTCTGAGTGGGACTCCTAAAATGATGTGGAAAGAGGATTTTTATCACTGATGGCAAGATGCAAATACTGACACTAACACCTTGGACATAGCATTTAGAGCATTTATTGTTGATGGAATCATCATGAGAGAGATTACAGCTCACACATGTGGGCTAATTATGGCATATTTTGATAAATCTAGTGGGTTGGCTTGTAGCCCAAGTACATTTTAACATCAAACTTATTTTAATCGTTTTATTAAGCTAATTATTAGTCCCAATCCTCATATAAATAGAGGATATGCTATTGTATTGGATCATCATCACTAATGACTTATTTAAGCCCTTTTGAATATTTTCAACATTGTTGTTTCTTGTGGAGATATGACTCTATGGTGCATTCTTGATATTTGGAACTATTTCTTTGGACTTGGAGATGTCATTTTGGAGAAATAAAGGCTTTTTCATGCATTATATCTTGTAATTGTACCTTGTATTTGACAAATCTTTATTTTTGTTTCTAATGTATGGAATGGTTAATTATCTAGGGTTTCTATTGTGCTAGTTATTGTTTAGAATCATTCTATGGGTTCTAGATGATAGTATTGCATGCATTACTCACTTATATAATGTGAATGAAAATCCCATTGGCGAATCTTTAAACTAGCTCTCCCAATTGGAATTTCTCCCTCACAAAAGTTATAGTTAGGGTTTTGAAATCTAAGGTTTCATTATTTGCTTACTCCTTGCCAAGGTATAGAAAATATTACACTTCCATAGACTCCATAACCCAACAACTAGGCATTGTCCTTGGTCAATTTGTTGATCATCCATAAAAATTACACTAAATCTTATTTTCCCTCTTTAAATTTGATTTTTGACCCCTTAAGGATAAGTTACTAGTTATGACTAGCACATGAAGTTCAACTAGGGTTGAAGTCATTAGCTTGTGGGAGGATTCAACATTGGAAGGAAATGTGATTTATTCAAAATAAACTCCTTTTAGTGCTGAATCCATCAATTTTTAGTTTAAAGTCTGATGCAGCAAAAAACTGCATTTAACATAAAACCTGTGTGCACTTGTGGGTTATGGACCCACGTATACATCAAAAGTGTTTCAATCAATGGACTTCACAATATCAAAACAAATTCAAATACACAATATAAGATATATCGCATATTGGTTGAAAACCCTTATCATAGATCATAGGGTTTAAGATTTCGCACGACGCACAAAATAACTTTTACTGTCGATCGCGCAATACACATAATACAAATTTTGTGATACAATGATTTCGCAAATCGGTGTGAACATCACATATTGAAACACATACCTGATTTCAGTCCAAGGATCCCTTAACGAACGCGACATGTGATATACACATAACCCCGACGCGTGTCTTGTCCTCCTTGTTGCATCATGATTTATATGATTTAACTTGCAAAATATTCATATGATTTAAAACAAGTTCTGGTGGCGATGTGTGCTCACCAGTCCATCTCTCACTTCATTATGATAACTATCGATGGAATTCACATTTCAATAAATATTCCTCTGCCATACTTTGTCTACTGTGAAGTTCATAGGAAATTCATCCCTTACACTCATGCATGCCATTTATCAATTTACAGAAAATAATGTATATGTAAACAACACATAGACACGTAAAGTCTATATTACTCCTAGATGTATAATAACACACATATTCATTTATAAACAGAACTCGATTACAAGCTAAGGCCTCACAACTTGAATCACACTAATGCCCCGGTGGCTACATTGCGTACTCTTCTGCTCTCTCACACAACATAAGTCTCTTTATAAAGGAAATTACAAAGGGAGATATTGTTTAAGATCCATGAGTTCCTCCCATAATTGCTCAACCAACCCTAAATCTCTCTATTCACATACATGGAAGATACTCACTTTTAATCAAGTCTTCTAGAGACTTATCAATTCCATCAATTTAGCTTTGTTTTAATAGAATTTGCCCCAACTTACAATGATTGTCCACGTTTCACCCTTCATAGTATTGAGTTTTAATTATGGCCCAATGCTCCTGCATTAGACTCCCAAGGTACAAAACTTCTATGACCTCCTGGTCATATGTCTCCTTCATCCCTTAAAAATTCTACCCATGTCCTCTGTGGAATTTCCTTTATGGTCTTTCCATGAGCTGTAACAAAACCCCTGTAGTAACAAGTCCTCCCTGCTACACAATACCTCACCAAGCTTATCCCCTCTAAGTTCGGTCTTTTGGCATCTCTCTGGTTCTCTCTTCTGGAACCATTTGAGCACTCCTTGCTCTAGGCTGCTGCAATCTTCTCACCTGCACAATAATATAAAGACCACAAACTCACCAATCTTCAACATAACTATAGCTCCTTCTTTTGCACACAAAATATTTCTCACAGGAAATCTTTCCCTCCTCTGATACCAGTTTGATGCAGCAAAAAATTGCATTTAACATAAAACCCGTGTGGACCTGTGGGTTATGGGCCCAATTTTTCCCTAGGAAAGCCCTAGTTTGCCCCAACTTAAAATTGTGGCATGTTGAAGGCTTCTTGCTCCATAAATTGAAGGTATTCATTACTTGGCATCCTTTTCTTGGCCTTGTATCCTTTTACCTAGCTATTTTTAAAGCCTTAGATCATATTGTGCCATAATTAGGCATATTGCAGGATGAAAATTTCCCTATCATGCTTGCTAAGCCTTGTTGTTAGGAAGAGTTTCCCTCCATAAGCCTAACTTGTCATCTTATCCCATGTACTTAGAATATCCTTCTAGGTGACCTACCAAAGGGAAGCTTCCCTAGTGGTGAAAGTCCAAAAAAGAGTAGGAGGTAGTGGTCATGGTGACAGTGGGCCACACCTCATATTATTGTCCCTTATTCTAGTTTTTCATTTTGAACTCCCCTCACAAGACCTGCTAGATTTTGAAGCAACATGTACCAATATGGGTTTACAAGGGTGTTCAACTAGGTGAAACTATTGATTTTTCAAGTGCAATAGATACAAGCAAAAATTTCTAAAATATTGATAATTACTGCTAATGATTTAGATCTTATTTTAACAATTCAAATTTATCATTAAGAAATTACACTTCAAAAATTCAACCATAAAGCATAAGGACAATAGAGCTCACAATTCACAAAGAGAACACGAGTTTTACCCTGGGAAAATTCACTTGGGGGAAAAACCCAACAACCTTTTTCTTAGAGAAATTTTTCAGTTCAACAAGAGATACATATAATGTTGCTAGTCAACCACGAGATCAAACTGATCAACAAGCTATGGTCAAACCTGGTCAAGCATCCCTTTAGTCAAGTCAAGTCAAGTAAAACTTCTATCCTTCAAAACTTTGGCCCTCTCTGATCTACCTAGGCCAAATTTCAGCCTTCTAAAATATGCTCAGAACTTGGTCCACCTAGAATTTTTGCCTCCCCAGAATATGCTTCACAAAAACTGCTACCCAAAAACTGTCCATAAATTCACATGTGAGTTCAAGTGAGAGAGAGAGATGCTAGAGATGAATTTGTCCTTCTTCTTCGTCTTTCTCCTTCTTTTCCTTCTCTTGGATGCCCTAAATTTTTCTTTCTTGTGTGAAGTCGAATTCTCTTTATATAGTTTTCAGCCTTCGTGAATGGATGTGTCTCTTCACTGAGGTTGACTTGACTTGAGGGAGAGCCAACTTGACTAGTTTGAAGCCAAAAATTCAAAATTCAAAATTCAAAATTTTCTCTTTTAAATATGACATGAATTACATTTCTTATAATAATTATTTCAAGGGCTAATAAATGAAAATGACATGAAGAATGCATCATACAATTTCATTATACATTACAAGGGAAAAAATATAAATGATAAAGACCGATCAGAGCTACAAATTTCAACGTTGCCTCTTTACTAGGGAGGCATTCATAATCACTAGACAAGTGTTCTTCATGTTGACATACTTCTCTAAGAAAAGGTTCTAAAAAATCATCAATAATATCAACATCTTTCAGCTACCATAATTCTTACCAAATAACTTTAACACGTGGTAGATGAAAAACATCAACCCACTACCAGAATTTTGGTCAGTACCTTTTACCTATGGTGTCTCCTCACCATAATCCATGTTGGTACTCCTGAAAAATGGTACATCATTAACATCAACTAGTCACCATAATTTTGGTCTATGTGACACATAATATTCAAAATATTCTTGGTTCATCATCATTCTAGTCAATATTGGAATCATGGTGAATCTCTAAAGACCACACTAAATCTCAGTAATTTTGTGCCTGATGCTAAAAGGCCACACTCTATCTCAGTAATTTTGGGCCTGATGCTAAATGATCTTGATGCTGAAAGGCCACTCTCTATCTGAGTAATTCTGGGCCTCCAAGACCATTCTTCCTAATTCTAGTCAATATACTTGAAAAAGAAAGAATAATTGTCCTCTGCTAGACCATTCTACCTAATTATGTTCATATATGACGCAGGGAGAATGTCAGTCCATGATTCCATCTCATCAACACTCCCTCTCAATGAGTTAAGCATTCTCAACAAGTGCAAGCTTGTCCCTAAAATATACAAACTTCATTTTGGCCAGAGGATTTTTAAGAATATAAACAATCTACTCATCAGTGGAGACACACTGGAGCTTCACTTCTCCCTTCTGCACCATGTCACGAAGGAAGTGGTACTTGATCTCGATGTTCTTCAACTTTTCATGGAAAACTGGATCCTATGTAAGCTTTACTTAGCTTTGATTATCACAAAATATCATGATCGACTCTAACACATGATCAAATAGTCCCGTGAGCAACTTTTGAAGCCACACTGCTTCACAAATCACCAAAATGGCTGCAATATATTGTTCCTCGGTAGTACTAAGTGCAACAGATGTTTGCTTCCTGCTCATCCACAAAATCATAGAAGAACCAAAACTAAAGCAACCTTTGAATGTACTCTTTATGTCTTCAACATTCCCTGCCCAATCTTCATTTGTATAGACCTGCAACTATATGTCACTATTTGAGACATATATCAAACCATAATGAATCGTACCATGTAAATATCTCAAGATATGATTTGCTACAATATAATGGTCATGTATCGATTCCACTTAGGATTGGCTCAAAGTATTCACTACAAAGAAAATGCCTGGCCTAGTATCAACCAAACACATTAGTGAGCCAATCAAGCCAATCAACGTCTGGTACAAGCCAATCAACATCTGATACATGAATGGATCTACCAAATCTGACTCAAAGTCTCTCAACTTTCTCAGATTTGTCATCATGGGAGTTTCCATCGATTTACAGTCCATCATCCCAAACTTATCTTGATAACAAAATTTCCTTGACCGAGGAATATTTCACCAGGCTTCTGCCATACTTTTAGCCCCAAATAATAGTGCATCAACCCAAGATCCTTCATATTGAATTCAAAAGCTAGCTCCCTCTTACTTCAAATAATGAGGTGCTCCACACTTGTTTGAAATAAGTCATCAACATATAATAATAGAATCATATGTTCATTCTTCTCAATCTTGATGTACATGTTTGTGTTAGTTTCTGTAGCATTGAAGGTGTTCTAGTCTCGTAACTTTGGGGAGAGGCTAAAACACATGAGATATCCATAACTTAGAAATTGTTTCCAGAAATTCCACTTAGAAGTGTCTCAATTAGATTATAGTCGATTTTGAAATATTTCTCAAGTATAAACTTAGGAAATATGGTTAATTAATTATTACTAATTGAGATAAGGTGAGAATTATCTAGAAACTCACAAAGATCGAGATAGAATTAATTTGGGCACTTGATTATGTTCTAATATTGGTCGTTGGTACTCCAACAAAGGATTATAAGAAAAATTCAATGGCTAGATGGAGGATACACTTGAGGGGTTCGATTCCTTAGAGAGTTTGATTTTCCAGAGAACCAACAGTGCTAGAAGAGATCGAGCTTCAGTAGGGAAGAAAATACAGAGAGGGGTAGGGACAATGAGTTTGGAGGAAAGGTTTTCTAGATCCAAAGAGAACATTGTAGAGAGGCAAAAGAACCATAGTGAGGCTGATGCAGGGGTTGCACAGAACCCTCGAGAGGAAATTTTATTTTTCTGGAGAGAAGATGAGTTTCCATTCCATAGGCTGATAAAGGGTTCCATAAGTCTGGAGATATAGATTCTCAGCCAGTGGCAGACATGACAACTACATGATCAATTGATTCAAACTGTGCGTGGGAAGAGACTACGCAAGGGTGACGTAGGCCTGCACAGACCAATTTTGGCGAGTTTCTTGGAGCTGCAGTCAGAGCCTGGATTTTCCTCTAAGGTGAGGAAAATTCCTCACTAGATTTTTCCAGTATTTTTCTCTATAGGATTTCCAGATTTCAGCATCCAGTTGTTCTCAAATTTTTTCTCTCATTGCTGCATAATAATAAAAACCCTCAGTTGTTGCATCGGTTTTCCCATGTTGGGTTTTTCCAAGGCATTTTTTCCAAAAATAATTTTTTTAATTATTACGTGTGTGTGTGATAGTATTTTCTCAGTTTCCAAAACTATTTTTCTTCCACAATTTAATTGTGAAGGTTGTAGTGTGAATTATTTGGTGTTTGTCGTAGTAGACAAATTGTTAAATTAATTAACAATTAGAAAAATAATTTCCAGTTGTTGCAATAGGATTTATATTTTGAAAATTTCACAATTTGGATCAACATCACTTTTGGAGAGGCCAAGTCTTGTCAAGTGGCTATCAATTCGAGAATTCCAGACTCCAGGTGCTTACTTAAGTCCAGGCAAGGATTTCTACAACCCGCTAACATGAGACTCTCTTCCATGGACCTCAAAACCTTGAGGTTTTTATATGTACATCTCTTCCTCAACCACACAATTAAGAAAAACAAACTTTACATCCATCTGATGTAAATTCCAACACATAGAGGAAACAATAAAAATAATAGATCTAATGGTAATATACCCGGAAACCAGAGAAAATGTCTCATCGTAGTCCTCTCCATCTTTTAGGAGAACCCTCTAGCCATAAATATTTCCTTTTATTTGTCAATACTACCATCCATTGCATGCTTGATAATATATAGAAATTTGGAGGTTACCATTTATTTTCCTTCAGGTCTTGGCACAATCTCTTATACATCATTCTTCATAATCAATTGGTATTATTCCAATGATCACATCCTTCCAAAATTGCTGGCTAGATGCGTATTCATAGGTGGAAGGTTCAGAATCAATAATATTATTCATTAATGCTAGATAAAAATAACTCCTCTTTGGTCTCTTTCTTTCCTTGAAGGTGCCACATGGTGATGCATGTACTTTTGCTTCTTGCAAAGTGGATCTAAGCCATGTTAGATTTTTTCTGATTTTAGGAACAACAACTGGGTCCAATGGATTGCTAGGCCTTTCTAGCTCTTCATATTGATCTACATGATGTTATTAAGGACCCGATCCTTATTCCTTGTGGGTTTCACATTATTCGTCCTCATCATAGTCCATGGGAACTTTTTTAGATTTCTAAAAAGAAAATTCTCATCAAAGGTCACGTCCCTACTAACTTACATATGTTTTTGACCTGTAACATAGATTCTATAGGCATTTTATGGCTCACTATATCCAAAAAATAGTCCTTTCCTTCCTAAAAGATCTAGCTTCCTTCCCTTATATTTAGGTACATGGATATAAACATGACAACCAAATATTTTGAAATGAACAACGTGAGTTTTCTGTCTGATGAACACTTCGTTTAGAGTCTTGTCTTCCAAAATTCGATGAGGACATCTATTTTGAATGTAAACAAATTTCATATATGGTTCACTCCATATAAACATAGGAAATTATTTATCGTGTATCTTTTAACAAATTCTGCGATGGTTCTATTATTTCTTTCAACAACTCCATTTTGTTGTTGATTGTAAGGGAATATCAACTACCACTTAATCCTAGTTTCTTTGCAACTTTGAACCAAGCTCCTTGGAGATATATTCTCCTCCATTATTAGATACCAGGATCTTGATTTTATTTCCCCTCATTTTTTCTACTTTAGCCTTAAATTCCTGAAACTTGTCAAAGACTTCATCCTTTGTATTCATGAAGTAAATCCACATCTTGTGAGAGAAATCATCAATAAATCTTACATAATACAAACAACCTCCACGATATTTCACTGGCATCGAACGACATACATCATATTGAAATATATCCAAAATTTGTTTGGACCTATTTTCATTGTTAGGAAAGGGATTCTTGACATTCTTCCCAAGAGAATATCCTTTACAAAATTCTTCATGTTCTACCTGCAAATATGGAACATCTAAAACCATATGTTATAAACTAGTCAAATCTCTATAGTGAAGGTGTGCACACCTTCTATGCCAAATTTCACATGGATTGACATCATTATGCACTATTGTTTGAGCATGTTGTTTCAAAAGTCCTTACAACCTTCCTTCACGAACTTCAGTTACTCTAGAATAATCTATACTAGAGCCTTTGGGTCGTACAATAACTTTTCCATAAACAAATGCTACTCTATCTCCCTTATCTTCCAAACATGAAATGGAAACCAAATTCTTTTTCAAACCTGATACATATAGGATGTTGATAAAATGAACATTTTCACCTTCTAGATCAATAGAAGTCTTCCCAATGCCTTTTACTGCATAACTATTGTTGTCTCCAAGTTCTACCATTTGAGATAATCTTATTTCCATTAGGCTTGTGATGTTTTCACATTCTCCCATCATGTGCCTTGAGGCACCACTATCTAATAGCCACAAATATCGTTATTTGCAATAGAACTTGTAAGAGCAGAAAAATAGAAAAAAACTTTGGTACTTGAATCTTCATTCTTAGGTTTCTTTGGAAGTTCATTCATGTCTACTGTGGTAGCATGCTGCTTTCCCTCTCTTTTTCTATCATTTTATATTTTAGGACGATCACTTCCAAAATGACCAAATTTGTGACAATGATAACTTTGAACCTTTGGCATATTATTCTTCCCTTGAGGAGCATGTATTCTACCTTCATTTATTCTTTGGAACCCAAACTTATTTCTTCCTCCAACCTTCTTGAAATGTGTTGCATAAGCTTGAGAGTCATCTTCATTAGATCTTTTAATATTTTCTTTTGATATGAGTGTTGATTCTTCTTATGTATATGTATTCCATAGCTCTTCAAACTTTGGGACTTCCTTTCTGGTACATATACCTGATGCAAATGAGTCCCATGAATCTAATAGACCATTAAGTGTTGTAGTCACTAGTTCTTTTTCATTAAAGACTTCATAAATTTCTCGAAACTAATCTCTTAGTTGAGAAATCTTCATGGAATATGAGGCTATAGTATCATTTCTCATCATCTTAACATCACAAAGCTCATTCTTCAAACTCATTGCTTGACCAATGTTGTTGATAGTGTATAATCAAGTTAGGGAATCATACATATACTTTGAAGATTGAATACATGAAACATAAGGAATCAAGTGATCTTTGATAGAGTCCATAATTATTCTCATACCTATGATATCATCATTCTTATATTTCCTTCTTCCTTCACTATTTGAAGGTTCAGTGAGCTTGCCTTTCACAATACCCAAGAGATTGTTCTTTATAAGGATAAGATCAATCCTTGTCTTCCAATCCTTGAAATTTGTAGCTCCTTCCAATTTGTTCTCAAACTTCATAGATGGATTATTTATCATAGATAAGCAAGTATATTGTAGATATAAGTATTCTTCAAGAATGATATCTTATCAAAGCTTCTTCAATGTCATTTTCATCACCAAAGCTCCGATACCATGTAGACTTTTCAAGTGCAATAGAGACAAGCACAAATTTCTAAAATAATCATAATTACTTCTAATGATGCAGGTCTTCTTCTGACAGTTACAGTTTATCATTAAGAAATTAAATTTCATAAGTTAAACCATAAAGCATAAGGACAATAGAGATCACAATACACAAAGAGAAAAAAAATTTTACCTTGGGAAAACCCACTTCTGGGAAAAACCCAACAACATTTTTCTTAGAGAAATTATTCAGTTCAACAAGAGATACATTTAATGTTGTTAATCAACTACGAGATCAAACTGATCAACAAGTTATGGTCAAAACCAGTCAAGAAACCCTTTAGTCAAGTCAATTCAATCCAAACTTTTTTCCTTTAAAACTTCGGTCCTCTTTGATCTTCCTAGGCCAAATTTTAGATTCCCAAAATATGCCCAAAAACTCGGCTTACCCAGAATTTCAGCCTGCCCAAATTATGCTTCGCAAAAACTACTACTAAGAAGCTATCCATAAATTCACGCGTGAGTTCAAGAGAGAGAGAGAGAGAGAGAGAAATATAGATGCTAGATATTAATTCATCCTTCTTCTTCTTTATCATCCTTCTTTTCCTTCGCTTGGATGCTCGTGGGATGCCCATAAACTATATTTCTTGTGTGAGGTCGAATGATGCCTTGGAGGAGGTCAAATGCTCTTTATATAGTGTGCTTCCTTCGTGAATGGGTGTTTCTTTTCACTTGGGCTGACTTGACTTGAGGGAGGGTTGACTTGACTAGTTTGGAGCCAAAAATTCATAATTCAAATTTTGAATTTTTCTCTTTTAAATCTGACATGAAGAACATGTATTATAATAATTTTTTCAAGGGCTAATCAATGAAAATGACATGAAGAACATGTCTTACAAATTCATTATACATTACAAGGGATAAAATATAAATTATGAAGATAGACCATAGCTACAAAATTCAACAAAAAGCTCTTTTATTTCCTGCATGTATTCTTCCCTTCCGTAAGCTTCAAAATATAAATGGCAAATGTTTTGTGCACAAAATGGATAGAAATAGCTCAATGGTTACATAACAATACAATTCCTTCAATGAGTTGAACACAATATCATTTTTTAGATCAAAGACAAGATTTTTGTTTACCTTGGTAATGATTTATGCTAGTTGTTATATATATGGTTTGCTCATGGGGGGCCTCAGGGATACTTCAGTTACACGGTGTGGATGGATTCATATTCCTACATTTGCTTGAGTTCAACAAGGTGTGTACAAAATTAGTTCGGTTCAGGTAGACGATTTAGTTTCAAGGATAAAAGTAATTACCGAGGACTTAAATCTCACCGTTGGTTAAAGGTGAAAGTGAATAAATAATTTTGATTATTTATTGGAATACGTGTGGAAAAACATTGAATATGGTGTGTTGGTAAATTTTTGGAGAATTTTTTTGAAGTAAATTACTAATTATTTTATTTGGTGGCATATTTTATTTTTGGTGTTTTAGTTTAACTAACATATTATTGGAAGTGGAAAATTATTCAAATGGGCTAATGGGTTGATGAGACTTAAAGCATTGAAAAACTCACAGATTTTTTGACTTGGTATAAAGGTTATTCTCACCTTGTTCTCTTAATAGCATTTTTAATATTGTTCTGAAAACTATCCATATTTTTTACCTGTTCAAGTGCGTGAATTTTCAGTTGAAGTTGTCACTCTTAATTTTCTAGGCTTGATTTATTGTAAAATGACCCGAATTTATGGAGTATTATAGTTACTAAACACTATAATACTATCCACTATTGATAACACAATCAAAATCAACAAGGACACTCTCTCTAACATTAGAACATGTTTACAAAATGCTCAAGACAAGATTGAGTTTTTGGAGCATGAGTTTGAACTACAACAAGATGAGTTGCAAAAAAAGAATCTTGATTATGACCTAGTTATTGTTCAAAAAAAATTCTTTTTTATTTGGAATACCATCTACAGTAAAAAAATACTCAAATTTTTGAGGTCATTTCAGGAGCATATTTGCATAAATATTAAGAGGTTCATCCTGCACTTCTGAAGCCCATCATTAAACCAGTTGGGAAGAAGTTGTTAAAAACATGAAAAGAATCGATCTTGGATATGAAAAGGATGTGTCCTTTCATATTTTGGACTATTTCAAGCCCATCCAATTTCATAGTGTTTGGTTTATTCAAAATGATTCATCTTCACTAACTCTTGTCCCATCGCCGCAACAAATTGTTAATTTCTAACATTGTGAGCAAGTTTCCCATGTGAAAGATCAATGTTTTGATGTTTAACCTTGTGAGCATTATGGTAAGCACACTCATAATTGAAATACATGCTACAAAAACAAGACTCCTACAAGAACTAAGATCAACCTTGGATGGATCGCTTCTTTGCAATGGTCTTCAATAGCCAAGAAGATATATTGGTCGTATCACATAATTTGTTCTCGAGTATTGACTAGTCTTGCAGTGAATATTTCTTCATCTTCTCACCTTTATATGACAAGGGGGAATTGATGGTCAATTACCAGCTTCAAAGATTCATCAAGCAAGCATGAGCCATAGCATAAACCAAATCCAACTGCCAAAGCCTAGAGCTAGAGTCAACCATAGCCAGTTTCATAGTTGTAGCTAGAGGTAGATTCATGCTCCATGAGCATGCATTTTTGGTTGGTGGTCTTCCTTAAAGCACCACTTGTAGAAGACTTCAGTTTTTTATACATAATTTTGTGGTCATCTTCAAACTGACATCAATTTTTGGTCATCTTCAAACCATTATCAAGGAGCACTTCCAATAGCAAAGGACTTCAACTTTTATCTAGATTTGGAACTACTCCAGGAACTGTGTCGAGCTTTAGTTCCATAGTTGATGGTCATCCTTAAACCATCACTAGTTTGTGGTCTTTTATAAACCACCATTTCATTTGGTTTGTGGTCTTCCTTAAACCACCATTTTAGGGAGCACATTAAACATTGGCTTCCATGTTTTTTTGCATTTTAGCTCTCCTCTTGGACTCATAAACACCCCTTTAGATTAAGTGGAAGAATGTTGGAAACTTGATTTGTTTGGGTTATGGTTAACCATTAATAGAAGTCCAAGAAACCTTGGAAGTTGAATCCAATGGTTTCAATGTTGTATTTATACGTACATAATTCTTAATGAAGTTGAGTTCATTCCAACAGGATAATTATGTTATTTATAAACATCATAACACATATATAACATAATAAAAAAAGTTTTAAAATGTGCTTAATAAGGTTCTCTAATACCACTTGTGGTGCTCTTTATTAGTGAGTTGAAAGATGTGGAATACAAATAATAACAAAAATAACAAATTACAACAACAATAGCCAAATAAAAAACCAAAATATCACAAATGTTATACATTTATTGATGGAAGCAATGTTTAGTTGTGGCTTTGAGGGGGAAAACTCTGATGGAATATAACTTTAACTATAAATAATTTCACAAGACATATTATTACATAGATTATACTTATTTATATAGTACTATATACCTCCTATGAATATTCTAGAGAAGGAAATTTTTAGTAGGTGAAACCTTCTGGTAATCCTTTTTACATTTATTGCTTTCACATTACTACATGGGCATTATTTACTAGATATGGCCTATATACACAGAAATACATAACAACCTATCTACTTAGCGGGTCAGGGAGGTTAGAACCCTGATAGGGTGATGTTTATTAATTTTTTTGATGCTCTACACACATTAAAATGATACACTATTATGTAATTTAGTGGTTACGTTCATCGGTGATAGGTGTGCATCAAGTTATGTAAGACAAACTGAATAACACTACTTATTATATGGTAATTAGAAAAATTTTAATGGAAAATATCTTGAAAATTGTAACTATATTTGGTCTTCATTATTATATAATTGTAATCATGACATTGTATATTCTTTATAAATAAAGAAAAATAAATAAAATAAAATTATATTTTATTTTGGAGTATGGGTTTCATATTCAAGTTTGATTCAAAAGCATGTTCTTCGTGCTTTTAGATCTTATAGTTATTTCTAGGATAAAGAATAATATTAGTCATGTATCATAATCCCATTTGGACTCATTGAAATGAAGAAAAATATTTATTTTGTTGATAAAAAACCATGGATAAGCACAAGACAAAGTCGACACATGGAGAATATAAATTTGTCCTAAAGGGAGGGATTTCAACCCTCAAGAAAGGCTATATAAAGGAGTGAAGCTCGACTCATTTGGTCACTCATCTCAAGAAAGTTAGATATGAAATAGAGAAGGTGAAGAAAAGAAGCTAGGAAGATGAAGAAGAGGAATAGAAGTTGAAGTTCATCAAAGAATATATTTCCTTGTCTCGCTAGGGTTTGTGAAGCTACTAGTTGTAGGAGGTCAAAATTGTGAAGTAGTTGCAGGAGTTCAAAATTGTAGGGATGAAATTTTGTTGCAGGGGCCAAAGTTGCATCATCAAAGAAGCAGTATCAAATTTTTGGAAGTTGTGTCAAGGAAGATCTTGCTAGGGGTTGGCTTGGGCATGGAGGGTTTGTCGGATTTGCTATTTAAGTCTTGGAAGTCTCTTTTGTGAGCATATTATAAAGAAAAATAAAATCATTTTATGGGTTTTCCCCTTGGAGGGGTTTTTCCTTGGCTTGGAGCATATATCTTGTTTACTCTATGTATTGTGATATTCATTTTTTTTAGTGATTGCTTGATGAAAAAAGATCTAATAAAGTAACAAAAGGTCAACAAATATCACAAGTACTTTTCAAGTTAAGGAAAATCATCTAAATACATAAGTCTCCTGATTTTCCATCATAGTTTCAAATATAAGGTGAAACAAGGAGACTAAAGATCACATGTTTGTTGGAACTATGAGGAATGGTTTCAAGGTTCTTGCAAATATCGCTAAATACATCAAGAACTGTCTATTGAAGATCATCTCCAAACTCAAAGATGGATGTCGTAGATGGAAGTTTGTTCTCCTCTTTATCTGGCACATTCAAGGGAAAGAATGTATGGGTGATTGACAGTGGTGCCTCCATACATATGATGGGATAATGTAGTCAACTACAAACCATATCGAAGGGTAACTCATCTCACTCAATTGAACTTGTAGACAACAAGAGTTATCTAGTGAAAGATATTAGATCTACATCATTGAATATCGAGTCAAGTGGAGGCATTCACCTCAAAAACATCTTGTATGTTCCAAGTGTGAATAAAAATTTAATTTCTATTTCTTGTCTAGAGTGTTGGAAATATGATGCAGAGTGTTGTCCTTGATGGCAACCCACTGAATGAAGATGAAGACATGTGACAGTTGACATGTGTTGTCCTTGATGGCAATACACCTGATGAAGTTATGCTTGACTTGATGGTCTTGGTAATCGATGTAAATCTGATGTGATATGATGCTAGTGTTGTCATTGAATGACAACTCACTTGATGAAGTTGTGATTGATAGAATATGTTCTTGATGAATTAAATTTGATGTATCAGCAGTGTGTACAGAAGGCAGTGAAGAAAAGAAGTCAGCAAGTGCTAAATCTATGTTGAAAAAGAGTATGTCTCTTGGTATACGCGGATTGGCCTAGGGGAAGTCACGTATACACGCGGAAAATAACGTTTCAAGTCGCGTATGGGCAAAAGCGCTCAAAAGTGCAAACCCAAAGGTAACCACCATGGTATTAATCCATTGTAGTGGGTAATGATCCGCCTAATTGACCCCATCCAAGTAGTTTTGGGCTTATGGTATTGTTTTGGTCCATGGTATTGAAAAAGGGGCTCATGGTATTGACAAAGGGTAATCATATAAAAGGAGAAGAAATTCATTGTGCAAACATGGAGTGAGGGTGCAAGATGTCTGAGCTTGAATGAATACTTCTCTCTGAAGTAGATCTGAATGAAAGGGTTACACTTGAAGATAAATCTGATTGGATGATGCACCAATGTTGAAGAAAGGGATCTAGATCTGAAATGTATCTACTAGATCTGCTTATGGAAGGCTTAGATCTGTGATGAGGCGAACATCTAGGCGAACATCTGTCTGAAGTGAAAGGGTAAATCTGAACTGAATATCTGATCTGATGAAGTATGCTGCTCTGTAATGTTTAAAGATCTATACGCTACTTCGCCGCAGAGGAAGCGCGTATATACGCAGATTCGCCGAAGAGAAAGCGCGTATGCGCAATAAAATATACACTGAGGTATACGCTGGTTTGTATGGACGGAAGCGCGTATATACGCGACATCAGTGAAGGGAAAGCGCGTATGCAAACTAGGGCTTGCTGAAGCACGGGGTATGAAATATCTAATCTGTTCTACTGTGTTTCTGCTATCTGATCTGTGTTGATATGTATCTGCTGGTGATGTATGTTTGTGCTTAAAAGTATGAAAAGGGTCCAGTATGAAAATATGATGAAATGTGGCCTGCAAGTGTTGTTCTATTGAAGTTGTTGGATCCAGTGTGAAAATTGATGAAACGTGGTCCAAGGTGGTGTTGAGGGTTGTAGCCTTCAGTCAGGGGGTGGTAGCTCCCTTCCAGGTGAGGCTGGTAAACGAGATCAGGGGGTCGTAGCTCCCTTCCAGGTGAGGCTGGTAAACGAGATCGGGGGGTCGTAGCTCCCTTCCAGGAGAGGCTGGTAAACAAGCGCAGGTGGGTGCCTGCGTGCTGGTCAATTCTGCGCCAGCACATATGTTGTAATATGTTTTCTCTATAATAAAATATTGAAGGCTGAGCAACTGCAGCGGTGGTTTTCTCCCGATTTGGGTTTCCACCTAAAAATCCCGGTGTTCATGTGT
Source organism: Pinus albicaulis (assembly GCA_034641835.2). Classification (NCBI taxonomy): domain Eukaryota; kingdom Viridiplantae; phylum Streptophyta; class Pinopsida; order Pinales; family Pinaceae; genus Pinus; species Pinus albicaulis. The sequence continues at coordinate 120,413,272 of CM076577.1, read as the reverse complement.
GATGCTTTGTGTGATGGTTTATTCTGTTCTTACTGCACCTGTTTACTGCTTATTGAATATCTGAAGAATACATGATGGAATGATTTAAGTGAAGATTTAATGGCATATCTAAATCTCTGTGTATACGCTAGTTTCATAAAGGGGATCCGCGTATATACGCTGGTTTACTGAAGTAAAGTAGCGTATGGGTTTTTAAGGAATGAAAATTAAAAGGATTTGATTATGCAGTAAATACTGATTCACCCCCCCCCTCTCAGTATTTTTCCCAACAATTGGTATCAGAGGAGGTCCTTGTGCAGAAGCTTGATCGCTTAAAGGAGATCCGTCGCAATGGGAAGTCAACAAGGAGTAATGTCTATAAAGCCACCTCTATTCAATGGAAGCAATCTGATCTTCTGGAAGGTACGTACAAAAGCTTATCTGCAAAGTCTTGGTGCAGATGTATGGGCAATCGTGGAAGAAGGTTATCAATACCCGGCAAGTATTCCTACCGATGCAGCAGAAAGGAAGAAGTATGAAACCAATGCCAAAGCAGTGAATGTCTTATTGGGAAGCATGTCTGAATCAGAATTTGCTAAAGTAATGCAGCTACATTCAGCAAAAGAAATATGGGACAAAATCATTCTAAGCTATGAAGGAGACACAAAGGTAAAAGTGCAAAACTCCAAACTCTTAGAATTGAATATGAAAATTTGAAGATGCATAGTGATGAAAGTGTTGCCAGTTTCTTTCTTCGTCTAGATGATATTGTAAATCGGATGAGAAATTTGGGTGAAACCATGGCTGATACTACTCTCGTGGAAAAGGTCTTGAGATCTTTGACTTCAAAATTTGACTCTAAAGTTTCTGCTATTGAAGAAAGGCAAGATCTGCAAACTCTTTCTGTTGTTCAATTACATGGTACTCTGACTGCTTTTGAAATGAGACAAGGAGGTCCTTCTCAAATAAGAGAAGCCGCTTTTAAGGCATCTACAAAAGGAAAGGAAAAGGAGGTTATCAAAGAATCCAGCTATGTATCCGATGAAGAAGAAGCAAATTTCGTGAGAAAGCTCCAACTAGGTACTGGAAGATTCAAAGGTAAGCTTCCCTTCAAATGTTTTGAGTGTGGTAAAGTTGGTCATTATGCCGCAAAATGTCCTTATAAAAGAAAAGAAGTAGTAAGAAGGAATAAGAACCGATCTAGCTCTAAGAAAAGTTACTATGCTGATGAAGATAGTGATGAGTCATCTAATAGTGAGGAAGAATGTGAAGAAGATCTTAGACTTCTCATGGCATTTGAACAAAAGGAAGAAAATGATACTTTTATGGATGCTCTAGAGGAGAATGATTTTCTTGAAGAAAATAATCAACTCAAACTACGCTTAGAAGAAGAAAAGATAATCAGAGAGACCATTGAAAAGCAGCTTGAAGAAGCAAAGAAACATATTGAAAAACTAGAATGTGAAGTGGTAAGTCAAAGAAAAGAAGTTGAGAAAGCAAAAACCTTGAATCTTAGATTTGCTAAAGGATCTGAAACCTTAGATGAGATCATCAAGGTACAACGTTCTCCTCTTATAAAGACGGGTCTTGGATATACCGGAGAATCTTCTCAAACTTCAGCACCAAACTATCTAAAAGCAGTTACATGTGGTTTACATCATTCAGCCACTCAGCAAGAGAATAAAGGATTTCTACAGGGAAAGCAGGACCATCTCAATTCAAGGAACACTAACAGGGATAGCTTTCAAAGACACTACAACCAACAAGTAAATTCAAATAGAAGATTCCATGATCGCAGAAATTTCTACTTCAATGGGCAATGTTTCACGTGTCACAATTTTGGTCATAAAGCTATTCAATGTGTTGCATATAAAACCATAATGACAAGAGAAGCAAGAAAGAAAAGGTTGGATACTGAACCAAAAAAGAATACCTATAACAATTTTTCTCCTCTTCAAAGTGAAGTTGAATGTACTTATTGCAATAACTTTGGCTATGAAGAATCTGAATGCAGGAACAAGAGCCAGCCTAAAGAACATGTTCCCTCAAGCTCTAAAGTGTGGAAGAAGAAAGAACCGTCGGTTGAAAATTGTGGGATAGCATTATTTGCAGAAGGTGAAGAAAATCAATGGTACATCGATAGTGGGTGCTCAAGACACATGACAAGTGACAAAAGCAAACTTCATACTTATAATGCTCTAGAAAAAGAAAAGAAAGTTACATTTGGAAATGATACTCCTGCTGTAATTAAAGGAAAAGGGTCAGTATTTCTAAAAGAAAAAGTGAAGGCTAAAGATGTCATGTATGTGGATGGATTAAGGCATAACCTGTTAAGTGTTAGTCAAATGTCTGATCAAGGAGCAGAAGTGGTCTTCAGTTCCAAAGAATGTGTGGTTCGTGATCTTGACACAGGTAAAATCATTATAAAAGGAAAAAGAAATCCAAGCAACCTGTATACTCTAAATGGCATAGATCAATGTTACTTGAGCAAGTCCTCAGAAAATTGGCTGTGGCATAGAAGGCTGGGACATCTGAGTTTCTCTCAAATCAACAAAGCTAGCAGACTTCAAGCTGTTCGTGATCTTCCCAAGGTCAATCTTCCAGAAAGTACCATATGCAAATCTTGTCAATTTGGTAAGCAAACCAGAGTACGATTTAATGCCAAAGAAGGATCATCAAGTAAGCCTCTTGAACTCATTCATACTGATATATGTGGACCTATGAGAAAAAAGTCATTACGGGGGGAAGAATACTATATCTTATTTATTGATGACTACTCTAGAATGTGTTGGATCGGGTTCATTAAACACAAAGATCAAGCACTTGAAAAATTTCAGAACTTCAAAGCTTTGGCAGAAAATGAATCAGATCTAAAAATCAAGTGTCTTAGATCCGATCGAGGAGGAGAATATTCATCAAATGAATTCTTTGAATTTTGTGAACAACATGGCATTAAACGACAGTTCTCTGTAGCAGGCACTCCGCAACAAAATGGTGTAGAAGAAAGAATGAATAGAACAATTGTTCAAATGGCTAGAGCTATGCTTTCTGATTCTAATGTTCCTGACATGTTCTGGAGTGAAGCAGCACATACAGCAGTTAACATTCTCAATAAAGCTCATGTTCGGGTAAATAGTGACAAAACTCCATATGAACTCTGGTATGGCAATTCTCCCACCGTGAAGCATTTTAAGGTTTTTGGAAGTAAATGCTTTATCAAAAATAATGATGAAAAACTTGGCAAGTTTGAACCTAGATCAGATGAAGGGATATTTCTTGGTTACTCTTCGTCAAGCAAAGCTTTCACATGTTACAATAAAAGGCTTCGAAAGGTTGTTGAATGTATTGATGTTGTTATTGATGAGTCTCCTGCAGCTCCTAAAGAAGAAAAACAAACCGAAAATGAAGATGATGGCGACATATGGCCTTCTACATCAGATAGCAATGATATAGACAGTGGATCCAATGAAGAACCTGAAGATGACCTATCTGAAAAAGCTCCATCCAGATATGTTCAAAAGAATCATCCCGAAACTCAAATTTTGGGTGACAAGGAATCTGGTGTACGAACAAGGAGAACTCTTATGGGATCTTCTAATCATTTGGCACTTCTATCCACAATTGAACCACACAATGTCAATGAAGCTAGCAAATATGAATGTTGGAGGCAAGCCATGGATGAAGAACTTGTTGAAATTGAGAAGAATGACACTTGGGATTTGGTTCCAAGGCCTCATGATAAAAATGTCATTGGAACTAAATGGATTTTCAAGAACAAGTTAAATGAGAATGGGGATGTTGTAAGAAACAAAGCTAGACTGGTTTGTAAAGGGTATACTCAACAAGAAGGTATAGACTTTGAAGAAAATTTTGCTCCCGTAGCTAGACTTGAAGCCATCAGAATGTTCCTTGCTTTTTCAAGTTATCAACAAATCAAAGTTTATCAAATGGATGTCAAATCTGCTTTTCTTAATGGTGATCTAGAAGAAGAAGTATATATAGAACAACCAGAATGATTCATTTTGGGAAATGATGCAAATCTTGTTTGTAGACTTAAAAAGGCTCTATATGGTCTCAAACAAGCTCCAAGGGCTTGGTACTATCGTCTTGACAAATATCTTCATCAACAAGGATTTTCAAAGGGGTCTGCCGATAGCAACTTATACACAAAAATTGAAAATGATAAACTATTGATTGTTGTTGTATATGTTGATGATATCATTTTTGGGAGTAACGAAGAATCTATGAGTCAGAAATTTGCTTCTGTCATGCAGCAAGAATTTGAAATGTCTTTGCTTGGGGAACTAAATTTCTTTCTTGGCTTGCAAGTGCATCAATCTACAAATGGTATATTCCTATCACAAGAAAAATATCTTAAGCAAATTCTGAAGAAGTATGGCATGGAAGAATGCAAAACTGTAAGCACTCCAATGATAACCGGATGCAATCTCAGCTCTCATGATGATTCTCCCACGGTGAATCAACCAGATTACAGATCAATGATAGGAAGTCTACTTTATCTCACTGGGACTAGACCAGACATTATGCATGCAGTTGGGATTGTTGGACGATTCCAAGCCAATCCAAAAGAGTCTCACCTTCAGGCCGTGAAAAGAATTTTCAAATATCTACAAGGAACTCAAGACTTTGGTCTATGGTATCCGAAGAATGCTGATCTTACTCTTCATGCTTACACTGATGCAGATTGGGCTGGAAGTGTTGATGATCGGAAAAGCACTAGTGGTGGTGCGTTTTACATGGGGCCCCAGTTAGTATCTTGGTTCAGCAAGAAGCAAAATTCTATTGCCTTATCAACAGCTGAAGCAGAGTATGTAGCTGCCGCATCTTGTTGCACTCAACTCCTATTGATGATGCAAACCTTGCAAGATTTTCAAATCAAATGTACAACTCCTATCTCCATTATGTGTGATAATACAAGTGCCATCAGTATTTCAAAGAATCCTGTTATGCATTCGAAAACCAAGCACATTCCCATCAAATATCATTTTCTACGTGAACAAGTGCTTGAGCAAAAAGTGAAGTTGGAGTATGTTACCTCCAAAGAACAAGCTGCTGATATCTTTACCAAACCTCTGCCCAGGGAAGCATTCGAGTATCTAAGACAGAAGCTGGGAGTGGTCTCTGCCAGTCAAAAGAAAAAATCTGGTTGAAATTTAGAAGATGTCTTGGGATACGCGGGTTTCTTGAAACACAGTCGCGTATGTACGCAAGTTCATGCAAATAAAACCGCGTATGTTTGGTTGCTGACAATTTTTTTGGTTGGTTCAGCATTCTTCAGCACAGCTGCAGTGTTGTTTGGTATCTCTGATACTGTTTGGTATCTCTGACAGTGCTCCAGTTCTCATAATTCTGTTTCTAATGTTTTGATGAAGATGCCTTGATGTTTTGTTGGTGGAAGTTTTCAGGATGCACAAACTAAGGGGGAGCCTTAGTCTTTGGAAAGATTGCTTGGTTGCACAGATTCAGGGGGAGCATTAGCTTTGCTGAGTGTAATGCAGTGTTGGTATTAAGATGTTTTTTGAAATATGTTCTCTTTCTTGAGGACTTTTTGGTATTGGTTATGAAAAGTCATATTTGTATTGTATGAAAAGGTCTGGTGGAGACCCATGTTGTAAAATTGTATTTTTCAGTCATGTAAGGACTTGTCAATTTTGTAAACCCACTTGGTTGGGTAGCTGAGTCAAATTTGTAAACCCACTTGGTTGGGTAGTTGAGTCTCATATGTAAATCCACTTGGATGGATAATAGATGTAAGTATGAGTCTTTGGTGATAGGAAGTTCATAGAGTCATGTACTTCTTTGACAAATATGTTTGAAGATTCAGCATGAACTCAGGGGGAGTTTTGGCCACTTCAGCACATTTCAGATCTGCAGAATGTTTCTTCCACATGAGGAGAAAAGGAGGAGAGTGTTGGTTTTTGATCCGCCCTTTGCCCTTGATGTCAAAAGGGGAGAGTGACATGGTGTTTTAATGAAGAGAAGATAATGATGTCAAATATTTGGGAGAGTGACATATTTGGGAGAGTGATATGGTACCTAACCTATCTGTTGTAGTAACCAAACACCATCATAGTTGCCATCAAGTCCAAAGGGGGAGATTGTTGGAAATATGATGCAGAGTGTTGTCCTTGATGGAAACCCACTGAATGAAGATGAAGACATGTGACAGTTGACATGTGTTGTCCTTGATGGAAATACACCTGATGAAGTTATGCTTGACTTGATGGTCTTGGTAATCAATGTAAATCTGATGTGATATGATGCTAGTTAGCAAGATGATGCTAAGTGTTGTCATTGAATGACAACTCACTTGATGAAGTTGTGATTGATAGAATATGTTCTTGATGAAGTAAATTTGATGTATCAGCAGTGTGTACAGAAGGCAGTGAAGAAAAGAAGTCAACAAGTGCTAAATCTATGTTGAAAAAGAGTATGTCTCTTGGTATACGCGGATTGGCCTAGGGGAAGTCGCGTATACACGCGGAAAATAACGTTTCAAGTCGCGTATGGGAAAAAGCGCTCAAAAGTGCAAACCCAAGGGTAACCACCATGGTATTAATCCATTGTATTGGGTAATGATCCGCCTAATTGACCCCGTCCAAGTAGTTTTGGGCTTATGGTATTGTTTTGGTCCATGGTATTGAAAAAGGGGCTCATGGTATTGAAAAAGGATAATCATATAAAAGGAGAAGAAATTCATTGTGCACAACATGTGTGTGGGTGCAAGATGTCTGAGCTTGAATGAATACTTCTCTCCGAAGTATATCTGAATGGAAAGGGTTACACTTGAATGATAAATCTGAATGTATGATGCACCAATGATGAAGAAGGAGATCTAGATCTGAATTGCTCTTGTATTTGCTAGATCTGATTATGGAAGGCCTAGATCTGTGATGAGGCGAACATCTAGGCGAACATCTGTTTGAAGTGAAAGGGTAAATCTGAACTGAATATCTGATCTGAAGAAGTATCCTGCTCTATAATAATTGAAGATCTATACGCTACTTCAACGCGGAGGAAGCGCGTATATACGCAGCTTCATCGAAGAGAAAGCGCGTATGCGCAATAAAATATACACTGAGTTATACGCTGGTTTTTATGGACGGAAGCGCGTATACACGCGACATCAGTGAAGGGAAAGCGCGTATGCAAACTAGGGCTTGCTGAAGCAAGGGGTATGAAATATCTGATCTGTTCTGCTGTGTTTCTGCTATCTGATCTGTGTTGATATGTATCTGTTGATGATGTATGTTCGTGCTTAAAAATATGGAAAGGGTTCCGTCTGGAAATATGATGAATTGCGGTCTGCAAGTTGTGTTCTATTGAAGTGGTTGGCTCCAGTGTGAAAATTGATGAAACGTGGTCCAAGGTGGTGCTGAAGGTTGTAGCCTTCAGTCAGGGGGTCGTAGCTCCCTTCCAGGTGAGGCTGGTAAACGAGATCGGGGGGTCGTAGCTCCCTTCCAGGAGAGGCCGGTAAACGAGTCAGGGGGTTGGAGCTCCCTTCCAGGAGAGGCTGGTAAACGAGCGCAGGTGGGTGCCTGCGTGCTGGTCAAGTCTGCGCCAGCACATATGTTGTAAGATGTTTTCTCTATAATAAAATATTGAAGGCCGAGCAACTGCAGCGGTGGTTTTCTCCCGATTTGGGTTTCCACCTAAAAATCCTGGTGTTCATGTGTGATGCTTTGTGTGATGGTTTATTCTGTTCTTACTGCACCTGTTTACTGCTTATTGAATATCTGAAGAATACATGATGGAATGATTTAAGTGAAGAGTTAATGACATATCTAAATCTCTGTGTATACGCTAGTTTCATAAAGGGGATCCGCGTATATACGCTGGTTTACTGAAGTAAAGTAGCGTATGGGTTTTTAAGGAATGAAAAGTAAAAGGATTTGATTATGCAGTAAATACTGATTCACCCCCCCCCTCTCAGTATTTTTCCCAACATAGAGGATAAAGGTGATAGAATTGTTTTCAATGATGATAAGGTTTTTGTTTGGGGTAAGGGCTCAAGTATTGATGATGCTAGGTTAATTTGGATTCGTGATGGGACATTGTATAAAATCTTTACACCTCTATCTAAATCCCTAGTCCACTTAGAAGTGAGTCCTTTCGAACTATGGAAATGAAGGTATGGCCACCTTCATTTTAAGATGTTTCCATCTCTAAGTCAAATGGTCAATGGAATCCCCGAATTGAAGGAAGAAATTGAAGGAACCTGTAATTGATGTGCACTAGGCAAGAACGTAAAGAAACCATTTGCAAGTAGTGACACCAGATCTAAGAAAATTTTAGATCTCATACACTTAGATGTATGTGGGCCTATGAAAATTAAGTCTCTTTGTGGGAATCGAAATTATGTGACATTCATTGATGATTAATCAAGGAAGACTCAGTTATACATTCTAAAGAATAAAGATGAGGTGTTCGAAAATTTTTAGGAGTTCAAGAATGAATTGGAAAACCTAACCGAAAGTAATATCAAAACTTCGCGGTTTGACAATGGTGGAGAATATACCTCTAAGGAATTGATAGTTTTCTACAAGGAAGCAAGGATTAAGAGGGAGCTCATTATTCCTTATAATTCTGAAAATAATGGCGTGGTAGAAAGGAAGAATATAACTATTGAGGAATGTGTTAGAGATATGCTACATGATCAATATCTCCCTAAATTTATACGGGGAGAGGCATGCATGAAAAATATCTACTTACAAAATCAAAGTCCTCATAGGATTCTCAACAACATGACTTCAGAATAAGAATTTACAGGAAAGAAACCAAGTGTGGATCATCTTTGAATATTTGGGTGTCTTATGTATATTCACACACTCGAGGACACAATGAGGGTCAAGAGAAAACATCTACTCAAGAAAATGTTAAAGGTCCTTATGAGCCTGTACAACAAGTAATTGTTCCAGAAAATTAGAAGTGGCCTATTTGGCTGAAAACTGATATTCAAGAAGCAGAAGGACATATAACATCAGGGACCTCTAGGGAAAGTAAAATACCTAAGAGGTATTAAGGATATGTTGCATATATGACAAATATTATTGAAGAAAAACCTTCGTCCTATGAATATGCAACTAAACAAGAGTGGAGGAATGCTATGCAGAAATAATATCAGTCCATAATGAAGAATGATGTCTGGGAGATTGTCCCTAGGCCAAGTGAGAAATCTATAGTCACCTTAAATTGGATTTACAAGATAAAGTGTAGAAATTTAATACAAAATGCATATATATCCTAGATCATCCTGATCTAACAATATTCTATAGTTAAATATAGAATCGCTTCTACAAATATTTGTGGAATTTGAAACACAATCGCCAATCACAAATATCATGAATAAAGATCAATCACACATAACACAAATAATTTACTGGGAAAAGCTTATAGCTAAAAACCTCACTATCTTCTATTATGTATTATATCATGGATCATGAAACAATTACATAAAAATCTCCAATCCAAGAGCTCTCAGTACATGAGCTATCTCACACTGTCATACAAAGATTAGCAAGTTCCTTAGCCAATTTACTGTCTTTAGACAACCTGCCTCCACTGCGCAATCCCAGTTGATAACAATCCATGAATGAGTGCAATATTGCCTACCTTGACTGCACAATCCTCATGGGCACATCCAATGTGTGTGTGGTTGCATGTGTGCAACCAGATATTGTCACAACTGATAGTTTACTTCCCTTTCACCTAGAACTCAATTGGGTCTCGATTGGATCTAACATGCATGCAGTTAATAGTAGTAAATATTTAGTCACATGTGAGACCACTGATTTTGAATTAATTAATAATTAATTCACTTGATCTTTCACTATTGTATCTTCAGTTACAACTAGTACAACTGAGTTAAACTACTTTACAACTTGCATAACTTCACTTCCAACTCTATTACAACTTTGAATCACTTAGTTGCAACTAAGTCAATGCTAGGTCCCTATATTACTAGTATAGTCCCTTATTGTTATTAGTGTAACCCCCTTATTGTTATTATTGTACCCTTGTAACCCCGATTTTGTTATTATTGTGCCCTTAAATTATTATTGTTAGGTCGGCTAGGATTACATTCTGGCCCACTAGGATTACATTATGGCCACATGGACTCCTATATATAGAAAGGAGGTTTTGTAAATTGTATCATCCAAGAATTGTTCATTTATGTAATGTATTGAAGGTTTCCCCCTTGAAGTGGCTTATTTCTAAGGCGTTGCTATCTCTTTTCTTCTATTTTTGGAGCTGGTTACACAACATTTGGTATTAGAGCTTTGGATTCTAAGGTTTCACTGCTCCAAACAGGTCATCGTGGAATTGTCGCTATAAATTTTTTTCTACGAAGTTTCAGAAGCTGAAATTTTTAGGGTGCGAAGCCAAACTCCTGAGGAAGATCTTCTAAAAATTTCAGAGCTTGGTTCGCAATATTTTCGGAGATATGATCTGTGGAATTTAGGTCTTTTTTCAGGCTCCTAAACAGGGAATTGTGGAATTTTCACTATAACTTTATTTCTACGAAGGTTCAAAATCTGAAATTTTTAGGGTGCGAAGCTAAAATCCTTAGAAAACTCATCGCAAAATTTCAGATCTTAGTTCGCAATATTTTTGGAGATATGATCTATGGAAGGTAGTGCTTTTTCAGGCTCCTGAATTTCATCTCAAAGAGGTGATCGTGGGAAAAGTTCAATAACTCTCTCTCTGAGCATCAGATTGGAGTGCCATAAAAAGTGGTTGAAATTAAATAGACTTTAGTTTCTTGGTTATCAATTTTAGAGGTGAAGGACGAAACAGTGACACGTGGCAAGTCATACAAGTTCGCTCTACTGAACCAATCCATAATTAGGTCATTGTGGGAGATTGGACATAACTTTGTCTTGGAGAATCCAATTTAGGTCATACATGTGGCATTCAAAAGAGAATTCAGAGGGCTAATTCAGTGCTAAATTTCAGATATTGAAGAGCCGCAATCACAGAGATAATCCAATTTCAATATTGAGCTCCTCAAAAGAAAGAAAAAGGTGTGTATTTTTTTTTTCCGAATTGCATAAGTCTTGTTTGAAAAATCAATTTGAATTGATTCCAAGGGCATATTGTAGAATAGATATCAGTATTGGGTTCTAAAAAATGCCCCGTAAAAATAATTCAACACCCATTAAGCCTTAAGAAGGCTCTACTATGACTCATGAAGATGAAGAATTGCAACATGATCTATCAAAATTACAAGAGCAAGTGCAACAAATTTCACTCTTGCAAAGAGCAACAAAAAATGAAATGGAAGTTTTGAAGAAAGGCGTGGAAGCGAAGATGGACGGTTTGAAGAAAGGTGTGGAAGCTAAGATGGATGGCATGGAAGCTGGCGTGGAAGCTAAGATGGATGGCATGGAAGTTAAGATGGATGACATGAAAGAAAACATGGTTAACATGAAGAATGATCTAAAAGTAGACATAGAAGGTTTGACAAAGTTGATACAAGAAATTTTCCCTAATGGTGAAAAGGTAGTAGAAGAACCTCATGATGAGAACAAAATAAATGTTAATCATGATTTCAAAAACTCTAATGTTGGTGGGAAGAACCACCATATTCCAAAAATGGATATGAGGAAGTTTGATGGAAAGGATCCTGTAACATGGATACTACAGATGGAGCAATATTTTGATCTCCATAACATGAAAACACACACAAAAGGTACGCATTGCAACTTTACATTTAGAACAAAATACATTTGTATGGTATCGATGGCTTTGCTCCTATAAAAAAAATTGTCACTTGGTCAATTTTTACGGAGGAAATTATAGCACATTATGAGGATACAAAGAGCAACACCTTCTTTAGCCAATTGATAAATCTCAAACAAAAGGGTTTAGTGGGGCAGCACATTGAGGACTTCCAAAAATTGAAAATAAGGGTAACTGATATTCCAGAGGAACACAGGATCGATCTCTTCCTAGGCACTTTAAAGGATAACATCCAACATGAAGTTCGCGTTTTGGAACTGGATTCATTGGAGAAGGCATTCAGGTTGGCAAGAAAATTTGAATGTAAAGTAATGGCGACAAGGAAGCCTACCACTCAATTCTATAAAGAAGGAAGTGTTGCTACGCCTAGATTTCCACAACCTACAAGGTTGACACCACAACAATTGGAAGAAAAAAGAGAAAAAGGGCTTTGCTACAGTTGTGATAGCAAATACACTAAAGTTCATAAGTGTGCTGAGAAGAAATTATTTTACATAGATTTTGAAGAGGAAGAAGAAAATGAACAAGAAGAGGATATACACCTGGAACTGGCCCTAGAAGAGGAAGAAATGAATCCAACCATATTGTGTAATGCACTGGCAGGAATTACCACTCCTAAAACTCTCAAGATAGAAGGACATATCAAGAGGAAAAAGGTAATAGTGTTGATTGATTCAGGTAGCACCCATAATTTTATTCATTATAATGCATCCAAGGAATTAAATTGTTTCCTATACCCAGCACCAGAATGTCAAGTGATGGTTGCACATGGAGGAACTATAAATTTCTCTGGAAAATGCCATAATATCAAGCTAACCATGGGGGAATATGTATTGACTAGTCTAATGCTTTCCATTCCTATGGGAGGTGCTGATGTTGTACTAGGAGTACAATGGTTACAATATTGGGGGATGGTAGCTTTTAATTTTCAAGAACTTTTCTTGAAATTTTTTTCAGAAGGAAAGGAAGTTGAATTACGGGGTATTTCGGGGAAGCTGAGAAAGATAATAATCTCTAATGTCATGACAAAGCTTCTAAAGAAAGAACAACGAGGCGTCATTGCACAATTATGCTCACTAGAAGTTCCAAAATCAAAATCATCTATTTCTGCAGATCTCCAACAAGTCTTGGACAATCATTCCAAGGTGTTTGAAACTCCCAAAGGAATCCCACCTATTCGTGATCATGATCATGCTATTCATTTGATTCCAGGAAGTGTTCCTCCAAACATCAGGCCTTCTAGATATCCTTACGTCCAAAAGAGCGAAATTGAACGTATGATTGCAGAAATGTTAGAGGCGGGTATAATTCAACCTAGTCAAAGTTCTTTCTCTGCTCCTGTAGTATTGGTACACAAGAAGGATGGATCATGGAAAATGTGTCCGAATTATAGGGAGCTCAATAAGCTCACCATTAAAGATAAATTTCCCATTCCTGTGATTGATGAATTATTGGATGAATTACATGGAGCAACTTATTTTACCAAGTTGGATCTTCGTTCAGGATATCATCAAATTAGAATGAAGACTGAAGATATTCCAAAAACAACATTTCGAACTCATGAGGGTCATTATGAATTTTTGGTCATGCCTTTTGGCCTTACCAATGCAACTTCTACATTTCAAGGGTTGATGAATTCCATTTTCAAACCCTTCATTAGAAAATTTGTGCTAGTATTTTTTGATGATATACTAATCTACATCAGGTCTTGGAAGGATCATGTTGAACATGTTGACAGGGTGCTCAAACTATTGCAGGAGAAACAATTATATGCAAAAACATCCAAATGTTTCTTTGAGTACAAGAGGTGGAATATCTGGGTCATATTGTATCTCACGAGGGTGTTAAAGTAGACCCTAACAAAATTAAAGCCATTAAGGAATGGAAAGTCCCTACAACCATAAAGCAGCTGCGAGGATTTCTCGGGTTAACAGGGTATTATCGCAAGTTTGTTAAGAATTATGGGAGAATAGCAGCACCTCTAACAACATTATTGAAGAAAGATGCATTTTCATGGACTCCTGAAGCAACTAAGGCCTTTGAACATCTTAAAGAGGCAATGTGCCTAGCACCGGTCTTAGCTACACCAGACTTCACAAAAACCTTTATTGTGGAATGTGATGCCTCAGGAAATGGAATTGGTGCCATTTTAATGCAGGAAGGAAGACCCATTGCCTTTTAAAGTTGTCCAATCAAAGGAAAGTATCTATAGAAATGTATTTATGAGAAGGAAATGTTAGCAATACTGCATGCACTAAAGAAATGGAGAAATTACCTAATGGGAAGATGCTTCAAGGTAACAACTGATCATGATAGTCTTAAACACTTTTTGGAACAAAGACTATCTTCAGAAGAGCAGCAAAAATGGGTCACAAAGATTTTGGGTTATGACTTTGAAATAATCTACAAAAAAGGAAAGCTTAATGTTGTTGCAGATGCACTCTCAAGAAAGAATGAAGAGGTGGAAGCATTGCTTTGTGCCATTTCTATTATCCAACCAGATTGGATAACTGAAGCAAGAGAGGAATGGAAGAAGGAAAAAGATGTATGGACACTCATTCAAAATTTGTAGCAAGATCCTAGTACATCTGATACATTTAGTTGGAAAAATGATTCCTTATGGTACAAATATTGCTTATATCTTTGTAAGAATTCCAAACTAAAACAAAAGATTCTTCTGGAATTGCACACTTCTCCTTTAGGAGGACACTCAGGATTTTTAAAAACTTACCACAGGGTGAAGAAATAATTTTTTGGGATGGCCTTAAATATGATATTCAAAATTTAGTGGCAGAATATTTGGTTTGCCAATAGAATAAAGTTGAGACAATTAAGACCCCAGGACTTCTACAACCTTTATCCATTCCAAGTCAACGTTGGGAGGAGATTTCAATGGATTTTATCATAGGTTTACCTAAGTCCGAAGGAAAGAGTGTCATCATGGTGGTAGTTGATAGACTTACCAATAATGCACACTTTTGTGCATTATCTCATCCATTTAAAGCAAGTACAATTGCTACTACATTTATGGACAAAATTCAAAAGCTACATGGAAGCCCAAGGGTTATTGTGAGCGACAGAGATCCCATTTTTACTGGAAATTTTTGGATGGAGTTATTTTCTTGTTTGGGTACTCAATCAGCTCATAGCTCATCTTATCATCCTCAATCTGATGGTCAAACTGAGATAGTAAATAAATGTTTGGAAGGATATCTTCGTTGTTTTGTATCTGATAAACAAACACAATGGGTCAAGTGGTTACCTCTTGCTGAATGGTAGTATAACACTTCCTTCCATACCGCAACAAAAATGACCCCATTTATGGCACTTTATGGATATCATCCACCATCCATCACATCATCTTTAAGGGAAAATTCGAAGGTTCAAGTAGTGGAAGATCACATCGAGCATCAGCAAGAAGTTCTCCAACTCTTAAGGGATAACCTGAATTTGGCACAAAATCGAATGAAACAACAGGCAGATCAACATCGTAGCGAGAGAAGTTTTGATGTAGGAGATTGGGTATTTTTACGGCTACAACCATATAAACAAATGTCCCTCGAGCAAGCTAAGAAGGATAATAAATTATCGCCAAAGTACTATGGTCCTTACAAGGTGTTGCAAAAGATTGGTACTATGGCATACAAATTGGAGCTTCTTGCTTCTTCGCGAGTGCATCCAGTTTTCCATGTTTCATGCTTAAAGAAGGTTATAGGTGAAGATATTCCAGTTCAAACAATATTGCTAGAACTTGATGAGTAATGAAAAATCATATTGGAACCTGAAGCGGTCATGGAAACAAGAACTTGACAGCTACAAAATTGATCAATTTTAGAGTATCTCATCAAGTGGAAGAACTTACCCATTGAAGATTCTACATGGGAGGATGAGAAGTTTATACAGAAGCACCTAGAGCTACTCAAGCATTGAGGACAACGCTTTTTTGAAGGAGAGGGGCATGTTAGGTCCCTATATTACTAGTATAGTCCCTTATTGTTATTATTGTAACCCCCTTATTGTTATTATTGTACCCTTGTAACCCCCATTTCGTTATTATTGTGCCCTTAAATTATTATTGTTAGGTCGGCTAGGATTACATTGTGGCCCACTAGGATTACATTATGGCCACATGGACTCCTATATATAGAAAGGAGGTTTTGTAAATTGTATCATCCAAGAATTGTTCATTTATGTAATGTATTGGAGGTTGCCCCCTCGAAGTGGCTTATTTCTAAGGCGTTGTTATCTCTTTTCTTCTATTTTTGGAGCTGTCCCACCAATCAACCTCTTAAATCGAAATTCCTTTAGCTAACTGATTTTCCACTTCAGTTAACTATTTCCAAGTGCTCATTGAGAATAGATTATTGTTTATTATCCAACTAATATTAAGGGATAATAATAGTCGACATGCATCTATAAATAGAATTTTCACATACATCTATAAATAGACATGCATCTACAAATATAATATTCTAATGCATCTATAAATAGAAATCCACCTAAAAATAGCCTGAGGCTCCATCCTAGTGTAGGTGATTAATTTTCACTAGGATCTTCTTGTTGAATCTAAACACTCCCTCTCAACAAGAAAGGGATTATCCTTCACCCTGATCCTGTCTCTATGGTATTCGAATTTTCTCCTAGTGAGCGCCTTTGTTAGAATATCTGCATCATGATCTTCTGTGGGAATGTATTGAAGCAACATGATCCTCCTCTACACATAATATCTGAGATGATGGTACCATATATCTATATGCTTAGATCTATCATGAAACATAGGATTAATCGAGAGTTTAATGAAACTCTGATTATCATAATGAATCACTGTCGGATCTAAACAAGAACCAAAAAAACCAACCAAGATCTTTCTCATCTAGATAACCTCACATGCAGCTTGACTCACTGCCATGTATTCCTCTTTAGCTGAACTGAGTGCCACGGATCTCTGCTTCCTATTGTACCAAGAAACAGTTGTAGACCCAATAATAAAGATCCCCCCTGATGTGATCTTTCTGTCCATTAGACTTCCAACCAAATCTGCATCCATGAAGCCATGCAACTTCACTCCATCCATATTTCTATACCATAAACCATACTCTGATGTGCCCCTCAAGTATCTTAGGACATGATTACCCTCCTTCCAAAAGAGCTTGGTAGGCTTAACCATAGCTTGACTCAGCTGATTAAACGCATAGAAAATATACGGTATCGTGTTCACAAGATACATTAGCGAACTCACTAACTATTGATAGACAGTAGTATCCACTACCTCTCTAGAAGTAGCATCCTCTTTCCTCCAGTTTCTTGGAAGAGGAGTATCATGGGTTTGCAGCCCTCCATGTGAAACTTACCTAATATATCCCTTGCATACTTGCCTCGAGACACAAAAATTTCACCATCTTGCTGCCATATTTCAAATCCAAGGAAATAATGAAGGAGGCCCATATCCTTCATCTCGAACTCCTTTGCAAGATCCTCCTTTCATGAGTGTATCAGCTACTCATCACCAGTCAATATTAAATCATCAACATAAAGAACAATGATTAAAATCTTACCCTCCACCACAATTTGTTTTAGGTTTGCATCTGCTTTTGTTAGGTCCCTATATTACTAGTATAGTCCCTTATTGTTGTTATTGTAACCCCCTTATTGTTATTTTTTTACCCCTGTAACCCCAATATTGTTATTATTGTGCCCTTAAATTATTATTGTTA
The DNA here is from genome assembly GCA_034641835.2 of Pinus albicaulis. Classification (NCBI taxonomy): domain Eukaryota; kingdom Viridiplantae; phylum Streptophyta; class Pinopsida; order Pinales; family Pinaceae; genus Pinus; species Pinus albicaulis. Next base: position 120,395,816 of record CM076577.1, on the reverse strand, counting down.
GGTCGGCTAGGATTACATTGTGGCCCCATGGACTCCTATATATATAAAGGAGGTTTTGTAATTTCTATCATCCAAGAATTGTTCATTTATATAATGTCTTAGAGGTTGTCCCCTCGAAGTGGCTTATTTTTAAGGCGTTGATCTCTCTTTTCTTCTATTCTTGGAGCTGGTTTCATAACATTTGGTATTAGAGCTTTGGATTCTAGGGTTTCATTGCTCCGAACAAGTCATCATGGAATTTTATCTATAAATTTTTTTCTACGAAGTTTCAGAAACTGAAATTTTTACAGAGTGAATTAGAAATCCTGAGGAATGTCATGTATAAAATTCAGATCTTGGTTTGCAATATTATGTGGTGATATGATTTGTGGAAGTTAGGGTTTTTTTAGGTTCCCAAATGTTACATAAAACAGGACATCATGGAATTTGCGCTATAAATTTTTTTCTACGAAGGATCAGAAGCTGAAATTTTTACAGAGTGAAGCCGAAATCCTATGGAACGTCCTGTACAAAGGTCAGATCTTGGTTCACAAAATTTTCGCAGCTATGATCTATGGAAGTTAGGGTTGTTTCAGGCTCCCGAATTTCATCTCAAAGAGGTGACCGTGGGAAAATCATCATAACTCTCTCTCTGTGCGTCAGATTGGAATTCTGTAAAAAATGGCCGCAAGTACACGGACTGAAACTTCCTTTGTATCAATTTCAGATTCGAAGGAGGAAACAGTGACACATTGTACATGGTACAAGTTCGCTCCACTGAACTAGTCCATAATTAGGTCATTGTGGGAGATTGTGCATAACTTTTCCTTGAAGAATCCAAATTATATCAGACCTATGGCATTAAAAATAACCTTTAGATTGATACTACAGGGCTGAATTTCAGATATTGAAGATCTGAAATCATAGATAATTCAATTTCAATATCAAGCTCCTCAAAAGTAAGAAAAAGGTGTGTATTGTTTTTTCCGAATTGCATAAGTCTTGTTTTAAGAATCAATTTGAATTGATTCAAAGGGCATCTTGCCAAATAGATATCAGTATTGGGTTCTAAAATTCCCCCTAAAAATAATTCAACATCCATTAAGCCTTCAAACGGCTCTACTATGGCTCATGAAGATGAAGAAATGCAACATGACATATCAAAATTACAAGAGAAAGTGCACCAAATTTCGCTCTTGCAAAGAGCAACAAAAAATGAAATGGATGTTTTGAAGAAAAGCATGGAAGCTATGATGGATGGTTTGAAGAATGGTATGGAAGAAAAAATGGAAGGTTTGAAGGAAGACATGGAAGGTGTGAAGGAAGGTTTGTCAAAGTTGATACAAGAAATGATTCCTAATGGTGAAAATATAGTAGAGGAAACTCATGATGAGAACAAAATAAATGTTAATCGTGACTTCATAAAATCTAATGTTGGATTGAATAATGACCATATTCCAAAGATGGATATGAGGAAGTTTGATAGCAAGGATCCCGTAACATGGATACCACAAATGGAGCAATATTTTGATCTCCATAATGTGCAAAACACACAAAAGGTACGCATTGCAACTTTACATTTAGAACAAAATACATTTGTATGGTATCAATGGCTTTGCTCTCGTAAAAAAATTGTCACTTGGTCATTTTTTTTGGAGGAAATGATAGCACATTATGAGGATACAAAGAGCAACACCTTCTTTAGCCAATTGATAAATCTCAAACAAAAGGGTTTAGTGGTGGAACACATTGAGGACTTGCAAAAATTGAATATAAGGGTAACATATATTCCATAGGAACATAGGATTGATGTCTTCATAGTGAATTTAAAGGATAACATCCAATATGAATTTCATGTTTGGGAACCTGATTCATTGGAGAAGGCATTCAAGTTGGCAAGAAAAGTTGAATGTAAAATTATGGCAACAAGGAAGCCTACCACTCACATCTATAAAGATGGAAGTGTTGCTACTCCTAGAATTCCACAACCTACAAGCTTGACACCACAAAAATTAAAAGAAAAAAGAGCAAAAAGGCTTTGCTACAGTTGTGATAGAAAATACACTAAAGGTCATAAGTGTGCTGAGAATAATTATTTTACATAGATTGTGAAGAGAAGGAAGAAAATGAACAAGAAAATTCAAAAGAAGAGGTTATACACCAGGAACCAACCCTAGAAGAAGAAGAAATGAGTCCGACGATATCGTGTAATGCATTGGCAGGAATTACCACTCCTAAAACTCTCAAGATAGAAGGACACATCAAGAAGAAAAAGGTAATAGTGTTGATTGATTCGGGTAGTACCCATAATTTTATTTATTGTAATCTAGCCAAGGAATTGAATTGTTTCCTATACCCAACGCCAGAATGTCAAGTGATGGTTGCAAATGGAGGAACTATAAATTTCTAGAGAAAATGCCATAATATCAAGATAGCCATGGGGAAATATTTATTGAATAGTCCAATGATTTCCATCACAATGGGAGGTGTTGATTTTGCACAAGGAGTACAATGGTTACAATATTTGGGGACAGTAGCTTTTAATTTTCAAGAAATTTTCAAGAATTTTTTTTCAGAAGGAAAGGAAATCAAATTATGGGGTATCGCAGGGAAGCCAGGAAAGATAATAAGCTCTAATGTCATGACAAAGCTTCTGAAGAAAGAAAAACGAGGAGTAATTTCAAAATTATGCTCACTAGAAGTTCCAACATCAAAATCATCTATTTCTCCATATCTCCAAAAAGTCTTGGACAATCATTCTAAGGTGTTTGAAACTCCCAAAGGAATCCCACCTATTCGTGATCATGATCATGCTATTCATTTGATTCCAGGAAGTGTTCCTCCAAACATCAGGCCTTATAGATATCCTTACTTCCAAAAGAGCGAAATTGAACGTATGATTGCAGAAATGTTAGAGGCCGGTATAATTCAACCCAGTCAAAGTTCTTTCTCTGCTCCTGTAGTATTGGTACACAAGAAGGATGGATCATGGCGAATGTGTCCGGATTATAGGGAGCTCAATAAGCTCACCATTAAAGACAAATTTCCCATTCCTGTGATTGATGAATTATTGATGAATTACATGGAGCAATTTATTTTACCAAGTTGGATCTTCATTCAGGATATCATCAAATTAGAATGAAGACTGAAGATATTCCAAAAACAACATTTCGAACTCATGAGGGTCATTATGAATTTTTGGTCATGCCTTTTGGCCTTACCAATGCATCTTATACATTTCAAGGGTTGATGAATTCCATTTTCAAACCCTTCCTTAGAAAAATTGTGCTAGTATTTTTTGATGATATACTAATCTACAGTAGGTCTTGGAAGGATCATGTTCAACATGTTGACAGGGTGCTCAAACTATTGGAGGAGAAACAATTATATGCAAAAACATCCAAAGTTTCTTTCGAGTACAAGAGGTGGAATATATGGGTCATATTGTATGTCACGAGGGTGTTAAGGTAGACCCTAACAAAATTAAAGCCATTAAGGAATGGAATGTCCCCACAACCATAAAGTAGTTGCACGGATTTCTCGAGTTAATAGGGTATTATCAAAAGTTTGTTAAGAATTATGGGAGAATAACAATACCTCTAACAACATTATTGAATAAAGATGCATTTTCATGGATTCCTGAAGCAACTAAGGCCTTTGAACATCTTAAAGAGGCAATGTACCTAACACTAGTCTTAGCTACGCCAAACTTCTCAAAAACCTTTATTGTGGAATGTGATACTTCAAGAAATGGAATTGGTGTTGTTTTAATGCAAGAAGGAATACCCATTGCTTTTTAAAGTTGTCCAATAAAAGGAAAGTATTTACAAAAGGCTATTTATGAGAAGGAAATGTTGGCTATACTACATGCACTAAAGAAATGGCGACCTTACCTAATGGGAAGACACTTCAAGGTAAAAACTGATCATGATAGTCTTAAACACTTTTTGGAACAAAGACTATCTTCAGAAGAGTAGCAAAAATGGGTCACAAAGATGTTGGGTTATGACTTTGAAATCATCTACAAAAATGGGAAGCTAAATGTTGTTGCAGATGCACTCTCAAGAAAGGATGAAGAGGTGGAAGCATTGCTTTGTGCCATTTCTATTATCCAACCGGATTGGATAACTGGAGCAAGGGATAAATGGAAGAAGGATGAAGAAGTGTGGACACTCATTCAAAATTTGTAGTAAGATCCTAGTACATCCGATACATTTAGTTGGAAAAATGATTCCTTATGGTACAAATATCACTTATCATTATTTGCAAGAATTCCCAACTAAAACGAAATATTGTTTTTGAATTTCACACTTCTCCTTTAGGAGGACACTCAGGATTTTTAAAAACTTAACACAGGGTGAAGAAAGAATTTTTTGGGATGGCCTTAAATCTGATATTAAAATTTTTGTGGCGGAATGTTTGGTTTGCTAGCAAAATAAAGTTGAGACAATTAAGACCCCGAGTATTCTACAACCTTTATCCTTTCCAAGTCAACGTTGGGAGGAGATTTCAATGGATTTTTTTCATAGGTTTACCTAAGTCTGAAGGAAAGAGTGTCATCATGGTGGTAGTTGATAGACTTACCAAGTATGCACACTTTTGTGCATTATCTCATCCATTTAAAGCAACTACAGTTGCTACTGCATTTATGGAAATAATTCAAAATCTACATGGAAACCCAAAGATTATTGTAAGTGACAAAGATCCCATTTTTACAAGAAATTTTTGGATGAAATTATTTTCTTGTTTGGGTAATCAACTAGCTCATAGCTCATCTTATCATCCTCAATCCGATGGTCAAATTGAGATAGTGAATAAATGTTTGGAAGGATATCTTCGTTTTTTTGTATCTGATAAGAAAGCACAATGGGTCAAGTCGTTACCTCTTGCTGAATGGTGGTATAACACTTCCTTCCATACTGCAGCAAAAATGACCCCATTTATGGCACTTTATGGATATCATCCACCATCCATCACATCTTCTTTAAGGGAAAATTCTAGGGTTCAAGTAGTGGAAGATCACATCGAGCATCAACAAGAAGTTCTCCAACTCTTAAAGGATAACCTAAATTTGGCACAAAATCGAATGAAACAACAGGCAGATCAACATCGCAGTGAGAGAAGTTTTGATGTAGGAGATTGGGTATTTTTACAGCTACAACCATACAAACAAATGTCCCTCAAGCAATCTAAGAAGGATAATAAATTATCGCCAAAGTACTATGGTCCTTACAAGGTGTTGCAAAAGATTGGTACTATGGCATACAAATTGGAGCTTCCTGCTTCTTCACGAGTGCATCCAGTTTTTCATGTTTCATGCTTAAAGAAGGTTATAGGTGAAAATCTTCCAGTTCAAACAATATTTCCAGAACTTGATGAGGAAGGAAAAATCATATTGGAACCTGAAGCGGTCACGGAAATAAGAACTCGACAACTTTGGAATCGATCAATTTCAGAGTATCTCATCAAGTGGAAGAACTTACCCACTGAAGATTATACATGGGAGGATGAGAATTTTATACAGAAGCACTCGGAGCTACTCAAGTGTTGAGGACAACACTTTTTTGAAGGAGAGGGGCATGTTAGGTCCCTATATTACTAGTATAGTCCCTTATTGTTGTTAGTGTAACCCCCTTATTGTTATTATTGTACCCTTGTAACCCCCATATTATTATTATTGTTCCCTTAAATTATTATTGTTAGGTCAGCTAGGATTACATTGTGGCCCCATGGACTCCTATATATAGAAAGGAGGTTTTTTAATTTGTATCATCCAAGAATTTTTCATTCATGTAATGTATTGGAGGTTGCCCCCTCGAAGTGGCTTATTTCTAAGGCGTTGATATCTCTTTCTTCTATTTTTGAGTTGGTTTTATAAATAACTTCACCTTTGGTGAAGCCCAGTCCAGTGAAATAGTTGTCTATCAAAGTGTACCAAGCATGGGGTGCTTGCTTTAGCCCATACAATGCTCTTTTGAGCCTGCACACATGTGACTCACTGTTGAAGATTTAAAAACCTTTAGGATGCTCTATGTACACCTCTTGCTCAATGATCCCATTGAGAAATGTAGTTTTCACATCCATATGATGAATGTGCCAACCCATCCGTGCTTAGAGAGCAAGGATGGTCCTTATGGAAGAATACCTTGTGACGGGTGAAAAGATCTCTTCATAATCTATCCCCTCGATCTGTGAGAAGCCTTGGGCTACAAATCTGGCCTTGTATTTCTCAACACTCCCATCAGTAGCTTGCTTTACCTTGTAGATCCATCTCAAACCTACCACCGATTTATCAACCGACCTTGAAACAATTTCCCAAGCATTTTTTTGACAATGGAGTCATACTCCTCCACCATTGCATCTACCCATGTGGGATCCCGCACTGCTTCCTGAAAGGAACAAGGTTCAGTGACAATACATTTTCTCATGAGATCCATGTATTCAATAAATCTGTCAGGAGATAGTCTGTGTCTGCACTGTGAAGTAGGGGCTCCTACATTCTATGCAACATCAAGTCTCAGCCTATCAGCTTATGTGGTACGCCTTCTTCCGGTTCTAAGGTTTGGCTCTTGGTGAGTGGACTCCTCCACTCCATGAAACTCCTCCTGTGGCTGATCCACATCTAGAGACTCATATTTTGGAACCAGCAGTTCTTCCTCCGCGTGCAAGTCTAGCTCCCTCTCAAGCGACAACCTCATGGCTTTCCCCTCATCAAATTTATTATCCGTAGTACAACAGTCATTCGACTGTTTGGAAAATAAACACGATAATTATGGGGTGTTTCTATGTACCCCACAAAAATCCCAATTTCAGCAGTCATCTCCACCTTCTTCCTGGCGTCCTTGGTCACATGCACATAAATAGATGAGCCAAAAATCTTAAAGTGTGAAACATCCGGTTTCTTGGCCGTTGAAAGCTTCTTTAGGTGTACTCATACCAAGTACTCTATGAGGACAACCATTTTTCACTTAAACCACAATGTTTCATGCTTCCACCCACAAATGCATTGGTAGGCCCTAATCATGCAACATCGCTCATGTTGCACCCATGATCATTCTTTTCTTCCTCTCCGTGACCCTATTTTGTCGGTGGGTGATGAGGACACTATGAGTTCTCATCAAATTCTTGCTTTGTCGTTGTGTTTGGACTCCATTAGCGATGTATTCTCTACCATTATCACTACTAAGAGCCTTCACTTGCTTCCCTGACTCTTTCTCCACTAGTGCCTTAAACTCACAGAACTCATAGAATGTTTGATATTTATTCTGCATGAAGAAGATCCAACACTCATGAGAAAAGTGATCAAAAAAAATAACATAGTACTTATGTTTTGCTGTTGAAGCAACTGAGAATGGTCCACACATGTCTATGTGAACTCTCTCAAGGATCCTTGAAGCATGGTTCTCCTTCTCATGAGAGGGAATTTACATACTTCCCCATGGTGCAACCTGTTGAGCCTCAAATTTGTGCTTTCCTTCACCTCATTTTACCTCATTTTCCCTTGTCCATTTCTATCTTAGACCCAATTGATCAATAAATATAGTTAAAATTACTTCTAGAATGATTTACATGACTGATTTGTTAAATTTTGTGATTTTTTCCATTGTTAAGCATTTTGACCGGAACTAGCTGCAGAATGCAGACATTCCGTAGCTAACGGGCGATTCTGCAGCTGCCTTCATGTTTGAGTATGTTCCAGGTGGCCTCTTGAGAAAAACCGCATATGGGCATGATCCACGTCATGTCTACATGGTTCGTTGCTCATCATGGAGGAAGAAACGAATTCTGGGTATGGTTGTGAACGTGGGGAACACATTTAGGAAGGAAGACTTCTATTAGGACTGTCTCAGTCCAGATGTCTTTTTCTCTTCACGCAGCCACTTCAAAGAGTCCTAACGTGATTCCGATAAGGAAAGACAGTGTTCCTGAATTATTGCAATTATTGTTATGTGCATTTGCTTTATAAAGACTTGGGAGACCGAGAGCTATGTTAGAGATTTTATGTTAGATTTGATGCTAGATTTTGTTTAGACTCTGTGCTACATTCCTGAGACGCAGAGTGTTATGTTCAAACTATATCATCTTTAATGGAGCAGACCGTGTTGTTCTGAAGCGTGATTTAATTTGGAGTTGAATTCCGTCAGGTGGTAGAGGGCCCCTGCCTCTTGCACGGATTTATTTTGCGTAAATTAGATAAGTTTCCTAGCTGCCTTTACGTTTTGCATTTGAATTAATAGTTGTTTTAATTAGCTACTGTAGTCGTACTCATTCTAACTCTTCCACAAGAAGATGCTCTTCCAAAAGACTATAATGATGAATGTTGAATGACTATAGTATTGTAGGGTTAGGAGTTGAATTTATAGTTGTTTTAACTAGCTACTGTAGTTATATTCATTCTAACTCTTCCACAAGAAGACACTCTTCCAAAAGATTATAATGATGAATGATGAATAGCTATAGTACTGTAGGATTTAGTTGTATTTTTTGCTGTTCACTATCACAGTTACACTTTTTCTAATCACTCTTCCACAAGAATAAACTCTTCCAAGAAATTCTTAAGAAGTTCAAGACATGACCGTGATAATGAATAATTTAGTTGTGTGTTTGTACTAAGTATCATCTCTGTTCTTGCTCTTAAACGCTTGCCCAAGACATCATAATGACGAGTAGGGTATGGATATGATATCTTAGTTTTTCATTTGCTTTCAGTCTATTTGCTTACAATTGCACTCAATTACACAGTCATAATTGTTCTACCTCTTCCAAAAGAAGGAACTCTTCCAAAATATCACTAATGATGAACAAACAGATTGTGTAACTTCATAGAATAATGCATGTTAGCATAGTTAGAATGCTCCGGAGTTTCATTGCATTTAACTCAAGTTCAATTACTTTGTTTCAAGTTTGATGATGACTTATCGTTCAACATTGTTTTAGATTAGTGGCATCTTAATTTCATTCTTAGATTAATCCATTGCACTTGCACTTCATATTCAAATTGTCATCCATTGCACAATAGATTACTTCAGTTGTTAGGATTAACAAAACAACCTTCATTATTCACAAACCTCTTCTTGTTCTGAAATCCATAATTGATCTATAACCATATGAACAGAAGACAACATCATTTTAAGGCCTGAAGTACCTCTGCAATTTCCTCATCATTTCATAAACAGAGCTCTTCCTCAAAAAGACTACTTTGGAAAGAAATCAATAAATTTTGAGTAAAGGTTTTGTGACATTCAATTAAATTGCAGAATAGAGATAGGAACTAGTTCTAGAATAGAGAATCTTATGATGATAACAATGTTTTTCCTCTAAATATGTTTCAAATCTCCAATCAAGGACAAAATATTGCATCATTTTAAGTTAGTTGTTTCACTGTTTAGTTAGAGTATTTGCATGCTTAGTGATTAGTTCTCAAGTTTAGTTTGTGTTTTGAATCATTTGTTTGAAAGTCATTATCAAGCTTTGCTTTTATTTAGTCATAGTTTAGATTCTGCTTCAGTGTTTCCAATTGCATTTGCCATTTGTCATTCCATCAATTAGGCTTAACTCTATTTTTAACCACCAGCTTCTTTCCATTAGCTTTCTAGGCATTTTCCCGCAAACATAAAACCACCAAAAGACCAAAAACATCATAAATCATCACAAAAGACCAAAAACATCATAAACACTACACACAACGCGTTAGGAAACAAGCACCTAGGTACATACAGTACACTTCACGTCAGCAGTTTACAAATCCTGGTTGACAATTAAATGAGCTCAGTTTAGGAGACTAGATTGAGACCAAACATTTTGGCGCCGTTGCCGGGGAAGTGAAAACTAGGTAACCTTTGTTTCTTAACATCCAAAAACAATTTTATGCGTAGGGAGAGAGATTCAAGGGGAAGATTTATAAGCAACAGAGGCAGAAGTTTGATTTCTAGAACACCACTTGTTTCATCTAGATCCAGAGCTAGTACACCTTCAACTCAAACCCATCTTCCATCCTTTACTGATCCTGGACTTCTAGAATATCTAAGGTCACCTATTCCATTAGAGAAACCTTCCACTTCATCCACTGAACCTGCCATAGAAGAAGATCTAAAAACTCCTGTTAGGAACACAAACCTTTCCACTTCCACAGGATAGTCAACCATGGCAGAAGAAGGAGGGGGAGGAGTTTTTAATGGAGAACACACATTATTTGGAGGAGGAGGTAGAGGTAGAGGTAGAGGAGAAGGAGGAAGAGGAGAAGGAGGTAGAGGTGCAGATGGAGGAAGAGGTAGAATAGGAAGCTCTTTTGGGTTCCCTATACTTGATGAAGAAACCAATACAAACATGAAAAACATTTCACCTTCTGTCCTTCCGAACTTCTATGGACTTAAAACTGAGGATCCTGAAACTTTCTTATTCGAATTTGAAGTGCTGTGTAGAACTTATGACTACCTACAAGATGCTCAAAAATTGAAATTATTTCCTTCAACTCTGAAAGGAGCAACATTGAAGTGGTTTATGAGTTTAAACAGTAGTTCTATTAGAACATGGGAAGACATGAAACAAGAATTTCTAGAGAGATACTTGGATTATTGTATGCCGGTTAATCATAAGGAAGAAGTGTTCAAGATGTTACAAAAAGAAGATGAAAATTTGGAAGATTTGTTGGAAAGATTTCATTACAACATCAAAAGGGAAAAAATGGAAAATCTAGATCAAGACACCTTAAAAGCTCTTTTGTTGAAAACAATTAGGGATGAATGGTTGGATATCCTAAATATCATGGGAAAAGGGGATATATCACAACTTACATTACCTGAAATATATCAACCTTTCCAGAGGGAAATCCAAAACTGTCAAAGGTCCAAGAGATCCTGCTCTTGCAAGGGCAAGTAAATCTGCTTCTGGGACAGTAAGTAGATCAGAAATATGACACATGCTTGATGATTTTAAGTCTGACATCTTAGGGAGTCTTAGTGAACAAATAGACACCCTCAAGATACAAAACAAGCAAAAGGCTGAATCTGATGTCTTGGCAATCTTTTGTCCCAAATGTAGAAAGAAACATGCCTTAAGAGAATGTCCTTTGGATGTAAAAGTTGTAGAAACCTGTGTCATTTGTTCTGAGAAGCATGAGACCAAGAATTGTCCTTCTCTTCCTGGTCTCAAGGCTGTTTTTCAGGAAGAAACTCCTACAAATTCCACGGAGTCTCTTAATTTTGTATCTAGAAGACCTTGGCAGGGATCTCAGACACAAGGATTCCATGATCAAATGTATAATCAACCTCCACCTTGGAATTCTTGGCAGCAACCTTGGCCCCAATTTCAAAATCAATCTCAATCTTGGGCACAAGGAACAAAAATTCCCTATGGAAGATACTCTCCATACTATCAGTATCCACCATCCTATCCATCATATCCACATTTTTATCCTCAAAATCCTCAACAAAATTTTCCTCAAAATCTTCAACAAAATCCTCAACAACATCATCAGAACCAACCACATCAAAATCAACCACTTCCATTACCATTCCCTCAAAAATCCAATCAATTGCCAGCTCAACCCATACCAAACCCCAATAATAAGAACCCTCATAATACATACATGATAGAAGGTCAACAATTTCCAACTTATTTAATTACTCCTCTAGACCTTAGTGATGTTCAACTTAGGTCTGGAAAGATACTTGAAAAGAGGAAACCTTCTGTGATCATACAAGAACAAGATAATTCTGAGGAAGACTCCCTACGGGTTAATAAAAGTCTTGAGGAAGATACATCCTTTCAAGACCAAAACATTGAAAAACTGAAACAAAAAGATCCAATAAATCCAACTCCTATATTAGAGCAACCATCCACATCTACTTCTATACCTCCCTTTCCGGAAAGATTACAAATTGATAAAGGTGTAGAGAAAAAGATCATGGTGCCTAATTATGATTTCTTAGATGAATTGAGAAATGTTTGCATTAAAATTCCATTATTGCAAGCCATCAAGGAAATCCCAATTTTAGCCAAAACAATAAAGGAGTTGAGTATGAAGACAACAAGAAAAAGAATAAGAGAAACCAAGAAAATTCAACTGGTAGGAAAAATAGCAGACATTATGATGGGCAAGATTACTATTCCAAAGTACCTTGACCCAAGAAATCCAGTTGTCAAAATTCACATCAACGGAATTGAAATTCAAAACACACTCATTGACTTAGGAGCAGCAATAAATATCATGAGTAGACAAATCATGGACAAACTGAAACTTCCTAATCTTCTCTTTACACCCACACTATTACAATTAGCAGATAGATCTGTGATCAGACCAGATGGGGTAATAGAAGACATTCCAGTGTCCCTAGACTCTTGGGAGTACCCCGTGGATTTCATGATCCTAACACCCAAGAATAATCTAGGAGGCCATCCTGTTATACTAGGAAGACCTTGGTTGGCTACAGCTGATGCCTTTATTAGTTGTAGGTCCGGTGATATGTATATTTCTGATGGTAGTTCAACAAATAAATTCACTTTATATCCTCCAGCCAGGACAATTACAGAACTAGATGACACTCAATGGATAGAGGATGAAGAATATTTACAACCACTCTTCACAATTTCAGAAATTAGTGAAGATAATCAAATTCTGAATACTCTAGAAAACTTTGAATCCTCTCCAAAACACAAACATGAATCATTTCAAGAGGGATCCAATATTGAGTTTTTTTCATCTAGGCAGATGTCTCTTCATTCTATGGACAAATTTGGCAGCTCTACAAGTGAAATTTTTCCAAGCAAAATCTTGAACATAAACAAAAACCTAGAAAAATCTCAACAAGAAGAGTTAGTCAAAGTATTACAGAGACATTCTTCTGCATATGCATGGGAATACACTGACATGAAATGGATAAGTCCCAAGACTTGTACTCATCACATCTATATAGAGGCAAATTGCAAACCAATCAAACAGCCTCAAAGACGGATGAATCCAAATCTTAGGGAAATTGTCAAGGAAGAATTACAAAAATTGTTAAATGTTAATTTCATCTATCCTATTTCAGATAGTCAGTGGGTTTCTCCTTTAGTAATTGTACCTAAGAAAAATGGAAAATGGAGGGTGTGTGTTGACTATCGAGAACTGAATAAAGCTACTCTTAAAGACCATTTTCCCTTACCTTTCATAGATCAAGTATTAGATACATTAGCAGGTAAAAAGTACTTTTCATTCCTAGATGGGTTTAGTGGTTACAATCAAATCCAAGTAGCACTTGAAAACCAAGATAAAACCACATTTACTTGTCCTTGGGGTACCTATGCCTACCGAGTATTGCCATTTGGATTATGCAATGCACCTGCAACATTCCAAAGGGCAGTATTAGGAATTTTTTCTGATCTAATACATGACTGTGTAGAGGTGTACATGGATGATTTCACAGTTTATGGGGACACATTTGAAGAGGCTTTGGAAAACTTGGAAAAAGTCTTAAAAAGATGTCAAGAAGCAAACCTTTCACTTAGTCATGAAAAATGTTTTATGATGTTCACTGAAGGTATTGTTTTAGGGCACCACATTTCAGGGGATGGGATTAGAGTTGATGAGGCGAAAGTTGAAGTTATTTCTAACCTATCCATTCCAAGTTGTCAAAGAGATGTTAGAAATTTTCTAGGATTTACAGGGTATTATCGGAGATTTATAGAAAACTTCACCAAAATAGCATCTCCTCTCTTCAAATTACTCACCAAAGATTGTGAATTTAAGTGGACTTCTGATTGCCAGTTAGCTTTTGAAACCCCGAAAACCAAAATTTCTGAAGCACCTATATTAAGGGGACCTAACTGGAAGTTACCTTTTCATATCTCGACAGATGCTTCCGATACAGCTCTAGGAGCAGTATTGGGACAGAAAGATTTGATTCCCTATGCCATCTATTATATTAGTAAAAATTTGACTCCTGCAGAGTTAAACTATACTGTAACTGAAAAAGAGTTTTTAGCTGTTGTTCATGCCATAAACAAGTTTAGACATTATATAACGGGCTATGAAACTTTTGTTCACACTGATCATTCTGCCATTAGATACTTAATGAACAAATCAATCACTAATGGGAGAGTTATAAGATGGTTGTTATTATTGCAAGAATTCAACATTACTATTCTAGATAGGCCTGGAAATCAAAACACTGTGGCTGATTTCCTGTCTAGAATCCAAAATATCAAAGATGACACTCCGGTTGAAGATCAATTTCCTGATGAATAACTTTTTGCAATCTCTACTCAAACTCCATGGTTTGCTGATATTTCCAATTATTTAGTTTCAGGAAAATTTCCTTCAATTATGAATGCAAGGGATAAAAGAAAAATCATTAATGATAGTGCAAGATATTCATGGGTCGCTAATGAGTTGTACAAGACAGGTCCAGATTTGATTATTAGAAGGTGTGTTCGTGAAGATGAGATGCCTGAAATTCTCAAGGCATGTCATGATGAACCTTGTGGCGGACACTTTGTAGATAAGAGGACAACCTATAAGATCCTTAATTTAGGATATTATTGGCCATCTTTGTTTAAAGATGCAAGGGAGTATGTAAAAAGGTGTGACAGTTGCCAAAGGGTAGGAAAACCTTCTCCTTCAGGTGAGATGCCATTACAACCTCAGGTACACATTGAACCTTTTGAAAAATGGGCTTTGGATTTTGTAGGACCTATTAGTCCTCCATCAAGACAAAAGAAATATATATTAGTTTGCACCGATTATGTTACTAAGTGGGTAGAAGCTAAACCATTACTTGTTGCTAATGAATCATCTGTAGTTACTTTTCTTTTTGAGGATATTTTTACTCGTTTTGGTGTCCCAAGGGAAATTGTTACAGATCAAGGAGTTCAATTTACATCAAGGCTAGTGGAGCAAATGATGGAGAAGTACAAAATCAGACATAGAACATCTACTCCTTATCATCCACAAGCAAATGGTCAAGTGGAATCTACTAATAAAGTCATTGAAGGAATCCTAACAAATACTGTTCATCTACATAGAAGAGATTGGGTAGATAGGCTTCCTGAAGCCTTGTGGGCCTATAGAACTACATGGAGAAACACAACATGCCATACTCCTTATGAGCTTGTTTATGGAAAGCAAGTTTTGTTTCCTATAGAGTTCCAAATTCAAACATTCAAGATGGCAGTTCAGCTAGGACTTGATCTAACGGAGGCACAAAAGCATAGACTGGAGAAAATTAATGAATTGGATGAGATCAGACAAGATGCAGTTCAAAAAACAAGTCTAGTTCAACAACAAAGGGCTAGATGGCATGAAAAGTACATCAAGGAGAAGAAATTCAAAGAGGGTGACTGGGCTCTCTTGTTTGATTCAAAATTCAAGGATTTTCAAGGGAAATTTCAAACACATTGGCTTGGGCCATATGAAATTGTTCGAATTTTTGATAATGGGGCAGTAAAAATCAGAACTATAGATGAAGAAGAGGTCACTTTTCTTGTGAATGGTCATAGACTGAAGTTATACCACAAGCCACTCTCAAGAGAAGAGTTTGTCAAGAAGTTCCAAGAAAGCAATGATGTGAAGTTAATGAAGAAGAGTCTCTCTTCTTCATCAACTTGATTAAATTTTCTGAAGCATTTATTTTTGAAAAAAAATAAATAAATAAATAAATAAAATAAAAAAACATAAAATAAAAAATAAAAATAAAGGTATAAACATGAAAACCAATCATTGATTGGCATGTTTATACAGAAAAGATAGGGTGAAAATCAGAGTCTCTCTGACACTCTAACTTTTCCCATTTTTGTTTTTACAAGCAGCTGTTACAAAAATCATAAGTTCAGTTCCATAGTGCTTATGATTCATTTCATTTCATTTCATTTCATTTCACTCCATCCACTTATTCATCCATACTCCATTTAATTCTACCATTCATCTTTCACTCCATTCCACATTTCATTCATCTCATTTCATCCTCCATCCATCTCATTTTCATGACAAAATACAAAATTTGATGTCTTACTGTAAGTGAATAAAACATGTCATGAATTGCAGTACAGTTCTTATGTTCTTTCACTCCATTTCATAAAATGAATCCATTCCATTTCATCATCCACTTCATACATATCATAATCCATCATCCATTTTCATTCATACCACATAACATTTCACCCATATTCCAAAAACACTCCATTTTCATGATTAAAGTGCTCTACAGGAACATTTTGCAGCTCAGTGGACATTCTGCAGCTGATCAGCCTTTCTGCAGCCAGACAGTCTTTCCGCAGCTATAAATCCTGAAGGCATCAACCAGCAGACATCAGAATTGCAACAAAGTGACCCAGTGTATCCATGAATCAAAAGCATCAAGAAAATTATGAAGACTCCTCCAAAGGTGAACAAGAAGACAAAGGCTACAAAAATCAAATGAAAGGAAGAGGTAACAAGTTTAAATTATAATGGCATTTCATAAAAGTTTAGCATAGTTTAGTTATGGATTGTTCGAAAAGGTTGTTTTAATTTTTTTTATTGATCAACACCAACAAACCCTCTACAGACTTTGGATTAAAATCTTCCATTTCAAATTTCATATCCGATATCATTTAAGCGATTAAAAAATGGCCGAGGTATTTGAATTCTCCACGTCTCTTAACCAAATCATTCAATGATGATTTCCTCTGCCGTCGTAAAATCCTCCGCCGTCTCTTCAATCATTAATACATTCCCTCCACCTCACTCCACTACTTCATTCCGTTACCACTGCCATAACTTCATTCTGTAGCCGGCATTCCATTCCGAAGACAGAGATATTATTATCACCGAGAGCAGAGCCAAAGGATATTAGTTTGAATAGCGTTGAGCATTGTAAACTCAGAGCAGAGCAAAAGGGTAAATTTGGAAGCATAACAGCGTGAGAATTTGAAGCCATTTTATTCCGTGGGTATACAAAGTATCACTGTGGCAGAGTTTGAGCATTTTTACTATAAACACAGAAGTGTAGCAGTGTGGAGTTTGAAGTCTTTTGTCACTAGGAGACAGAGGTGTTGCAGTGATTGAAATTGAAACCTTTTGCTACCAGAGATAGAGGTGTTGCAGTGTTGAAATCGAAACCATTTGCTACCAGAGACAGAGGTGTTGCAGTGATTGAAATTGAAACCTTTTGCTACCAGAGATAGAGGTGTTGCAGTGTTGAATTCGAAACTATTTGCTACCAAGAGCCAGAGGTATTGCAGTGAAGAAGTTGAAGCCAGTTGTCACTGTCAAACAGAGACATATCAGTCCAAAGTTCAATTGTCAACAGAGGCATATCAACCCGAGGTTTTGAAGCTGTTGCCACTATAAATCATAGGTATGTCATTCCAAAGTTGAAGCCATTTCCATTCAGAACTTAAAGCTATTTCAATCCGAAAGTGAAAGTCATTGTTTTTGTGGATAGAAGAGTGTTAATTTGAATATTGAAGAAGCAATCATGGGTTTCATTGTAAGGACTGAACCAATGGGTTCAAAATATTTAGAAGGCTACCCACAATGCAAAGAAATGTTACAACAAATAGGATGGCTTCAATTTTTGGAGAAATTTAATGGCTTCCACAAGGAAGTCACTAAAACATTTGCAAGATCATTTCAAGGAACCGAAGTTGAGGTGGGTGATGTAAAATTTACTGTCACTGAAGTTTTCATTGCAGAGGCTATAGGATTACTCAGAACTGGAGAGAGATGGTTTAAAAATAGAGAATTCCACAATGACTCCTGGAAACAAATTTTAAAATCACCAAATATGGATGTCAGTGTATTCAAGAAAGGAATTCCCAGTTCTGCATTGAAAAACAAATGGAGAAACATACTACTTCTTTTGCAAAAATTTGTTACATGTGAGGGTACATATGGGACATTTTATGTCTACCACATTAGACTAATGATGCATTTTCTGGGGGAAGACTTAAACCTACCATATTTCTTGCATCAAAGTCTGAAGAAGATGGCTTCCTGTGTTCAGAGAAGAGTTCAATTTTTAGAGACAACCCTATATCATCATGGTTTGGTCAAAATTTTGATTGAGCATCATCTAGCTAAAACAAACGATACATGGGACGATTTCTTAATAAGAAATCATTTTGAAGAAGCAAAAGAACCATCACCTGAACCACAGCCTACAAAGAGAAGTAGGAAATGGAGGGCTTCAAAAGTTGAAATTGACAAACCAGTCCAAGAGAGCAGTGAGGAAATCATTTTAGAGAAGTTGACTCGAATCAAGAAGCAACTTAAGGAAGAGAAGGTAATCAAGGAATCTGCCACAGAGAAAGGAGAAGGATCTTCTTAGCCTAGGAGAAGCCACAGATTAAAGGGAAAACTAAAGAAAACACTAATCAAACAAACAGGGGTAATCAATATAGAAGATGAAGAAACATCCATTGAAGAGGATGTCGAAGAGGATTTTTATGAAGGAACCCCTGAAATTGACCCTGCTCAACAGGAAATTTATGACTATGTGGAAACTTTGGAGAGGAGAGCTTCAGAAAGCAGAGAGAGAACCCCCAGTCCTCCACTGTCTGAAATAGATGTATTAAGAAGGGATAGGTATGAGTTGGAATTACTCAATAGACACATCAAAAATGAGAATAAAATTCTCAAAGATCAAGTCAAGCTCAAAACTGATATGAACTCAACTTTATCCCTACATATAGACAAAGTGGAGAAGACCAATGAAAAGTTGAAGAAAAGGAACAAGAAGCTAATCAGGGCACTCACCAACCTAAGGTTCAAACTTGTTATCAGAAAACCCAGAAGATCTTTAGCTTTCAGACAAAGGAGAAGGAGAGGATTAGATGTCCTTGCAGAAGCCTCTGAGTTCATAGGATAATTTGCATGAGGACATGCAAAGAGACAGCAGTGGGGGTATGTTGAGCCTCAAAATTGTGCTTTCCTTCACTTCATTTTACCTCATTTTCCCTTGTCCATTGCTATCTTAGACCCAATTGACCAATGAATATAGTTAAAATTACTTCTAGAATGATTTACATGACTGACTTGTTAAATTTTGTGATTTTTGCCATTATAAAGCATTTTGACCGGAACTAGCTGCAGAATGCAGACATTCCGTAGCTAACCGGCGATTCTGCAGCTGCCTTCATGTTTGAGTATGTTCCAGGTGGCCTCTTGAGAAAAACCGCATATGGGCATGATCCACGTCATGTCTACATGGTTCGTTGCTCATCATGGAGGAAGAAACAAATTCTGGGTATGGTTTTGAATGTGGGGAACACATTTAGGAAGGAAGACTTCTATTAGGATTGTCTCAGTCCAGATGTCTTTTCCTCTTCACGCAGCCACTTCAAAGAGTCCTAATGTGATTCCGATAAGGAAAGACAGTGTTCCTGAATTATTGCAATTATTGTTATGTGCATTTGCTTTATAAAGACTTGGGAGACCGAGAGCTAGGTTAGAGATTTTATGTTAGATTTGATGCTAGATTTTGTTTAAACTCTGTGCTACATTTCTGAAGACGCAGAGTGTTATGTTCAAACTATTTCATCTTTAATGGAGCAGACCGTGTTGTTCTGAAGCGTGATTTAATTTGGAGTTGAATTCCGTCAAGTGGTAGAGGGCCCCTGCCTCTTGCACGGATTTATTTTGCGTAAATTAGATAAGTTTCCTAGCTGCCTTTACGTTTTGCATTTGAATTAATAGTTGTTTTAATTAGCTACCGTAGTCATACTCATTCTAACTCTTCCACAAGAAGATGCTCTTCCAAAAGACTATAATGATGAATGTTGAATGACTATAGTATTGTAGGATTAGGAGTTGAATTTATAGTTGTTTTTAATTAGCTACTATAGTTATATTCATTCTAACTCTTCCACAAGAAGACACTCTTCCAAAAGATTATAATGATGAATGATGAATAGCTATAGTACTGTAGGATTTAGTTGTAGTTTTTGTTGTTCACTATCACAGTTACACTTGTTATAATCACTCTTCCACAAGAAGAAACTCTTCCAAGAAATTCTTAAGAAGTTCAAGACATGACCTTGATAATGAATGATTTAGTTGTGTGTTTGTACTAAGTATCATCTCTGTTCTTGCTCTTAAACGCTTGCCCAAGACATCATAATGACGAGTAGGGTATGGATATGATATCTTAGTTTTTCATTTGCTTTCAGTCTATTTGCTTACAATTGCACTCAATTACATAGTCATAATTGTTCTACCTCTTCCAAAAGAAGGAACTCTTCCAAAATATCACTAATGATGAACAAACAGATTGTGTAACTTCATAGAATAATGCATGTTAGCATAGTTAGAATGCTCCGGAGTTTCATTGCATTTAACTCATGTTCAATTACTTTGTTTCAAGTTTGATGATGACTTATCGTTCAACATTGTTTTAGATTAGTGGCATCTTAAGTTCATTCTTAGATTAATCCATTGCACTTGCACTTCATATTCAAATTGTCATCCATTGCACAATAGATTACTTCAGTTGTTAGGATTAACAAAACAGCCTTCATTATTCACAAACCTCTTCTTGTTCTAAAATCCATAATTGATCTATAACCATATGAACAGAAGACAACATCATTTTAAGGCCGGAAGTACCTCTGCAATTTCCTCATCATTTCATAAACAGAGCTCGTCCTCAAAAAGACTACTTTGGAAAGAAATCAATAACTTTTGAGTAAAGGTTTTGTGACACTCAATTAAATTGCAGAATAGAGATAGGAACTAGTTCTAGAATAGAGAATCTTATGATGATAACAATTTTTTTCCTCTAAATATGTTTCAAATCTCCAATCAAGGACAAAATATTGCATCATTTTAAGTTAGTTGTTTCACTGTTTAGTTAGAGGATTTGCATGCTTAGTGATTAGTTCTCAAGTTTAGTTTGTGTTTTGAATCATTTGTTTGAAAGTCATTATCAAGCTTTTCTTTTATTTAGTCATAGTTTAGATTCTGCTTCAGTGTTTCCAATTGCATTTGCCATTTGTCATTCCATCAATTAGGCTTAACTCTGTTTTTAACCACCATCTTCTTTCCATTAGCTTTCTAGGCATTTTCCTGCAAACATAAAACCACCAAAAGACCAAAAACATCATAAATCCACCAAAAGACCAAAAACATCACAAAACACTACACACAACGCGTTAGGAAACAAGCACCTAGGTACATACAGTACACTTCACTTCAGCAGTTTACAAATCCTGGTTGACAATTAAATGAGCTCAGTTTAGGAGACTAGATTGAGACCAAACACAACACTTGCACTGATCTAACGGAGCAAGTGTTCCCATTAGAACTCTAGTAGATATTTGCTACATGACTTTCAAGGCTCCATGACGAAGATGGTCTAATCGCCTGTGTCATAATTCACCCTCATCTCGGCTCACCACTTTTTCTGCCTTGCCCATCATGGCAACACAACCATCTACCTCCAACTTGAAGAGATTCTTAACTTGAAACTGTATCCTCTTGGCTTGACCCATTGTTTTATGTTGCAGGAAAGCTTTTCCATTGCTAAACAAAACGTCATAGCCACTATCCTCCGACATTACGACTGAGACCGAATTTTTCTTCAAACCTGGACCATGCATAACATATTTCAATTGAAATGGTTTACTTGACTCCCTCTAAAAGGTAATGGTACCAATCCTGATAGCACTGTACTGTCCATCGTCTCCCATCTCTATATGCATCTGGAGATCTTTATCCTCCAAGTCACTAAAAAGGTTCCTTTTCTCCCGTCATGTGAAAGGAAGCGCCACTATCCAAATACCACACCGATCCCAATGCACTTGAAACCATGCATGAGATAAAATAGAAGTCAAGCTCAAATTGCGAGGTGGGGCCTCACTAGCTACAACTCCAACAACCTTCGTGTTCTTCTTCTTTTGCAGATAGTTAGTAGCAAGATGCCCATGTTCGTGACAGTGAAAAAACTTCACCTTGGACATATACAGCTTCTTGCCTTTAGACTCAGATTTAGAATGGAATTTCTTCCCCTTCTCCTTATTTTCCTTGGTAGCCAAAGAAAAATCCCCTTCATCATCATTCTTTGATGAAGAGCCATCTCTGGTGTTCCGCCTGAACTCCTCCTGCACCAGATCTGACTACAGTCGTTCCCAATCCGGAAATTTTCTTGTCTGTTGACAGAGTTTTCACAGCTGTGCCAAATCTTAGGAAGTCCCAAGAGAGCCAAGCTCACCAAATCATCATCAGTAACACTTATTCCCACAATCCACAGTTCATCCTGACATTGGAAAAACTTCGTGAGATACTTTGGAATGTTGTCGCCATTTTCCATCTTGATCTTCCTGAGTTTATCTTTGAGCGCAAATTTCCTATGGTCACTACTACTTTGGAATAGATCCGTCAAAGCATTCCACATAGCATATGGTGTGGCTTTCCCATGGAGGCTTGAGACAATGTGGTCTCTTACTCCCTCCAACAGTATCCTCCTCGCCTTTTCCACTTTCTTTTTCCATGCATCAAGGTTGGCTACATCTGCAGCATCTGGCTTAGGAACATCTTCTTCAATGAATTCCTTCAAGTCATTGTCTTCGAGTACCGCCTCCATCCTGTCCTTCGAAGAAATTTAGTTCGAGCTGACCTCGAGTGCATACTCTAACCTCAAGTCATTGAAAGCCATTTCGATCTTGAATCAGTTGTAGCACCAAGAAATTCTTTCTACAAATTCAAATTCTTTCCACCAACAAACTCAGCTCCTGCTTCACTACTGCAATTTCCTGTGCTCTAATACCATGTAGAAATTTAATACAAAATGCATATATATCATGGATTCTCCTGATCTAACAATATGCTACTGTTAAATACATAATATCTTCTACAAATATTTTCGGAATTTGAAACACAATCGCCAATCAAAATATCATGAAGAAAGATCAATCAAACATAACACAAATAATTTACCGGGGAAATCTTATAGCTAAAAACCCCACTATATTCTATTATGTATTATATCATGTATCATGAAACAATTACATACAAATATCCAATCCAAAATCTCTCATTACGTGAGCTAGCAGTCTCACGCTGTCATACAAAAATTGGCAAGTTCCTTAGCCAATTTACTGTCTCCAGACAGCCTGAATCCACTGTGCAATCCCAGCTGATAGCAATCCCTGAATGAGTGCAATCTTGCCTGCCTTGACTGCATAATCCTCATGGGCACATCCAATGTGTGTGTGGTTTCATGTGTGCATCCGGATAATGTCACAACTGATAGTTTACTTCCCTTTCACCTAGAACTCAACTGGGTCTCCACTGGATCTGACATGCATGCAGTTAATAGTATTAAATCTTCAGTTGCATGTGGGACCACTTATTGTGAATTAATTAATAATTAATTCACTTGATCTCTCACTAGTGTATCTTCAGTTACAACTAGCACAACTTATTTTAACTCACTTAACTGAGCTAAACTACTTTACAACTTGCATAACTGCACTTCCATCTATGTTACAACTTTGAATCACTCAGTTACAACTAAGTCAACCTGCATGTCCCACCAACCAACCTCTTAACTCGAAATTCCTTTAGCTAATTGATTTTCCACTTCAGTTAACTATTTCCAAGTGCTCATTGATGATAGATTATTGTTTATTGTCCAACTAATATTAAGGGATAATAATAGTCGACGTGCATCTATAAATAGACATGTAATCTATAAATAGAATTTTCACATACATCTATAAATATACATGCATATATAAATATAATTTTCTCATGCATCTATAAATAGAAATCCACCTAAAAATAGCCCGAGGCTCCATCCTAGTGTAGGTGCTTAATTTTCACTAGGATCTTCTTGTTGAATCTGAACATAAAGCACGTTTCATATGGGAGAATATAGAAATAGAAAACAAGATTTGTAGCAAGATACTTATAAAAAAATGAAGGAATTGATTAGGAAGAAACAGTTGCTCCCATAGCTAGGTATACAACAATAAGATCACTGGTTTTGTTTTAATGGAAATTGAATGGGACCATCAATGAGGAGGTTTACATTGAGAATCCTCAAGGATTTGAAAAAAAAATAGAGGGAGACTCAGGTATGTAGATTGAATAAGGATCGTTATGGCTTAAAGTAAGCACCTAGAGCTTGGTATGCAAGAATGGATGCATACCTATTGAGACTTTGTTTTACCAAGATTACTACAAATCCTAACCTATATATCAGGGTGTTATAAGGTGAACCCATTATCATAATTTTGCATGTGGATGATATACTAGTCATAGGTGTAGAGCATTGGATTCAAGAATGTAAGAAACAATTATCAACTGAGTTCAATATGAGAGATATTGGGATTATGCATTATTACTTGGGACTAGAAGTATGGAAGAAGCTAGGAGAGATATATCTTGGTCAAGGTAAGTATGCGATCAAGATACTTCAAAAATTTGGCATGATGGATTTCAAGTCTATGATGACTCCTATGATTACCAATTTGAAGAAGTTGAGGAGTTCATTATCTAGTTCGGTGGATCTTACTTGCTACAGAAAAATGATTGGGTCCTTGATGTATCTAGTAAACACAATACCGTGCATTTTTTTTCCAATAAGTGTCCTAACACAGTTTCATATGGTGCCAAAACATGATTGTTGGATTTCAAGCAAGTGTATTCTAAGATATTTGTGTGAGACTATATATCATTTCCTTTGGTACACTGGTAATGAAATCCATCTCGTGGGATATAAAAATTCAGATTAATGTGGCAGTGAGATAGACAGAAAAACCATGACGGGTGGATGATTCAACCTAGGATCTTCCATGGTATCATGAATGAGAAAAAATCAGGACATAGTTGCTTTGAGTATTTCTGAAGTTGAATATATTGCTGCAAGCAAGGTCTATCGGGAAGCAGTTTGGCTTAGGAAGCTACTATCAGGATTCTTTTAAGGACCTCTTAGCCCTACATGGATACATTGTGATAATGAGAGTTTCATAATATTGATGGAAGACCTAGTGTTTCACGCTAATAAAAAGCATATAAAAAACAAGTACCACTACATCATAATCTTGGTATAAGATAGGGCCGTGGAGATGCACTATCAACCTAAAAATGAATAGGTAGATGACATACTGACTAAAGTGTTATCAAATAAGAAGCTTGAGTACCTAAGAGGTAATTTTGGTTTGGTAGATATCTCTTCCTTGATTGAGTGGGAGTGATATCAGATAGTTTTGTCTTTATGGGTTAGGAATTGGACTAGGAATAAAAATAATAAGTCTTAGTGAAGGCCATAAATAAATAATGGAGTTTTGAGGATGATATAAGAATCTAGATTGGTACTTCTTATGGAGTTTAGAATCCAAGGAAAGAATTTATTGACTGATGCTCTTTAAGGATGAGGTAGGGCATCCAAGGTAAGAGTAGTCGAAGAGGACTGGTATTATTTGAGGATCCAGGTTTGGGAATCCAAGATAAGAATAGTCCTAAAAGGACATACCTTATTGACATCTGGATGGGGTATATGCCTTGAGAGGTAGTGTGGCATCCCACGTAAAGGCTCCCAACATAATGCTCATAATTAAAAGACGAGCTTCTCTAGTTAAGGCCTTTAGGGACAATGTTGGTTATGATAAAGACGCTTGAAAAAAATATGGATTATTAATCTGACTCTTCTTATGAGAATGCTTCAATATTGAGATTCCTTGTACCATGAATACCTCCCTAGCTAAGAGGGAGTGTTGAAAATTGTAACTAGGTTCGGGCTTCATTATGATATAATTGTAATTATGACACTGTATATTCTTTATAAATAAAGAAAAATAAATTATATTTTATTTTGGAGTATGGATTTCATACTCAAGTTTGAGTCAAAAACATGTTCTTCATTCTTTTAGGTCTTTCTAGGATAAAAAAATAATATTGTTCATGTATCATAGTCCCATTTGGACTCATTGAAATGAAGGGAAATAATTTTTTTGTCGATAAAAATCCATGGATAAGCCTAATACCAAGTCAACCCAAGGAACATATCAATTTGGCCTAAAGGGAGGGAATTCAACCCTTAAGAAAGACTATATGAAGGAGTGAAGCTCGAATCATTTGGTCACTCATCTTAAGCAAGTTCGATCTGCAATAGCGAAGGCGAAGAAGATAAGTTGGGAGCTTGAAGAAGAAGAGAAGAAGTCAATTTTTTTCAAATAATATCTTTCCTTATCTCACTAGTGTTTGTGAAGCTGCCAATTACAGAAGGCTGAAATTTTGTTTCAGGGGCAGAATTTGCAGCATTAAAGAAGCAATATCGAAGTTCTGGAAGTTGTATCAAGGAAGATCTTGTTGGGGTATGGATTGAGCTTGGAGGGTTTGTTGGCTTTCATCTTTAGGTATTGGAACTATCTTGTGTAATTAGATTCTAAAGAAGAAGAGAAGCATTTTCTGGGTTTTCCCCTTGGAGGGGTTTTGCCCTGGATTGGAGCCTATATCTTGTGTAATCTATCTCTTGTGATATTCATTGTTTTTGGTAATTATTGATGAACAAATATCTAATAAAGTAATAAAAGGCCAACAAATAACACAAGTAATTATCAAGTTAAGGAAAATCGTCTAAATACATAAGTCTCCTGATTTTCCAACAAAATAGTCCACATTTTTTTGCATTGCATGCATTGTCCATAGCATTGATTTGATGCTTGATGATATTGGAAAATTTCACTTTGTCATGGATGTGATTAAATACAATAAAGGAATCACCAAATTATTTTTTAACCATGCCTTAGTATTTAGACTCACAAGGAAAATGACAAGAAATAAAGAGTTGGTGCATCCTACAATCACTTGTTTTTTTATATTTTTGATGTATAGTATGCTAATGCATTTAGCGTGAAATTAGATGGACCAAAGATATCATTAAACCTATTTATTTAGATTCCTCTTGAGGATCGAGTAGATAGGATTTTTCAATTAGTAAACCTTTGGTAATGGTTTTTCAATCAGTTGATGGTAACACACCCATAACGAGCTTCCTTGTATGATATCATGTATAGAGACAAAGGAGTTATTTGAACATATTATGGTATCAAGGGTGAGGAGTGAGATCTCAAATATACATTGATATGGAACTTGATTGATGAGAGATGGCAAGAATTGTATTCACGCAGGTTTAGTCTAAATTCAAGAGAGGAAGTTTGAGATATTTTGAAGAGTAGTTCTAGTTTGTAATTTACTTTAGTTAAAAAAGTAGAAGTCTTATATTTACCAATCGACTTTAAAAATTATATCTCATGCATGACTTGGAGCAATCTCAAAAATAAATTCCCAACTAAAAGTATAAATACAAGTCAAAGTAGAGGATTTCATTATGTGAGCAGTTTAGTGGGTTGAGTGACTGAGAGAGAGGGAGAGTGTAGGCAACCAAGAAAGAAGTGTTTTAAGGCAACACATACTTCTATATAGTTGTAGGGAACAACTTCATACAATCATATGGAATTCACCCCTTGGAGATGTGACCTTTGATATGGGATTCACCCCTTGGAGCCATCCATTGTACCTTTTATGGAAAAACATAATTTTTTAAGGATGATATCACACTTGGAGGGATTTTAACTCATAGTGTTGGTTTATTAAGGCTCATTTCTATGTTTTGTTATTGAATATATTTTGGGGTTGGATTGTGACCTATCCACCTTGTAATAATTTTTAATGTTATTTTAGGGATTTTAGGCTAAAATTATAGGAAATTGACTTGGTTTGGAAAGTTGAATTTCCTAGGATGATTGTCATACTTGGAGATCACACGTACTAACTATTTTTCTAATCTCTTTTGTGCAATATGGAGCGCTCATTGAGTGAACTTCTTATGGATGATGTTGGTTGGATAATTTTCTCTCTGGGATGATTATTAGTGATTTTGTGATTATATGTGTTAATTTATTGTAATTTATCTTCTTCCATATTGTACTTGTTGATGAATTGAGGTTTAATGAAATTTTCACTAAATTTGTGCTGATGTTTTATGCCTCTAAATTCTATTTGAACAATATTTCCATTAAGTTTATCTTGAGGAACCTAGGTTTAACTTCCTCCCTTTGAATCTCCAAAGAAGATAGGACACTATGGTTAAAGGTGTGAGGAACACAAGTTTTTTTTCATCATTCTCTTTGAATCCACTTCCATATTTATTCTTCCATGTGATTTTACTCCTAGACTCCATTAGCCCTTGATTGAGAAAAACACTAGTCTTATATTTTGTGCCCATCCCTTAAAACAAATAAATCCCTAAATATTTTTTAATTTATCTTTTCTAGTAAAATAGGGTTAGTTTACACCAAAATATTCATTTTTGAGCATTATTTACGATGGATCTTATTGTCCTAGGATTACAAATTGTATGCATTCATTTGGAAAAGTAAAAATGAAATTTCACATGCATTTTTTAACCATAAATTAGGGTTGACGTCTAGGGTTTATATTGATGTTATATGTGTTTTCCACCAAGAAATTTTTTTGTAATTTATTCTTTTGTTTATTCATTAAATAACCCTAATTTTACACTTTTTTAACATAGATTATTTGGCTGTTTTATTATTGCAATTATACAATATTTGTATGATGTAAATTGTTGGTTGAAACCCTAGTTTATAAAAAAAGTGGATTTTCTTGATTGCATGTGTTTGGGATCCTATTTAAGCCACTATTGGTCAAATTAACCCTTGTGTATTTAGCCATAGGGACATTTTAACTCACTCTCTTGAAACTATACCTTAAATCACCCAAAACCATAATCATTTCATACTTGTCCTTGAGAGAATATTACTACAAAATATTTAGGGGTAATTTAGCCTAAGTCTATTTGGGTTACTTATTCTCTAATATATATTGGGAAAGCCTCCCTTGTGGGGATTTTATCCAACCACATAAACGAGGGGAGTAGTTGTTGGGGTGACAATGGTAGCTCTCCTATTATTTCCCTCAATCTGGGTTGCCTAGTGAGGCTTTACACTAATGTGCTAGAGTTTGCAGTAACAATCACCTAGGGAATGAAATTTTCATGCTCAATGATTTGAAGTGTAAATAAACTACTAGAAATAATACCAACAATGAGAAGGTTTCAAAGTTTTAATTTTAGATTTGGGAGTTTGTGCAATAAATCTTAATATTGGTGTCATGGAATAAAAAAACTATATATATATATATATATATATATATATATATATATATATATATATATATATATATATATATATATATATATATATATATATATATTATTGAAAAAATGAATGATGATTTTTATAGAGAGGGCCCCTAGCTTAAATATGGCCTCAGGTTCCTTTTTGATGTAACACTTTTGTCTTTCAAGAGGCTTCTTCTTCTGGTAAGTTCTTCCACTTAATGAGATATTATTTAATTACACATGATCACAACTTATTTTTCCTGGTGTTGATGATTCCTTCTAGTTATAAAATGATCTTCTCTTCATCATCTAGTGTGAAAAGTGTTGTTTGTACCAGTTGGTGTATTCCAAGTGTTTTTTAAGGGAAGATACATGGAATACATTGTGAACACTACTTTTATCGGGAAGGCTTAATTTGTATGCTACTTGGCTAATATTTTTGTTAATCTGGTACGATCTGTAGAACTTTGGTGCCAATTTTTTTTCCCTTCTGTTTTAAGGATAATTGCAATATTTCCCTTCTATTTTTTCCCTTAGATTTTATTTCAATCATCCTTCTATTTCATCCAATTTCTTTCAATATTTATATTTTCCTTTAGTGCTTGGAATATTTTTTGGGTTTCTTCTAATTGATCTTTAATTTATGGAATTATTTGTCTCAATAATTGAAAGGTCCTTCCATTTAGGAGGCTCATAACCGTACATAAATTTAAATGGGGTCATTTTCGTTGAAGTGTGATAAGGAAGTGGAATTGTACCACCATTCAGTGAGGTGTAACCATTGAGCCCACTTATTTTGTTTATTTGTTGCGTAGCAACGAAGGTAAGCTCCTAAAAATTTATTGAGAACTTATGTTTGACCCTCTATTTGAGGATGGTATGTTCAACTCATGTTGAGGTAAGTTTCGATCTGTTTGAAAAATTCCTTTCAAAAATTCCCCTTAAATTTGGCATCTCTATCGCTAAAAATGACCTTGGGAAACCCATGTAGTTTGTAGACATTCCTACAAAATATATTAGTGTTTTTTTTTGTTGAGTCTAATTTCTTCATTCCTATGAAGTGTCCATACTTGGTGATTTTTTCAACTACTATCAGAATTTTGTCTTTTCCATCCAACAAGGGAAGTCCTTCAATAAAGTCAACCAATATTTTTTTCCATTTTTGATTTGGAATATTTAAGTGATGGAGCATTATAGGGGTCATAATGTTCTTGTTTATAGATCTCTGGAATTGATCACACTCTGCTACATATTTTTAAATATCAATATTCATTCCATTATATAAAAATGATTGGCGTGCATTGTAGTATGTTTTAAAGAAACCTACATGTCCTGATGATAGTGAATCATGGGACTCCTTGAGAACTTTGGAATTAAATTTGGAATTTGGGCTTAGGAAAATTCTTCCTTTATACCAAATAATATTGTTTTTCGATTCGAATTTTGAATTCTGACAAGATTATTGATTATAGCACATGTTTCTAGATCTTTTTCATACTCATTTCGAATTTTGTTAGGCCATTCTGGGACTACAACTGAGATTGCAAGTAATGATGACTCTTCATCCTTTCTGGATAGAGCATCTGCTACTACATTGGATTTCCATTTCTTATGTAATATTTCCACGTCAAAGGCAACAATTTTTCGATCCAATTTTTTTGTTCTATAGAAAGTGTTTTATATTGGAGGAGGTGTTGAAGACTATTATGATATGCTCATATTAAAAACTTACTTCCCAAAAGATAGTGTCTCCACTTGGCTAACGCATGCATACATACGAGCATTTCCTTGTTGTATGTAGACTTTAGACATTCTCTTTTATTGATGTTTTTTCTTTCAAATGTTATTGGATGACCATCCTCCATCAACATTGTTCCTATTCTAAAACTTGAAGTGTCACATTCAATTAAAAATGAGTTTAAAATATTTGGAGTTACTAGTACATGTGCATTGGAGATAATTTCCTTTAATTTTTCAAAACTTTTTTCTACCTTATAATCCGGTTGAAATAATTTTATGTTTAAAAGTTTTGTTTAATGTGAAATTACATGAGAATAGTTTCAGATAAAGCTTTGATAATATCTATTCAACCCTAAGAACCCTCTTAATTTAGTGATGTTAGTTGGTTTGGTCCATTCCTTTATAACCTTGATCTTATTAGCATCTAATTTTACACCTTCCTTGGATATTATGTGTTCGAGGTACTATACTTCTTCCTTCCCAAAAGTTCATTTGGACATATTTGCAAAAAAATGATGTTCTTCTAATATAGTGAGAACTTGGTCCAGATGTTGCAGGTGCACCTTCCATCTTTTACTATAGACAAGAATATCATCAAATAAAATTAAAACAAACTTCCTTATATATGGACGGAATACCTCATTCATGGTAGCTTAGAAGGTTGTTGGAGCTTTAGTTAACCCAAAATGCATTACCTTAAACTCGTAATGGCATTTATGTGTTCGAAAGGAAGTCTTCACTATCTCCTATAACCTTATTTTTATTTGGTAGTATCCAGATCCCAAGTCCAATTTTGATAAATATTTGGCTCCATGAAGTTCATCTAGCATTTCATCTATAAAGGGAATCAAGAACTTGTTATTAATCGTTATCTTGTTCAACCCTTGATAATTTACGCATAGTCTAAATTATCCATCCTCATTTCAGACTAAAACTACCAGAATAGCGTAAGGACTTCTAATTTTGTTGATGATACCACATTTTAAAATATTTTGAACTAATAATTCGATTTTAGTCTTCTGATGATGTGGATATCTATATGGCTTGATGTTGACAAGGTTTGATCCAAATTGGCTTCAATTATATGCTCAATTTATCTTTTAGGAAGCATATGTAGTGGAATATCTTGGAATACCTTCTCGTGCTTTTGAATTAACTCCTAAACTTCAGGTGGTTCTTCTCTAATCAAATTTTTTTATACAACTTTTTTTTAATTTTTAATTTTTAATGACCGAAGGCCTGGATGACGACACTGGTGAAATGGAGAAACTCAGGTTTATATATATATATATATATATATATATATATAGCCTTAGGTTTGAGGACACATTAAATGGTTCCTCAAATTTCTTTGCATGGAAGGTGAGGGTTACATTCTTGTTAAAAGGGAGTGATATATGAGATATTTTCAAGGATGTTTTGGATTTCCCTATAGATCCAAACAATTGGAAAATCACAAGAAGAAGGAAGTGAAGAACATGCAAATGATCTTGGATGCCATAAAGGATCATTTGATCCCTCGTGTATTTGAGAAGAAGATGGAAAATGAGATGTTAAATTCCCTGGTTAGTATCTACTAGAGTCATAACATAAAAATGAAGATGATATTTCAGAAAAATCTTAGATCCATAACGATTATCAAATTGAACACAATCACCAATTACCTTATGAAGATCATATAGATTTGTGATCAACTTGTAGTAGTTTGGGAAAAGGTCGAATATGAAAAAGTTAACATGGAATCGAGTGGTTTTTGAGCTTCATGGAACCAATTTGTAAAAGGTATATATGCTCACAAAAACCTTTATGAATTTGTCATTGTATCTAGGAGGGGACTCAAATGCAGTCAAAGGATAGTAATAAGGGTGACGATGAAAAAATAGCTCTATATGGTTAGTGAAATAAGGGTAGATATAAAGGACACAACAAGACAAAGGTAAAGAGTGATAAGTCAACCTAAAAATGAAGAAAGAAGGACTTGAGTAAAGTCAAGTGCTTCATTTGTCATAATAATAATCATTATGTATAATATCCCTAATTGAAAATAACATTGATAACAAGAAAAAATACCAACATTCAACACAAAATTTTAACCCATGCATAAACAACAATATAAAACACTAGAAACTATACCAAGCTGAGCCATTTTATTAATAGAACAATATGGAATAAAAATATATGGAGATAGATGAACCCGAGCTTGCTACAACAAGCAAGGAAAAAACCTAGGTTGAGATGAAGGCACCTAAGTGCTGAAAATGGCTCTGTTGTAAGGACTACGCCAAACCATAAATAACTACTAAAACTGTTGGGAATGAACTGTTGATTTAGCATGCCAAACTGATCAACAAATTCACCAATATTATCCACAGCCTCTACACCTCAAACCCAAAAAATTTCAACAAGGAATTTGCCTACTTTTGGTTGGTTCAGAAAGCCCAAAAATGAACACTCCTTCCTTTGTTCGGCATACGTACAACTAAAGGAAGAATGTTGCTTTCAAGCCAAATCCCCTCTAGAAATCGTTCTAAAATTTCATCTGCAAATTCCCCTGGAAATACCTCCAAATTTTGACAAGTATCTCTCCTCAAATCCCACAACTCTACACCATTCGCATGCCCAACCAGTGACCCTCTGCGCATTTCCAAAAAGTGCCAGAAAACCCCCTCCAAACTCCCTTCACTTCAGGTCCACAAAAAACCCAAAAACTCCTGCAAATACCAAGGAAATCACCCTCCAAAAATTCCAACAACCAATATTCCTTGTAGCTATTTATCCTAAGGATGTGTGCTCCTTCTTTTGCACCTATTCCACTCCAAATGATGGCTAAATAGACCTGTAAATATTCCCGGAACAACATTGAAATGTAGCAAGAGGCTCCCCGAGGGTGGCAGTACTTGAAGTCCACTGAAGAAGGAGGTGAGATTACCACCCAGAAATCTCATGTGTTTAACAACACGATGTTGAATTTCTCAACAGCTCAAGTAAACAAGGGTTAAATTATAAATTTGGAAAAAGTCCCAAAATGTGGTCCTCCGCCTCTTTATATCCTTGTTGTCCCTCCTCTCTCCATGTGGGCTCTGCAAATCAAACTCCCTTCTCTCTTCCTTTCCACAAGTGCGAGTTCTCATAAGGGGTACAGATTCCCTCTTGGAGTGGCCCCCACATTACACTAAGCTTTTAATTTTCCTTATTTTATTATGTTTGGAACCTTCTTTTATAAAAATGTCAAGAGGGATCCTCCTACCCAGTTTTTCCTAATTACAACATTTCAAAATGTCAAATTTTTGCAAAAATGTATTTCTTAGCAAAAATTTCTAAGTGGGGACATCACAATCCTTCCCACCTAGATGTTGCTCATCCTCAAGGAACTGCAGTGATGGATTCAGAAGTACCCTCTCTCCTTCCCAAGTGGCATCCTCATCAGGTAGGTCATTCCATTTCACAAGAAACTATTAGACGGTCCTACTTCCTCTCCCTCATCTCCAAAATGGTCTCCGGTACCAAAACCAAATTCCCCTCATCATCTGAGGGTGGTAACTCCATGGTAGATATCACCTATTATCCCAAGGCATTATTCAAGCATGAGAAATGAAACACGTTGCATGCTTTACTCCCTGGTGGGAGTTCCATTGCATATGCCATCTCTCCAGCCCACCTAGTCACCCTGTAGGGCCCATAAAAGTGTGTCTTGAGCTTTTTAGCTCCCTTTTGCTTCAAAGTTGATTTTATATATGGTTCGAGCCTTAGGAAAACCAAGTGCTCAAAGTGCCTCTAAACCCTATTCCTATCAATGTACATCTTCTATTGGTTTTGGGCGGTCTGTAAGTTATCCTTGAGAGATCCAAGGATCTCTTGGCTCTCCTGAATCCAATCTTTGACCCTTGGGGCTCAAATGTCTCCAAAAATCATGTCAACAAAAGTCAAAGCATTTTAACCATACAAAGCATGGAAGGGAGATATACTAATAGACATATGATATGTGGTGTTGTAGCAGTACTCCCAAAGGTGTAGCCACTTCACCCACACACGTTTTTGTTTGAGCTTGGTGCCCACCAATTGGAAAATATCCTGCCAAAATGCCCCCACAAAACAACTGTCTCGATCATTGAAAATGGTCTTCGGAAGACCATGCAACTTGAAGGCCTCTCGGAAGAATAGCTCTTCCACCTATAATGTTGAATATTTTGTTGGGATGGCAAAAACGTGGGCAAATTTTTCTAACCTGTCCACCACCACATAAATACAATCATGCCCATGTACCACCAGTAACCCTGTGATGAATTCCATGGATATGTTGTCTTTCATCCCCTTAGGAATAAGGAGAGGCTAAAGTAGACCTGTTGGATGTGTCAACTCTCACTTGTTCCTCTAGAAGACAGCACACCCCTGCATGTGTCTCAAAAAATCTCCCTTGAGACCCCTCCAAGTAAAGTGCTCCCGGATAGCATGATATGTCTTGAGGAATCCCTGATGCCCTGCTAAAGGGAAGTCACTTGCTCCCTGCATGATAATATTTCTCAACTGCAGTACCGAGTATATCCTCCCCTTATAATAGATCACCTTATCCATCACCCTGTACCTTTCATCCTCATAAGTTCCATCTAAGATCTCACAAACATGCATGTCCTTGGAGTACTCTACTAACAACTGCGCTCTCCAATCCTGGAAAATACTCATGATGGAGAGTGTCATGGGCCTCCTAGATAGAGCATCATCTACAACGTTTTTCTAGAATTCATATTCTTGGATCTTACTAACCCAATTCTGTTGCCTCTCATTGAAATCCTTCTACTCCAAAAATAATCAAATACTGGTATTTTCCCACTGAATTTGTTTCCCACCAAGTACTTGTGGAACTTGGCCAATGCATGCATAATGGAAAACATCTCCTTGTCATATATAGCATAGAACCTTTCATGAGGAAGGAGCTTACCACTCTCGAAAGATATAGGGTGGCCTCCTTGCATCAAAATAGCCCTAATTTTCTCTCTGGACCCATCACACTCCAAGACAAAGGGATGTGTAAAATCTAGTAAGGGTAACACTAGATAAATGCTCATAACTCTCTTGAGGCACTCAAAGGCCTCATGTGCCACATTAGTCCACTAAAAAGCCCCTTTTTTGGTCAAACATGTGAGGGGTGCTGCCAACTGTAAAAATCCCCTCAAAAACTTCTTGTAGTAGGTGCAGATGCCAAAAAAACCCCACAGCTTTGTCACACTTCATGGAATATGCCAATCCATAATAGCCCTGATATTCTCCTAGTGTACATACACCCCATCCTCACTGATCACATGGCCAAGGTGCAACATATCTGTCAGTCCAAACAAGAATTTGGACACCTTAGCGTACAACTGCTGCTCCTCAAGAATATGTAGTACCTCCTCCAGGTGCCTCGGGTGCTCCTCCAAGGTCCTGCTATACATCAAGATGTCATCAAAGAATACCAACACAAATATATGAAGTTTCTTGTGGAACACATGGTTCATGCAATATTGTAAGGTACCTGGGGCGTTGGTTAGCCTGAAGGGCATCACTAAGAACTCAAAGTTCCCATAGTGGCACTAGAAAGTTGTCTTTGGGATGTCTTGCTCCCGCACCCAAATCTGATGGTATCCCGAGTGCAAATATATCTTAGAGAAGTATTTAGATCCTCTAATTTCATCCATAAATTCATCTATGTGCGAAAGCAGGTACTAGGTTTTCAACTTCTTCTTATTTAGGGCCCTGCACTCATTTCACATATGGAGGGTCCCATCCTTCTTCTTCACCAACACCACCAACTAGAACTGGGCCTAATGTGTGCAAAATAAAAAAACTCACATATGTACCTCTCAATCTCATCCCGAAATTATTTGGGATGTATGCAAGGTGTGGTGATTACCACATTTACTTCCTCCTATAACTCAATTGTATACTCAAATCCCCTATTTGGCGGCCGACTTGGAGGGATGTATCTAAAGAATTCTAGGTACCTATCCAATATCACTTGAATGTTAGGATGTGGTGGTCGCAATTGAGTCCCCACCTCTGAGATCCCTAGCTTCAATGCCCACTCTATATCTCCATGTTGTAGGTCCCATGAACTCCATCTCAATAACACCAGCTTTCCAATAACTAATTATTCAACTTGTATTTTCAACTTATCGCCTTATGTTTTTACTCAAATTTCGAGTGGGAGTAGTCATTGGATGTAGAATTTAATTCCTCATCCAAGGAGTACCCACGTTGCATAATTTCGATGGACCCTGCTACATGAAAAATGAGAAATACATGGAAAACATGATTGAGAAATACATGAAAAACGTGATTGAAATCACATTTTCATATATTTATCATTTTTTGAGTATAATGGTCTATCAAAAGCATGAAACATGATTAGTACTTGGACGAGGAATTGAATTTTGCATCCAACGAGTGCTCCCACTCGAAATTTGAGTAAAACCGTAGGGAGATAAGTTGAAAATACAAGTTGAAAATTTAGGTTTTTGTTTTTATTTTTTATTTTTTAATCCTTTTACATTTTTACTCTAAATATGGTGAATCATTCCCCATGGTTTAAATCATCATCTTGAATCCTATTGGTTATTATAAAGCTATTTTTGTTTGTACATTTTTGTTTTGAGACCCATTTTTAACCTCAAAATTTCTCTAATGTTGAAGGGTGTACCTTAGACATTTCATTCCCTTAGAGGTTGAAAGCACCTAATAGGGTCCTTAATTAACCGCTCCTACCTAGGAAGGTAACACTAGTACATGTTCAAAGCCGAAAATTTGGAAGGGAAACCCACTATGAATTTCTAATATTTTCTCTTGATTTACAAGCTTATTTACTCAATTGCACTAATGAACCATTGTATTGGAAGGTGAGGAGACACTTTGGATCTCATATATGATTGCAGGTGGGTTTTCATCTTGGACTGGGACTACTTACATAAGATCCAATCCCTCCATAGGATCACAATGACATTTTTAGGGTAAGCATTGAGAGCCATGGGCCTCCATCCATGAAGATTATTGATTTCCACACCATGGTCTTTTTCAACACCACCATTTAATTGTCTGTGCCCCAATTATTCAGAGATGATGATGCACTTTGGCCACATTGCCCCATCCGACTACATATTTCAACCAACACTTGGCAGTTGTTCCAAGTACCAGGGGAGGTTGTGTCTTTCTGAGGGAGACATGGGAAGGATTGTGTCATTTTCTAGCCCTCACTTATGGAGCAATGACTTTATCCTGAGCCACTTGGAGACCCATGAGATCCATTTGGAGCCCAAAAACCCAAAATAGGTGTTTGGGGATGTTTTGTAGCATATGGAGGGAATCACCCTCTTTGTCATAATTTTTTAGGTCCTATCCCACATATTTAGCACAAGATACCTCAATGTTACCTCTCTAGCCTACCTCATGTTATCACTCTCCCCAAATTCCCAAGGTTGAAAATAGGATTGGATAAAGGTAACCACAAGCCAGGCTTTAGGTCAGGTAGCTAGCCCTACCAGGACTAGAGAGGTCTTTCTCGTTGTAACTTTTACAGTCAAAGGGATGACTAAGTATCTAATAATCTTAGGCTAGGTATGCAATCTTAGTAAATAGGATTTGTTTGATGTTTTTAGTGATGGATAGAAAATTCAGCGAGTAGACTATGTATAATGTTTTTAGGTCCGAACTTCAAGGTGAATTTGAAAAGAATATGTGAGGCATGATATGTAGGTTAAAATCATTTTAATAGATCATTGATTATAGGATGAAGTATAAAAGATTTTGAATGAGCATTGAAGTGAATTCATTAAGCTTAGAAGCAAATAAACATAGCATTGTAAACCTTGTCTAAAACAAAGCATGCATAAACATGATTTATGCTCATAAAATTACAAGATAAACATATATGAAGAAGAATACATGGTATTAAGCATTAAAAAATAAACATACATAAGAAAAATAGATCCTATAATGCATACCACAAGTATCTCAACACAATTCTTGCAAATTTGTTTATGATTTCATTCCAAATTGTTGATTACAAGAGCTCCACTGCAATATGAGACTATCCAACCCAACAAAAGGCTAAAGAGAGTCTACTTATAGAAAATATGGACTATGACACCTCATCAGGTCGAAATAACATCCAAAATGGATCATAAATACATAATATGAGTCATTTCCTAGATTCTAGGGAGGTTAGAAACCATTCCCTAAATTTTAGCTATGAACTAGGAGTGTTTTTCCCTTCCATTAATTACATATTCCCTCATGATAGGAGGAAAAAAACAATCCAATAACTCTAATTCCAACTCATAGGACAACAATTCCTTGAATTTGTGACCATTTCTGGGCTTGACAAGTGTCATGAGGAATCCAATGTTGATTTGTGACATTCTTGATAGAAGAGTCACAAAAATTTGCAGAAGTGTAACTGAAATTTAGAGGA
Source organism: Pinus albicaulis (assembly GCA_034641835.2). NCBI lineage: Eukaryota > Viridiplantae > Streptophyta > Pinopsida > Pinales > Pinaceae > Pinus > Pinus albicaulis. The sequence continues at coordinate 120,356,552 of CM076577.1, read as the reverse complement.
GCTTTTGAGACATGTTTAGGAGTAAAAATCCACTTCTGAAAGAATGGTCAACTAGCCCTATGTTTCTAGTTTCCAGAACATCTTGAATTTTTCAAAATGGATCACGGGAAGGTCTTCAAATATCTATTCTCCCAAAGTGACTCTAGATGTTCAGCGAAGGGGAAAAAATAGAGGCAGAAACATGTTTGTTAGGCCCGTTTTTGCATTTTTCTCAAAGCCTGTGTTCTGAATCAAAATTATAATGAAATAGGTTTGGATATGAGTCCACCAAATTTCTGAAACTATAATTTTTTTCCATTTGGAGGCTCTGGGAAGAAGTGCAGCGTGAGCTCGCTACACATTTGGGCATAGCCAGAATTGCAAAATTTACCAAAATATGCCAAAAATCAAATTTCTTAAAAAATTTCAAAATTTTGCTCCAAACTTATGTTGATGGCTCTGAGAATGAGAGGTTAAGAAAAAATTGAAGCAATAGTCAATAAATCCAACTTATCTTTCCTCTTTGTCATCCTTAGGGCTTCTTTGAGTTTTCTCCTTAAGCTTCTAATCTTGATCTTTGCAATCATATTCCTGACATAAAAATGTATTTTCATATTCCTTTTAAGAGTGAGATACCTAATAGCCTTGCTTAATCTCTTCTTCATGTATGTTATGACCATATCATGATATTTTTCCAACATTTGAGCTTCTTGGATAGTCTCATGAAGTTGTCCAAGTGACCTAATAGAGGATTCCTGCTGTGCCAAGACTATCTTCCCTTGAAAATCCATTCCCTTTAACATTTGGAGCTTAAGTGGCAACCTGATATTCTTTGTAATATTTTATTTGATGAGCTAAGGTTTTCATCATTTCTCCTTTCTCTTGCTCCAAGAGATCTATCTTATGGTTAGCTTTGGCCAAATCATCTTTCATTTGCTAGATTTGATCATCTTTGTGTTTCAGAGCTTCTTACGGTGACTTATGCCCTTCTTGACTTGGTAAATCTGTCATTCCTACAATAGTGACCTTTCCCATTCGAAAGCTTGTAGAAAATAGGCTGGTCAATTGAAGATGATAACCCCCTTCCATGAGCCTTTCACAAAATCTCAAACATTGAGCCCTCTCAAAGCATCTTCTGGCCAATGGAAAGGCATTAATTTCATGCATGGTGAAGGGTTCTAGCCTAATGTGGCGCCCCCCCTTGAATCTCTTCTTGTCACTTTCCATTTTGTTTTTCACTAGAATGATGAAAACCCTAGAGTGTTGATGAGATGAGTGAATGTATGGAAATATGGAAAAACAGAGTGTAGGAAAGTGTGGGTTTAGAGGATCAAATGAAGGATCATGGAGCTAAGAAAATTTCTGGAAAACATTGAGTGGATAGAGTTGTATGTTAGCTTCAATTTGTAGGTGTAATGAGGGAAAATTAGTGTGAGGAAGGTAACAAAATGATGAAAGCACAAGAAATTCCCAATGTTTGAATGTGAGAATAGCTAGTGTATAGGTGGGGTAAGTCTATGAGGTGAAATGAGGGTCATGAAGTTGAGAAAAATTATGGAAAAAATTTAGTGCATAGAGTAGCATCTTAGCTCCATATTGTAAGTGGAATGAGGATAAATGGAGGTGTGGAGGGTGGCTAAATCTAGCAAACACAAGAAATTTCAAGTTTTTTTTACTATAAAATAGCTAGAATCTAGGATTTGGTTGAATTTGACATGTTAGGGATCATGTGGATGATAGGAAAGGTGGGAATGATGTATATGAGATGTATGAGTTAGGGTTTAGGTACTATGGTAAGGGTTTAGGAAGTTTAGAGTATATTAGGGTTTGTCAAATGAAATATTTGTATACCATGGATAAGTGATGATATGGAGAAAAATAGAATGAGCATAAAAATGTTTGAACATTCAATAATTTGACCAAAATAGGGCAAGAGAGATGATATTTACACTTTATGAGGATGTCACAAGGTAATGGAGCCAAGAACTGAGTTGGTTTGAAGTTTTCTGGAGCCCACAATCAAAAAATTCATTTCCTCTAGAAGCGTAACAAAGCTACCCAGATGTGTAGTTAAGAGCTTCTATGTGCAACGTTGTGTTCCTATGTGCAACAAAGAGATTCTGTGTGCAACGTTGTGTTTCTATGCACAACGACTGCAACTTTTTCCAATGAGGGTTAGAAAACTATTTTTTCTTGCCAATGGGAGAGGGGACCTTGATGGTAGAATGATATATAAGTGGTAATGAATTTCTCCTTTGTCTTTTTGCCTTTTATGAGCTTGAAATAATATTTTTTACCCTTTGACATTTGAAATGACCTTTTTGTCTTTGAATGAGATAATAATACATAATTGACTTCTTTGAACCTTTGACACTTGAACCATTTGAAACAAGACAAATTTTATTTATGTTATTCCTAAGCATGTTATCTCTATCTTTAGAGTTTTATGAGTGGGATGAAGGGTTAGAGACTTGTTTAAGGTGACAAACTGAACATTTTCAAAGGCTGATTATAGCCCCTAGACAATGACCTATATGAGATGGAGTGAATGACCTCAAACCCTAGATTATTGATGGATGACATGACCTCTGAAATAATGATTACCATGAATGGAGTGAAGGTTGAAAACTAGCTTGAAACATGAAATTTTGACCTAGGACCACTACTAAGTAAACCTGAAAGAGTACATTTGATCACTGGACATTTGGACACTAACATTGGCTCTAGCTGGGGATGGCAGCTCCTTCAGGAGGTGTCAAAAACGTCGTAGACCAAGTAGCCTCATCCATTAGGAAATGAATTCACTACAGCTAAAATCCTCAAACTGGTTCAAATAAAACTGAAAACTAAACTGTACATCATCGACTGCAAACTCTACTAGAAACTAACACTGAAAAAGATGCTCAGAATATTGATCTTATTCATTACACCTTACCTACTCTAACTGGTCCATAAATCACTTGATCAAGTGAAATCAAAGATCCAATGTAGCCATGAAAGCAAATGGCTATCTAATTTCTTGCTACTCCTACTTTCCTCAAAGGAAAAGTGTTGTGGTAATGACAACCCCAACTAAAAACTGGATCCAATCTATGTGTTGGTGAAGAAAAAAAACTCCATATTTTATGATGCTTCCAAAAGAATTCCCAAGGGGTCTTGAAAATCATGAAACATGACCTCTTGTTGTTAAAAAAGAAGAAGGGAAATTCTTTCAAATATAATGGTTTATTGTTCTTCTTCATTTGGTTGATCCCTCTTAAATAGAAATGTAGTAATGCAATCTTCCATATCATCCAGATCAGAGACAAGATTTGTATGTTATTAGAGAGATTCAATTGAGGTAGCCAAATCAACATCAACACAAATATCTACAAGTGGCCTTTCATGTATATCATAAAGAGAATTGTCTTGGCTCTGAAAAAATTCTACATCTTGAGCATTTGAAGGCCGTTGAACATGTTCATCAAAATCAAGACAACAAACTTGTTGTACACTATTTTTTACCTCAACGGATAAATCATGACTCTCTAAAGTTTCTTTACAAGAAAATCAAAATTCTAATTTGCACATATTTATTCCTGAATTAAAAACTCAGAAGAGGATAGGGATGAAGGGTAGCTGGACATAACATCTTCATATATATCTGATCACTTGAAGATTGGAAATACTACTGCAAACTATCATCAACTTTGAAAGATGGAAGATTAATGTCATCCTTTGAATAATTCTACTCAAGTTTGTTGTCATCCATAGAAGAATCCATGATCTTCTCATGGCGGTGAAAAGGGTTTTCATTCAAAGCATCCAAAAGTTCATCATCCATAAACTCTTCATAGCTATAAGAACTTTCTAGCTCTTGAATACAATTCTCAAAGTGATCATAACAATCCTCAATCAAAATCAAAGAAGGATATGTTTCTCTATACTTCTCAAAAAATACTGAGTGAAAATATTTGAGAGAATAAATACAAGCAGGAGGCAAGCTTTCATACCAAAAATGTGTTTTTTCTTTTGATGTGATCATGACCATATTCATTAAACAATATTCATGAAAATTAATCTTCAGCTTACACACATGCATATGAAATCTTATTAAATTAAGTGTAGCATCATCACTTGTTCCATCTCTGAATTTTGGCAAGTATGTTTTCCAATCTACCTAAGACATAGGATTTGGAAAGCTTGGAACATGATCTCGATGCATGGGAGCATACCTAGAATTCCTTCTTGCAGTTGAATCCATCTTGAAAATAGTAAAGTCACTGATATTTCTTGAAGCTACTGATTTTTTAACAGTGGAGTCACCATGAAAACTCTGAACTTTTGGATTCTTCGCCACTGGAGTCGTCAGGTGAAAAATGCACAAAATTTCTTGTGCCTGACCACTGTTCACCATCAATAATTAGAGATAATCTTTCTCATTCTTTTCCAGGAAATATTTAACCTTCGCTCCCTGGAAACAACGCCAAAAATGTTATCACTCTCCCCAACTTCCCAAGGCTGAAAATAGGAGTGGAGAAAGGTAACCACAAACCAGGATTTACGTGAGGTAGCTAGCCCTACCAGGACCAGAGAGGGATCTCCCATTGTCACTTTTACAGTCAAAGGGATGACTGAGTATCTAATAGTATTAGGCTAGGTATGTAAGCTTAGTAAATAGGTTTTGTTTGATGTTTTTAGTGTTGGATAGAAAAGTTAGTGAGTAGACTGTGTATAAGGTTTTTCGGTCTGAACTTCAAGGTGAATTTGCAGAGAATATGTGAGGCATGATAGGTAGTTTGAAATAATTTTAATAGGTCATCGAGTATAGGATGAAGTAGAAAAGAGTTTGAATGAGCAATGAGATGAATTCATTCAGCTTAGAAGCAAATAAACATAGCATTGTAAACTTTATCTAAAAGAGAGCATGCATAAACATGATTTATTCTCATAAAATTACAATATAAACATATATGAAGAATAAGACATGGTATTAAGCATGAAATGATAAACATACATAAGAAAAACAGATGCGCCAATGCATAGCACAAGTATCTCAACACAATTCCTGCAAATTTGTCTCTGATTTCATTTCAAATTGTTGAATACAAGAGTTCCACTGCCATATGAGACTATCCAACAAAAAAAAATACTAAAGAGAGTCTACTTATAGAAAATATGGACTATGACCCCTCATCAGGTCAAAATCCCATCCAAAATGGATCATAAATACACAAGATGAGCCATTTCCTAGATTTTAGGGAGGTTAGAAACCATTCCCTGAATTTTAGCTATGAACTAGGAGTGTTTGTCCCTTATATTAATTACATATTCCCTTATGATAGGAGGAAAAAAAAACCCAATAACTCTAATTCCAACTCATAGGACAACAATGCCTCAAATTTGTGACCATTTCTGAGCTTGACAAGTGTCATGAGGAATCCAATGCTGATTTGTGTCATTCTTGACAGAAGAGTAACAAAATTTTGCAGAAGCGTAATAGAAATTTGGAGGCACTTTTGAGGCATTTTTAGGAGTCCAAATCCATTTCTGAAAGAATGGTCAACTAGCCCCGTGTGTCTAGTTTCCATAACATATTGAATTTTGCAAAATGGACCACGAGAATGCCTTCAAAAATCCATTCTCCCAAATTGGCTCCAAATGTGCAACGAAGGGGAAAAAACATAGGTAGAAACATGTTTTTTAGGCCCCTTTTTGCATTTTTCTCAAATCCAGTGTCCTGAATCAAAATTATAAGGAAGTGGGTTTAGAGAGGAGTCCACCAGATTTCTAAAAATATAATTTTTTTTCCATTTAGAGGCTCTGGGAAGAAGTGCGGCGTGAGCTCACCGTACATTTGGGCATAGGCAGAATTGCAAAATTTACCAAAATATGAAAAAAATCAAATTTCTTCAAAAATTTCAAAATTTTGCTGCAAAATTGTGTTGATGGCTCTGAGAATGAGAGGTTATAAAAAATGGAAGCATCAATCAATAACTCCAACTTATCTTTCCTCTTTGTCATCCTTAGGGCTTCTTTGATTTTTCCCCTTAAGCTTCTAATCTTGATCTTTGCAATCATATTCCTGACACAAAAATGTCTTGTCATATGTCTTTGAAGAGTGAGATCCCTGATAGCCTTGCTTAAGCTCTTCTTCATGTACTTTATGACCTTGTCATCATATTTTTCCAACATTTGAGCTTCTTGGCTAGTATCATGAAGTTGTCCAAGTGACCTAATAGAGGATTCATGTTGTGCCAAGACTGTCTTCCCTTGATAATTCATGCCTTGATCTATTTTAAACATGATTTATTTACCTTTAACATTTGGAGCTTGAGTGGAAACCTGATATTATTTGTAATATTTTCTTTATTGAGCTAAGGTTTTCATCATCTCTCTTTTCTCTTGCTGCAAGAGAGATATCATATGGTTAGCTTTGGCCAAATCATCTTTCATTGGCTGGATTTGATCATCTTTGTGTTTTAGAGCTTCTTCAAGTGACTTATGCCCTTCTTGACTTGGTAAATCTAGAATTCCTGCAATAGTGACCTTTCCCATGCTGAAGCTTGTAGAAAATAGGCTGGTCAATTGAAGATGATACGTCCCTTCTATGAGCCTTTCAAAAAATCTCAAACACCGAGCCCTCTCAAAGCATCTTCTAGCCAATGGCGAGGTATTGAGTTCATGCATGGTGAAGGGTTCTAGCCCGAGGTGGTGCCCTCCCTTGAATCTTTTCTTGTCACTTTCAATTTTGTTTGTCATTGGAATGATGAAAACCCTAGAGTGTTGATGAGATGAGTGAATGTATGGAAATCTAGAAAAAGAGAGTGTAGGAAAGTGTGATTTTAGAGGATGAGATGAAGGATCATGGAGTTGAGAAAAATTCTGGAAAAAATTGAGTGGATTGAGTTGTATGTTAGCTCCAAGTTGTAGGTGTAATGAAGGAAAATGAGTGTGAGGTAGGTAGAAAAATTATGAAAACATGGGAAATTCCTAATGTTTGACTATGAGAATAGCTAATGTAGAGGTGGGGTAAATTTATGAGGTGAAATGAGGGTCATGAAGCTGAGAAAAATTGTGAAAAAAATTTAGTGCATAGCATCTTAGCTCCATAGTGTAAGTGAAATGAGGAGAAATCGAGGTGTGGAGGGTTTCTAAATCTAGCAAACATAGGAAATTTCAAGTTTGTTTTTATTGTAAAATAGCTAGAATCTAGGATTTGGTTGCATTTGACATGTTAGGGATGGTGTGGATGATAGGAAAGGTGGGAATTATGTGTATGAGATGTATGAGTTAGAGTTTAGGTACTAGGGTTAGGGTTTAGGAAGATTAGAGTAGGTTAGGGTTTGTCAAATGAAAACTTTGTATACCATGGATAAGTGATGATATGGAGAAAAATAGAATGAGCATAAATATGTGTGAACACTCAACAATTTGAGCAAAATAGGGCATGAGAGATGATATTTACCCTTATGAGGATGTCACAAGGTAATGGAGCCAAGCATTGAGTCGGTTTGAAGGTTTTTGGAGGCCAAAACTAAAAACTTCCTCTCCTCCATAAGCATAACAAAGCTACCCAGATGTGCAGCGAAGAGCTTCTATGTGCAATGCTGATGTGCAACGTTGTTTCCTATGTGTAACGAAGAGATTCTATGTGCAACGTTGTGTTTCTATGTGCAACAACTGCAAATTTTTGCCAATGAGGGCTAGAAAACCAGTTTTTAATGCCAATGGGAGAGGGAAGCTTGATGGTAGAAGGATAGATGAGTGCTAATGAATTTATCCTTTGCCTTTTTTCCTTTTATGAGTTTGAAATAAGCTTTTTTACCCTTTGACATTTGAAATGACCTTTTTGTCTTTGAATGAGATAATAAGACAAAATTGAATTCTTTGAACCTTTGACACGTGAACCATTTGAAACAAGACAAATTGTCGTTATGTTATTCCTAAGCATGCTAGCTCTATCTTTAGAGTTTTATGAGTGGGATGAAGGGTTAGAGCCTTGTTTAAGGTGACAAACTAAACATTTTCAAAGGCATATTATAACCCTAGACAGTGACCTATATGAGGTGGAGTGAATGAACTCAGACCCTAGATGATTGATGGATGACATGACCTCTGAAATAATGATGACCATGAATGGAGTGAAGGGAGTAGCATTTCAGACCTAGACATATTCAGTGAACAAAATTTTATTTGAAAACTGACTTGAAACATGAAACTTTGACCTAGGACCACTACTAAGTAAACTTGAAAGAGTGCATTTGATCACTGGAAATTTCGACACTAATACCTCACATGCATGACGTTAACCACATGTGGGCTTGATAGAGAGTTAATTGAATTTTAATCAGCTATCATGGTTGGTTGGTAACCATGGGCGGGTTACTTAGAATATTAGGCACATGAAGGGGATTTGTCATTTATAATTTGAACTCTTATTACGTGCATAAATAGGTGATACATATTCTCACCTCAAACCATAATCATTTTTTATTTTTGACCTAGGAAAATAATTCAAACCTGTAAATTTTTGGAGTGTTTTGGAGACTTTTGGATGAGTTTTGATGTTTGGATAATCTTTTTATCTTTCTTGGATCTTCTAAATGGCATTGTTATGGATGGATATGTTCTTCACTATCTTTTAAGTACTATTTGATGATACATTTATGAATTTCGTAATGTCTAATGCATGGAATATTGTCTTGTGGTTATTAATGTTCCCTAATTGATGAAATATTGTCTACAAATTGTAACTATTGGGAAATTTTTCATGTATTACTCATAGATAGTGACAATATTCCAAGGGGATTTATTGCATCTGCCTCCTTGAAACTCTAGTAATAAGTGTCATCGAAGTGTAAATAACTAAATGTTTGTTGAATATTCTTCCATTTAGGTTAGTGAAGATGCCTCCTTTAGGTTTCCTTGAAGAACGAGTTGCAAAAAATTATATTTTCCTTGAATCCATAGCCTCCCAATGGTTAGGAAATGATCCTAAATCCTCGGTTATCACCTTATGATTGAAAATCATCTCTCTTTTAACCTATTTTCCTTGTCCCTTTAAGTATAAGGAGGCCTGTCTAGGGCTTGATGCTAAATATATTGGAGGAGGACAGTTTGAATTTCATTTGGGTAGAAATCGTCTTTAGTGTCTCCTCTAGTGATTCTCAAGTTTTGGTGGTTTCCCATGGTGGAATCTCCATAAAATTGATACCCTATCCATCACATCAGGAGGGAACCCTAGAAGCTAATACTTTAACTTGGGGATTCTTTGAAGGCATGTGCTTTAGTACTTGTTGAACTAAATCATAAATCATATTTTCTCTTGTCTCCCTTGACCTTTGACAAACTCATATCTTGCTATATTATTCAATCCTAGGTCTCAGGTAGCTATCTCTCAAGGGATTTTTTCGTGGAAAGTCTTACTAGATTCTCCCAAAGGTCAAAATTTCAATGAACCTTTCCATTGAATGAGACATCTTCCCTCAATTCAAACTTATCCTGGATACATATATATAGCAAGTGATTTATTATTGGGACTCCTCCCATCGGTGAAAATTTGAGAAGAGTAGGGGATCTCAAATCTAGTGATAATGTGATCTTCAAGGAAGTCAATCGCTTCCTGATAAGTTTCCTTCTTAACATGAATGGCCTCAACCCACTTGGTTATTGGTCACAGTGAGGATCCACTGGTGAACATTATTAGAGTTATCTTTGAATTTCCTATAAAATCAAGGCCCCACTATTGCAATAGATACTCAATGAAAACACTTTTTAACAGGAGGGCAGGTAATTTCTGTCTACGTGAAAAACAACTAACATGGCTGAAAATTCCTAACAAACCTCACTATGTTATAAAATATTATAGGACAATAATAGCCTACCATGATTATTTTGTGGGAAATAATTCTAGCAACATGATTCCCACCATAAAATCCAGCAAGAATCTCTTTAATGAGCCTTTCATATTCATCTTTTCTCACACACTAGAGGATAAACCCATCGAAACTCATCCAACTAAGGCCATTTTGAGTCATTGTGATATTCCCACATAGAAATATTGATAAGGGGAAATATAAATTTGTCAAATTTTTCCATATTTTTCACTTTCACTTAGGAAAAGTGGGTTGCGGGACCCCACTTGAGTTTTGGAGCTAAGGCAAGGGCCCAACTTAGGAGAAATGGGAAAATCAATGGTTTGTGGATGGTGGGGACCACACCAAGGAGGGAATCCATTTCCCTCTTGGAGGGAAAGAATGAAGGGGATTGATGGTTGGGTCCCACATTAGAAAATTGGGGGCACAATGGAAAAAAAGGAAAATGCACTCATTTTGTGGCATCTTGATCATTTGAACATTCATCTTGAATAGCACGCTTGAGCTGGAAGTCAAGTTTGTATGTGTTGTTTAGCGTAAGATATTTTTAGAAGAATCTCACCCTTGATTAAGTGGACTTCGAGTGCCAACCCTAGGAGGGAGTCTTCATCACCTTCAATCTGATATTGGAGCCATTTCAACATATTTGTGGATCTGGTTCAATAGTGGGACGCAGGAAGAGGAAACACACAGTCATTGAAGTAGTTTTTGTTGGGAAAGTTATTTTCTAGGCCACTAAAACAATTAGAGGACATCATTTGTTGAATATTTAGGGGAATTTCAAGGCCTAATTCAGGGGAGAATTGACTAGGCCAAGCACTCATCAACATGGACTATGTGGGACTGTGTAGTACCACTTTGGGCCAAACATGGGGCACTGGAAGGAAGAGGAATTTTGGGCTGAAACTTGTGGAGGAGCTTCAAAAGGGGATTTTTTGGATATCTCAGCCATTTTGGGAGCTTTCAACATTAATATTCACAGGTGGGTAGAAATACCCAACAATTGGAGGAGCTAAGAGAAATTGGGCTGAAATTTCGGGGTCAACGTTGGGCCAAACCCTTGTTGGGTTTTGGTGCGTTATTGGAGGAGAGGTCGGGGTTAATTTCCCAAAATTTGCTAAGCATTGGAGGAGGTCCTACCAACCATTTCTTGCAACTAACAGTGCAGATCCTAAGGGCCAGCGCAGAGCTTTGTTTGGGTAATCTATCTAGCGTTTGTGTAGCTGATTTCAACACCTGGGCCTTGTTAGCTTGCCTTGGGAAAGCCCAGGTGCATGCCTTTTGGTCTCATATTGTAGCCACTATGTATCTTAATAAAATGGCTCAGCTTAGCACAAATTTTCAAATTTTTTGGGTGTTTAATATTGTATGAAATTTCTGTGTGTATTTTTGCAATGTATTTTTTTTTATCATTGTAAATTTCCTTTAGGAATATTACAGTGGTATCAGAGCTCGTAGTCTTTTCTCATCCTGTGGAAGAAATTATCAATCTATGAAACTAGAAGATTAAGATAACATGACTTACTAGAGGTAGAGGTATAGGAGAAAAGAAAGGAAGTTTCAAATTACCCCTGATCTAGTGATTGTTGAACCAGAGGTTGAGAAGCCAAACATGGGGGATAATGAGGGAGACATAAGAAGTAAAGAGGAAGAGTTTTCCCAACACATTCTAAAGGCCATTCATGATTTTTCTAGGGGTATTGATGAATTAAGGCAACAAAATTGCAACAACAACAAGGGAAAATTAATTCAGGGGGGATTTCAATTGGGTGAAGGCTCCAGAACTTTGCAACACCACGTAGTTAATGCACACAACATACCATTGGTTCCTAGTACACCAACCAGATCCACTATCCAAAATTTTTTAGCATCCAGTGCTGGAGGGCCACAAGGGCGGGAGGAGGTTCCCATGGGGGAATATTTTGTGTAGTATTAGTCCTATGGGCTTGAATTTAGAGAGGATATTACCTTCAAGGAATTCTTCCAGTTGAAGGGTAACAATAGGATCAAGGGACAGGGTGGAGGAGGCTACACACATGGTACTGATTTGCAACACACCATGGGGAGATTATTCCTCCTGACTTTTGATGGATCATCCAAGAGCTCAACTAGGGCATGGGTTGATAAGTTAAATGTATACTTCCAACTCAATTAGAAAACATAGGTGGAGGAAATTAAAATTTCCACATTACATTTAGAGAGGGAAGCCCATGACTAGTGGTTCTATGGGCTAACCATGATGGGGAATGCAAGAGTTACAACCTATGAGAATTTCACTATGAGGGTTCTGGAGCATTTTGAGAGGAGATACCTAGAGGAGCACTTTGGGGATTTGACACAACTCAGGCAGATGGGAAGTGTTGAGGCATACATCTCTGAGTTTCTAATATTGTTAGTGATGGTTCCCAATCTATCAGAGGCCAGGAGGGTTTTTATGTCTGTAAAGGGGATAAAAAAGACACTTAGGGGATTGGTGAGGTCCAACAAGGCCACCACCTTGCAGGACGCAGTTGGGAGAGCTCGGGATTTGCAGGATGCTCTACCCAGGGCCAAAGCGCAGATACCACCCAGACAGGGGTTCCAACAAAGGGGGAGAGACACCAAGGCTCCACCACCGAGAGCCAAACAAGGGCAGGGACAGTTGGATGAGGAGACTCGGAGATACCTCCAAAGGAGGAAGCTATGCTTCACCTATCAAGAACCTTAAGCACCAGGTCATAGATGCACAATGGGCCAAGGCCATTACATTGAGGTCTTCACTGAGAGTGACTAGGAGGATGATGTAGAGTTGGAGGAAGACATAGATGACAATGTGGCACGTGTGGAGAGAGGACCACCACCACTAGGGGGAGCCCCTTTTTCTCCGACAAGAGGGGTCCTTGCGTCCTTACATGGGGTGCCCAAGTTTTTAATGTTGAGGATCGGGGGCACCATGTAGGGACAACATGTCTCAATTTTGGTGGACAGTGGGGCCACCCACAATTTCATCAATGCAAAGATTGTTTAGAGAGAGGAATCACGACCGAGGATTTTGAGGGTTTCTCATTCCTTGTGTTGAAGGACAGGACCATGCAGTGCACGTGATACAATAACCATGGTGATGGGTGTCCAGTGGCTCTGTTCTCTTAGTCATGTCACTACTAATTGGAGGAAGTTGGGGATGGAGTTTACAGGGCCAGATGGAAACTTAGTTGTTTTTAGGGGCATGCATTTTTACCCTCCATAGACAATCTTAGCACACAGGATGGAGGTTGAGTTGAGGCATGGTGACATTGATTGGGCAGTGGCTTTGAGTATTTCTAAGGCCGGGGGTCAGCCCAAACCACCACACCCTGACATACAGGCCATATTGAACATGTACCTTGTAGTGTTTGGGGAGATACCATCAGGGAAACCACCTGGCCTGGGGTTTGAGCACACGATTGAGCTAGAGTCAGGGGTGCAGGCCATTATTACCACTCCATAAAAACATCCCAAGGCCTACAGGGATGAGATTGAGAGAGCCATTCATGAGCTGTTGGCACTTGGGAATATTAGGCTTAGATCTAGTCCCTTCACTTCAACACTTGGAGGTGGTGTTGCGCATTTTAGAAGATAAACAATTTTACGCCAAGTTGTCCAAGTGTGAGTTCAGATTGACAAAGATGCTCTAGTTGGGGCATATTATTGGGGAGGATGGCATGAGATTGCATGAGGAGAAGATCAGGGCCATCCAGGACTGGTCACTACCTCGCAATGTGACATAGTTAAGGGATTTCATGGGTATATGCACCTACTATATGAATTTTGTGAAGGGATTCTCACAGTTGGTAGGTCCCCTCATGGATTTGACCAAGAACAGGGCCTTTGAGTGGACCGATGGAGTGAAGGATAATTTTTAGCACCTAAAACAAGTCATGAGCATGCGTCTAGTGTTGGCACTTCCAGAATTCAAGAAGCCCTTTGTGCTTGAGTGCGATGCATTAGGGAAGGGTGTAGAAGCGGTCCTGATGTAGGGGGGCACCCGATAGATTTTTTGGATGTTATTTTCCCATGAGAGACTATACTCCAATTACGACAAAGAGATGCTATCTATCATGCATACACTGGCCAAGTTCAGATAGTACTTGGTGGGCAATAGGTTCCGGGTGAATATAGATCACAATAGCCTCAAATTATTTTTGGAGCAGAAAGAGTTGCGGGAGAGGCAACAAAGGTGGGTGATCACAATTCAGGCGTGTGACTTTGAAATTGAGTATATCAAGGGTTGGAACAACGTGGTAGATGATGCATTTTGTAGGAGTTCGGTCACTATTTCGCTGATGAGCATTGCGCCATATTGGAAGGTGTAGTTGCTAGTGGAGTATTCCAAGGACCGATTTTCATGTGAGGTCCTTGATGGTACAATTATGGATGACTAATACAGGGTGATGAACGAGATGATCTACTATCGGGACCAGATTTATTTATTTCCCAACTCCCACTTGAGGGAGAATATTATGCCGGTTTCCCATGACTCACCGTAAGTAGGTTGTCAGGGGTTCACCAAAACATACAAGGCTATCATGGAGCATTTTACATGGAGGGGCCTTAAGGGTGATGTTATGAGGCACGTCCGAGAGTGTGATACGTGCGAGAGGAAAAAGGGTGAGCATACACACCCTGATGGGTTGTCACAACCTCTTCCTATCTCTAAGGGGAAATGGGAGAGTATTTCTATGGATTTTATCACCGGGTTGTGTACAGTCCAAGGAAAGGATAGCATCTACGTGGTGGTAGAAAGATTAATTTTTTTTCCCACTTCTTCGCTATTTCCACCTGGTCTTCAGCCTCACAAGTGGCTGAACTATTTATTAGGGAGATATTTCATCTTCATGGTCTTCCAAAGACTATTTTCAATGAATGAGACAAGAGGTTAATGGGGGGGATTTTGCAGAAGTTATTCTAGCTAGTGGGTACTAAGCTCACCTCGAGCACTAGTTACCACCCCCAGACTGATGGGAAGATGAAGATTGTAAACAAGTGGTTGGAGGGATACCTACGCAACTATGTGATTGGTTGGCAACGTGCATGGATACGGTGGTTGAATTTGGGTGAATAATGCTACAAAACAATGTACCACATGTCCATAGGTATGTACCCATTATGAGCTTTGTATGGTTATGATGCATTGAATTTGGTTGATATGTTTTTTAGAGATAGTTGGGCCCCAAGGGCCAAGGATTGGATTCAGGAGAGCTAGGATATCCTACGGGCTCTCAAGGACAACCTATAGAATGAGAAAAACCAACAAAATATCTATGCTGACAGGAGTCGAGTAGAGAGGAAATTCAAGGTTGGGGATTTGTTTTTCCTAAGACTTCAGTCGAACAAACAGTCCACGCTCAAGAAAAATGGGGCTGAGAAGATCAAGCCTTGATTTTATGGGATGTACAAAGTCACCAAGAGGGTTGGGGAGGTAGCGTATGAGCTAGAGTTACCCATAGGGAGTTGATTCCACAACATTTTCCATGTTTATTTCCTGAAAAAGGCACTGGGGAAGCAGCTGACAACAATTACAGAGTTACCACCCATGGATGATGAGGTTCATTTGGTTTTGGAGCCCGAGGCCATTTTGGACACTCGTGAGAGACATTTGTGGAATAGGGTCATTAGGGAGTTTTTTTATCAGATGGAGGAATCTACTCGATGAGGATGCCACTTGGGAGGGAGAGCAGATACTCCAACATCCATCCTTGCAGTTGCTTGATGACAAGCAACGTTTTGGCGGGGAGGACTGTGATATTCCTACTTAGAAATATTCCTAAGGGGAAATACCAATTTTTCTAATTTTGTCATATTTTTCATTTTCACTTAGGAAAAGTGGGTTTTGAGACCCCACTTTAGTTTTGGAGCTAAGGCAAGGGCCCAACTTAGGAGAAAAGGGAAAAATCAAATGGTTAGTGTATGGTGAGCACCACATCAAGGAGGGAATACACTCTCCTCTTGGAAATATGCATTCTTTGAGGGAAAGGATGAAGGGGGTTGATGGTTGGGTCCCACATGATCAAATTGGGGGAGCATGAAAAAATAGGAGGAGACACTCATTTTGGGGTATCTTGATCATTTAAACATTCACCTTGACTAGCACATTTGAGTTGGAGACCAAGTTTGCATGTGTTGTTTATCAAAAGATATTTTCAGGCGCGAATATCACCCTTTCTTTGTTGGACTTCGAGTTCCAGCCCTAGGAGGGAGTATTCATCACCTTCAATATAATTTGGGAGCCATTTCAACATATTTGTGGATCTGGTTCACGACAGTGGGATGTGGGAAGAGGAAACACACAGTCATTGAAGGAGGAGTTGTTGGGAAATTTATTTGATGGGTCGCTGGGACAATCAGAGGAAATCATTTGCTAAATATTTAGGGTAATTTCAGGGCCTCATTCAGGGGAGAATTGATTGGGCCAAGCACTCATTAGTAGTGATTGTGTGGGCCCGCGCAATACCTCATTGGGCCACACATGGGGTATTGGAAGAAAGAGGAATTTTGGGGTGAAACCCATGGAGGAGCTCTGAAAGGGGATTTGATGGATATATCAACCATTTTTCGATCTTTCAATAGTAATATTCATAGGTGGGTCGAGGTACCCAACTATACGAGGAGCTAGGAGAAATTGGGCCAAAATTCCGGGGTCAACGTTTGGCCAAACCCTTGTTGGGTTTTGGTGGGTTATTGGAGGAGAGGCCGATGTTAATTTCCCTTTTTTTCCTGAGCACTAGAGGAGGTCCTAAGAGTCAGCGTAGAGCTTATTTGTGGTCATTTATCCAATGTTTGTTTACCTACATTCATCACCTAGTCCTTGTTATCTTGCCTTGGGTAAGCCAAGGTGCATGCTTTCTGATCTCATACTGTACCCCACTATTTATCTTAATAAAATGGCTAAGCTCAACGTAGATTTTGGCATTTTCCAGGTGTTTAATATTGTGTGAAATTTCTATGTGTGTTTTTTCTATGTATGCTTTTTTTATCATTGTAAATTTCCTTTAGGAATATTACAGTCGAACAATATTTGGAAACCTTAATCTTAGAGCTCTCCTTTTATGCTTGAGCAATCTAGGAGGGGTTAGAAAAATTCTTAAGATATTGTATTATATCATAGTACCATTCAACCTCTTCTAGTTCTATGGTAGTGGTACACATTTTCTCCCCCTCACCCATTTGGAAATCTTTGGCATTTCCTTTTGTTATTATTTCTGCAAGTCCTTAGCCTTTGATAATATTCTTATGTTGAATTTCCAAGTCATATTCTTGGGATTTTGAGACCCACTTTCCCCTTGATCCCAGACAATCACTTTCCCCTTGATCCCAGACAATCACTTTGAGCTAGTACATCTTTTACAACTTTGTATGGAATTAAAGCATGCATATTATTATATCATACATATATTTAGAATTACTTTAGGGACTTTACTAAAGCAAAATCTTGCTTTTTAGTGAGCGTATATATAACTTCAACATATTTCATGGGAGTTCTCATTAATGCTATTGGTTTCTCATTCCCTGCATTGTCTTTTTGCATTAATACCTCATTGAATCATGTCTTCAAAGGAAAATGAGTAGATAATAAAATCTTTGGAGTAATTACGAATTACTAAAATTTGGGCATATATTATCCTGTGTTTAATTTCTTCAAAATATTTATCCTTTTTCTCATCCATGTGTGTGGGATGTATTTCTTCAACAAGTCATTCATGCGTTTTTAAGTATTTTGACAAAATTTGGAGCAAATATTCTTATGAAATTTATTTTTCAAAAGAATGACCCTAGGGCCTTCTTGTCTTGGTAAAAGTAATATTCTTGATAGACTCAATTATTTCAAGATCAGTGTTGATTCCCTCCTTTGAGACAATATGTCCTAATAACTTACCTTGATCAACACCAAAGATTGACTTCTTAGGGTTAAAAAATATTTTGTACATTTTTCACCTCTCGAACACCTTCCTTAAATGTTTACAATGGTTATGTATTTCCTTAGAAGCAACGATTAGGTTGTTTTGATGTATTTTCATGATTTTACCAATAAGTTTGCAGAAAGAAAAATTCATTACTCTTTGAAAAGTGGAACCTACATTTAATAGTTCAAATTGCATTATGATATATTTGTAGGTTCCCCAAGGGGTGGTGAAATCGGCCTTCATTTGAAGCTCCTCTTTCACCACCACCTAATTATATCCTAAAATCCCATCAAACATGGACATAAGTTTAGACCTAGTGATTCTTTGCAAGAGGTTTTCCATGTTTGGAAAAGGATAATTTTCCTTGAGGAAGACTCAATTAAGGTCTTTGAAATCCACACACATCCTAATATTCCAATCTTTTTCCGAGTGACCACAAGGTTAGATATCCATGAAGAGTGCCTTATAAGAGCAATTATTTTAACATCCAACATATGTTGAAGCTCCTCTTTGAACAAATGGGCTAATTTAGGGTTTATATTCCTCAAATTTTGTGTTACATGATTTTCCCCTTCTTCAAGGGGAATGATGTGTTGGATAACTTCTGGGCTATATGCTTTTAAATCTTGGTATATCCAAGAAAAAAAATCTTTGAATTATCTTAGGAGTTTTTCTATCTCTATTCTTTCATCCTTCGATAACCCTTTTCCTATGTTGATCACCTAAGGAGAGGATTCAGAACCTAGGTTGATTTCTACAATTTCAGGTTATTCCTCTGCTTTCCCCTTAACTTTTCTCCTATCAATTCGATCAATTTTTTTCTCAATATATATTTATTTGTCTACATTCTTAGGGTTACCTTGATGGGACATGTAATTTTGGAGGAAACCCATTATTTCTTTGTTTTCCTTTCAAACCGACCAATGTTCTTGATTATCAATTATTGCACCCTAAATAAGACCTCCATTGTAAAGCCTCCTAAGTTAATTACTTCATCATTGGGTGATTTTAATGTGGATGTAGCTACTTCCAAGGATTCGGCCACAAAATGTTTCTCTCTTGGGACAACTTCAATGCAAAATGTTTCAAATCCTTCTCTTGTATATAATACATGAATCTTGTACCTCTTGAGTTTTTTTATTTTTGGCATTAAAATATCCCTTGACCTGGGATACAATTAGGTCAGAGTACCCTATGACCTTTAAATTTTAGATTCATTTACTTAGGGATATACATATAGCCAAAGTTAAGGCTCCACATTCCACTACGTTGTTTGTGCAATCGAATTCCAACCTATAGGAAAAAAAAATACATCTTGTATGGTGATATCAAAATTATGCCTTAACCTAAAATCGACTTGGAGAAAACCACATAAAAGCACATGGTCCATACTCTATTGGTCTTTGGATCAAGGCCGAAGCCCTTTGAGATATCCTTTGTTCTCCACACACATAATATTCTTCTAGGTTTTCATCTAAAGTTGCAAAAATATGCTCTATTAAAGGTTGAGTGGATGTATTTCTAAATATAATTTCATAAGACTTCTCTCCCATGGGAACCCTAATATGGGACATATCCATTTAGATAGTTCCTCCAAGGGAAGATGCTTATCTTTTGGATAACATCATTCCCCAAGTATCAAGGATGTCAATAATGACAATGTCCATGGTGATCTTCCTTTCATGGTACCCTTGTAGGTTGACATACAATTTTTCTTTGATCCTACACACCTTAACTCATTTGGATTCAATCCCACATACACTCTTGTATTTCATGATTTTTAGTGGCATTATGTTGGTTGTTTTTTCTAAAATCAAGCATGCCATCATGGAGGAGGCAACCATTTATTTCAAGGGTTATAAAGAATGGGGGATGTCCTCCATAAAATTTCATAGTGTACAAGACAATTGGTGGGTTAATGTTAACATTTTCTTGAATGTCATGAGGAGGTGTTTCTTTTTGAAATTGTTCTTCCTTTATCTGGTCAATTTGGGAAGCCATAGAATTATATTTTTTCAACACAACAGGTATTAAACTCTAAAAATATTTTTCAAGGTCCTTGATAAGGCCATCACTAGGCATTAAAGGCTTCTCAAGCTTGATTTGATCAATTCTAGAATGTTAGTCTTGAAGAGCTTCGTCTTGAGCATGGAAAATAGTTTTAGGTTTCTTTTTCCTTGTAAGGTATGGAATCTCCTCAACCAATTCCTAGAGGTAAGTTGAAAGTATTAGCTCATAAATGAGTTTTAGTTTCTCAGGTATAAAGGCTACCATGATATTGAACCTTTTATTGAATTCCATAATGGTTTCAAGTTCATATTTCTTCACTAGGAGGAAATCCTTATATAACTCAACAATGCTTCTTTCTTCTATCCATATAAAAGAGAAAGCCTTAAAGAGTTCTCTCCATGAGCCAATAAATTTCTAAGGGAGGGTCATGAACCATTTTTGGAAATAGTATATCAATGATAAAGCAAACAAAGTAATGACCACATCCTCTTGGTTTTCCTTACTTGGGTTGGGAGAAAAATCTCTTTCAAACTCATCAATATGCTTCTTAGGATATTCATATTTTGCACCATATAATAGGGGGACCCATGCATAATATTTGGGCAAAGGGTGGGGTGATCCTAAGATATTTCCATAATTCAATAGGGCCATGGAGTATTGAATCCAAGTTCTAATCCTCCTCCTCATGTTTAACCTATCCATAACAGGAATACCAAGGGACTCATCATTGCTTTGGTGATAAGTCTAGAGGGTTTGAGTAGCTACTTCCATGGTTTATAACTTTTGTTGTAGTTGCCAAAAGAGAATCTATATTCTCGTTATAAATATTCTCTTCAAATAAGGTGAAACTTAGTATTTAAATAATGAGGAGGTTGACTCAAATCCTCCCCAACAATGGTGCTAGAAGATGTCACCTCAAAATATAGCAGTTATTGTGAGGGGTGCTTAGAAGACAAGAACTAGACTAAGTGACAACACTATGAGGTGTGTCCCATTGTCACCACAATCACTACCTCCTTCTCTTTAGTGGAATTTCACCACAAGGGAGGATTCCCCATATAAGGTCACCTAAAAGATATATCTAGTCCAAGGGGTAAAGGTGAAAAAATAAGCCAAGGAGGCATGCTCTTCTTAGGAACAAGGCTTAGCTAGCATAAATACAACAATGCAAATTATCCAAGAGGCCTTAGGGCACAAAGTGGCCTAGGGTTTAAGATTAAGCAAGGTTAAAAGTACTATCTAGGATCACACGGGTAAGAAAGGATTGAAATAGATAGGCATGATAAATTTATGGCACCTAAAAGGCATAAAAAAGCCTTAAGTTTGAAGCCCAGGGAAAAATTAGGGCTTTGCTAGGGAAAATTTTACCTAGGGTAAAGGACGTCAGCCCTAAATTGAAGAAATTAGCCACGGGAAAAGGTTGAATTTGAGGCAATTATCTCATAACTAGGTGTTGAATCCATACACTAGGAAACATAGTCAACCCTAGTTGAAAAAAATGCCCTAAACCTAGCTAGTGGATTTCCTTAAGATGTTGAAATCAGGTTTAGGGAAGAAAAGTATGAATTCAAGAAATATTTTGGGGTGATCATCAATGTGAATAAGGATAGTTCCTTGACCTTGGGTGATGGATTCTATGGGATACCTACTTAGGAGAAAATACTAAAGTACCCTAGAAAGGAGTAAGGGATATGAAACCCTTGGATTCAAACCCTAGCTATCATTTTTGTGAGGGAGAAAATTCAATGAGGAGACAAAGTATAAAGATTCACTCATGGGATTAGAATACAAATTATAATAGGGTAATTTATACAATATCATTTCTATGTTTCCATAGAAAATTATTCAATAATTACTAACATAGAAACACGAGAAAATAACCATTCCATGCAATGGACATAAAATAAATAACAATACAAAGAGAACTTACAAGATAGATACGTGAATCAACCCTTTATTGCTCCAAAATGACATTTCCAATACTAAAGAATAGCTCCATAAGAAAAAATCTACAATAGATAACATCTCCACAAGATATAAGACAAATTTCAGCTAGCCTGAAATATCTAAGAGGGTTGAATTGATCCAAATGAAATGAGACTAACCTCTACTTATATGAGGTTTAGCTCAACTAGTTTAGCCTAATGAAACCCTAAAGCAAGGTTGACATTAAATGATCTTGGATTACAAGCCAACCCACTAGCTAATGAAAAAATAGATTGTAATTAGCCCACACACGTGTTGGAAAATTCAAAGTTGCAACTATTAATATTATTTTCCTTAACCTTGATATTTTCTTGTGAATCTTATTTATCTTCCTTATGTTCTTTAGTTAGAGATTTTCATCAAACAATATCAAGGTCAATAATAGCAAAAATAGAGGGCACATATATTAGGCTCTCATCTAGGGAAAAACCCCTCCAAGGGGAAATCCTAGAAACTCTTCTCTTCTTAGAAACTGCTTCAAATGAGATACAAAGACCCAAACCATAGACCAAGTCCTTCTCCTAGTACCAAGTCAAACCTTCTTCAAACCCTTACTTGATTACACATCAAATAGCTTCAATATTGCAACTCCGACCTACTACCTTCAATAAAGAGACTCGTCTAGCAACTTTGACCTTGCAATTTCGGCCTTGCAACTTTCTTGGAAACCCTAATACAACCTCCTCCTGAGACCTTCCTAGAGCAGGATAACTCTCCCAATGTAAAAAATGTCAATATAGAGTTTCCTCCCTTTCAGCTACAAAATTCTGCACTTTTTCCTACTACAACTCAGACCTACAATTTCAACCTCCTTCCATAGCAATAGAAAACCTAGATCTTTGCACATCTAGGAGAGATAGAGCCCAAAAACAAGCTATTTTATCCTTCTTCCCTCTCCTATACCTTCACTCTCCTTTTATGCTTCTCTTAGCTACAAATCAAAATTTTTCGTGAGATATTGAACTTGTGGAGTGTGTGTATCCAAATGAAGTCAAGTAAATCCTTTATATAGCCTTCTCAAGGGGTATAATTCCCTCTTTTAGGCCGACTTGATGTTCCCAGGGACAAATTTTAATTTGGAGCTTCCAAGACTTTCTACACTAAAAATAATTATTTTTATGATTAAAGTTTCCCCGAAAGGGTCTTATAGACATGATGTTGACTCCTTTGACTCAAGATAATAAATCATAAGACCTAAAAACCATAGAATAATGAATAACATGCATTTTCCTAAGATACCATCAATAATGAGCATGAAACCCATGCTTCAGGGACAACTTTTAATTTGGAGCTTCCAGGACTTTCTACACTAAAAAATAATTATTTTTATGATTAAATTTTCCCTGAAAGGGTCTTATAGACATGATGTTGACTCCTTTGGCTCAAGATAATAAATCCTAAGACCTAAAAAACCATAGAAGCACGAATAACATGCATTTTCCTAGAATACCATCAATAATGAGCATGAAACCCATGCTTCAATAATAATAAAAATATCTTATATTTTCTTGTTTGTTACATAGGATACATATTTAAATGAGTAAAAAACAATTATGATGACTGAAACTAGTTACATTTTTCAACACTCCCTCTTAACTAGGGAGGTATTCATAATTTTACAACTAGTACAACACCATATCTCAAACTAGAGAGTTATCACAAGAATAGTTGAATTGATAAGCCATAATGTAAGCATCATCATCATGACCAACACTATGTGTGATACCAAACTACCTCTACAAGGTACATACTCTATCTCGTTGTCTACAAGGTATGTCCTTTTAGGATTATTCTTATCTTGGATATCCAATATCGAGTCCTCAAAGAATATCGATCTTCTTCGATAGCTCTTCTCTTGGATACCTATCACATACTCAAAGAGTGTCGTTACCTTTCCTTTCTTGGATGTTTTAGCCTCAAGGAAACCGCATATTCTTATGAAATCCTCCACCATTCTCTCTTCATGACATGAAGAAGAGAATGCACATGTGATGTCCAACATCACTCCCTCTCAATGAGAGAAGAAATACCTATTCTCTTTTAATATTGAGAATAGAACCTTGCTCCTATACACAGAGACTCCTTTAATCCCTCTCAAATATATAGGATATCTAGACTTCATTTCTATTTGGGAAGTCACTATCACAAGCCTTATAACTTGTATTCATAAGATTATCAACTACCAATTCTTGATAGTTTCCTGACTCCCTCTTTCCTCTGCATCATAGAGTTTTCCTTATTTCAAGGTATCACTGAGCCACCTTCTATCTTCAATATTGTTACAAGTTCCAGGTCACCTTTCTTCCTCATCACTTTCATATTCATCATGAAGGCATTGCATTAAGCCTTCCTAAACTTCAAGTTGATCATGGCTTCCTTATGAAAGTGATCTTCTTTGACCTTCAAGTTATCTTCTCGCACAACTACCTTTCAATCCCAATATGGACATATCTTTACTTCACATTTGTTAGGTACCATATATTGAGCTTCCCTCAATAATTCTCATACATTTTCATGCATATAGTTGAACTTGCTGCAACTGTCATCATGTATCCCTACAACATTCTACCATTCTACCAGGTAGAAAATTGAATATGTTAACCAGATAACCAACAATAATGAAAAGAAAAATTACCTCATTATGATGACCTTCTCATTCCATCAACATCCTCATGGTTCATATCCATATGAATTTTCCTTCATGCATAAGAATTCCCAAGGATTGAACTTGATTACCAAGTTACAATTTTTTCTTCCATAGATTATACTGGATGTTAACCATTATATATATATATATATATATATATATATATATATATATATATATATATTCTAGAGAAAGTAATAAACTATTTATACATCATTAAGTCAAATCTAATTATTTTCAACCATCATATATCCATATACATAAGCATATCTTATGACCAACTTTATTTCCAAAAATTATACACATATGAATCTTATCCAAATTTTTATGTCCAACATGCATTCTTATGCTTTCATCTGATCATCTAGTTATCCATATATCTCACAAAGAGCCTACATCTTGACCCATTACATTCCT
This sequence comes from Pinus albicaulis, assembly GCA_034641835.2. Classification (NCBI taxonomy): domain Eukaryota; kingdom Viridiplantae; phylum Streptophyta; class Pinopsida; order Pinales; family Pinaceae; genus Pinus; species Pinus albicaulis. The sequence continues at coordinate 120,331,737 of CM076577.1, read as the reverse complement.
TCATCCCTTTACCAGTATTGACTCCACATTACATGGAATGCATACTAACCTTGTCATAGTGCTTTTCATAATAACATTCCATAATGATGGTTATTCCAAGGTCATGATGATTGACCTAAGAAATATGACTACCTGTAACATATTTTTAGATAACTCCTAGATTATCAATATGAAAAATGGTCTATCTAATAATATATCTAGATGATATCTACAAATAAACTTAATCATGTAAATTCTAGACATGCTACTATCATATGCTTCTCTCTATGATGTTATGAAAATTTCAAAACATATTTTCCTAAAAGAAATATTAATCTTCACAAAGAACATGATAGTCAGTGAACCTTCTTTAGTATAAAATATCCTTCACTTATTCCTTTTCCTTCTTCTCATGTTCTCCCACTGCTTCGGCTACATGAGCTTCACTTATTTCTTTTCTCTTGTTGTTTTGTAGGCTTGGCTAGTCCCTCTCATTGCACTTAAAGAATTGAACCTTGTACATGTATTTCTTCTTATAATTATCAAACTTTCCCCTCTTCAACTTCTTGAATTGAGCTAGAAATTCTTGAGATTTCTCATCTGATCCGATATCATCCTTGAGCTTGATTCTTAATTCTTCTAATATGCACTGATCACTCAACTCATAAAATGGATTTGAATCCTTCTTGGAGTAGATGCTTATTGAAAATTTGCTCCATTATGGTGGAAATGCATTTAGTAAATAGATGGGTACTTCCAAATCAATAATAGGTTCCCCAAGTCCTTGCAGATTGTCTCTTAGTTGAGAGACTCTCATGAGAAAGGATGCCACATCCTCATCCTTTGATTTATTCATTCTAACAACTTGTTCCTTAATGACATATTTTGTCCTGTCATACTTACCGAGTACAAATTCACTAGCTTGTCATAAATAGCCTTGGAAGTCTTCAAATTTGCAATGAATGGAACAATAGAATCTTTGATGGATTCTACTATGATCATCTGTGCACTTACTTCCCCTTTCTTGTATTTTTCTAGTTCTTGTGTCTTATATTTCTGAGGTTTAGTAATTTCCCCAGTAACATATCCCATTAATTCTTATTTTATGAGTATCAAGTTAGTTCTTTTCTTCCATGATAGATAGTTTTATGCCCCAAAGAGATTATTTCTCTCCTTGCAAAAAGAACCCATATGACTTGAAGATTCAGACATGATGTAATAATATGATACTTACTTGAGACCGAAATTCTCCATGATAATATCTTCAATATTCTTGATACCTTCAAGATATTTGAAGTGTACTTGATAAAAACTTCTGAAGTACCTTTATTCTTCCTTCAAAGATTCATTCCAAATAGATCTTCTTTAGAGAGAGATTAACACCCTTCTTGAAGTCTTTCTCTTAGTTCTTCCTTTAATGTGAGCTTGATGTATACTTGACATCCTTTAATGTAGAAACCCTCGTTCCTTGATTCCTTTCTCAAATGATCCCTTTTTAAAATAAATTTCTTCTTGGAGATATTTCTTTTTCCTTCCCCTTGACAAGTGACTAGTGTCCTTTCAGGTGCCTCCCTTATTCACCTTAGCTCTAATACCATGTTGGAAAATCGAAAGTGGAAATTATTAACCTTATTTTCCTTAAACTTTACATTTTATTGTGAATATTATTTATGTTCTTTAGTTAGATATTTTCATCAAACAATATCAAGAACGGTAATAGCAACATAGAGGACACTTATATTAGGCTCTCAGCTAGGGAAAAACCCATCCAAGGGGAAAACTTGGAATTATTCTCTTCTCAAAAACTGCTTCAAATCAGATACAAAGACCCAAACCCTAGACCAAGTCCTTCTCCTAGTACCAAGTCAACCCTTCTTCAAGTCCTTACTTGATTCTGCATCAACCAAATTCAATACTACAACTTCGACCTACCAGCTTCAATACTACAACTCGTCTTGCAACTTCGACCCTGCAATTTTGGCCTGGAAAATTTGCTGGAAAACCTAAGTTAGCCTCCTCCTAAGTCCTTCCTAGAGCAAGTAAAATCTCCCAAGGTCAACGAGGTCAATATAGAGTTTCCTCCCTTTCAACTACAAGATTCTGCACTTTGTCCTACTGCAACGCAAACCTGCAAATTTTTCCTCCTTTTGTAGCATAAAAAACCCTAGATATTTTCACGTGTGGGAGAGATAGAACCGAGAAACAAGATATTTCTTCCTTCTTCCTTCTCCTAGACCTTCAATCTCCTTTTCCATTTCTCCTAGCTACGAATCAAAATTCTTGAGATATTGAACTAGTGGAGTGTGTGTATCCAAATGAGGTCAAATTTATCCTTTGTATAGCCTTCTCAAGGGGTTGAATTCCCTCTTTTAGGTTGACTTGATGTTCTGAGGGTTGAATTTTACTTTTTGAGCTTCCAGTACTTTCTAGACTCAAAAATGATTATTTGTATGATTACATTTTTCCCAGAAGGGTCTTATAAACATGGTGTTGACTCCTTTAGCTCAAGACGATAAATCATAATACCTAACAAACCCTAGAAGCATGAAGAACACATGTTTACCTAGAAGACCATCAATAATGAGAATAAAACCCATGTTTTAATAATAACAAATTTTTATTTTCTTTTCTGGTTTGTTACATAGGATACATATTGAAATGAGTAAAAAAACAATTATGAAGACAGAAACTAGTTACATTTCTCAACAACATGTGAGTTTTAGCCTCCTTAAATGTTGGCATCATACCTAATAAGGGCTCCAAATGTCATGCCAAGGTATGTTGAGGTTTCCAAATGTGTGATGATGCCTGGACGATCCAAAATTTGAGGGTTAGTCCTCAAATATGCCTCAAATCCTCCTTTAAGGTTCCGAGTGTAGCTGGGGCACCATCAAGTGGTCTTTATGGGTCTCCAACTATCAAATAAAGCCTCCTCTTCGGAGTTATAGCTTTCTCTTGTGCAACAAGCCCTCCCTAGTCTCTCAATGGGAGACCATCCTCATCTGGGATCTGAATTGGCTCCTACCCATCAAGTTGTGTCAAGGATAATCTGGAGACATACTGGCTCCAATAGTGTCATCATGGATAATCCTCATACTAGGTCAAAATTGACCAACATCCTGGGTCCTGGAGGTACTTTGGGACATGTATCATCTCCTCATGCCGGGAGGTTGTAGTCTCTCAACACTGCATCTGCTAAGGATAAGTAATCCTCTAAAATACCTGGGTACCTATGGAGTGGGTGCCCTAAAGTCCTGAGCTACTTTGGAACACCTGAAAAGAAAAACATGAACTCAATTGAAAACAACCATCCACCAAAGACTAAGATTAATAATGTAAGTAAGTGGACAAAACTTGAATGGTAAGGGAATTTTAATACCTCAAACAATGACCACTTTCAATATCTAACTAGAAAAAGTCCAGTAAATGTGTTTCATGCCTTGGTAGAGGTGGTTATTAGCTAACCCTATTAGGTGCTTGCAACCCTAAAGGGGAAGTGACAATTCCAAGGTCAAACCCTCAATCAATAGGTGTTGGTGAAAATAATGTGGTAATGAAGGGGAAAATGTTTCATGGCCAAGTTCCATGGTTAAAGGGGCCAATTTTTGGACATAAGACCCCTCGATGATAGAATTTAGAGAAGATTCTACAGATCAAGGTGTGTAGCGCGCAACACAGAGTCTATTTTGAGTATTAGGGGCTTTGGGTTGGGTCAAAGCCCCTTATTATGTAATGGGATGGGATTATTTTGTGAACGTTGAACTCCGCCCATGGTTTTAAGACCATGGTATTGTAAATGAAATATATATATATATATATATATCTCTCTATATATATATAAGGAGTCTAGATAGAAGTCATAGAGGGGGTATATAATGATATAATTGATGAAATTCATTTAGATGTAAGACTGTTTTGAGTCAAAGTATGTGGTTTTTGGTTAGAGTAAAGGCTCTTGTAGTGGAGTGCATGAAGACCTTAAGAAGTCTGCAGATGAGTGTGCAGACCCCTGTAGCTAAGTGCGCAGGGTGGAAGTGAATGTATGAGAACGATCTTAGCATTAATGAAAGACCTGTTGAGATAGATTTGTGTTTCTGTTGATGTGTTTCAATTTACTTGACGTTTATGAATATCTGTGCCAAGGGTTTCGATTTGTAATTACATAGCGTAGTTGTGTTTATGGTTTTTTACCCTATTTTATGCATGATTAAGTAAGATCACACAGTGTGTTAGTAAGTTCAACATATGTGTTTAACAACGCTTGTATAATTAATAGATATTTTCTATGTGTTATCACTCCACCAGATCTATGAAGGCTAAGAAGGAGACCAACAAAGGTAACCACATACCACTTTGACCTAGTAACTAGCCCTACTAGGCTGAGAGGGCTCTCTCAATCAGATTCATAGCCAAATTGACTGGATCATGGATATTTTAGGCTAGATATGTAGATTAGGGTTTGGTTGATTTGTATTTTTGTGTTGGATTAAAATGGAACTTTAGAGCTAGGCTTGAAAACACTAGTAGGGTTAAAAGAGAAAAAATTGCAGGGGAATAAAGGAGCAAGGTTGGAAACCTTGAATGACCCTTTAGGATGTATGGTTATGGTAGGATGAAAAGAGAGACTAGGAACAAGCATATAAGTATGAATTCATTCCTTAAGAAGAAATTAAACACAACATCATCATCTCATCGAAACAGGGCATGTATTCCTCATGAATCCCGCATAAATAACTGTAAAGACAATGACTGAAAGAAATAGATATGTAATGGAAAGAGAGAGAATTCAATGGAGTGAATGAAAAAAGAGAAACATAGCCATACAAGCTCACCACATGAATAACTAATTTTAAGCTGCAAATTTTCTTTGTATTCATTGTATTACTTTGTCAAACTGAAATACACTAGTTCAATGTCCAATGTTCCAACCCTGGGAAATGATTACAAAAGGCCTCATATAGCTACTAAGATCGAAATCCTCCCTTGGAGATCGAATTTTCCAGCAAGTAAGTCAAATTCATGCACCTGTCTAAAGTTATCTACACCCTAGGGTGGTTGCACAACAAATTTCTCTATCTAACCACTAGAGACATAGCCTCAAAGAAATAAATGGAGGATAACCTATTTACCTCCATATTTACCATTCACATTTACATTTTGACTTTTACATTCATCCACATTCATATTTTCACTTTTACAAAAGTCAAACTAGGAATTGCCAAAAATTACACAGTGAAATTTGTAATTAAAAACTCAGAAATTTGCAGATGCTCAATGCCAAATTGGAGGCCACTTTTGGAAACCTTCCTAAAGTTAAAATGGAAATCAGAGTGAACATTAAAATATGCCGGCCTATCTAGTTTACAGAATACTTTGAATTTTTGAAAATGACCCATGGGAAGGCCTTCAAAAACTCATTTGCCCAAGGTGTCTCTGGATGCGCAACGCTTGTCAAAAAGAGGGGTAGAATGCTGATTTTTGACCCCTTTTTTCCACTTTTCTCAAAATCTGTGCCTTTTCTAGAAAATCTGAGGAAATGAATTTTGATAGTAGGGAATAAGCATTCTAAAAATTCAAACCACTTATCATTTGGTTCCCTGAGAAAAAATCATAGCACGAAAGAATTGCACATCCAACCTTAGTGAATTTTCTGAATTCTACCATTTTTCACCAATTTTGACCAAAAAATAAAAATTTCCCCTAATATCCCCAAAATTGGTCTAGAGGTGTTGGATGAGGTGTACTATGTAACCATTAAGGCATCAAAAATAAAATCAAGCTTTCCCTTCTCCTCTTGTTTGATTAGGGTTTGCTTAAGCTTGTGTTGGGTTTGCTTGAGTTTGTCTTGCAATTGCTTGAGTTTGATGTGTGCAATTTGATTTTTGGTTTAACTGCGGGCAACCATGTGTTTTTTGACCTTGTTGTCCCTGTTTTCATTGTCCAAGAGATTTTCCAAGTGAGTGTTGACCTTCTCAAGCCAAAAATCCTTGTCCTCATTGATCTCTTTGGCCATCCTCTCTTCAAAAGTGAGCTACTCATCTATAGGGTTTTACTTTTTCTCTTTCTGTAGTGCCTTATTGAGACCCATGGTTCTTGGACTCTTCCTCTTCAATTTTTTTCATGCTCATCATGCTTAGCCACTATTTTTCCCTTCTCTTGTTTATTTTCCTCAAACAACCTTTTCTCCAAAATCAAATGATTTGTCTTCAATTGACTATTCTCCTTCTCGAGAAATGAAATGATGAATCGATCCCTTGCTAAGTTGTCTTCGAGCTCTATGATTTGAGCATCCTTATCTTTGATTGCCCTCTACAATTTTTCCTGGTCATCATGGTCCTCTAAGTCAACCAAGTCAAAATCATGTTCCTCCTCATCATGCATGGATGTTTCATGCAGTGGTGATGGTGATCCCTGTAGTGAAATAGGCTTGGCCCCTTCCTCTTTCCGAGGAGGAAACACAACCCTCCTGCCTCTTTGATAGGTGAGAGTAACCTCAAGTCTAGGCCTCTTTGAAACCTCATCAAGTTTTCTTGATGATCCCACTTCCATGGGTTGTGCTGACATGGCAGGTGATATGTTTTGTTGTGAGCTGGTGTAGTGGTTGTGTACATCTACAAAGTTGCCTCAATCAATGCATCCCATGTCATGTTCTTCTCTGCCAACTGATGGAGAACTATGATTTTCACCAAGTTGTGGTGAAAGAGGCTAGGGTAATGATCTGTGTTCATGACTTGCATCATTTTTTCCATCTTGATCACACTCCTATACAAGAAATTGCATAAGTTTATGGACTTCACTGATGTGAAGTGCATGAGAAATATAATATGATATCGGTACAATCTAGAAAAATTTCCCTCACATGTGAAGAATTTCTTCAAAACCTTCATCAATGGTGCATACCTCTCCAGCAAGTATATGAATGGAAGAATGTGGGTATGAGTCTCTTCGTACTATGATTTTATGAAGGCTTTGTATTGCTCAAGGTCAAGGTTCATGCCTTTCAACAAATTCTCCCCATGATTAGGTATCCATGTGGCAAGAGAGATGGCATCAACTAAAAATGTGAACTCAATACCTGCAATGGTGTCTTTTTCTCCCTTCAATTTGGTGGAAAACAAATCTATCAGCTCCTCATGGTAACCTACCTCATCCACCCTTTGACAAAACCCTAGGCAGTTGACATATTCAAAGAATTTTATGATGAAGGGTGAGGAGATGATTTCATTGCAGTTTGAGGGCTCATGCCTCAGTATTTTCCCCTTTATGTTGTCTTCTCTTCTCTGATGGTTAGGAATATCCTTCTATAGTTGAAAACCCTAGATGATGGGGAGGCGATGTTATGAAACCATCTCCAAAAATAGAAGAAAAGAGATATCAACGCCTTAGAAATAAGACACTTTGAGGGGGAAACCTCTAATACATTACATAAATGAACAATTATTTGATGATACAAATGACCAAAACCTCCTTCTATATATAGGAATCCATTGGGCCACAATATAATCCTAGCTGACCTAAAAATAATAATGTAAGGGCAAAATAATAACAATTTTAGGGTTACAGGGGTACAACAATAGAAATAAGGGGGGCTACACTAACATAATAAGGGACTACACTAGTAATATAGGGACCTAACATGCCCCTCTCCTTCAAACAAGTGTTGTCCTAAAAGCTTGATTATTTCTTGATGATTTTGTATAAAATTCTCATTCTCTCATGTGGAATCCTCAATGGGAACATTCTTCCACTTGCTGAGATACTCTCAAGTTGATCGATTTTTTACTTGTCAAGTTCTTGTTTCTGTAACTACTTTAGAATTTCTTTCATTGTGATGTTGATCTTCCTGTTGTTTCATTTGATTCAGCACCAAAGTTAGGTCATCCTTTGAGAGTTGGAGAACTTGTTGTTGATGTCCGATTTGATCTTTCACTACTTCATTATCCATATTATATTTCATTTTATCCTTCAAAGTTTCCAACTTAGCCTTCATTTTTTTTCTAAACCATCTATGTCTTCTTTGATTGCTCTTTGTAAGATCGAAATTTGTTGCATTTGGTACCGTAATTTTGATATCTCATACTGCAATTCTTCCTCTTCATGCATCATAGTATAGCTTTCTGAGGTCTTAATGAATATGGAATTATTTTTGGGAGCCATTATAGAACCCAATACTGATAAAAATGTTTCAATATGCCCTTCGAATCACTTCAAATTTCTTTTTCAAACAATACTTATGCAATTTGAAAACAAATACACACCTTTTTCTTGTTTTTGAGGAGCTCGACATTGAAATTGAATTATCTATGTTATTTTAGATCTTTAATATCTGAAATGTGGCCCTGTAGTAGCCCTTTGAAGCTTATTTAAATTTCCACAGGTCTCACCAGATTTGGATTCTTCAAGACAAAGTTATTCTAAATTTCCCACAATGACCTAATTATGGACCGGTTTAGTAGAGCAACCTTGTATGGTGTGCCACGTGTCAATGTTTCCTCCTCCGGCTCTGAAATTTATATGATGAAAACTACAATTTGTGTACTTGCAGACACTTTTTACAGAATCCCAATCCGACACTTAGAGAGAGAGTTATGACATTTTTCCCACAATCACCTCTTTGAGATGGAATTCAGGAGCCTGAAACAATCCTACCTTCCACAAATCATATCTCACAAAATATTGCAAACCAAGATTTAAAATTTTTATAGGAGGTTCATCAAGATTTCTGCTTCACTCTGTGAAAATTTTAGCTTCTAAACCCTCGTAGAAAAATAGTTATAGCGAAAATTTCGCGATGAGATATTTAGGTTAAATTCAAGAGCCTGCAAATTTCCCTAACTTCCATAGATCATATCTCCGAAAATATTGTGAACCAAGCTTTGAAATTTGTGACGATGTTCCTCAGGATTTCGGCTTCGTGTTCTAAAAATTTCCACTTCTGAACCTTCGTAGAAAGAAAGTTATAGCAAAAATGCCACAATGACCTGTTTGGAGTAGCGAAACCCTAGAATCCAAAGCTCTTATACCAGATGTTATGAAACTAGCTCCAAAAATAGAAGAAAAGAGAGATCAAAGCCTTAGAAATAAACCACTTCGAGGGGGAAACCTCTAATACATTACATAAATTAACAATTCTTGGATGATACAAATGACCAAAACCTCCTTCTATATATAGGAGTCCATGGGGCTACAATATAATCCTAGCTGACCTAACAATAATAATGTAAGGGAACAATAATAACAATATTGGTGTTACAAGGGTACAAAAATAACAATAAGGGGGGCTACACTAACATAATAAGGGACTACACTAGTAATATAGGGACCTAAGATGGGAAAAACAAGGAAAAGTGAGTGAAGGAAATGAAATGAGGGAGTTAGGGAAGGGAGATGGGGGTAGAAAAATTTAGGGAGAGGGGCAATGATCTTAGGAATGTTTACGGAGTGATATGAAGGAAAATGAGTGAGGGGAGTGAAATAGGAAATTGAAACACAATCCTAGCTAGGAAAATGGACCAATTTGGTAGAATAGGGCTAGGGTTTGTAGGGAGATGTTGAAAAAATGATGGGAAATGATTTGTGAGGTATGGAAATGGTGTATAACTAACCAACAGAGGTGTATGGACATTAATACTAGGGTTTCACAACATCATTTGATCATTTGACAACCAAACACCTGAAATTTGTATAAAACCCTAGGGAACTTACCTAGTTATCATTACTTGGTTTTCCATGGAAGAGAGGGCATGAAGATGAGTGTACTTACTTGTTGCAATGCTTTGGAGAGTGAAAACCCATGAGTGGAAGATGAAAATTTGAATTTTAATGATTTTTGAGAAAAATTGGGCAACTCTGCCCCATGCGCAGCGCAGTTCAAGGATGCACAACACCTCCTCCAGATGCGCAACACAGTTCAAGGATGCACAACGCCTTCAATTTTTTGCCTCTTGGAGCTGAAAAACATGTTTTTCTCACCAAATGGATGATGAGCTCGATGATGAAGGGAAAGAGGAGTGCAAATGAAATGTGTTTGTGACTTTTTGGCCCATTTATAAGCATGGAATAGCTTTGCTTGAGTGATAAGGGGCCCCACAAGACTTTTTGTAGTATGAATCTCTTTTTTCTTTTTGACTTCACAACCTTGGACATTTTGTAATTTGAAATTTTTGAATCTTCCTTGTAAAATTGAATTGAAGCTTTATAACTTTGAAGTACTTGTTACATATGGAAACATAAAATTACATTTATAAATAAAAATTTATTGAAGAAACTTGCTTTATTACCACTTTTCCAATTTGCCGGATTTTATGCATGAAATGGCAGTTTCGTGACCTTGAAACCCTAATGACCTAATGGAGACTTTGAACTGAATGAGATCATGGTGATGATGACTAAATGATGATGGAAATCTCTGAATGATGATACACACCGCTTATTTAATGAGATGTACCAAAAATTTAAAATTTTGGATGGAGTGGAAAATAGTCCTAAACTTAATGCCCAGTGACCAAATTTTTTCTTGAAGACCTAGTGAAATGAAAAAAAATTGATTATGGGACCCTAACAAGACATGATAAGAGTCCATTTGATCACTGGTGATAGGATGCAAATAATGACACTAACATTGGCTCCAGTTGGTGATGGCAGCTCCTTGGAGGTGTCAAGAATATCGTAGACCAAGTAGCCTTACCATTTGGCATGGAGTCAAAAGTTTAAAAACCAGATTGAATACTGAAAACTTGACATGATAAACTGAATCAAAACTGGACTAACTTGAATTTAACTGAAATCAAAACTTACAAAACCTATTGATGGAAGCATATCATCGAGACTTGAGGACTTCAAATCCTGATGACAACCACCTGCCTGCTGAAGACATATGTACAATCATGTGTAGTGATCCTTCCAATGTAACCAATCCAGCAGATGGATACTTACTTAAATTCTGCTCTCACTTTCCTCGAGCAGGCAGAAAAAACAAAAAAATATGCAACTCCAAGTGTCCACTTAACATGTGCTCATGATCCATGAAAAAAAGAAAATACATCTTCCTTGCTATTTGTAGCAAATCAGTAAAAGGATATTAAAAAATCTGAAATGTTAGCTTGTCTTAATATCTAGCAAAAACACAAGCACACCCTTCATTTTGATCTGAAATAATAATTGGTTTTTGATCGATAGGAAGGCATAGGGAAGTACGATTTTATGTTATCTGAGTGTTGGCTGTAAATTCCTGAAGCACGGGCAACTTTGACTCTATATTTTGCACATTGTCTATATTAGGCTCATACTCCTCATTTTCATATTCTAAATCATCCTTGAACATAAAAAATTCTTCGATATTGTCAAACATGACAGCCCTATCCTCTTCATGAAAGAAAATAGTCCCTGATATTTGATCTCTTTGCAAGAAATCATGATCACAAATTGACTTACTCATAACAACTTCCTATATAGTTTCATCAGTCTCATGACTGTCATCATTTAAAATCATATTTTCATTTTCAATAATGGAAGAATTTTCACTAACACATTATTGACTATGTGAACATTGCAAAAATGCATTAGCTTAGGCTATAACATGACTTTTCAGGAGTTGATCTATTTCATCTTCAGATAGAGGAGAAACTTGAGTTTTATAGCAGTTAACATTGGCTTGATGATTTAAATTTTCAGGATCAAGAATATGCATTTCTCCTTTTTGGTCCGAGTCTGTTTCTTCCAAGGAGGAAGCTACTATTTATTGTTGGGAGGAAAAACCATAAAGGGCTTCTATGATCTCATCATCTAGACACTATTCATCCCCATACAAATTTTCAAGAAAATCAATGAAATTTTCAGAAATCTCACAACAACTATCAATCATCGACAAGGAAGAATTAGATCTTTGATAATTTTGAAATAAAATTGAATGAAAGTCCATTAGATAATATAAACTAGTAGATGGTAGACTCTCATACCATGATCTTGCTTTTTCCTCCAAGGTAGGCATAAACATCTTCATAAGAAAAAGACAATCTTCAAGAAACTCAATCTTTATTATATGAATATGAGAATGAAATTTGACCAAATGCAAACTAGCATCTTCTCCATCTTGACCTTTAAAATTTGGCAGTCCTATTTTCCAATCTATACAAGGAATATGATTCGGAAAAACTAGGAATATGAGCTCGATTCATAGGAGCATACCATCAAGTAGTCAAATCCATTTTGAAAACAATGAAGTCACCAAGAAGTTCTTTAGAATACTAGTTCTTGAAAAGTGGAGTCGCCATGAAAATTATGAACCTTTGGATTTTTCGACACTGGAGTCGCCAGGTGAAAGATGCACAACATTATTTGTGTCTGATCGTTGTTCACCATCAAAAATTAGATCTGATTCTTTTGTTCTTTCCCGGGGAATATCTATTACCTCGCTCCCTGAAATGATGCCAAGATGTTATCACTCCATCGGATCGCCGAAGGTTGAGAAGGAGACCAGCAAAGGTAACCACAGACCACTTTGACCTAGTAGCTATCCCTACTAGGCTGAGAGGGCTCTCTCAATGAGATTCACAACCAAAGTGACTAGATCATGGAGATTTTAGGCTAGATATTTTGATTAGGGTTTGGTTGATTTGGATTTTTGTGCTGGATGAAAAACGACATTTAGAGCTAGGATAGAAAACTCTGGTAGGGTTACAAGAGAAAAAATTGCAGGGGAATAAAGGGGAAAGATAGGCAAGATTGAATGATCCTTTAGGTTGCATGTTTATGGTAGGATGAAAAGAGATTTCAGGAACAAGCATATAAGTATGAATTCATTCCTTAAGAAGAAATTAAAAACAACATCGTCATCTCATCAAAGCATGGCATGTGTTCCTCATGAATCCTACTTAAATAAATGTAAAGATAATGAGTGAAAGCAATAGATATGTAATGGAAAGAGAGATAATTAAATGGAGTGACTTACAATAGACAAACATAGTCATATAATCTCACCACATGAATCCTTAAATTTAAGCTACAACTTTTCTCTGTATTCACTGTATTACTTTGTCAAACTGAAATGCACTAGTTCAATGTCCAATGTTCCAACCCTGGGAAATGATTAAAAAATGCCTCATATAGATACTGAGGTTGAAATCCTCCCTTGGATGTTGAATTTTCCAACAATAAAGTCAAATTCATGCACCTATCTAAAGTTAGCTACACCTTAGGGAGGTTGCACAACAAATTCCTCCTTTATCTAACCACTAGAGACATATAATCAAAGAAATAAATGGAGGATAAGACACCTATTTACCTATATATTTACCATTTACATTTAGAATTTTAATTTTACATTCATATTTTCACTTTTACAAAATTCAAACTAGGAATTTCCAAAAATCACACAGTGAAATTTGTAATTAAAAACTCATAAATTCTCAAATGCGCAACGCCAACTTGGAGGCTACTTTTGGACACCTTCCTGAAGTCAAAATGGAAATATGAGAGAATGGAAAATTAGCCCTACCTGTCTAGTTTCCAGAAAACTTTTAATTTTGTAAAATTAACCATGGGAAATCCTTCAAAACTCATTCTCCCAAGGTGTCTCTAGATGCACAGTGCATGTCAAAAAGAGGGGAAGAATGCTAAGTTTTGACCCCTTTTTCCCACTTTTCTCAAAATCCGCGCCCTCTATGGAAAATATGAGGAAATGGGTTTTGAGAAGAGGGCATAATATTTCCAAAAATGAAAACCACTTTTCATTTGGTTCCCCAAGGAAAAATCACAGCGCCAAGGCGCTCCGCATCGAGCCTTAGTGAATTTTCTGAATTGTGCCATTTTTCACCAATTTTGACCCAAAAAAAAATTGCCCCAAATCTCCCTGAAATTGGTCCAGAGGTGATGGATGAGGTGTATTATGCAACCATTGAGGCATCAAAAAGAAAATCAAGCTTTCCCTTCTCCTCTTGGCTGATTATGGTTTTCTTAAGCTTGTCTTGGGTTTGCTTGAGTTTGTCTTGCAATTGCTTGAGTTTGATGTGTGCAATTTGATTTCTTGTTTGATAACAGGAAGCCATGCACTTTTGGACATTTTTGTCCCTGTTTTCATTGTCCAAGAGATTTTCTAATTGAGTGTTGACCTTCTCAAGCCAAAACTCCTTGTCCTCATTTATCTCTTTGGCCATCCTCTCTTCAAAATTGAGCTCCTCATCCATAGGGTTTTTCTCTTTCTCTTTCTGCAGTGCCTTCTTGAGACCCATGGTTCTTGGCCTCTTCCTCTTCACTTGTTTTTCATGCTCATCATGCTTAGCCACTATTTTTCCCTTCTCATGTTTATTTGGCTCAAACAATCTTTTCTCCAAAATCAACTGATTTGTCTTAAATTGACTATTCTCCTGCTTGAGAAATGAAATGATGAATTGAGCCCTTGCTAAGTTGTCTTGGAGATATTTGATATGAGCATCCTTGTATTTGATTTTTCTCTACAAGTTTTCCTGGTCATCGTGGTCCTCCAAATCAACCAAGTCAATATCACGTTCCTCCTCATCAAGCATGGATGTATCATGCAATGCTAATGGTGATCTCAGTAGTGAAATAGGCTTGGCCCCTTCCTCTTTTTAAGGAGAAAACATAAGCCTCCTGCCTCTCTGATAGGTGAGAGTAACCTTAGGCCTAGGCCTCTTTGAAACCTCAACAATTTTGCTTGATGATCCCACCTCCATGGGCTGTGTTGACATGACAGGTGATATGTTTTGTTGCTAAGCTGGTGTAGTGATCATGTGCATCTACAACGTGTTGGGGCCCTTGTTTTGTTTAAGTTTTGAATTTTCAGCCAAGACACTTTTGAACTTGGACTCTTTTTGAGTTGCGGAGGAAATACACATAGCTAACGCGACCGCACCGCGCGACCAGGAGTTGCGGAGCTACCAGGGCGGTGCGGAAGCACTTGATGGCGGAGATGAACGGAGATAAGTACGGATGAAAAGGGAATGCGACGAGAAACGAAGTAGAACATGCGGACATCGAGGAAGAAGTCGGGAAAAGCCGGAGGCAAAGACGCGGAGAAGCCGCCGGTCGCGACGAGCGGGTGAATATAAGGCGATCACCCGGCTGAAGGAGAGAGGGTGCTGGTTGATCGGGCTGCTGTTCCCCTTCATTGTTGAGGGGATGATTCAGTGCGGAAACGTAGCGAGAATCGGACACCATTCTCTCCATTGGTTCCTACTCTCTATGTTCGTCTTCTCTGTTCTTAGATCCATCTGTATCTGATTTATGAGTTATCAGAGAAGGAAGCTATGTAATCATGTAATTGGCTGAAGAATAATATAAAGAAGGATTGCTGTCTCTATGTTTTGGGTTATGGGTTATGATGTGTTTACACTACTTTAAAATTTTTAAGTTGCGACTGTCTGAATACTTGATTAGTGATCTTGCATCAACATTCTGGTATATGTAATGGATTCTCTTTCTTTCTGTGGTTGCGAGTTTATTCCTCACCTGTGATCCCATCCCCTTTCTCATGTTGTCGCGGCACGCCTCGGGTGAGACGCTCTGCTCTCCCAGAGCAGGGTGAAAATGCCGGCGTGTTACTAGACTACACCGGACCCCTTGTTGGCCACAACCCTTTGAACCTGGGTCTTGCCTGCGAGACCTGATTTTTCGCCAACAAATGGTTCCGTTGCCGGGACCTGCATGTTCTGAGGGGATCTAGATCATGGTCTCGAGGATCTTTGAAGGAGCAATACGGCGATGGTGGGATGATCATCTTGACCATTTTATTACTCTGCAGGCGGAGCTGATTAAGAAAAAGGAGGCGGCGGTCAGGGAGCTTGTTCTTTTCTCTGACTCAGCTAGCGATACGTACGAAATTTTCTGGGGAAGGTTTCCCACGGATCTTTACAACTGGTTACGGAGGTTACGAACGAAGGCGGCCCAAGAAGTCTTGCGGAAGATAAACCGCAGGTGGGCACACGAAGATCTGGTAGCGCTGCACCGGGTAGATACTGAACTAACCCGCGCAGTGGATTTTTGGGTAAAGACCACGTTGGAAGGATACGTTGTGGAGTTTGCCGCTGAGTGCTACCAATCTTTTTCGAAGGCTGAGGCTGTGTTTCACTCAGGGCTGAGGGGAAAACTGTTGAAGGAGATTCCGCTGTGGATCAAAGCCCTAATGGTGGACGAAGGGTTGATTGAATTCCACAAAACGAGTATGGAAGCGTAAACCACCCGTACTGGGGGAAGGATTGAGGGGACCGATGCTGTGTAGACTGTAGGGGTAGGGAACGGGGGATGGACGTTGAGGCCGCATGCAAGTTGCGGGAGTCACGTGCACATCGGCGGGCACAGATCGCCGATAGGTGGCGAAGAAGGGTAATGAGAGATTTGAAGAGAAGGGAGATCGAGAGGAGAAATCAGAAGGAGGCGCCTCGGAAGACGAGAACCATGGGTTTGAATACCCGGACAGGAGACGGGACGGCAGCAGACGTACAGTGGGTGCATGGGAGCCCAACGACGCGAGAAAGAGAAGTACCGACTAGCAAGGATAACGAAAAGCTTCAGCTCGAAGAAAGTTCCGATGACGAATGGCACGACGTGATGCAGCAGATGTTTCAGGATCAGACGGCACCCACCCCTCCAGGTAGCCCTACGTCCCACCTTCCGCATGGCCAGGATCCCGACCTTCCCCTGGTACTTTATCAACCTTTAAGAAATATTTTTGTTCAGTTGCAAGCATTAAGTCAGTTATTTAGTAGTTCAGTGGCGTCGGTAACGCCCAGTAGCAGCAGCGTTACTAGTAGTAGTATTTTCCCCAGTGGGACCGTTACACAACCAGGACCCGAAGGATTTATCCTGGTTAATTCTCCGCCAGTATACATGGCTGGATCCTTCACCCGGTACCCAGAGTTCTCTGGTCGGGGGAATGACGACGTAGAACAACACTGGTATCTGTGCGAAGCTATCTGGAGAGCTCGACAGACACCGGATGCAGGGAAGTTGATAGAGTTTCAAACCACGCTCAGAGAGAGAGCTCTGCGTTGGTTCATCAAGTGGTCCAAGGCGCACCCTAACCCTGTAATTGCGGACGTGAAGCGGGATTTTGTCCGCGAATTCAAGCTTCCCCAGACAGACCAGCAGGGCCTGTCCGAGCTGTGGGAAATTAAGCAGAAGGAAGGAGAAACCGCGTGGGAGTTAATGCGGCAATTCAAGGATGCGATCGGGAAACTGAGCTACCCGATCGATCCAAACCACCAAAGGGATTGGTTCATCAAGGCTCTGCTCCCCTTGACACGAACCCCTCTCACTCAGCAGAAGATTGATAATCTGCAGGATGCTTTGGAGCAGGCCATGAAGATTGAAGCCATGGCGGGATACCCCCAGGAATACAGGGGGGGGCTGGCTCCGCAAGACCCTTCGCTGATAGGGTTGCAACACCAGATCTCTAGTTTGATGGAAAAGCTCAAGGAAATTCAGCCAGCAAGACTGGCGCGACCGAATGTTTGGTGTACTCATTGCCTGGTCGAGGGGCACGTCGCAACCGAATGTCCTCGGTTGCGCGGCGCGGGAGTTGGACCCTCAGTTGCGGCTATCCAGGGGGGGCCACCACCAGGGGGTGGCACGGCAATGAACCCGCAGGGGGTATACCAGACGCAATAGGCCTTTGCGGGGTTTCCACCGCAACCGGGGTCCTCCACCCCAGAATACTGCGAAATTTTCCGAACGATAGGGCATCCTCCTCGGATGTGCCCGATATTACAGAAGTACTCCACGGTGCCGAATAATGTATACTGCGAATTCTGTGTGTCCACGACGCACAACACGGAGCAGTGCAGGGCGCTAGACGCACTTGCGGATCGACTGGATCGGCCCTCATACCGGGTCAACGAGGCTGCGAGGGGAAGAGGTGGCGGCATGCGGGGAGGCCGAACAGGAGGACGCGGGCTGGTAAAATGCTACAACTGTGACCATGAGAGTCATGTGGCTCGAGAATGTCCCCTTCCGCGACGACCCTGGTGCTCCCAATGCCGGGTCAACGCCCACGCCACTGAAGACTGCCCAGAACTCATCAAAAAGTGGGAAGAGCGGGCGCGGCAGAGGGCCACGAATCTGATAGGCTCAGAACCGCGAGGGGTCGCAACCCCTGACATGCAGAATGTTGCGATAATAACTAGAGGCGGAAAGAAGACTGGTGAGGATGCCCACGAGAAGGAGCCAGTACGAGTGGTGCGGCCGGCATCCCCAAAGAAGTTGATTCGGCCCGAGGTGCAGAAGAAGTACTTTCAGGAGGCGGTTGAGGCATTCGCCCAGCTGCGAAAAGAAGGAGGGCTGGAGGAGCCCCAGCTGCCGGAAACCGGTGATCAGAACGCCGCAGATGCTGTAGTTGCGGATTGGCTCCGGCTGTTTCTCAGGATTGTTGATGACACCGTGCTACGGCAGCAGCTCAGACAGGTGTTGGACGGAGCGCTGCAGGGGCGCGCAGAACCCAGAAACTTGGTAGACACTACGCCTCAATACGTGCAACGTGTCAAGCGGAACAAGCAACGAACGGGCAAAGAATTTCGACTTAACACACAGATCGCAGGATTCCAAATCAGCGACACGATGTTGGACCTGGGGTCCGACGTCAACATATTGCCACGAAAGACATGGGAGGCTCTTGGCAAGCCCCGGCTCGCCTATTCCCCAATCCAACTCAGGATGGCGAACCAGTACTGTATTTTGCCAATCGGCCGACTCGAGGGTGTCGAGGTTGACGTTGCGGGCGTGAAGACATACACCGACTTCGAAGTTATTGATATCATGGGCGATAAGGACCCCTATCCTGCTTTACTTGGCATTGATTGGGCTTTTGAGAATTATGCGATCATCGACCTCAAGAAGGAGCTGATGATTTTTGAGGATGGGGAGGTAAGGGTCACTCAGCCTCTCGACCCGTATCAGGGTCCGCAATACACAGAACCGGTAGACAGTCGGGAGGATGCTCGGATGATGGACCACCTCTATCAGATGACCGCCGGGAGGCGGGACGATTACATCAACCCGACCGCAACAGGATCTATCAGTTGGCGGAGTGTGCAGAGCTCGGAACTCGGATCCGAGCTTGCGTGGGAAGACTGGCAGCAAGGGGGATACGAGACCACCACGTGGCGATGTGCCGCCATCGCGCAGGTCCGGTGGGTGGGGACCGAGATCCGCGGGTACCCCACATTGTCAAACATGCAAGCAGTGAATACTTTTATCCTCAAGGTGGAAGACCGGGTCCCAGAGGAATGCCGGATACCCCTGTTGGATGTGGCTTTGAAGTCAACATCGGGACGATGGTGGAACAATCACTGCAACACTCTGTTGCGATGGGAGCTGGTGGCTGATGCACTACGGGCACGCTTCAAAGAGGATGAAGGGCCTTGCATTATACTCAAACACCATGGAGCTTCAGACCCGCGACAGCACTTGCGGGCGTGCGAGGAACAGTGGCGCAGCGCCAGGTACCCTGAGGAATTGTGGGTCCACAGATTTATCCACTCCCTGGGTACAATCCCCCAGGCCTGGTATCTAGAGGAAGAGCGGAAACGAGGGACCCGCTCTTGGCAAGTAGTTGCGGAAAAGTTCGTCCAGAGCTTCTCATTCGAAGGGGAGACGGCGCAGGAATCTCAGGCCCTACAAGCCATCAAGGAGGTTCTGTTTTTCCGCCATCCCGAGCCCAATGAGGGCCCGGTGGCGTCACGCTCAGGGGTCAAGGGCGAATTGGTTTGCCAACGGGTTGACGGCGAAACAGGGGACGACAGTTTGGAGGACCTGAGGCATCTCTACTTCGACGAGAAGGAGGGCGAGCGGAGTGTCCGTGACGAGCCGACGACAGAAGGAGTCCATTTGCAGCCCCTAAAGACAAAGAAGCTGAACATAGGAACGGAGGAGAAACCGAAACTGGCAACGGTGGGAGATTACTGGGACGCGGAGACGACCAGAGAAATCTTCAGCCTCCTTCGGGAGTATGAAGATCTATTCCCGTCTTCAGTTGCGGACCTGAAGGGATCAAAGGGGATTTGGGCGAGATGCGCATCACACTGAAACCAGGAGCCCGGCCAGTGAAGCATCGACCTTACCGGTTGAACCCACGTATCAAAGAGAAGGTCAAGATGGAGATCGACAAGATGCTGGCTGCGGGACTCATCTTTCCGGTAGAGGAACCTGAGTGGGTAAGTCCCATTGTCATCCAGAACAAGAAGGACAAAGCCGAAATCCGTGTCTGCGTGGATTATCGGAGTTTGAATAATGCTTGCATTCATGATCCGTTTCCCACTCCATTCAGCGACGAAGTTCTAGATCACGTCGCGGGAAACGAAGCTTATTCCTTTACTGATGGGTTTTCGGGCTACCATCAAGTGCGCATCGCCGAGGAAGACAAAGCGAAGACAACATTCACGACTGAGTGGGGATCATTCGCATACCACGTCATGCCGTTTGGTCTGAAGAACGCACCGGCCGTGTTTTCCCGGATTGTCATTGCTGCTTTCCGGGAGTACATTCACAAGTTCCTGGAAGTCTATATGGATGATTGGACCGTTTACAGCCTGCTGAAGAAACACGCCTCCTTGTTGCGTGTTATGTTCGATCGGTGTCGCCAGCTGTAGATTTCCCTGAACTTGAAGAAATGTATTTTTGCAGTACCATTCGGCACACTCTTGGGTCACGTGGTGTGTAAGCAAGGGGTCTGCGTTGATCCCGCCAAGGTCGTGGTTATTGTCCACATGGAGGCCCCCGAGAAAGTGAAGCAGTTGCGGGCCCTGCTAGGGCACACAGGATATTACAGGCGGTTCATCCGCAACTACGCCAAAATCACTGCCCCTCTGGAGAAACTGTTGCGGAAGTCCGAAGCATTTGAATGGACAGCGGAGTGCAGGACGGCACTCGACACATTGAAGGAGAAACTGGCGACGGCTCCAATACTGGTCCATCCGAATTGGGATAAGCAGTTCCATGTGCACATTGACGCGTCCGGGATTGCACTTGGCACGGTACTGGCGCAACCCGGGGAAACGACAGTTGACCACCCGGTATACTTCGCCAGCCGACGGTTATCCAATGCGGAGAAGAATTACACCACGACCGAGCGGGAGGCGTTGGCGATGGTGTACTCTCTCCAAAAGTTCCGCCACTACCTTCTGGGCGGTAAGTTTACATTTTTCACGGACCATTCGGCATTAAAATATCTGGTCAATAAGCCTGTGTTGGAAGGAAGGATCTGCCGATGGCTTCTACTCTTTCAGGAGTTTACGTTCGATGTAATTGTCAAACCGGGCCGGCTGAATGTTGGGCCCGACCATTTATCCAGATTGGAGTCGGGGGAAAACGATGGTCCGTTAGATGATCAGCTTCCGGATGCTGATCTATTTCGAGTTGAAGCGGTCCCAGACTACCTGGCCGACATTGCCACGTATCTGACCACGGGACAGTGCCCCGAGGGCTACACGCCGCTTCAGAAACGCCACTTGGTTGTCCGGGCGGCCGATTATCAATTGATCGCAGGGAAGCTGTACAAGCTGGGCCTGGATGAGGTGTTGCGCAGGTGTGTTCTTGACCATGAGCGGGAAGCAGTGATGTGGGAATGTCACAACGGTGTTGTGGGAGGACACGTAGGGGCTAAACCCACCGCAAGAAAGGTACTTCAAGCTGGCCTATGGTGGCCAACGGTGCATACAGACTGTAAGGCCTATGTGAAGCGTTGCGATATTTGTCAGAGGACGGGACGGCCTTCACACCGGGATGAGCTTCCGCTACACCCCGTGCATGTGTTGCGGCCATTTGAGAAGTGGGCTGTCGATTTTGTAGGGCCCATTGCACCAATCGCTCGCCATTCCAAAGCTCGGTACATCATTACAGCGACTGATTATCTCACATGATGGGCTGAAGCCGCAGCGGTACGCGACTGCTCCGCTGAGACCGCTACTCGATTCATCTTTGAGCACATCATCAGCCGTTTTGGCTGCCCCCGAAGCTTGACCAGTGATCAAGGCACGCATTTCATTAACGCCACGGTCAAGTCGCTACTGGAGACATTTATGATACAGCATCATAAGAGCAGTCCATACCACCCGCAGGCCAATGGCACGGTGGAAGCCTTCAATAAGATTCTGGAAAAGGGCTTGACAAAGATTTGCAATGCTCAGCGGGATGATTGGGATGAGCGGATACCAGCGACATTATGGGCTTACCGTACCACGGTAAAACGTTTGACAAACCAGACGCCATTCCAGCTGGTGTACGGCCGGGAAGCTGTGATTCCCGCCGAGTTCACCGTCCCCAGCCTTTTGATCGCAACGTCCGTTCACTTCTCCGAGGATGCGTCACTGCAGGAACGACTCCACGAGCTACAGGAGCTGGATGAGGCTCGGTTTCTTGCGGAATTCCACCAGAAGGTTCAGAAGGCCAGACAGAAAGCATGGCACGACCGCCACATCAAGACTAAAGCTTTTCAGGTCGGCGGCAAAGTTCTCTTGTACGACAGCCGGTTCCAGAAGTTTCCAGGCAAGCTCCAGATGCATTGGCTAGGACCGTACTTTGTTATCGAGATCCGCGACTCAGGAGCCGTTCGATTGGCACAATTGGACGGCTCAGTTCTTCCAGGATGGGTGAATGGCGCACGCCTGAAGCCCTACCAGGAGTAGGTACCTTCTCCCTTTCCATCAATAACTCTCGCAACCGAGAGCATCCGTAGAGTAGCGTAGTTGAATAACTCTCCCGCAACCGGGATGAGCATAGTTAGTCGTTTCCATTTCTTTGCAGTCAGTCAAATAAACCGTCAGTTGCGGCATCCATACCGCAACCGACCATGGTCGGAGCGGGCCAGTCTAGCGTGTCGCAACGCCAGTCCAGCGTGGCGGCGCGCCAACCCAGTAGGACGCCGCTCCCAGTCCAGCGTGTCCTGCACGAAGGATCTGTCCTCGTGCCAGCGTCAGTCCAGGTCATAACCGTCAGTCCTTTTGTCAGTCCGTAGGATAGCTCATATTTTGGTCATAAACTCCCTTAATGGATAGTAATCATACCGTAATCATTTCCCATCAGTCGCAGTTCTCTCCGCCGTCGGGTCCGCCCATCTCCCAATGACGCCATCAGCAACTGTCAGATTACACACAGGCCTGCGATTGATCGCACGATTATCGCAGGCAAGAATGATAGCAAGAATTAATTGCCGTTATGGAGTCTCATCAACCCCGCGCGTGCCAGCAGATGGCCCAATTTGCATGAAGGCTATCGGCGCCGGGATGACGGACCAATTCAGTTTGGAAGTTTCAGCGACTCCGGAGCACTCGCAGTACCAGAGCACTCAACACTTAGCAGGAAATCACAGACGAGTTGTCCAGGTCTATCAGAGGCGCGCCAAGATGCCGAGAGCTGTTCTCTCCGTGCCTGAACCAGCAATTGATCGTAGAATTCACCGGCTTGAATCACTGGTCGGCAAGTACGACAATACACCCTGCATGGACGCTAACTTGTCCGACCCGGCGGAGTTTCCCCATCTGCATTGGCAGACATTCATGGAACACCATTATACACCAGGGAGCAGCTCTGACAGTCGAATGAAGGACGAATTTCGGGGTCTCCAGCAGTCGACGTTGATGAATTTGCGCAGTCTTCCTGTCTTCGGCACCACCGGACCAGTGCTGCAATGCACCCGGTTCCTCCTCAGTCGGGTGCAGAACGGGTCCCTATGGTTGAACGAGGAAATTCCAATACATGCAGCGGACATTGGTCGACTTACGGGGCTCTGCCAGACTGGTGCAGATGTTTCCTCTGCGGGGCAGACTGCCTCCAAGCGCGCCCGGAAATCAGCTGAGGCGGACCTCTACACAAAATATGGTACTCGCCGGGGTGGCAAAGGTGCCAAGATAGATCTGATCAATGTACCAGCAATCCGGTTTGCTTGCTACTTGATAGCTAGCAAGACCATGCGCCATTACACCAAGGGTGAGTGCACGTTGGACACCATTTCTATTGCAGAGCACTGCGTCAAGGGAGCCCGCTTGAATTGGAGTGCGTTTTTATTGAAGGAACTCTTCGCGGCCTGCGAAGACAATTACAGACGGACCACCAGTTTTATCTATGGGTACTTGCTCCTCGCATTCGCCATGTGGAAATGGCATGTTCCTCCGATACGGACACCGGCGGAGCTCACCGGGAGTCAACCGTTCGCAATGCGATATTCTCCCTGGCAAGTGTCCACGGCCCCCAGCACCAAGCAGGTGAACGCGGAGGCGTTCCGCGAATGGTATGGAAGGATGATTGGTGTGGTCGCTTCTCAGCAACGGGTACCCCGGAACCTGCTGGATGAATATAGCGAACAAGTGTGGTTTGGCGTCAGCCATAACCACACTTTCATCCGGTCGGCTTGTGTCCCACACCACACGTTTCATATGGCGCCCTTGTGCTTCCAGTTGACTGATAATGTCTTCCACAGAGAGGTTTCTACATGGCCAGGGGTCGTCCAGCACTCTCGGGATGGAGTCATCCGATACAACTTTGATGGGATGCGGGCTGCACAGCAGCCTACCGCGACCAGTGCCGGGGAGTCTTCCCAAGTTGCGGTGGCGACGACCACAGACGCAGCGGGGACCACAGACACAGCGACCCTGCCCGAAGAGCTGGTCCCCGTCGTGGAGCATTTTAACGACCAGGCTCGGAGACTCAACGTGGTCACCCAGGTTGTTTCTAGTGGCACTCCTATCTTTCCTTCTTTTAATTAATTTCGGCTTAATCGGTCACTTGGTCTCTCCACCACCGCTTCCCTCACTCCCCCATTCCCACGCCCCTGTTCACTTCTGCCACCCCCATCATCACGACAATGGGCGAACCGGGCCCCGAACCCGATTCCTCGGGGCCACCTCCGTCCAAAAGGGCCCGCACCACAGATCCTGTGGTGGACCTTACGGAGGATGATCCACCAGTCACGCCGCCCACAGCTACCCTGATTCCGGAGGAACCGCTGATTGATCCAGCGGATTTCCTCAACCTTCGTTTCCCTCCCACCTCGTTCCATCCATCCACCGCCCCCTCCACCAGCAGACCACATGGCACTTCCCCCAATCTGTCCACTTCATCAGCCACCTGTGTCCGATTCGTTGATCCGGGAACTCTTCGGCGATGACCACGGGGCGGAGGTCACCTCCAGTACTGCAACTGTAGTACCACCTGTTGACCCCGTGGCCACATCCCGGGATCCCCTTGCCACTATATTTGTTCAGCCAGCCAGAGTTGGGGTTGATTCAACCGCCCCGTCCACAGAGCCAACCACGCAGCAGGACCAGCCAGAGCCTGATATGGCCACTTCGGTGCAACAGCAGACGCCGGTCCACCTTTCAGAGCCTTCAGACAGAGCAGCGGCCATGGGCCAATCTTCACAAGAACAGACGCCCGAGCAGGGTGCCCCGAGCACAACGAATGCAGAACAACTGAGTCCAGCACAGTTATATCTGCTCATTCGGCGGGCGGCTTTCAAGGCCGAGCAGATTCATACGGAGCTTCAGCGGCGATGCACCGAGCAGCGGAACCAAATCACGGCGCTTACTGAACAGCGCAATCAGCTGCTGCAGGAGAAGGCCTACCTCCAGGAACAGGCCAACATTGTTAATCAGGCGCTCTCCAGCGTATGGCCGGAGGCACGGGCTCACAATGCCCCCCTTCCTGCTCGCATAGAAGAAGACATCATCGCTTTACAGGCTCGCCAGCTCGGAGACGTTTTCACCACCATTTGCCGAGAGAACCAGGAGTTACAGGCGGCGTTAGCTGCACGGCCTACCCTACCAGATCCACCCACTGATTATTCCGGACAGGTAACTGCCAAACAGGCACAGGCAGTCAATCTACAAGAAACTCTCCATTCCATGACAGCAGCGGCTTCGGCCCTTTTACGCAGCTTACAGGAGTGCTCCCTCGCACTGACAGTCAAAACGCAGCCCATTGCTGCTCAACTGCAACAACTCGCCACCCAAATTCGGGCGACCACGGACCAGGCCAGATTAGACCAGCTCTACGCTCAGACGGACGAGCTGGAACTTCAAATGCAGATGACCGAGGCCGCATCAGCAGCAACTAAGCACACTCTCCGGGAGATGCGGCCACCCCTTCGCACCCATGCCGAGGCAATGCATCAGCTGGATGCCACTGCCGAGTCCCAACTCGCCACACTGTTCGGGGATGCCCCGACGCCCATCGACGAAGCTGCAGCCAACCGAATTGTTCAAGATGCTGACCTGCTTATGCAGGAATGGCAGCAAGCGGTGGCAACTTTCACAGAGCTTCGAGATTCAGCACTCCGCCGGGTCCCGGAGTTGGGGCCCTTGTTTGAAACAGCAGGTGGCGGAGCACAACAGGAAAGGGCAGCAGAAGAAGGAGCAGCAGAGCAGGGCACAGAGGCCGGCGAAGGTATGGAGGTAGAGACTGTCATTTGCGATTGACTCGCGGACGAGTCAAAGGATTGTGGTTGGGGCCTGTTGGGGCCCTTGTTTTGGTTAAGTTTTGAATTTTCAGCCAAGACACTTTTGAACTTGGACTCTTTTTGAGTTGCGGAGGAAATACACATAGCTAACGCGACCGCACCGCGCGACCAGGAGTTGCGGAGCTACCAAGGCGGTGCGGAAGCACTTGATAACTGGAGATGGAACAGAGATAAAGTACAGATGAAAGAGATACAGCAGAAAATAGGAAGTAGAACATGCAGACATCAGAAGAGAAGTCGGGAAAAGCCATAGCAAAGACGCAGAGAAGCCGCCAGTCGCGACGAGCGGGTGAATAAAAGGCGATCACCCGGCTGAAGAAGAGAGGAAGGAGGTTAGTACATCGGCTGCGGTAGGGTGTTGACTTGTTGAGGGATGATTGCATGCGGAAGCGACCGGAGAATGAGCTTTGTTCTCTCACTTGGTTCCTACTTTCTATGTTCGACCTTGAAAAACACGTTCTTAGACATACGTATAAATTGCCAGGTTATCGGAGAAGGAAGCTATGTAATCATGTAATTGAGTGAAGAATAATATAAAGAAGGATTGCTGTCTCTATGTTTTGGGTTATGGGTTATGATGTGTTTACACTACTTTAAAATTTTTAAGTTGCGACTGTCTGAATACTTGATTAGTGATCTTGCATCAACATTCTGGTATATGTAATGGATTCTCTTTCTTTCTGTGGTTGCGAGTTTATTCCTCACCTGTGATCCCATCCCCTTTCTCATGTTGTCGCGGCACGCCTCGGGTGAGACGCTCTGCTCTCCCAGAGCAGGGTGAAAATGCCGGTGTGTTACTAGACTACACCGGACCCCTTGTTGGCCACAACCCTTTGAACCTGGGTCTTGCCCGCGAGACCTGACTTTTCGCCAACACAACGCTATCTCAATGAATGCATCCCATGTCATGTTCTTCTCTACCAACTGATGGAGAACTATAACTTTCACCAACTTATGGTGAAAGAGGCTAGGGTAATGATCCGTGTTCATGAATTGCACCTTTTCTGCCATCTTTATCACACTCCTATACAAGAAATTGCATAAGTTTAAGGACTTCACTACTGTGAAGTGCATGAGAAATATAATATGATATCAGTAAAATCTGGAAAACCTACCCTCACATGTGAATAATTTCATCACAACATTTATCAATGGTGCATACCTCTCCAACAAGTATCTAAATGGAAGAATGTGGGTATGAGTCTCTTTGTGCTGTGATTTTATGAAGGCTTTGTATTTCTCAAGGTCAAGGTTCATGCCTTTGAACCAATACTCCCCATGGTTAGGTATCCCTCTGGCAAGAGAGATGTCATTAACTAAAGATGTGAACTCAATACCTACAATGGTGGCTTTTTCTCCCTTCAAGTTGGTGGCAAACAAATATGTCAGCTCCTCATGGTAACCTACCTCCTCCACCCTTTGAAAAAACCATAGGCAATTGACATATTCAAAGAGGGTGAGGAGATGATTTCATTGCAGTTTGAGGGCTCATACCTTAGTATCTTTCCCCCTTTATGTTTTCTCCTCTTCTCTGATGGCAAGGAATCTCGTTCCATAGTTGAAACCCTATATGATGGAGAGGGGAAAAACAAGGAAAAGTGTGTGAAGAGAATGAAATGATGGAGTTAGGGAAGGGAGATGGGGGTAGAAAATTTTAAGGAGAGGGGCAGGGATCTTAGGAATTCTCAGGGAGTGATATGAAGGAAAATGAGTGAGTGGACTAAGCTAGGAAATTGAAACACAATCCTAGCTAGGAAAATGGCCCAATTTGGTAGAATAGGGCTAGGGTTTGTAGGGAGATGTTGTAAAAATGATGGGAAATGATTTGTGAGGTATGGAAATGGCGTATAACTAACCAACAGAGGTGTAGGGATAGTAATACTAGGGTTTCACAACATCATTTGATCATTTGACAACCAAAAGAATGAAATTTGTATAAAACCCTAGGGAACTTATCAATTTATCATTACTTGGTTTTCCATGGAAGAGAGGGCATGAAGATGAGTATACTTACTTGTTGCAATGCTTTAGAGAGTGAAAAACCCTGAGTGGAAGCTGAAAATTTGAATTTTGATGATTTTTGAGCAAAATTGGGAAAATTTTCCCCCTGCGTAGTGTAGTTCATAGATGTGCAATGTAGTTCAAGGATACACAACACCTCCTCTAGATGCGCAACACAGTTCAAGGATGCGCATCACCTTCAATTTTTTGCCTCTTGGAGCTGAAAAACACTTTTTTCTTACCAAATGGAGATGAGCTCAATGATGAAGGGAAAAAGGAGTGCAAATGAAATGTGTTTGTGACTTTTTGGCCCTTTTATAAGCACGGAATAACTTTTTTTGAGTGATAATGGGCCCCACAAGACTTTTTGTAGCATGACTCTCTTTTTCCTTTTTGACTTCACAACCGTGGACATTTTGTAATCTGAAATTTTCAATCTTCCTTGGAACATTGAACTAAAACTTTAGAAATTTGATGTACTTATTACATATGGAAACATAAAATTACATTTAAAAATCAAAATTTATTAAAAAAACTTGCTTTATTACCACTCTTCCAATTTCCCAGATTTTATGCATGAAATAGTAGTTTGGTGACATTTAAACCCTAATGACCTAATGGAGACTCTGAACTGAATGAGATCATGGTGGTGATGAATAAAATGATGATGGTAATCTTTGAATGATGATAGACTTGGCTTATTTAATGACATGGACCAACAATTTAAAATTTTGGAAGGAGTGGAAAATAGTCCTAAACTTAATGCCTGGTGACCAAATTTTTGCTTGAAGACCTAGTGAAATGACAAAAAATTGATTATGGGGCCCTAACAAGACATGATAAGAATCCATTTGATCACTGCTGACAAGATGCAAAGATTAACACTAACACTACAAAGCTCTGCCAAGGAAGAAAATACATAAATCCATAATCCACTGTCCCTCTGGATGTAGAAACCTAGTTCTAGCATCCCCCTATATTGTCTCAAGTGAGACTTCGATCTGTGCAATCAGATCATTGCCCAAAGGGTTGGTAATAGTGGGTTTTTTTGGTTCGCGCAACCACATTTGAACTTGGGTCTAGGCCCCATCAAGCCAACAAATGGTTTCGTTGATGGTTTTGGGATCTGACTGAGGGATAGATGGATGTGCCATCTGTCTAAGAAAGAGATTCAAGATTGGGTAGAGCTAAAAGAAAACGTGTTTGGTGTACAAGAAAATAGAAATCTTCACATATCTATTGAACATTGGTTATAGAAGTATATTTATACAAATCAATACGATATATTTTTTTCTTCATTTGCGAGTTGTACGAGTGGATATCAAGACTAGCTGCGCAAACAGACCATTTTGATAATAGGCCTACTACATGGACTCCAGGGTTGATCCAACAGTTGAAGAATACAGATAATGATATCGTGAGAGTTGTTGATTACTATATTGATAGTATCCTCGTAGGGTTTATTACTAGGTTCACAATCAACACATATGTGTCCTATAGCGAAGCGGAGCGCAAATTTTTCAAAAGTATGCAAGGTAAATACCTAAATTCACTGAATTTTTGGATTAAAATTCTATTGTGTGAAAATGGTGTACTACGAATGCGCTCAGATTGATGTTCAAAGAAAGAGAACCGGGTGCTACACGAAGTGGTAAACGATTCAGAAAAAATCGGTGTACTTATGTTGAAACTAAATACAGTCTATTGTTTGGATCTGAAAGAGGGGAAAGAAAACCCTTCTACCTCAAGAAGTGTATTGCTAAGATATGAAAATAAGCAGAGCGATGCAGATATTCCCCAACATTCCACCCCTTGTCACCACCAATCGCCTTACTATTCCTCCACCTCCCCTAGTCACCATGGCCCAACCACCATAGATGCCTATATTCAGGGGATCAGATGATCCTAAACATTTTTGGTTTGCTGTAGAGGAAATATAGAGTTCGCAGAAAATTATAGATGAAAATATGAAGAAAGAGCAGTTGGTTACAACGCTGCAGGATAGATCATTGTATTGGTACATGAAATATACTAAGATGAACACAAATTCTACATTGGATGAGATGAATACCGCACTGAATGCTGAATTCAAGAAACCAAATTCGCAGTCCCAGTGTATCACAAAGATCAAAGAGATTAAGCAGCTAGTTACTAAGACTGTGTGGGAGGTAGACCAAATATTTTAGACATTTCCAAGCCAGATTAGCTTCAATATCCCAGATGAAAAACATAAAGAATGGTTCATTGTTGCATTGTTTCCTCACCTTAGATTGTCATTGTCACAACAGAAGATTGCAACCCAAGATGAAGCGCTGGAGATAGCAATGAAGCTTGAAGCTTCGTTGATAGCCAATACAAACATAGGGGTTCAACATATTCAAACATAGTTTTCAATTTTTGATATGGAGCTCCAAGATCTAAAGAAGGGAAAGGAGGTAATATTTGATATGCGGTTGGAAGTAAGGTGTATCAAGTGCAAAGTGGAGGGTCACTATAAAGATAAGTGCCCTATTTATAGAGACTATTTGGGCGCTCGGATGTCGAGTCCATTGAAGCCTGGATCGAGTGTTGGGCCAAGTGTGGGGCCTAATGTCTAGTTTAGCATATGCGAAGTGGCAGGCCAACATTCCACATACTATTTTCATCTGCTGCAAAAATATGTTAGATCATCAATGCAGTTATTCTGTAACTACTACAGTTTGGTAGGACATGATGAACAACATTGTCGAAGCTATGATCTAATGATGTAGCACAATCTTGGTGCATATAGAATTCATGTAGAAGGGCGCGAAGCCCCGGGCTTGCCAACAATGCGAGGAGGTGTCCAAGGCCAAGGGTGTTTTTGAGGAGGAGGTGATGGTCATGGACAAGGGTAGATCATATGTTACAACTACAAACAACCTAAACATTTTTCTAGGTATTTTAAAAATCTTACTGCGACTTCCTATAAGTATTGCCAAGAATTTGGTCATGAAATCGAAGATTGTCCCATTTTATTAGTTAAAATGTAGGAGAAGTGCAACCAGTAGATGACTCTGAATATACAAATGATGATTGTTGAACTACATCAAGAAAATCCAAGAGTTAACATAGTAATGCGTAGTGGTGTGCATAATGGAGAAGACAACATAGAGGGAAATAATATTGTGACACAGACATGGGTCCGAAAGGCTGAATATAAGAATTTTCGGTATAATGTATAACACGAGAAGGAGAAATTCATGGAAGAAAAGAATACATTTATGACCCCTAAATCTTTGACATCAACTGGGTAGAGACACATATTTCCGCTGAAGAACAAGTCGGCTGAGGAGAACACTGGAGTGAAGGAAACTGATCCATCTATCTTGGCATCCTTCTTGCAGATGTGTATGAAGGTAATAAGGGACCAAAAGGCCGTAGAAGGGTTACATGAGTTTATAACTAACTGCGATGGCAAGGAAGAGCCACGATTGGAACAACAGACAGTAAATAAAGTGTACAAAAATCAGAAGAGAACCGGCCGGGAGATGCGGTTGACTGCACAAATCAGAGATTATGAGATAGATCAAGTCATTATGGATCTGGGATCAGATGTCAACATTTTTCCAAAATATACATGGGAGTGGATGGGAAGGCCTAAACTGTAATGGTCACCAATTTAGCTGAGGATGGAAAATCAACAGAAGATCATTCCTATGGGGTGATTGTAGGGAATCAACTTAGATATTGATGGAGAAAGCGTGTTACTCGACTTCAAAGTTATTGAGATAGTCGATGATAGAAATCCTTATCTTGCATTGCTTGGATTTGATTGGGCTTATGACATGGATGCTATAATAAACCTAAAGAATAGGTCGATGATATTTGAAAATAATGGTACCCGATTTGTTGTGCCCTTAGATCCTTCCGAAGGTGAACGCTATACAGAGTCTGTCCAGCATGAGTATGGGGATGCCGAGATTGATCATATCTATATTATTACTATGCATGATGAAGACTGGATTAATCCCACTGTAGATGCCAGAATATGTTGGGAGCACGATAGTTCGTGTGTTTCATATTTCGATGAAGAGCTGGAGCATTGGCATAATTTATTGCATGAAGTAACTACTAAGCGATGTAACAGAGTTACCAAATCCCTACACTGTGTCAAATTGAAAGTGCATGAATTTCCTTTTTATGATGGAACATGGAATGTTGTCTTGTTTCTGGAAGAAATTGAGCAAAATGTTCCTGATGATTAGACATACGAAGCTTTGGAATTCGCATTGAGGTCCACTCCAGCCTGATGGTGGGGCACGCATAGAGAAATTTTAGGAGGATGGAAGGAGTTTTGAATATTGATAAGGCTAAGATTTGGTCACATAGACATCAAGATCATGGAGAAGTACGATGGTCAGAAATATCCTTGCGAGCATTTATCTTGTTGGACTACAACTTGGGGTCCAGAACCTCAACCAGAGTGGGTGCACATGTTCTTTCATTCCTTGGATATGATACCTCACCAGTGGTATCTTGAAACAGAGCTGCGAGATGGCACAATGGATTGGGATGAGATGATGGAAGGATTCTTGTTAACTTATATATTTGTTGATGGTTGGAAGTGTATTAATGAGGCTCTTCAAGAAGTTAAAGCAGGAGTGTTCTGAATTACCAAGGAGCCAAAGACTCTGGTACAACCTGATTGGGCTGCATAGTTGGAACAAACCCATGAATGTTACAATTTGACCACAAAGTAAGGTGAGGAGGATGCGCATGACATTTATATTCCTGATTCAGAAGGACAACATGGGGTTTCAAGGCCCGAGGTAGTGATTTCAGACGTAACACAACATGTTAGTACTCAACAAGTCAACATAGGCTTAGAGACGGAAACCAAACTTGTGAATATTGGGGACTATTTGGATGAGGAAATAGTAAGAAAGGTCACAGAACTATTGCATGAATACTAGGACATGTTCCCAATGAATTTCTCGAAATTGAAAGGCACTGTGGGTGATCTAGGAGCTATGCACATCACTTTGAATCCTGATGCGAAGCCAATAAAGCAGCGCCCATATCGGCTGAACCCAAAGTATAAGGAGAAAGTGAGGGAAGAACTAGACAAAATGCTTAGTGCTGGAATCATTGAACTAATCGAAGAGTCTGAGTGGATTAGCCTTATGGTGGTCCAAGAAAAGAAGATTAAGGGCGAGATAAGGATTTGTGTTGATCTCCGCAAGTCGAACGATGCATGTGTCCATGATCCCTTTCCGACACCATTCACAGACGAAGTATTGGAGAATGTTGGTGGGTAGGAAGCCTACTCATTTACTGATGGATTCTCAGGGTACCATCAGATCAGGATTGCACCAGAAGATAGGAATAAAACCAACTTTGCGACTGAGTGGGGGTCCTTTCAGTAGATTTTCATGCCATTTGGTTTAAAGAAAGTGCCAACTATATTTTCCAGAGTTGTTATCGCAACTTTCAAAGAATATATCCACAAGTTCTTGGAAGTATATTTCGATGAATGGAAAGTCCTCGACTTGTTAAAGAAGCATGTTTCTAGTCTGCACTTGATGTTGGATACCTTCAGGAAGTATAAGATCTCCTTAAACTTGAAGAAGTCCATCTTTTGCGTACCAAATGGTATTTTTTTGGGACATATTGTGCTCAAACAGGGATTGATGGTAGACCCTATGAAGTTTTTCGTGATTATCAATTTGGAACCTCAAACAAGTGTAAAGCAGTTAAGCATGATGCTTGGATATACAGTATATTACAGGAAGTTCATTAAGGCATACGCGCATATCACTACGCCAATGGAGAAATTATTAAAGAAAGATGTCAAGTTTTGCTGGGACGAAGATTTTCAGAAGAGCCTCGATGTACTGAAATAAAAGATGGTGACTGCACCTATTCTCATCTTCCCAGATTGGAAGAAGGAATTTCATGTACATGTCTATGCACCCAAAATAGATTTAGGAGTTGTGTTAGTGCATCTCGGGGAAGGAGATATTGATCACCCTGTAGATTTTGCAAGAAAGAAGTTTTCTAAGGGAGAGAGTAACTACTCCACCACAGAGCGTGAAGGGTTGGAAATGGTATATGCGTTGCAAAAATTTATACACTATCTATTAGGTGTGCACTAAAAAATGTTCACGGATCATTCTGCTTTGAAATACCTTGTTAATAAGCCTGTGGGGGGGGGGGGGGAGGGAATATTTGTTGATGGTTATCTTTGTTCCAAGAGTACAATTTCGAAGTAATTGTCAAGCCAAGACATTTAAATGTCGGACCAGATCACCTATCTAGGATCGAGACAGGAGAGGAAATGAAAAATCTTGAGGAAGTATTACCTGATGCGCAATTTTTCGCTGTCAATTTTGCAGATGAGAATTTACTAGATATCATTCAATTTATCTCAACAAGAATTTCA
This sequence comes from Pinus albicaulis, assembly GCA_034641835.2. Lineage (NCBI taxonomy): Eukaryota > Viridiplantae > Streptophyta > Pinopsida > Pinales > Pinaceae > Pinus > Pinus albicaulis. The sequence goes on along the minus strand of CM076577.1, from coordinate 120,296,896 downwards.
CTTGTGGAGTACACTACGTGGAAGAAGAAAGTGTTGGTCAATGTAAGGGCATAAAATTTTACTCTGATTGGAGGACATATGTATAAAATGGGGGCTGATGATATTCTGCAAAGATATGTTCTTGAGCATGAACGACACAACATACTGGTTGAAGCACATGGCAGAGTGGTTAAAGGTCATTACGTAGAAAAATCTACTGTGCAGAAGATTCTGCGAGATGGATTATGGTGGCTTACAGTATATAAAGATTCGAAGGAGTATTGTAGCACATGTGATGTTTTTCAGAGGACTGTAAGACCGTCGCAAAGAGATGAAATGGAAATGCACCCCCAAGTTACATTGCAAGATTTCAATAAATGGGCGATTGAATTTGTGGGACCAATCGATCCGCCAAGAAATAAAACGAGTGCACGATACATTATTACTGCAACTGATTACCTCACTCAGTGGGCTGAGGCGCAACCAGTGAAGAATTGTACTGCAAATACAACATCAAAGTTCATTTTCTGGCATATTGTGTCATGATTTGGATTTCTGAAAATCTTGATGAGAAACAGGGGTATGCATTTTCTGAATAGAAATATTGAAGCCTTGACTGAAAAATTCCAAGAGGGTCACCAAAAGAGCACGCCATATCACCCCCAGGAGAATGTAATGTTCCGAATTTTTCATGGAGAAAATTGGAACATTAATTTTTCCATTTTTACATAGGAGATGAATAAATGGGTAAGAGACCAATTTCATTCTTGGATAGAGAATAAAAATCCTCTTGGAATGAGGGAGGATCACTTTTCGATCTTGATTTCACACCTCCATGTGTGAAAAGGGGCTTTTTCTAGAAGGCTAGGTCAAGTTGACCAAGTCAAACTGCGCAGTAGCATGAGGTGGAGAGCACATTGTGGGCCAGCGCAGTGGGATAAGGAGGGAAGCTTCTAGAGGAAGGAAACCCTAATGAGTGGGGTCCATTTAGAGGGAGCTCACATTGTTTAAAAGGAGGGCAAGGCTACCATTGAAAATCATCTTGAGAATTATTCATCTTTGGTCCGGTGGACTTGCAGCAACATCTTGCTGGTTAGCAAGAATTGCCGAGGGAATTCATATTTAGGATTTCCTCTCCTTCTTGAGTAGCTCTTGGAGGATTGCACTCTATTCCCCATATTCAGACATTGAGGTCAAGTATCATCCATCTTCATTAGCGCAGTTCTAGGTGGAGTTTGTGCAGTGTTGCTGGGGAGGTTTTCCACAACACCATCCTTGGAAAGTTTTTTAGAGGAGGGAGCTTCCATCTCTTTGGGAGATCAGCAAAGGAGTTTTATGAGCTTATTCCACTATCTTTGGCACTAGGGCAACCACTTTCCATCATATGTAGCAAATTCCCTCTCTTAGACAGCGTTATTCTTGGAGAGCATTTGCTGTGAGGGATTAACAGACATTTGGAGGGTGAGATATTAGGTGCAAGAATTAGTCTTTCACTTTATATTTCCCATTGGAGGAGGCCATTTCAGATTGAGGATCTCATTCAGTCATTTCCTCCTATTTTTTTTATGAGTTTCTGCTGCCCAGCAACTCCAACATTATTGTATTTTCCCATTTTGTACATGTATTGTAGTCAATCCTTCTAAGGATTGTTGTACTAGTGTTTTCAGGGGTTTAGAGCTTGCTCCCCCTTATTTCTTGAGCTATCATTGCTATATCATTATATTTTCATGTTATATGTTATAGTGTCTCCTATAGACAGCACTGCCATAGCTAGGGAAAATTTATATAGCAATGTTTTATCACCTTTTGTGTACATGTCTTATTGAGGCTCTCATTGCCTAGCTTGAGTGAGTGATTCCTCAAAGCATTGTATTCTATTGCTGCTATATTGTACACTATTCAGCTATTTGCATCTTCATGTGCCCTGGCTCATTAAAATAACGTTGTGGATTGCATTGTATGTTCATACATCATTGCAACCCCATTCTTTGGGTAATTCCTGTAGGAGGAATATTACAAAATATATAGACAGAGTCTGTAGCGGGCTAGGTAGCCTCTAGATCTCATCCTTTCTATAAGGTGACATATCCAGTAAATGCCCCTATAGTCAATCTCTGGAATATATTGTGATATTTCAGAAAAAGGAATATTACAGTGGTATCAGAGCACCTTTCTTGGCTCAGCCTGTGGCTTTCAAACCCAAGAAAGAAGAAGAAGAATATGATGAAGCAGATGAGCTTAATCTCATCTATTTTCAGAGCATAGAAGAGCCTACCTAAGGAGGATATTCAGAAAGAAGAGGAAGAACCCTACACTTCCTCTTCTCATCAAGGAGACAAAGAAATAAGCAGAAGAAAAACTCCATCCTTTGGAGAAGAAAAAGAAAAAGGGGATAACCTTACCCAGCTTCTTCCTAAATCTGTACATATGATTCATGAAGAGTATGAGGAGATCCAGAGAAAGTATAGGGAATCTCCTAGAGGGTTTGGTTCAAAAGCAAACTCTAGATTGGAGGAGTGTGAGCATGTAGCTACACACCATCTTGTACAGTGCGGTCACATGCCCAGGATTGCCGGAAGAGATATGGGAAGAGAAGAAGAGGTTGTTGGGAGGGAAATACTTAGTGATTTCTTGAAGGAGTATGAGTTTCAAACTCAGAAATTCAGAGATCATCTCAGTTTTTCAGAGTTTTTCAAGGTGAAGGTGAATGAGAAAGAGAAGCAGGATAGATTTCATCTATCTACCTTTGGAGGTTTACCTGTATGTTCAGCTAAAGCTTGGGTTGAGGAGTTAGATACCTTCTTGCAGCAGCACCAAATGATAGAGGATGAAGCCATCAAAGTTGCAGCATTGCATTTGAGAGGTAAGGTTTATGCTTGGTGGATTTTTGAATCCTTTTCTTTGAGAAATGTAAACATTTCATCTTATGCAAATTTCACTAAGGCATTAGTGGGAAAATTTGATAGAAGGATTCATGAGACACACATGGTGGTTCTAAACAAGAAAACTCAGATAAAACCCTTGCACAAGAATGCAGTACCATTTCAGAAAACAATGGGGAAGGCTGAAAACTTGCACAATACTTTGCTGGAGAAGACACTTTCTTCTCACACTTTTAAGAAAAGAGGCATGGGAGTCTCTTTTTCAAAGAGGGATCAAATCATTGGGAGGTTTTCCACTCATTTTTCAGATATTGAGGGCAAAAACTCTGTTAGATCTGGAGTTGATCTAGTGCCTCATGTAGAGGAAAGAGGAGCTCTTGCTCCAAATAGAGGGATGCTTGCATCTTTGCAAGAAGGTTCCCAGGATCTCATGTGTGGAGATCAAGGCACAACTCATGTTTCATCTGTGCCATTGTTGAGGAGGTGTGTAACCATGGAGACACAAGGAGGAAGTAGGGAGAATACCCAACATCATGAGATGATGAGTACACATCCCTATTCATCTATGGAGGTTGATGCACCTAAGGAGGTGATTGGATTGCGCAGTGGAAGCATGGAGAGCTTTCTCCATTCATATATGTAGTCATATCTTGATGATGATGTCTCATTACTTTGAGACATTTTTCCAGGGACACCATTGGATCAGCAGGGGAGGATGGATGCTTCACATTTTGGGGCACCAATCATTGATTTCAGGAGGTTAGAGACCTGGAGAGAGCTTGATACAACGCTGGGAGTCTGGGGTAGACTCAAGGAGAGAGAGAGAATTCTCTCAACATTGGCATCACCAATTTCCATTTCAGATTCTGCGCTATGGAAAAAGTAGCAGGGGAAGGTTAGCAGCCTTCCAACTTGCATCTTTGGCATAGGAGATGTTGGAGAGGAGGATGACCATATGACAGATGCTCTTCATGAGAGATCATCCGTGTTTTCACTATGGAGGATAGATCCACATTGGAGCTCCCAACTGTTGGTGGAGTATTCCAAGGATCTTCTTACTTGCATGATCTTGGATGGCCAGTTGCATGAGGAGGCATATTCAATCAGAGATGGGGTCATATTTTATCATGGTAGGATCTTCTTTCCTAGAGCTTCCAAGCTCAAGGAGAATTTGCTACAAGCAACTCGGGAGAATTTCCTTTTCAGCCCCACTAGTTCTATGAGAGCATACCACACCATCATGGAGTGGTATTTTTGGATGGGCTTTGAGGAGGAGATACATCAGCATATGAGTAGATGCATGGACCAGATGGAGATGGAGGAGAGACATGACTCTTTGAGAGAGTTAGCACAGCCACCTCTTTTCACTTTGAGGATGAGAGGAGACTCCTTTATGAGCCACTCCATTTGTATGAGCAGAGAGTATCGTAAGGGTATTCATTGTTGTTTACATGATAATTCATATGATGTATGTATATGTCCCTTTACCATGCATGTACAGGATATTGCTCTGAGGAGGAGCAACCTTTCTTTTGAGCTTCATGGTATAGCTGAGGCCATAAGCATTATGGATGGCCATTCCCTAGGAGGAATTGGGGAAGAGGCATATTATGGAGGGCATAATATTTGTACATCTTACATTATTCACTTCCTCCATACTTATGAGGAGATTAGAACAACAGGCAAGTGGTTGAGAAGCCACTTATTTTATCAGTCTCCATTGTAGTTGAGGTTCAAGCTACGTTGGTTTCACTTGAGGGACCATTGTCCTTCACATTTGTTTCACATGGTAGCAATTATGATTCTCATTTTCACTCCCTATGGTTCCATTGCTGCTATCTTTACGAGGGACATGCTTGGGAGAGAGACACATTGTGTGGATGTGTCCTTTGAGGGAGGAATTCCTCACACTGTTTGCACTACATGTTATAAGGGGAACATGGGCTATGATATGGTCACCTTGATAGCACATTTGTCTCTTTATGAAGTGAGCCATATGATGGAGGAAATTCCATATGATGATGACTTCCAACTCATTATATATGGAGACACTTGGGCCAGCTTGATTTGCAGCGTTGGAGGAGAGATCTTTAGAGATATATTCTACATATTGCCTCTTGAGGGCAAGTATATTGCATCCCATGGACAACCAACACTCTACACTTATCATAAATGGAGAGATGGACAGCGTGGGGTAAGCTACATTACTTACCATGTGCAGATCTTCATCCCACCCACCTTGCCAGAGCCAAAGGTGGATGACAGCTTTCAGGGGTTGCTTGGTTGGAAGGTGACTCATTTTGCATGGAGCATAGCTTGGAGATGGAGGATCCATGTGGGAAATATAGTTCCCATTTTGTTGCAAATCCCGTTCTTCAAGGGTACCTCTAGACATAACTTTGCTATCCTCTTGAGTATTTCACCTTTACATGATGATGGCTTAATAGCTGACTTACATGCTGAGGAGGAGCATTGTGGAGATTTGATTGATGAGATGGCATCACTTTCCTTGGAGGAGATCATCATATAGGGATGCTACGGGGAGAGGAGAGGAGAATAACTCAGTCTATCCTTGCACTTGCTTGAGGACAAGCAATCTTTGAGAGGGGAGGATTGTAATGTTCCCAATTTTTCATGGAGAAAATTGGAACATTAATTTTTCCATTTTTACATAGGCGATGAATAAATGGGTAAGATACCCATTTCCTTCTTGGATAGAGAATAAAAATCCTCTTGGCATGAGTGAGGATCACTTTTGGAGCTTGATTTCACAACTCCATGTGTGAAAGGGGGTTTTTGCTAGAAGGCTATGTCAAGTTGACCAAGTCAAATTGTGCAGTAGCATGAGGTGGAGAGCACATTGTGGGCCAGCGCAGTGGGATAAGGAGGGAAGATTCTAGATGAAGGAAACCCTAATGAGTGGGGTCCATTGAGAGGGAACTCACATTGTTTAAAAGGAGGGCAAGGCTACCATTTTAAATCATCTTGAGAATTATTCATCTTTGGTCCGGTGGACTTGCAGCAACATCTTGCTGGTTAGCAAGAATTTCCGAGGTAATTCCTGTTTAGGATTTCCTCTCCTTCTTGAGCAGATCTTGGAGGATTGCACTCTATTCCCCATATTCAAACATTGAGGTCAAGTATCATCCATCTTCATCAGCGCAGTTCCAAGTGGAGTTTGTGCAATGTTGCTGGGGAGGTTTTCCACAACACCATCCTTGGAAAGTTTTTTAGAGGAGGGAGCTTCCATCTCTTTAGAAGATTAGAAAAGGAGGTTTATGAGCTTATTCCACTATCTTTGGTACCAGGCCAACCACTTGCCATCATATGCAGCATAGTCCCTGTTAAGCCCCAAAGATGTCCTTTCCCTTCACCAAATTTCACTTTATTTCCTTTGTCCCTTATCAATTACAAGATTAAATGGTCAATAGGATTGATTAAAGTAACTTTAGGAATGTATACAATGACTGAATTGCTATATTTTCATGGTTTTGTTGTTGTAGTAATTTTTTACTAGACTCAGCTACATAATGCAGCCATTCTGTAGCCAGTCGCCTATTCCGCAGCTATCTTCATGTTCTCACAGGTTACAGGTGTCACTTCAAGGAAGAATGCATATGGTTGAAATCCACAACACTCCCACATCATTTATTGCTCTCTACGAAGTCTGAGCAAGAATCTACAGGTGGTTATGCACGTGGAAGAGATCAAAACTAAGAAGCATATTCCTACCGAGACATGGACTCTACAGATGTCTCCAACAAAGTACGAGGCTTCCATAAGAGTTCTAATTTGATTTTGATTGAAAAAGACACTTGTTCCTGTTTCTTCTCAAGGGTAGTTATGTATTTCTTTTATAAGAATGACTCGAAAGACCAAGAGACGGCTAGCTAGATTGATGTTTTGTTACTAGATCTCAAAAGACCGTAATACTCTGTTTTTGAAATACTTTTCCTTTAATGAAAGAAGTACTGCTTTATTGCAAGATCTGAGGCAATATTGAGGATATTTGTATGCTAATCCGGTGGTAGAGGGCCCCTACTACCCGAGAAGCTCTGTGTACATTGTTTAGATAAGTAACTTTAGCCTTGTTGCATTCCTAGCTTAAGCAATTTTTTGAACTTTGTGTTTTATACTCACTTGCATTGGATGCTACAGCCAGTCTTGTTCTTACGAATTATTCCAAAATATCACTAACACTGAATGGGACATAGCTGTGGTGTTTTAGAGCTTAGTTTCGTTTTTCTGAACTTCATGTTTTTGTGCTCACTCACATTACATATTACAGCCAGTCTTGTTCTATGAATTGTTCCAAAATACCACTAACACCGAATGGGATAGAGCTGTAGTATTTTAGAGATTAGTTTCATTTTAGTTTAGTTGTAAAACTCCGGAGGTTAATGGCACTCTAGTTCAATTATGTTCACTGTATTTCAAGTTTGATTGGTTGCATTCTTGTTCAGTTCTGTTTAATGTCTTTCAAGTTTCATTAGTTAGTTGTATGCTAATTCTTTTCTATTAGACTTCAAGGCCTTTATTAGTTACAAACTACTCTTGTTATTAATCTCTTCCAACACATCATCATATGGATAGGAATTAGTGATATCAATTCAAGGCCTTGACTGCTCTTCAATCTCTTATAATTTTACAAATAGCCTTTTTTCCAAAACTATTCCAAAAGATTTCCAACTTTCGAATGAGGCTTAGTAGTGACAATTTGAGTTGCAGAATGGATTAATTTCAGTGTCATAAGTTAATTTAGAGTATGATTCCTTACTATGCTACAAATAATCTTTTCCAATTGTGTTCCAATAAATTTCTAACCATGGATGAGATTTTTGTGATATTGTAAGTTGTTGTTTACTTAGAAGAACCTCATTGCATTAAACTTATTCTTTTCTCAAGATATTCCAACATATTTCTAATGAATTAATTGGACCGATTTCATGGTATGAGTTATTGAGTTCATGTTAGGAGTTATTTAGTTCTTGCTATGAGTTATTTTTATTGCTAAATTTTTTCATTTTTTGTTCTCAAGTGCCATACAAAGTTTAGAATAGGTTTTGCTCTGTTTTAGTGTGACCAACAACTTCTTTTTACCAACACTTAGTTCTTTTTCCCTTAGAATAAAAACACAAAACCAAAAACATTTGAAAAAAACTAAACACAACTTAGTGAGAAACAGATACCTAGGCACATATAGTGCACTTCACTTCAACAGTTTACTAGCCCTGGTTGACAATTTATGACATCAATTTAGGAACACTAAGTTGAGCAGACATTTTGGCGCCATTTTCGGGGAAGTGTAACTAGGTAGCATTGTTTATTACCTTCCAAAAACAATGATATGCGTAGAGAAAGAGATTCAAGGGGTAGATTCATAAGAAGCCGAAGCTTGATTCCTAGAACACCACTTGTTTCGCCAAGACCAAGAGCCAGCACACCTCCAACTCAAACCCACATTCCATCCTTTACTGATCCTAGACTTCTAGAGGACTTAATATCAGATATTCCATTAGAAAGACCTTCTACTTTACCCACTGAACCTATCTTAGAAGAAGATTCAGGAACCCCTGCAAGGGACATAAACTTTTCAACTTCCACAAAAGAATCAACTATGGCAGAAGAAGGGGGAGGAGGAGTTTTTAATGGATAACACACACTATTTGGAGGGGGTAGAGGTAGAGGTAGAGGAGAAGGAGGTAGAGGTGTAGAAGGAGAAGGAGGTAGAGGTGAAGAAGGAGGCAGAGGAAGAGGTAGAAGAGAAATGGGAAGCTCTTTTGGGTTTCCTATAGTAGATGAAGAAACCAATGCAACTATGAAAAACATTTCACCCTCTATCCTTCCAAAATTTTATGGACTTAAAACTGAAGATCCTGAAACCTTCCTATTTGAATTTGAAGTCCTATGTAGAACCTATGATTATTTGCAAGATGGCCAAAAACTTAAACTGTTCCCTTCAACATTGAAAGGAGCAACATTAAAATGGTTTATGAGTTTGATCAACAGTTCTATTAGGACATGGGAAGACATGAAACAGAAATTTCTAGAGAGGTATTTGGATTATTGTATGCTAGTCAACCATAAGGAGGAAGTGTTTAAAATGTTACAAAAAGAGGATGAAAATTTGGAAGATTTTTTGGAGAGGTTTAACTATAACATCAAAAGAGAAAAAATGGAAAACTTAGACCAAGACACTTTGAAAGCTCTCTTGTTGAAGACAATTAGGGATGAATGGTTAGATATCCTTAACATGATGGGAAAAGGGGATATATCTTAGCTCATGTTACCTGAAATAGCTGAATTATGTATCAACCTTTCAAGAGGGAAATCTAAAACTGTAAAAGGACCAAGAGACCCTGCTCTTGCAAGGGCAAGTAAGTTTGCTTCTGGGACAGTAAGTAGGGTAGAAATAGGACATATGCTTGATGAATTCAAATCTGATGTTTTAGGGAGTCTTAGTGAACAAATAGACACCCTTAAGTTACAGAACAAGAAAAAAGCTGAATCTGATGCCTTAGCAATTTTTTGTCCCAAATGTAGAAAGAAGCATGCCTTGAGAGAGTGCCCTTTGGATGCAAAAGTAGTAGAGACCTATGTAATTTGTTTAGAAAAACATGAGACCAAGAGCTGTCCTTCACTTCCTGGTCTTAAAGCTGTCTTTCAAGAAGAAACTCCTACAAATTCCACAGAATCTCTCAATTTTGTCTCTAGGAGGCCTTGGCAAGGACCTCAAACACAAGGATTCCATGATCAACTATATAATCAACCCCCACCAAATTGGAATTCTTGGCAGCAACCTTGGCCCCAATTTAAAAATCAATCTCAAACTTGGGCACAAGGAGCACAAAATCCCTATGGAAGATACTCTCAATACTATCAGTATCCACCATCCTATCCACCATATCCACATTTCCCTCCTCAACAAAATTTTCAATAGAATCATCAAAATCCACAACATCAAAATTCACCACTTCCATTACCATTTCCTCAGAAAACAAATCAGTTGCCTGCCCAACCCATACCAAACCCCAACAATAAAAATCCTCAGAACACATACATGATAGAAGGCCAACAATTTCCAACTTATTTGATCACTCCTTTAGACCTTAGTGATTTTCAACTTAGGTCTGGAAGAATACTTGAAAAGAGGAAACCTTCTGTAATCATACAAGAGAAATAAAATTATGAGGAAGATTCTCTACGAGTAAATAAAAGTCTTGAAGAGAACACATCTTTTCAAGACTCAAATATCGAAAAATCAAAACAAAAAGAACCAATAATTTCAACTCCTATATTAGAGCAGCCATCAGCATCCACTTCTACACCTCCCTTTCTAGAAATATTACAAATTGATAGGGGTGTAGAAAAACAAATTATGGTGCCTAATTATGATTTCCTAGATGAGCTGAGAAATGTTTGTATTAAGATCCCATTATTGCAAGATATCAAGGAAATTACAATCTTAGCAAAGGCAATAATTAGTTGAGCATGAAGAAAACAGGAAAAAGAATAAGAGAGACAAAGAAAATTCAACTGGCAGGAAAAATAGCAGATATCATGATGGGTAAGATTGCTATTCCAAAGTATCTAGACCCAGGAAATCCAATTGTTAAAATACACATCAATGGAACTGAAATAAAAAACACACTTATTGATTTAGGAGCAGCAATCAATATCATGAGTAGAAAAATCATGGAAAAACTGAAACTTCCTAATCTTCTTTTTACTCCCACATTATTACAATTAGCAGACAGATCTATGATCAAACCTGATGGGGTAATAGAAGACATTCCAGTGTCCCTAGATTCTTGGGAGTATCCTGTGGATTTTATGATCCTGACTCCTAATAATAATCTAGGAGGGCATCCTATTATATTAGGAAGACCTTGGTTAGCTACAGCTGATGCTTTCATTAGTTGTAGATCCAGTGTTATGTACATCTATGATTGTAGTTAAACCAAGAAATTTACCTTGTATCCTCTAGCAAAAACAATTACAGAATTAGATGATACTCAATGGATAGAGGATGAAGAAGACTTACAACCTCTCTTCACAATTTCAAAAATTAGTGAAGATAGCCAGATTCTGAATACCTTAGAGAACTTTGAATCCTCTTCGGAATACAAACATGAACAATCTCAAGAAGAATCCAACATTGAGTTTTTATCATCAAGAAAAATGTCTCTTTATTCCATGGATAAATTTGGCAGCTCTACAATTGAGATATTTCCAGGCAAAACTTTAAACATAAACAAGAACCTAGAGAAATCTCAACAAGAAGAGCTAGTCAAGATCTTATAGAGACATTCTTCTGCATATGCATGGGAGTAAACTGATATAAAAGGGATAAGCCCTAAGACTTGCACTCATCACATCTACATAGAGGAAAATTGTAAACCAATCAGACAACCTCAGAGACGGATGAATCCAAATCTTAGGGAGATTGTTAAGGAAGAATTGCAGAAATTGTTAAATGTTAACTTTATCTATCCCATTTCAGATAGTCAGTGGGTTTCTCCTTTAGTAATTGTGCCAAAGAAAAATGGTAAATGGAGGGTATGTATTGACTACCGAGAATTAAACAAAGCTACTCTTAAAGATCATTTTCCCCTACTTTTCATAGATCAGGTGTTAGATACATTAGCTGGAAAAAAGTACTTCTCATTTTTAGATGGGTTTAGTGGTTATAACCAAATCCAAGTAGCACTTGAAGATCAAGACAAAACCACATTTACCTGTCCTTGGGGTACCTATGCTTACCGAGTATTGCCTTTTGGATTATGCAATGCACCTGCAACATTTCAAAGGGAAGTACTAGGAATTTTTTCAGATCTAATACATGATTGTGTAGAGGTATATATGGATGATTTCATAGTTTATGAAAACACATTTGAAGAAGCTTTAGCAAACTTGGAATTTTTTTTAAAGAGATGTAAAGAAGAAAATATTTCACTAATTCATGAGAAGTGTTTAATGATGTTTACTGAAGGAATTGTTTTGGGACATCACATTTCAGGGGATGGGATTAGAGTTGATGAGTCAAAATTTGAATTCATCTCTAACTTATCTATTACAAGTTGTAAAAAAGATGTTAGGATTTTTCTCAGATTTATAGGATATTATCGAAGGTTTACAGAAAACTTCACCAAGATAGCATCTCCACTTTTCAAATTACTTACCAAGGACTGTGAATTCAAGTGGAATCCTGATTTCCAGTTAGCTTTTGAGACCCTGAAAACAAAAATCTCTGAAGCACCTATTTTAAGGGGACCTAACTGGAAGTTACCTTTTCATATTTCAACAGATGCCTCAAATACAGCTTTAGGAGCAGTATTGGGACAAACAGACCCGATTCCTTATGCCATCTATTATACAAGTAAAAATTTGACTCCTTCAGAGTTAAATTATACTGTAACTGAAAAAGAGTTTTTAGCTATTGTTCATGACATAAACAAATTCAGACACTATATAACAGGCTATGAAATTTTTTTTCACACAAATCACTTTGCAATTAGATATCTAATGAAAAAATCAATTACTAATGGCAAAGTCATAAGATGGTTATTGCTTTTACAAGAATTCAACATTACCATTCTAGATAGGCCTGGAAAATAAAACACAGTAGCTGATTTCCTATATAGACTCAAAAACATCAAAGATAACACTCCAGTTGAAGATCAATTCCCTGATGAATATCTTTTTGAAATTTCTACTCAGACTCCTTGGTTTGCTGACATTGCTAATTATTTAGTTTCAGGGAAATTTCCTTCAATAATGAATGCAAGAGACAAAAGAAAGATCATTTATGATAGTGCAAAATATTCATGGGTTGCTAATGAGTTATACAAAACAGGTCCAGATTTTATCATTAGAAGGTGTGTTCGGGAAGATGAGATGCCTGAGATCCTCAAGGAATGTCATGATGAACCTTGTGGTGGACACTTTGCTGATAAGAGGACAGCTTATAAGGTCCTTCATTTAGGATATTATTGGCCATCCCTTTTTAAAGATACTAAAGAGTATGTCAAAAGGTGTGACAGTTGCCAAAGGGTAGGGAAACCTTCTCCTTCAGGTGAGATGCCATTGCAGCCTCAGGTACATATTGAACCTTTTGAAAAATGGGCTTTATATTTTGTAGGACCTATTAGTCCTCCATCAAGACAAAATAAATATGTATTAGTTTGCACTGATTATGTTACCAAATGGGTAGAGGCCATGCCATTACTTTCTGCTACTGAAGCATTTGTAGTTAATTTTCTTTTTGAGGATATTTTTACTCATTTTGGTGTCCCAAGGGAAATTGTTATAGATCAAGGAGCTCAATTCACATCAAGGGTAGTGGAACAAATGATGGAGAGGTACAAAATCAGACACAGAAAATCTACTCCCTATCATCCACAAGCAAATGGTCAAGTGGAATCTACCAATAAAGTCATTGAAGGGATCCAAACAAAGACTGTTCATTTACATAGAAGAGATTGGGCAAACAAGCTTCCTGAAGCTTTGTGGGCCTATAGAAATACATGGAGAAGCACAACAGGTCATACTCCCTATGAACTTGTTTATGGAAAACAAGTTTTGTTTCCCATAGAGTTTCAGATTCAAACTTTTAAAATGGCAGTTCAACTAGGACTTGATCTAACTGTTGTGACCAGCAACAACCCCCCTTTTATTTATTATTAGTAATAATACTAAATAAATGGGGACCCTTAGTTAAAAATCCAAAAAAATCAATTAGGATTTGTTTGCCTTTCAAATAAAACTTTCTATCATAAACTTATAGAAATCCTTTAGAAAGAATATTTAGAAACACTTAAGTTTATGATAGATTATAATAAAATTGCTCTTGAAACAAGATAGCGCATCCATAACAAAATAGTATATATAAAACGCATTGATCGCAGATCGCATAGCGCAGAAAACATAAATGATTAATAAATATATTTTGCGCTCTTATCAATTCTGCGCTTTAGCGATTGTGCGCTTTTGCGATATGCGCTTTTGCGCTATTGCGCAATTTCCACTTTTGCGCTATTTTTATGACTGCGATGACTTCATTTTGCAATATTGCGACATTTTGATATTGCGATATTGCATAGCAAATCGTAGATCGCAATGTCGCAGATTCATGTAGGTGCGCTATCCCAAAGCAATCTTCCCATATGTCAAATCCGTTATGCGCTTTAATGATTATATTAAATGATTGGATTGATTATTAATGTGAAAAGAGATTGTGTTTAGATTGAAAGTCGTTTCACAATTTAAATATTATATTTAATCCACTTTCACATTCAAAACAGTCTCATCACCTTTCTTATATCATTACTCTCATTTATTTGTAAAACGCAGGCACGAAGGAGTAGACCACTATACAAAGCTTCCGCTAAACACTATGGGTAAGAAGGAGAAGAGCTCAAGTTCTGAGAACAAAGAAATGGCTTCGCTATACGCAGACACCGCCTGTAACAAGGACGCCGGTATATCCACTTGGGAGGGAATGTATAAATTGTTAGAAGATGAAAACCCTGTGGTGATAAAAGTTGCAGCTACAGCAGGTTCAAAGGATACGTCTGAAGCAACCCTTAGAGACTTGGCTTGCTCATTTCTACATAGAATAGCATCAAGGCCAAGGATTCTCCCATATACAGACATGGTGAGATGGGTGCTGGATAGCACAGATATTTCAGACAGACAATTCAGAACTCCATCTGAAGAGCTAATTGGGTCATTCACCATAGAAGATCTGAGATTAATGTATAAGCTGCCAGAACCTCTGTTATGAATATTTTATTAATTATTAGTTAGATATAGTTATAGTAGGTTTATTAACTAAAAGGGCATGATCCAAAGATCATGCCTCTTCACCAAGGGACACCTTGAGGCTATTTAAAGCCTAGGCGATCCCTCATTGTAATCATCTCTTATCTTTCATCATTAATAATATATATTTATCAAGTTTTACTACCAGAGTTTTTACACTCCATTGGTATCAGAGCCATCGCTCTTTGGATCTGTGTGATCATCAGCTTAAAGAATTTCGACGGAAATTTCAGAATTTTTTTTTAAGAAACCAAGTACAGAATTGTACACTTCATTCCCCACCCCGCTGCCTTCATTCCCTACGTTAAACCTCTCACTACCCGACCTGTCCCTCACTCCTGCTCTGCGTTTACCCAATTCCCTCACATAATTTTTTTTTAATAAAACAGTCAACACATTACACACCCTCTCCCTCCATTAGCGATTATCACTAACCTGCACATCGAATTATTCAAACTTGCAACACAGTGTTGTGCGATTTTACAGTGACGATTCACGTCCACGCGGAAGATTCAAGTCAAAATCGATTATTTAACTCGTAAGAAAACAGTGTGTCACGGGCACATTGCCACTGTCGACTAGTTCTGTTAAGACAGTAAGCAACCGTAAAAACCTGTGTCCGTTTAAAAAAAAAAAAATCGTGCCCTTTCAAAACACAATTAATTCGTATTCAAATCGTTATAAGAGTTGCTTACTTTTTAATTAAGTTATAAAAGGTAAATACTACAGCAAGAAAACGCACTGTCGACCCATTCCGGCTTCTCGACCCACTGCACGGTCGACCATTCCGCCGGCTTCTCGACCATTGCTCTTCTGACTTTCCGTCCCGTAGCCGCAGCCAAGGCTTTCGGCTGACCACAACCGCAACAGAAAAAGCACGTTTTAAAATTCTTGGTTTGGACGTGGACCATTGTGTCCGGGAGTTGAACATACGGGTGCTGTGATACCATTTTTAAAAACGAACGGTATTTTTATGTCACGGCATTATAAATCGATTAAACTCCAGATCAGCAGGGTATATTAATAAACAAGTCAGAACAGGCACATTTTAAAACGATATTTTTTAATTATATATAAAATATATATTATATAATTTAATTAATAATATATAATTATATATATAATAATTATATAATTAGATTATATATATTATATAATTTTTAATTAAAAATTATATATATATAATAATTATATAGTTTTTAAAAAAAATTATTATTAATTAATTAATTAATTAAATATTAATTAATTAATTAATTAAAATATTAATTAATTAATTTTAAAAGAAAAAAGAGGAGAAAACTGGCAGAAAGATATTCCCCACCTCATACACGCTCGATGTCATCGTCAATGTCGATGGCGGAATTCCAGAAGAAATTAGGAGATCTTGAGAAGCAAATTAATAACAATTCCGAAGAATTCGGAAAAAGACTAGTCAATCTGGAAGGTACAGTTTCAGGGCACTCCAACGACATAAAAAAAATCCATGATACAACAAACCGCATAGAAAGACAAATGTGGCTAAATCATCACGAGACCACAGAAGCAATGAACAAGCAGAACGAAACAATGAACAGTATGAAAGAACTCTTCAACAAACTAAATGATAAAATAGATAAGTTGGGTCAGACACAATTTCCAACATCTCCTAACAGGGAACCAAATCAACAAAACAGTACCGCAGATTCAGGGAACTCGGAAGAGCATCAGGAAAAAACCGATTCCCCACATCATCAAGAAGATAGTAATGCAGATTTTCAAAACAAGCAGCTCTGGAATGCATTCGCTAATCAATATCCCCTTCTTGTTCCACCATTAGCATATCAGCGCAAAGCCAAGATCGACCTACCCAAATTTGATGGTAATGAAAAGAATAGCGTTGCGTGGCTTAATAAGGCACAAGAATATTTTGAAATTTATGACATTACTAGTGATGATGAAAAAATTAAACATGCTTCCATGAAAATGGAAGGAGAAGCATATAATTGGTATATGTGGTGGAAAAAGACGACGCTCGCTATTAGTTGGAGGAAATTTAAAGATGCATTCTTCAAAAGGTTTCAAGGCATAAAAGAAGAAAAGTTCTTTTCAACGTTTATCAACTTACGCCAAAAAGGAGATGTGGAGGAGTACACGAGAGAATGGGAGACTTTGGCAACACGAGTACCCGGATTGTCGGAATCTCGTCTAATCCAGTCTTACATCTCAGGACTTAAAATCCACATACAGGAAGAACTAGAACTTCATGAAATCACGTCTGTAGAAGTAGCAAGGCAAAAAGAAAAAGCTGCTGAAAAGAAATTGGAAAGATTATCAAAACCAGAAAAAGTATATTCAAGACGATGGTTTCCTCAATCTGAAAATGTAGTTGACCCAACATATGTCCCTGTCCATCCTCGTGAAGACGAAAAATCTAGTCTAGAAAAACAAAGAATACGAGAGGGCAAGTGAAAACGTTGCGGTGAAAACTGGGACCCTAAGCACAGATGTGCTAATGGAAAAGCAAAAAATCTATACAGTTGTGAAGCAACTAACGACACTAACAGTACTGATTCGTGTATAGAAGGATTAGAAGACAATTTAGAGTTCTCTCCAGAAGTGGAGGGCGAAACTATTCCGCAAGTGTCCTTATCCGCTATGACAGGCATATTACAACCTCAAACCCTAAGGTTAAGAGGACATATTAAGAACAACAATGTAATGGTTCTAATAGACACAGGCAGCACGCACAATTTTCTAGATTCCACCATGGCCAAAAGACTCAACCTCTTCGCTTTCCCATGCCTAATATGAAGGTAATGGTGGCCGACGGTAAGAAGATTGAACAAGTAGGAAAATGCCATAAAGTCAAATTGCAGATTAAAGACTTTCATTTAGAATCTCCGTTCTACACCGTTCCATTACGAGGAGTAGAAGTGGTCTTAGGAATTCAATGGCTACGAACTCTAGGTACTTATTCTGCCAACCATCAGAAGCAGTTTATAAGTTTTAAGTGGAAAGGGCAGAAATACAAGCTGTATGGATTCCAAGCCCCAGGAAATCAAGTCGTATCTACAGTACAATGTCAGCAGTTAGAAATGTTATCTTCAAAAGGGAGCCATGAAGAGTCTCCAGAAATCAAGATAGGATCCGACCCTGCCGATATCAGATATTTTCACTATCCAGATCAACAACAAACTGAACTCGAGAATATGCTCCATGACCTTTTTAAAATATGGGAAGCAAGAGCTCGCCGTTCGCGGAAACCAGACATTCGTCAACGTTGTCCATCGATTACATATGCTTTGAGGACAAAGCATCTTTAAGAGAGGGGCAATGTTATGAATATTTTATTAATTATTAGTTAGATATAGTTATAGTAGGTTTATTAACTGAAAGGGCATGATCCAAAGATCATGCCTCTTCGCCAAGGGACACCTTGAGGCTATATTTAAAGCCCAGGCGATCCCTCATTGTAATCATCTCATCTTTCATCATTAATAATATATATTTATCAAGTTTTACCAGAGTTTTTACACTCCATTGGTATATATATGGGTGCTGGATAGCACAGATATTTTAGACAGACAATTCAGAACTCCATCTGAAGAGCTAATTGGGTCATTCACCATAGAAGATCTGAGATTAATGTATAAGCTGCCAGAACCTCAGGCAACTTTCAACAAGAAATTTATGGAAGAGTTTGCCAAAGAACACTCAAATTTGGCAGAATGCACAAAGGAGTGGACCAAAAGAAGTGAACCATTGAAGAAAAACAAACAAGATATGTACAGCACGGGTTCACTTACCTCTCCTTATTGTTTTACTTCTTCCATGTTATGCAGGATTTTTGGAAAGCCTAACATAAATATGATATTACCCGAATGGCTTCCTTTGTTGAATGCGGCTGTTAATTCTACAATTGTAGATTGGTCCAAAATCCTATCTGATAATCTCACCACTGCTATTTTTCATTACCGGTCTAAACGAAATGTTTCCCAGCGGGTTTATCCGCCTTTTTATTTATCTGCTTATGTCATGGACGCCATTTGCTATGTTTCTAAATTCCCTGTGATGGGCTGGAAATGGACTATCCACGATCCTTTGCCCATTCATGTGTACCATAAAGAACTATGGGAGTCTAAGTTTGTCCCCCATTTTTACCAAATTTGTCATGGAATAATGCTGCCATTGTTCAGAACATTGTATAATAAGGATGCCCCAAGGTTATCCTTAGAAACAGAGGTTGATATTCTCCCCGTCGCAAGATGGTTTGGAGAAGAATTTTTCACCTATATTAGGGTTTTTGGAAGTTATGCTTCTCCCCATGTGTTACCCCTATATGTTCCAAATAGACTTGTAGCTCGGGAAATTGCTTATCAGACCTGTGGCCAGGGAGGTATAACAAAAGATTTAAAAGAAAAGAAAAAGGGAATTTGGCCACAATTTCCCATAAAATGTGGAACATTTTCACTGTTTGATATTGGTCATGCATTTCAAGAGATAGGCAACGTTACATGCCTACAGCTGTTCAAATTCTCAAGAAGGTTATTTGACCCAAATGATATTGTTAAGAATTTTACCAATGCAATCAAAGTAAGGGAATTTGCCGGGGAACAGGATCTTTTTGATGATATGTTCCAAGCAAGAAATTCATTCAAAGAAGTTTTGAATTCAGCTCAAGCTCAGCTATCTCCAGAGGAATTCCATGAATTCAAGCTTTACAGAGAAAGGAGACTAATTCCTATTCCTTTGGATAATCTACGCTTAGAGCCTGCAAGGGAGAAAACTCCTAGTGTTAGTCTTAACGGCAGTACAAGTATAGGTAAATCCAAATCAAAATCTGACAGAGATTCTGAACACTCAAATAAGTCTAAAGAAAAGGAAGATAAAATGGAAGAATCCATTAAAGATTCTGCAAAATCTAAAGAGCTTACTCAATAGCAAATTTTGACTTCTCAACAAACAAATCCTCCTCCACCCAATGTACAGCAACAGCCAGTCACCATTGAGTTAGATAAAGAATGGGAAACCTTTAATCAATTGATTAATGTAGAAGGACAGAATGTACAAACCCCTGTCCAGACAACCAAAGTTTTGAACACAAGAACAAGAAGCACAGCCGCAGTAACAGAGCACATACCAATCACACCCTCCTCTGAAATTGTACTTAATGTAGAAGACATTCCTCCTCTGGATGTATTTTATAGCCCAAAATACAAAGCAGTAGTAAAGAGACAAAGGAAAAAGAGAAAAATAGAAAGTGCAATTGCTACTGAACTAGAACAAGTAGATGTTTTGTGGAAAGATCCTGCCACATAGCCTACTCATAATCTCACTAAGTTATCTCAAATAACAGGAGCTTATGCTTCTGCAACAATTGCTAAAGCAGTTGAGATACAACTTTTGTTGGATGAAAAAGAAGAACAGATAAAGGCTCTGCAACAGCAATTGCAACAGGTACAGGCCAATAAGGAAGCACAATTAAAACTTGAAGAGTTACAACAACAACTTCAAGAAATGCAAACAGGACATCAAAAAAGTCTGGCTGATAAAGACAAACAAATACAGATTATCCAAGAATAGCATAAGGATGATCCTAAGCTTCCAGAATTCATTTTAGAAACCATCTCTTTGAACAATCAACTACTGCAACAAGAGGAAGTTTTCTGCCAAAAAATATTGCAATGGAATTCTTTGTGCCAAGAGAGCGATAAAATCACAAATCATGTCGTAGATTTACGAAATGATTATGATTTGATTAATGAAAAGATCAATGATTATCTAGCATGGAAAAAGATAGAAGAATGCAGAAAAGCTAGTGCACCCATCATTAACGAGAACCATAAAGAAATACTGTTTAATAATTGGGATGCACAAATGAGAAGGGCAGAAAGGGCAGCAGAGGAGGCATCTACAGCGGCAAACACTCTCACTGATTGTGTAAATGACAATTTACACAAAGCTAACTTGATTCCTGAAACTGTTCCAGGATATCTCCCACAGGCAAATCAACTGCAAACAGAATGGAGGCAAAAGGCAAAAGAAAGAGCAAAATCCATCCAAGGGCTGACAAGATTGAATTGGGACTCATACTGGATGTACTTGGTGAAGCCACACAGTCAGCACAGTGCGCTCAATTGTATCATCAATGCTACAGAGAAGATTTCTCCTACGCTTGCCGACTCTATCTTTTCAGGACAGTTGAATTCTGAAGTCGGTCAACCACATCTTCTCAAAACTATGCTGAATGCCTGCAAGCTTAAAGATCAAGTTAATAGATAGATATATTTAGTTTTAATTTCACTGTATTTTAGCCTAGGAAAAGGATGGTCATTGAACCGAATCCTTAATTTTTGTAATAAACTATTTTTAGAGTTAGTTAAGTAGTATTTAAACCCCTCTCATGCATTTAGAGAGGGGTCCTGATCTTAATATTTTTGGACTTGGAGATTGCATTTCTGTACTCCATTGTCTTATATATTTTTTGAAAAGGATCACATCTGGTGATTTTCATGCGGAACTATCTTTGAAGTGTTGCATTTCTGTACTTTGGATTTGGTTTTGCATTAGAGTTATTAGATAGAGTATCAGATTGCATTTGAAAGTCTTCAAGATGAACAAGGTATTTCTATCTGTTCACGGTTGATCTCTTTTGTTTTATGATATTCGTTTTAAAATTGCTATCATTTATATGTATATTTGTTTTAACAATGCTTCCTTTTATATATCATTTCTGAGTATAATTGAAACGTTATTTTTCATAGTTATATGTAAATGGTATACAATGATGAATGCAATATGTTTATATAACTCTGTTTAATTTCTTAAACAGAGTTATCTTTATTTTTTTCTGCATATTTCAATTTAATTAATAATACATTTTTATGGTTATTGTTGAATTGAAACAATCTTAAGTTGTATTCACATATAGCTACCCGAGTTAGTATTAGAGTTTCTTTATCAGTATTTAGCTTAAATTAGATAGTTTTATTTCAGTTAGTTTAGTCCCATTTTCACCCATCCAATCCAATCCATTTAGTTACAAGGAAACTGGTCCTTTAAATCCAGTCGGAGCCACCATACCAAACGGAAAAGGAGCTGTCTTAAGGTCCCGACTGGGTGGTTTTCCCCGATGTTTGAAGCAGAGATTTTCTAGGCTTCAACATTTTTGGCACTAGAAGGAGGGCCTGAGCTATGAATGGCAAGTAAATATTTATCCACAAGCCATTCTGAGAGCAAAACACCCTCAATAAATTCTTCAATTTCTTCTGAAATTCAAAATCCTAGAGAAGAAATTGCAGAAAATATTCAGACACCCACTACCAAAATCTCAAAACATTCAGACAAACAACATCTTGAGTCTCCTGAAGTTCAAGATCTAATTCATAAATTGAAAGGATTCTCATTATCTTTGGAAGAGTCTGAAATATCTGAAGGTAGTGTAAGCTCAAAATTTATTCCTTCAAAACCTCTTACTAGGTTGCAAAGTGAAAAACTTGGTATTCCTCCGAAAGAATTTCCTTTACCTAATAAGGGCAAAACAAAAAGAATTCAATCAGAAACAGAAAGTGATACAAGTTCATCATCTCATATTCAATCACCTGTTTCCAAAAGCACAACTCAACAAAGTGCAGTTGTTTCATCATCATCTCTTCAATCATCATCTCCACAAACATCTTCTACTCAATCCTCATCAATTTCAAAATCATCTATTCCAACCACTTCTATTCAAATTTCACCAGTTTCTACTATTCCTCCAATATTCCTCCCAATAATGGCACAAAGACCATGGTCTACTCCAGGAGCAGTCAACATGGCTGCACCTTTACATGATTTACCAGACAATCCTGGAAAATGGCTTCCAAAGTTTAGCCCAGATCTTAACATTCAAGCTGAAGAACATATCAATAATTTTATGTTGGCTATTAATTTGAATGGAGTCATACATGAAGATTTTGTAGTTAGATTATTCCCATATACTCTTCAGGGAGTAGCAGGATCATGGTATTTTTCATTACCATCAAGATCTATAACAAGTTGGGACATTTTTGTAGATCATTTTTTGACCAAATTTGGAGATGATCGATCAATTGCAACTTTACTCAATGATCTCTCAAATTTGAAAATAGAACCCAAGGAACCTATAAAAGAATTCAATGCTATATTCAACAAACTCTTGAACACAATTCATATAGATTCACAACCTAGTGAGCAAGTCAAAATCGAATGGCATATAACTGCCTTACCCTCAAACATAGCAATTTTTGTAGACAGAGCTGCAAAGCCTACATTGGCTGAGAATATGAAAGAAGCTATTGCAGTAGAAAAACATATCACTTCTCTGGAAAAGAAAAATGCTATTGAAGAAAGGAAATCAAAGAAGGTCAGCTTCATAGATGATTCAAAGAAAAAGACCAAAGATCCATATGACATGGAAGGTTTATAGAAATTTCTTAAAACCATGTCAAATGAAATGGTTGAAATTAAAAAACAAGTGGCTGAAACTTCTACCAAGAAACCATTCCGAAATTTCAGAAGAAACCAAGTTGAATCTAAACCTTCTAATGTAATCTCTAATGCAGAGTCAGAAGAAGAAGAAGATACATCTATAGTATCATATCAAGAAGATGAAAATGAAGAAATAGCTGAATTAAATGGAATGTGGGATTTTATTCTCCCTAATTCTGATAGTGAAGAAGCTATGCCTGTAAGTACTAGGAGTAAATCTACAGCAGAACTAGTGCAAACAGTTCTGAAAAAGAAAATTACAATTCCAAGTACCAAAGACAAACCCACTGTAAAGAAAAAATCTCCATTACCTACTCAAAATCAGCCATCTTCTTCTAATCCTCTCACATCAACAGCGAAAACTTTAGTAGTGTCAGATCCTATGGAATACAATATTGTTGAAGACATGAAAAAGATTAAAGCCAACATTTCCTTACATGAACTCAGCAAACTGAAACACCAGCAAAAGTTGCTATTGAAAGAATTAAATGCTACACCAATTGCTCCTTTACCAAGCGGTGTAGTTGCAAAAGCAGCGAGAGGAACTGGTAAGCCACCAGATAAGGTAGATGCTACCGATACTGTGCTCATTGGGGAAAAGTCAAATTCTCAAACTCCTCCTTTTCTTTTGACTTATGAGATGTACAATAAAAATCTGCACAATTGTTTGATTGATTCTGGAGCTTCCTCCAATATAATGCCTACTTCTGTCTGTGCTAAATTGAATATTGAACCACATAAATCAGCAGTTCATATCGTTCAGTTGGATCGCTCTAAAGTCCAAGTGGTAGGAGAAATCAATTCAGTTACTATCAGATTAGCCTCAGATCCTAGGATTGTCCAAAGAATTGATATTCTAATTGCTGATATTCCTGAATTCTATGGATTAATCTTGAGCAGGGACTGGTCTGCGAAACTTAACGGTTATATCTCAACCGATTATTCACACATGTGACTTCCCTACAAAGGGAAACCAAATCAAATCAAAATTAAACGAGAAAAACATATGATGCACACTGTCACTGAATTTGAACAACCTAATGAACCTGTAGCATTCAACAATAATATTCTTGGAGGTTATTCTGCTGAATCATTTCTTGGAAATTTCAAAGCTCCTCAATCACCTTTTTCTGTAAATACTTTTGTTTCTCAGATAGAAAATTTTTCACAATCTGATACTTCCAGAATTGTAAATATTTCGGATGTAATTGTAGATAAGCCAATAGATAAGTCTTTATTTTTGTCATTATATTTTGATGGATCGAAATCTAGTGATGGAGCTGGAGCTGGATGCATCCTAATTGATTCAAATGGGGAGAAAACCATGTTATCATGTAGATTAGAATTTGATTGTACTAACAATACCGCAGAATATGAAGCCTTGGTTCAAGGACTTTATAAAACTATAGGGTTAGATGTTAAATACTTGAAAGTTTTTGGTGATTCCGAAATTTTCATTAAACAAGTTAGGAATACTATTCATTGCCTTTCAGGACATCTTAAACAATATCAAACCCTAGTACAAGACCTCACCACTCATTTTTTAGCATTCAATATTTCTCCTATTCCTAGGAATCAGAATACATCAGCTGACTTGTTAGCTAATGTTGCATCTAAACTCTTACCTGCTGAAGATTGCAGTCCTGATAGGTTTTCTGTAGAATTGATTTTTCGTCCATCTATCCCAGATAATGTTACAAATTGGAGAGTATTCTATCATGATCAAGATATTCTAAATTTCATGACTTCAGAGAAATCATATGATGAGCAAATTATTGACGAAGATGATCATGATTTACAAATCGCTTCAAAAGGTAATGAAAACTCCATTCCAAAATCTGTTGTTAAATTAGAGGATTTATATGACATTAGAGACAGATTCAAGAAAGTTGTTAATACGAAACTCCAAAGTTCCACTTTGAAGTTTGAATTAGTAAATATTGGTTCTGATTCTAAACCTCAAAACGTTAACTTAGGACTCAATTTAACACCGGAGGAAAGGAATGCATTCATTAAACTGCTGAACAAGTATAAAAACGTTTTTGCTTGGAATTACGATGATTTAAAAACATATGATACTTCGATTATTCAACATACAATTCCAATGCTTCCTGATATTAAACCTGTTCAACAGAAGTTGAGAAAGATTCATCCAAATCTCGAAAGTCAAATCAAATCATAACTTAATAAACTTTTGAAAGCCAAAATCATTTTTCCAGTCAGGCACTCTAATTGGGTTTCCAATACGGTCCCTGTAAGGAAGAAGAATGGTGATATAAGAATCTGTATTGATTTCAGAAATTTAAACAAGGCATGTTTAAAAGATAATTTCCCATTGCCAACCATGGAACAGATACTTCAAAAGGTAGCTGGTTCTGAACTTATGTCTTTTCTCGATATATTTTCGGGCTATAATCAAGTTTTAGTTCATCTAGATGACAGATTGAAAACAACTTTCAGAACAAAATGGGGAACTTATGCTTATCAGAAAATTCCTTTTGGTCTAATAAATGCAGGAGCAACTTTTCAAAGAGCCATGGATATAGCATTCAAAGGTCTGATCAATAAATCAGTTGTTGTTTATCTTGATGACATAACAATATTTTCAAAAAAGAGAGCCAATCATCTACATGATTTAAAACAAATATTTGAAAGATGTAGAAAGTTTGGTATCTCCTTAAATCCCAAGAAATCTTTCTTTGCTTTAGATGAAGGAAAACTCTTAGGATTTGTTGTGTCAAAAAATGGTATATATATTGATCCAGATAGAGTGAAAGAAATTTCTGATATTTCTTTACCACATAACAAAAAATCCATGCAATCTTTTCTTGGACAGATAAATTTTGTTAAAATATTTATTCCTGATTTTTCTTTAATTGTTTTACCTATGCAAAATATGATCAAGAAGAATTCAATATTCAAATGGACGCATAAAGAAAAAGAAGCTTTTGATTCAATCAAACGAGCAATCATTAATGCACCAGCATTGAATACCCCGGATTTTTCTAAAGATTTTACTTTGTATACTCTGGCCACTGAAACATCCTATGCAGCCATTTTAACACAACTCAATGATCAAGAAATCGAAGCACCTATTTCTTTCTTTAGCTCGAATCTGCAAGGAGCTGAGCTTAATTATTCCGATGTTGAAAAACAAGCCTTTGCCGTGTTTAAATCAATCAAACATTTCAGACCTTTTCTCTTAAAAACACATACAAAAATCATTGTCCCATTCTCTGCAGTGAGACAATTATTAGTTCAAAAAGAAGTAGGAGAAAAGAGAGCTAACTGGGTAACAGCTTTGCAAGAATATGATATTGATATTAAACCAGCTAAGATTGTTAGAGGACAAGGTTTTTGCAGATTATTGGCAGGAGCTCATAACATACCAGAAAATCAAGATCCAAATCAAGATATTCAAGTAAGTCAGATAAGTGTTACAAATTCCGGATCTCAGTATGCTGATCTTATCTATTACTTGAAAAATGGGTATGCTCCTTCTAATCTTAGCTATAAGAGTAAACGCGCTTTAAGGTTAAAGGCTATTAAATACCAGATAATTGATAATGTGTTATTTAGAAAAAATTATGATTCAATTTTATTAAGATGTTTGGAAAAGACTGAAGCTGAAAAGGTTTTGCAGGAATTGCATGATGGACCAGCAGGAGGTCATTTTGGAGGTGATACCATGGCTCACAAAATAATTCGCGTTGGTTATTACTGGTCTACCCTTTTTAAAGATACGCATGATTACATAAGAAAGTGCCAAATTTGTCAAACTGCAAGTGGAAGACAAAGGAAAACAGCTTTTCCTTTGCAACCAGTAACTATTGAGAAACCATTCGAACAATGGGGGCTTGACATTATTGGTGAGATAGCACCTAATTCTTCCAAACAACACAAGTACATCCTTACTGCAACTGATTACTTTACAAAATGGGTAGAGGAAATCCCATTGAAAGTAGCCAATTCTGATGCAATTATTGATTTCATAGATCAATTCATCATAACCAGGTTTGGTGTACCTCAAGCTCTTGTCTTTGATAATGCATCTTACTTCTCTGGAAATAGTTTAATTGAATTTGCAGTCAAAAGAGGTTTTAAATTAAAATATTCAGCAAATTATTATCCACAAGGTAATGGTTTGGCTTAATCCACTAATAAAAACCTTATCAAAATTATTAAAAGGACAATTGATCAAAATCAAAAGAACTGGCACAAATATTTAATCTTTTCATTGTGGGCTGATCGTATCACTGAAAAAGCTTCAATAGGGACTTGACCTTTCAATCTGGTTTATGGAAAAGAAGCTGTGATACCATCAAATTTAACTCTTCCATCATTAGCCCTAGTGCAGTTTATTGAAGAAAATCCTTCTTCATCCATTCAACTGAGATATGATCAAATCCTTAAATTAGAAGAAGATAGGGATAAAGCAAAAATTACTCATGAAAAACATCAACAACTTGTAAAATCTTCTTTTGATGCAAGTTCTACCGGCTCAAAATTTTTGTCAATTGGTGATCTCGTTTTGAAATGGGATAAAGCACACGAAGAAAAAGGTAAACATACCAAATTTCAGAAAATGTGGCTTGGACCATTTCAGATCGTTGAGAAGATAGGCTCAAATACATTCATACTCCAAGATCTAATGGGTAAGAGAGAATCTCTTCCTGTAAATGGGCTTATCTTGAAGAAATTCTTTTCATAAGGAGGTAACCCCTTCTTAAACTGTACATATTTCTTTCTGCAAAAGTTTTTGATTATTTTTGTTTTTACAAATAAAGGTTGTTTATGAGTCTCTGATTGACTGTTTACTATTTGAGAAAATTTCTTCGAAAAAATATTATAAATATTTATTTTGTGTAAATAATTTTTTTTAAAGTAATGATCACAGTTTTTGAATAGTTTAAAATAAGATGTTAAACTTTGAAAAGATTATTTCAATCATTTACATGATCTTTTGAAAACTTGAGGAAAAAGTAAATCATTATAAGTTTATTAAGCAGAGAAAGGTTATCTATCAAAGTATAGATTTTTTCAAAGTTTTGGAATTCAAAAAACTCTAAAATTGTCATCCATTGATTCTTAAGGATAAAACTATTTCACCCCATCCATTTAAGTTGTGATTTTTTAGAATGTAATTCTAAGAAATTATAAGAAAATTTTAAGAGATAAGAGGTCTCATTACGAGCCGACTTACCATGTTCATAAGGAGTAATAAAACTGACATTACCAATACTGCATACCAAAACAAGGTAATGGCTTATAAATATAAGACAAGGGGTCTCATCACGAGCCAGCTTGTTCAGTTTAATTATAACTAGTGAATGGCATTGTTATTAACTGGCTGCCAAACCAGAACAATGGCTCTTAAGAATAAAAATAAATAAAAGACAAAAACATGAGATAATAGGTCTTATGAATTTATCTTTTAAAAAGTCATAATTTTAGTTGGATGGGACAATGAATGGTTAGTGGTTTAAAGGTAACCCTGTCGAGACTATGAACGTTTGCTGGCAGCAGAGGCAATACCTATGGCAATAGAGTATATTATAAAACCAAAACTTGGAGAAATCCATTTACTTCATTATTAACACCAATCAAAGCTTGATATAACTCAAAATGTTTTTATTTCTTAAGGAATTAGACAGAAATTATGAAATGATTTTTATTTTTCTTTTTCATAGCAGCATTTTATTTAAATTATCCTAAGATAGTTTTCATTATCTTTAAAAACCTTTACTTACTAAAGATAGAATGTTCATTTTATTTTTTCAGAGATAATTGTTTCTTTCAGTGAATCGCCAATTGTTGTGACCAGCAACAACCCCCCTTTTATTTATTATTAGTAATAATACTAAATAAATGGGGACCCTTAGTTAAAAATCCAAAAAAATCAATTAGGATTTGTTTGCCTTTCAAATAAAACTCTCTATCATAAACTTATAGAAATCCCTTAGAAAGAATATTTAGAAACACTTAAGTTTTCTGATAGATTATAATAAAATTACTCTTGAAACAAGATAGCGCATCCATAACAAAATAGTATATATAAAACACATTAATCGCAGATCGCATAGCGCAGAAAACAGAAATGATTAATAAATATCTTTTGCGCTCTTATCAATTCTGCGCTTTTGCGATTGTGCGCTTTTGCGATTTTGTGCTATTGCGCTTTTGCGATATGCGCTTTTGCGCTATTGCGCAATTTCCACTTTTGCGCTATTTTTATGACTGCGATGACTTCATTTTGCGATATTGCGACATTGCGATATTGCGATATTGCGTAGCAAATCGCAGATCGCAATGTCGTAGATTCATGTAGGTGCGTTATATCCCAAGGCAATCTTCCCATATGTCAAATCCGTTATGCGCTTTAATGATTATATTAAATGATTGGATTGACTATTAATGTGAAAAGAGATTGTGTTTAGATTGAAAGTTGTTTCACAATTTAAATATTATATTTCATCCACTTTCACATTCAAAACAGTCTCATCACCTTTCTTATATCATTACTCTCATTTATTCGTAAAACGCAGGCACGAAGGAGCAGACCACTATACAAAGCTTCCGCTAAACACTATGGGTAAGAAGGAAAAGAGCTCGAGTTTAGAAAACAAAGAAATGGCTTCACTATATGCAGACACGGCCTGTAATAAGGATGCCGGTATATCCACTTGGGAAGGAATGTATAATCTACTGGAGGAAGAAAACCCTGTGGTGATAAAAGTTGCAGCTACAGCAGGTTCAAAGAATACATCTGAAGCAACCCTTAGAGACTTGACTTGCTCATTTCTGCATAGAATAGCAGCAAGGCCAAGGATTCTCCCATACACAGACATGGTGAGATGGGTGCTGGATAGCACAGATATTTCAGACAGACAATTCAGAACTCCATCTGAAGAACTAATCGGGTCATTCACCATAGAAGATATGAGATTAATGTATAAGCTGCCAGAACCTCAGGCAACTTTCAACAAGCAATTTATGGAAGAGTTTGCCAAAGAACACTCAAATTTGGCAGAATGCACAAAGGAGTGGACCAAAATAAGTGAACCATTGAAGAAAAACAAACAAGGTATGTACAGCACGGGTTCACTTACCTCTCCTTATTGTTTTATTGCTGCCATGTTATGCAGGCTTTTTGGAAAGCCTGACATAAATATGATATTACCCGAATGGCTTCCTTTGTTGAATGCGGCTGTTAATTCTACAATTGTAGATTGGGCCAAAATCCTATCTGATAATCTCACCACTGCTATTTTTCATTACCGGTCTAAACGAAATGTTTCCCAGCGGGTTTATCCGCCTTTTTATTTATCTGCTTTTGTCATGGATGCCATCTACTATGTCTCTAAATTCCCTGTGATGGGTTGGAAATGGACTATCCACGATCCTTTGCCCATTCATGTGTACCATAAAGAACTATGGGAGTCTAAGTTTGTCCCCCATTTTTACCAAATTTGTCATGGAATAATGCTGCCATTGTACAAAACATTGTATAATAAAGATGCTCCGAGGTTATCCTCAGAAACAGAGGTTGATATTCTCCCCGTCGCAAGATGGTTTGGAGAAGAATTGTTCACCTATATTAGGGTTTTTGGAAGTTATGCTTCTCCCCATGTTTTACCCTTATATGTTCCAGATAGACTTGTAGCTCGGGAAATTTCTTATCAGACCTGTGGCCAGGGAGGTATAACAAAATATTTAAAAGACAAGAAAAAGGGCATTTGGCCACAGTTTCCCATAAAATGTGGAACATTTTCACTGTTGGATATTGGTCATGCATTTCAAGAGATAGGCAACGTTACATGCCTACAGCTGTTCAAATTCTCAAGAAGCTTATTTGACCCAAATGATATTGTTAAGAATTTTACCAATGCAATCAAAGTAAGGGAATTTGTCGGGGAGCAGGATCTTTTTGATGATATGTTCCAAGAAAGAAATTCATTCAAAGAGGTTTTGAATTCAGCTAAAGCGCAGCTATCTCCAGAGGATTTTTAGGAATTCAAGCTGTACAGAGAAAGGAGACTAATTCCTATTCCTTTGGATAGTCTACGCTTAGAGCCCGCAAGGGAGCAAACTCCTAGTGTTAGTCTTAACGACAGTTCAAGTACAGGTAAATCCAAATCAAAATCTGACAGAGATTCTGAACACTCCAATAAGTCTAAAGAAAAGGAAGATAAAATGGAAGAATCCATTAAAGATTCTACACAATCTAAAGAGCTTACTCAACAGCAAATTTTGACTTCTCAACAAACAAATCCTCCTCCACCCAATGTACAACAACAGCCAGTCACCATTGAGTTAGATAAAGAATGGGAAACCTTTAATCAATTGATTAATATAGAAGGACAGAATGTACAGACCCCTGTCCAGACAACCAAAGTTTTGAGCACAGGAACAAGCAGCACAGCCGCAGTAACAGAGCACATACCAATCACACCCTCCTCTGAAATTGTACTTAATGTAGAGGACATTCCTCCTTTGGATGTATTTTATAGCCCAAAATACAAAGCAGTAATAAAGAGACAAAGGAAAAAGAGAAAAATAGAAAGTGCAATTGCTACTGAAGCAGAACAAGTAGATGTTTTGTGGAAATATCCTGCCACAGAACCTACTCATAATCTCACTAAGTTATCTCAAATAACAGGAGCTTATGCTTCTGCAACAATTGATAAAGCAATTGAGATACAACTTTTGTTGGATGAAAAAGAAGAACAGATAAAGGCTCTGCAACAGCAATTGCAACAGGTACATGCCAATAAGGAAGCACAATTAAAACTTGAAGAGTTACAACAACAACTTCAAGAAATGAAAACAGGACATCAAAAAAGTCTGGCTGATAAAAACAAACAAATACATATGATCCAAGAACAGCATAAGGATGATCCTAAGCTTCCAGAATTCATTTCAGAAACCATCTCTTTGAACAATCAACTACTGCAACAAGAGGAAGTTTTCTGCCAAAAAATATTGCAACGGAATTCTTTGTGCCAAGAAAGCGATAAAATCACAAATCATGTCGTAGATTTACGAAATGATTATGATTTGATTAATGAAAAGATCAATGATTATCTAGCATGACAAAAGACAGAAGAAGGCAGAAAAGCTGGTGCACCCATCATTAACGAGAACCATAAAGAAATACTGTTTAATAATTGGGATGCACAAATTAGAAGGGCAGAAAAGGCAGCAGAAGAGGCATCTACAGCGGCAAACACTCTCACTAATTGTGTAAATGACAATTTACACAAAGCTAACTTGATTTCTGAAACTGTTCCAGGATATCTCCCACAGGCAAATCAACTGCAAACAGAATGGAGGCAAAAGGCAGAAGAAATATCAAAATCCATCCAAGGGCTGACAAGATTGAATTGGGACTCATATTGGATGTACTTGGTAAAGCCACACAGTCAGCACAGTGCGCTCAATTGTATCATCAATGCTACAGAGAATATTGCTCCTACACTTGTCGACTCTGTCTTTTCAGGACAGTTGAATTCTAAAGTCGGTCAACCGCATCTTCTCAAAACTATGCTGGATGCCTGCAAGCTTAAAGATCAAGTTAATAGATAGATAGATTTAGTTTTAATTTCACTGTATTTTAGCCTAGGAAAAGGACGGTCATTGAACCGAATCCTTAATTTTTGTAATAAACTATTTTTAGATTTAGCTAAGTAGTATTTAAACCCCTCTCATGCATTTAGAGAGGGGTCCCGGATCTTAATATTTTTGGACTTGGAGATTGCATTTCTGTACTCCATTGTCTTATATATTTTTTGAAAAGGATCACATCTGGTGATTTTCATGCGGAATTATCTTTGAAGTGTTGCATTTCTGTACCTTGGAATTTGATTTTGCATTAGAGTTATTGGATAGAGTATCAGATTGCATTTGAGAGTCTTCAAGATGAACAAAGTATTTCTATCTGTTCACTGTTGATCTCTTTTGTTTTATGATATTCGTTTTAAAATTGCTATCATTTATATGTATATTTGTTTTAACAACGCTTCCTTTTATATATCATTTCTGAGTATAATTGAAACGTTATTTTTCATAGTTATATGTAAATGGTATACAATGATGAATGCAATATGTTTATATAACTCTGTTTAATTTCTTAAATAGAGTTATCTTTATTTGTTTATGCATATTTCAGTTTAATTAATAATACATTTTTATGGTTATTGTTGAATTGAAACAATCTTAAGTTGTATTCACATATAGCTACCCGGGTTAGTGCTAGAATTTCTTTATCAGTATTTAGCTTAAATTAGATAGTTTTATTTCAGTTAGTTTAGTCCCATTTCCACCCATCCAATCCAATCCATTTAGTTACAAGGAAATTGGTCCTTTAAATCCAGTCGGAGCCACCACACCAAACAGAAAAGGAGTTGTCTTAAGGTCCCGACCGGGAGGTTTTCCCCGATGTTTGAAGCAGAGATTTTCTAGGCTTCAACACTAACAAAGGCACAAAAGCATAGATTGGAGCATATTAATGAATTGGATGAGATCAGACAAGATGCAGTCCAGAAAAAAAGTATAGTCCAACAACAAAGGACTAGATGGCATGATAAGTACATCAAGGAAAAGAAGTTCAAATAAGGTGACTGGGCTCTCTTGTTTGATTCAAAGTTCAAAGATTTTCAAGGTAAATTCCAAACACATTGGCTTGGGCCATATGAAATCATGAGAATTTTTGACAATGGAGCAATAAAAATCAGGACAATAGATGAAGAGAAGGTCACTTTTCTTGTAAATGGTCATAGATTGAAGTTGTATCAGAAGCCACTTTCAAGAGAAGAATTTGTCAAGAGATTCCAGGAAAACATTGATGTGAAGTTAATGAAGAAGAATTCTTCTTCTTCATCAACTTAGTTGAATTTTCCGAATTCAAATGAATGAAAAAATATATATATATATATATATTAAAAAAAAATAAAGTATAAACATGAAAACTAATCACCGATTAGCATGTTTATACAGAAAAGATAAAGTGAAAATCATAATTCTTCTAACACTTTAGCTTTTCCAATTTGTTCTTTTTCTGCAAGCAGATATCACAAAATCATAAGTCTCACTCCATCATGTCTCCATTCATTCATATTTAATTCACTCCATTCATCCATATTTCATTCACTCCATTTCATGGTCCATTTCATCTCCATCTCAGATTTCTAAATTTGATCTCTTTTTGCAGATTGAGTGTTACAAATCAGGAGTTGCAGACCACTTTTTATGTTTCATTCCACTTCACATTTGTGATTCATTTCACTCCATTACATTTCACTTCACTCCTGATCCATTCCACCATATTTCATGATTCATTTCATACTACACTCCATCCATGTTTCAAATCATTTCATTTCATGTTTCAAAGTTCATACAGGTACATTCTGCAGCCAGATATCCTGAAGGCAATCATCCAACAACCACTTGTTCAACAAAAAATTGACCCTGCACACCTATGTCAACAAGAAAAATCAAAGGAATTATGAAGACTGAAGAATCAATGATTTTCAAAGGAGGACAAAGCATATCAAAACCACAAAAATTAAAGGCAAGGCAAAGGTAAAGTTGTAAAATTATTATGATGACAGAATATGAAAGTTATAGTATAGTTAAGTCATGTATGATTCAAAAATTTGTTTTAATTATTCATGTTGATCATGCCTATTAAACCTATCATAAAAATTTGGACAAAATCCCCTCCACTCCACCATATCAAATCATCATTTAAAATTTAACAGTTAAGTACTGAAGTGACCTAATTAGTCACATCACTAAGCCAAATTATTCAGTGATGATTTTTAATTTCTCACGAAATGTTTCCACGGTATTTTCTCCCATGATGGCTCTCAAACTCATTAATTTGTGTAAATCACCCTCACTACATTTCATTCATTCTATAACCTCTTCATATCATCCTTCCGTAGCTAATTCCTACTGCATAAACAGAGAAAGCACCTTTGGGGTAAAAAAACAACTCTTTAATAGCCATTTTCACCGTGGATAGCAGTAAATTGAAGGTTGAGAAGAGAAGCCATGGGTCTCATAGTAAGGTTCAAACCAGTCGGAACCAAATACTTGGAGGGCTACCCACAAATTAGAGAAATGCTACAGTAGGATGGTTGGTTAAAATTTTTGGAAAAATTCAATGGTTTTCATAAAGAGGTAACTAAAACATTTGCACGGTCCTTCAATGGAGCAGAAGTCGAAATAGGAGATGTTAAATTCACTATTACAGAAGCTTTCATTGCAGAAGCAGCGGAATTACCCAGGCAAGGAGAAAGATGGTTCAAAAATACGGAATTTCATAATGAGGCATGGAGGCAAATGCTTAAAACACCATGTATGGATGTTTCCATTTTTAAGAAGGGCATTCATAGCTCATCACTGAAGAATAAATGGCGGAATATGTTGCTCATTTTGCAAAAGTTTATAACTTGTGAGGGAATGTTTTGTACCTTATATATTTATCATATTTGGCTAATGATGCATTTCTTAGATGAAGAAATAAATTTACCATTTTTCCTACTTCATAGTCTGAAGAGAATGGCCTCTAATGTTCAAAAGAGGGTTCAATTCCTGGAAACCACTTTGTACCACCACGGCCTAGTTAAAATCTTGATTGAACATCATTTGAGAAAGGTAGAAGACAATTGGGATGAGTTTCTAGTGAGGAATCACTTTGAAGAACCCAAGGAATCTCCATATGAAGGCAAACTTACCAGAAGAAGCAGGAGATGGAAAATTTCCAAAGCTGTTGAAACTAAAACTGGTAAGTCCGTACAAGAGGACAGTGAGGAGATAATTTCTGAGAAATTGACTGAAATTAAGAAACATATTAAAAAGGAGAAGATGATAAGAAGGTATGCCAAGGAGAGAGGTGAAGGACCATCTCAACCAAGACGAAGCC
Source organism: Pinus albicaulis (assembly GCA_034641835.2). NCBI lineage: Eukaryota > Viridiplantae > Streptophyta > Pinopsida > Pinales > Pinaceae > Pinus > Pinus albicaulis. Next base: position 120,260,797 of record CM076577.1, on the reverse strand, counting down.
ACAGGCTTAGAGGTATATTGAAGAAAACAGGGGTTAGACAAATGGAAATTATAAACAATGAGGATGAAGAGACACCAACTTCTAGATCACCTGAGTACCAGTACGAGGAGGATCTTGATGAAGGAGCTCCGGAGATAGACCCAACACAACAACAAATTTATAATTATGTTGAGACATAAGAGAAGAGAGCCTCAGAAAGTAGAGACAAAACTCCTAGCCCACCAGAATCTGCAATTGATATGCTAAGAAGAGATAAATATGAATTAGAAGTACTCAATAGGAATATCAAGAATGAGAATGAAATTTTAAGGGAGCAGATTAAGCTAAAAAGTGATATGAATACAACTCTCTCTCTACAAATGGAAAAATTGTACAAGTCTAGTGAGAAATTGAAGAAGAAAAACAAAAATTTGAGCAGGGCACTTATAAATTTGAGATTCAAGTTAGTCATAAAGAAGCCTAGGAGGCCATTGAATATCAGGAAGAGCAGAAGAAGGAGCCTAGATGTCCTATCAGAAGTCTCAAAATATATGATTTGATTTCATGAGGACATGCAAAAACTTTGCAGTAGGGGTATGTTGAGCCCCAAAGATGTCCTTTCCCTTCACCAAATTTCACTTCATTTCCTTTTTTCCTTATCAATTACAGGCTTAAATGGTCAATAGGATTGATTAAAGTCATTTTAGGAATGTACACAATGACTGACTTGCTATATTTTCATGGTTTTGTTGTTGTAGTAATTTTTTACTAGACTCAGCTACAAAATGCAGCCATTCTGTAGCCAGTCGCCTATTCCGCAACTATCTTCATGTTCTCACAGGTTACATGTGTCACTTCAAGGAAAAACGCATATGGTTGAAATCCACAACACTCCCACATCATTTATTTCTCTCTACGAAGTCTGAGGAAGAATCTACAGGTGGTTATGCACGTGGAAGAGATCAAAGCTAAGAAGCAGATTCCTACCAGGACATGGACTCTGCAGATGTCTCCAACAAAGTACGAGGCTTCCATAAGAGTTCTAATTTGATTTGATTGAAAAATACGCTTGTTCCTATTTCTTCTCAAGGGTAGTTATGTATTTATTTTATAAGAATGACTCGGAATACCAAGAGACAGCTAGCTAGATTGATGTTTTGTTGCTAGATCTCAAAAGACCGTAATACTCTGTTTTTGAAATAATTTTCCTTTAATGAAAAAAGTACCGCTTTATTGCAAGATCTGAGGAAATCTTGAGGATATTTGTATGCTAATCTGGTGGTAGAGGGCCCCTACTGCCCGAGAAGCTCTGTGCACATTGTTTAGATAAGTAACTTTAGCCTTGTTGCATTCCTAGCTTAAGCAATTTTCTGAACTTTGTGTTTTATACTCACTTGCATTGGATGCTACAGTCAGTCTTGTTCTTACGAATTATTCCAAAATATCACTAACACTGAATGGGACATAGCTGTGGTGTTTTAGAGCTTAGTTTCATTTTTCTGAACTTCATGTTTTTGTGCTCACTCACATTACATATTACAGCCAGTCTTGTTCTATGAATTGTTCCAAAATACCACTAACACCGAATGAGATAGAGCTGTAGTATTTTAGAGATTAGTTGCATTTTAGTTTAGTTGTAAAACTCCGGAGGTTAATGGCACTCTAATTCAATTCTATTCACTGTATTTCAAGTTTGATTGATTGAATTCTTTTTCAGTTCTGTTTAATGTCTTTCAAGTTTCATTAGTTAGTTGTATGCTAATTCTGTCATATTAGACTTCAAGGCCTTCATTATTTACAAACTACTCTTTTTATTAATATCTTCCAACACATCATCATACGGACAGGAATTAGTGATATCAATTCAAGGCCTTGACTGCTCTTCAATCTCTTATAATTTTACAAATAGCCTTTTTTCCAAAACTATTCCAAAAGATTTCTAACTTTCGAATGAGGCGTAGTAGTGACAATTTGAGTTGCAGAATGGATTAATTTCAGTGTCATAAGCTAATTTAGAGTATGATTGATTACTATGCTACAAATAATCTTTTCCAATTGTGTTCCAATAAATTTCTAACCATGGATGAGATTTTTGTGATATTGTAAGTGGTTGTTTACTTAGAAGAACCTCATTGCATTAAACTTATCCTTTTCTCAAGATATTCCAACATATTTCTAATGAATGAATTGGACTGAGTTCATGGTATGAGTTATTGAGTTCATGTTAGGAGTTATTTAGTTCTTTCTATGAGTTATTTTTCTTGTTAAAGTTTTTCATTTTCTGTTCTCAAGTGCCATACATAGTTTAGAATAGGTTTTGCTCTGTTTTAGTGTGACCAACAACTTCTTTTTACCAACACTTAGTTCTTTTTCCCTTAGAATAAAAACACAAAACCAAAAACATTTGAAAAACACTAAACACAACGTAGTGAGAAATAGATACCTAGGCACATATAGTGCACTTCACTTCAACAATTTACTAGCCCTGGTTGACAATTTATGACATCAATTTAGGAACACTAAGTTGAACAGATAGTCCCTCTCTTAGACAACGTTATTCTTGGAGAGCATTTGCTATGAGGGATTAGCAGACATTTGGAGGGTGAGATCTTAGGTGAAAGAATCAGTCTTTCACTTTAGATTTCCCATTGGAGGAGGCCATTTCAGATTGAGGATCTCATTCAGCCATTTCCACCTATTTTGTTTATGATTTGCTGCTGCCCAGCAACTCCGGCATTATTGTATTTTCCCATTTTGTACATGTATTGTAGTCAATCCTCCTAAGGATTGTTGTACTAGTGTTTTCAAGGGTTGAGAGCTTTCTCCCCCTTATTTCTTGAGATATCATTGCTATATCATTATATTTTCATGTTATATGTTGTAGTGTCTCCTATAGACAGCACTGCCATAGTTAGGGAAAATTTATATAGTAATGTTTTAACACCTTTTGTGTATCATTGCCTAGCTTGAGTGAGTGATTCCTCAAAGCATTGTATTCTATTACTGCTATATTGTACACTGTTCAGCTATTTGCATATTCATGTGCCCAGGCTCATTAAAATAATGCTATGGATTCCATTGTATGTTCATACATCATTGCAGCCCCATTCTTTGGGCAATTCCTGTAGGAGGAATATTACAAAATATATAGACAGAGTCTGTAGTGGGCCAGGTAGCCTCTAGATCTCATCCTTTCTATAAGATGACATATCCAGTAAATTCCCCTATAGTCAATCTCTGGAATATATTGTGATATTTTAGAAAAAGGAATATTACAGAGAATGGAACAATTGAAGCCTTCAACAAAATACTAGAGAATGTGCTGACAAAGGTGTGCAACGTTAGCAGAAATGACTGGGATCTGCCATTCCTATAGTTTTATTGGCCTACAGAACTACCTGTAAGAAGTTGATAATTCATACCTCGTTCTGATTAGTGTATGGTTAGGAAGAAGTGATGACGATGGAGTATATTGTACCTAGTCTTCTCATCGCAGCAATGACAAATATGGCAGATGTTGGCTTGCGGGGTCCTCACCAAGGTTCGGTGTGCAAGGTTTGCTAACAAACCCCTATACTAATGGCCCTTTCGGCAGTGACCTGCTTTTGCAGGTCACAGTCTCACCCAAAGTAGTATGGGTGGGTGTTGGAACTAGGTTTCTATACCCTGAGAAAGGAAGGGTAAGGCAAGAAGGGCTCTGTTCTGTTTAGGTTACTGTGGTTCTTCGTAGGGTTAATTATGTATCTATTTTCATCCACGTGCACTAGATCTACAATTTTATTCTTTTCATAACATCAACACAACATTATATAAATAGAGCATAATAGATCTAGATCCAAGCATTTAGTATACAGACTTTCGCAGCAGAAAAATAGAGAATATATAACACAACAATTATCAACAGTTCATACAATAGTACTCACGAATTCAGATCTCTAATAATCCTTCGCATTCATTCATTCATCAACCTTTCCTTACAATTCCCTTCCCAACCTGCACACACAGCAGCAGGGTCCACATACATCTAGACTAGGATCTCTGCGCACACAACCAGCAGGAGTCTGTTCCCCAAAACCAAAACAGATAGCTTAAACAATAGATCGCATCAATAGCTCATCAATTCCTATCCTTTACAATAAAAAATGCATCTCTATTTATAACAATCTAGCCTCAATGTTCCTACGGCCCGCAACCCATGGTTTTCAGATCCCTAGTTTACCCTTTGACCCATTACAATGCGTTCGGGGCTTTGACCCACCCCAAAACCCCTACGCTATATTAAATATAATAAAAAATAATCAAAATGGACCAGTTTTGCGGCTTGTTAGGAGACCCTGTTCCAACAGCAGACAACAAGATTATGGAGCAGAGATTGGCACAACTGATCGAGTTGGAAGAGGATCAGTTCATCGTTGGGTTTCATCAATAGGTTCAGAAGGAGAGGGAGAAGGCTTGGCATGACCGACATATTAAGAAAAATACATTCAAGGACAAAGAGGCACAACTTATCGAGTTGGAAGAGGATTAGTTCATCGTTGGGTTTCATCAATAGGTTCAGAAGGAGAGGGAGAAGGCTTGGCATGACCGACATATTAAGAAAAATACATTCAAGGACAAAGACCTAATTATTTTATATGACATCAATTTTGCAAAGTTCCCCGGAAAGCTGCAAATGTACTGGTTAGTCCTTACATTGCCATGAATATGTCAGAAGGAGGCATAGTTCAGCTCGTGAAGCTGAATGGATAATTTTTCCCTAGTCATATTAATGGAAGCCAATTGAATTTGTAAAAACAAGATTCTATCCCTGGAAGTTCACAATGACTATATGGTCGACACAGAATCTTAATGCGCCTCGCAATTGATAGCGGGCATAAAGCTATAAATGAGTTGTAGATATAAGAGAGTGTGGCTCAAGCGAGCGAGGTCCAAGAATTCGGAAAGAAACCAGTGCGTCGAAGTGATTCCACCATTGAAGGATTCCTTGAACGGCATCAAAGAAAATATCGATGGCACACCAACATTGTCACTTGGGACGAGTCATAGTTTTGTGTTGGGGGTATGTTGGACATGGGACCCCTCAATGAAAGAATTTAGAGAAGACTCTATAGATCAAGGAGTGGAGTGCGCAACGCAGAGTCCATTTTGAGTCTTAGGGGCTTTGTGGTGGGTCAAAGCCCCTTATTATGTAATGGGATGGGATTATTTTGTGAACCTTGAACTCTTCCCATGGTTTTCAGACCATGGTATTGTAAATAAAAAACCTATATAAGGAGTCTAGATAGAAGTCATTTAGGGGATATATAATGATATAATTGATGAAATGCATTTGGATGTAAGACTGTTTTGAGTCAGATTCTATGCTTTTGGGTTAGAGAAAAGGCTCCTACAGCTGAGTGCACGTAGACCTTAACAATTTTGTAGTTGAGTGCAAAAACCCCTGTACTCAAGTGCACATGGTGGAAGTGAATGTATGAGAAGGATTTGAGCATTAATGAAAGACCTATTGAGATAGATCTGTGTTTTTGTTGATGTGTTTTACTTTAAATGATGTTTATGACTAGCTGTGCTAACTAAGGGTTTCAATCTGTAATTACATAATGAAGTTTTCTTTATGGTTGTTTACCCTTTTTTATGCATGATTAAGTAAGATCACGCAATATGCTAGTAATTTCAACAAATGTGTTGAACAACACTTGTATAATTAAAAAATTTGTTCTGCGAAGCTCTGCCAAGGAAGAAAATCTTCAAGGCCACAATTCACTGTACCTCTGGATGTAAAAACTTGGTTCTAGCATCCCCCTATATTGCCTCGGGTGAGACTTTAGTTTGCGCAAGAAGATTGTTGCCGAAAGGGTTAGTAATAGTGGGTTTTGTTGGTTTGCACAACCACATTTAAACCTGGGTATAGGCCCCATTAAGCCAATACCAACTAATGGGGATTTCCACATCCTAAGTGTATGGATGTAAGGGAGGGAGTATTTGTGGAGGCATGAGCTACTAGCTTGGCTTGATTTTTCCACACCTCTTGTGTGCCTTTTACTTCTTCTTGGTGATTCCTTGTATTAACTCATATAGATCAAGGATTAGAGATTTCTCTTTATGATGTACTGGTTTTATTACCCCTTAACATGAGTCACTTCATTTAGTATCAGGGTTGGGACTTGTAAGGGTTAATTTTTGATGTAATGGAACATCATGTGCTCAGGAACCAGGTGATGGCCATATGAGGAAGGTATAGTTCATGCTAGGATTTTTTCCACGTGCTAATATTTATGTCCCAACCATCTTTTGCATTTTGATTTAATTTCTTTTATTTTTTTGTGACCATGATATGAATTTTCTTTTCTTTTAATTGCATCAATCTCCAAGGCTATGTTTTCAAGCCCTACTCAAGGTATGTGAACATATGGATGCCAAATCCCATTGAACCAATAACAAGTTGAACACAAATAATGAGGTATGTGGTTTTTATTATGTCGTGGAAAGTGGCAAGTATGGAGTATGGGAAGGTCAACACCTTATGGCAAGTATTTCCCCTCCTATAACCCTAAGGGGCCTTAAGGGAGGTCCCATTAGACTAGGGCCAAAAATTAACCCCCTGGGAAGGTGAGAGAACAAAATTACAATCAATATTGGTCAATATTCCATATCACCCCTTTATCCATACTAAATTCCTAAAAAAAACAAGTATAAGCACACGATTATGAAATTATCAAAGTGAATTTTTTAATAGCAACCCACCTTCATCCAAGTGTAAATTCAGATGGTGAGAGGCACATGGCATATCATCGTCAAATAGTGGCTAACAATGAGTGTTAGTTGGATGGCTTTCAAATGTAGGAGTGTTTTTTTTCCCATGGGGTTACCCATTCTAGTGGGTACCAGGTAGAGAATATGAACAAGTTAGATCCCTCCAACATGAAGTTTTTATTGGTGGGTTATATTGAAACTTCAAAGGCTTACAAGGTCTATATTCCATATTAAAGGAAGACAATGTTAGCTAGCATGTAAATTTTGAGGAATACTTTACAACCAGGAAGTCTCATGAGCCTATTCTAGTGATACAAGATGAGGAGTAGGAAGCTTTGAAGGTTGAGTTGAGGTCACCGATGATTTATGGGGCATTACAATAAATTTCAGGGGAACAAGGGGGAGACAAGATTCCCTTATATTTATGTTAGGATACCTAAAAGGTTTAGTGATATATTTAGGGATGCTGATGAGCATGTTGAGACTCCTAGGAGCACATTTAGAGTGAGTATACTTTGGAAGTATTTTCCAAAATCTATGGCATAGATGAGCAACATGCTATATTTTGAGCTTAAATAGTTTTCAGGATGGAACATACTATTAAGTATGGTGGGATGGCATGGTGGAGTATACCTCCATCATGAAGAATGACGTTTGGGACATAGTGCCATGATTGGAGGGGAAGCCAATTATAAGTTCCATGTGGCTCTATAAGATAAATCATGATATAGATGGAAAAATTGAGAAGTTCAAAACAATTTTTATAGCGAGAGGGTTCTCCCAGAGAGAGGGGGTGGACTATGTGTTTAGTTTTTCTACAAAAAACATAACAGAAACCAATTTTATGATCTAACAATTAATTCTAATGATCTTCAATTAATTTATCTTGTGCCACATATATCATTAAGCAATTATACACAAAAATATGAACAGTAATGTAGCGAAAAAAATAGAAATAAATAAGATCATCAAGAGACAACCATGTGCAATAGATACAAAAAATGTTTCCCAGGGAAACCCAAACTTGGGAGAAAACCCAACAACTCTTCTTCTAGGATAAATTCTTCTTCAACAAGGTTTATAATAAAATATCTAGAAATTTGTACCAAAAACCAAGTCGAAACTTTAGCATTTTCATCCTTTCTATACTCCCATGAGTGTCTTCTATATAAGATAGATGATGAGAGAGTGAGACAAATGAAGTGTCACATAATTTGTATATATACAATTAAATGGGTGCATTTACCCCAAGGGACACACCCTTTCATGGTGAAGCCCACTTTCCCATTTTTAGCCTACATCAAACCCCCCAAAAAATAATAATTATTTTTATCTTAATTTCCATAATTTATCTAGTCTAACTTAGAGGCCTCTTTCCATGCGGGAATACCTCCTAATGCCACTCCCTCTTAGTGAGGGAGGTATTCTCCTTGGCTGCAACATATTCTCCTTTAGCTAAAATTTCTCCTTTCTTAAGAAGAGTTTATTATATTTCCATGTCGATGCATGTCTATAAGCATCTGCATCCTAGAGTGGGCAATGTAACTCCTCATATATCCAAGGTTGGCCAAAATACTTTATGCCTCCTTAGGCGAATGTATTAATCTCCTCTAGTCATGACCTAGCAAAGTCCTTTTGGAATCCAAGTTTTTCTAGCTTCTTAGGAGAGAATTTTCCTTTGGACCATTGACCTTTCTAGTCAAAGTAATTTATGACCTAGCCAAGTCCTTCTAGTAGCCAAGTTGTAAATTTATGTAGATGTTCTATGCTTGATGAAACTTTAATTTCTCTTCAATATTAGACAACAATCACATAAATAATAAAGTAAAATGCTGATAGAACATACCAATAGATCGACAAAAGACAAGCTAGAAATATATAATTGTGTTGGTGCATTAAGGCAATCAAAAGGATGCTTCAACCAGAAAAATCTTAATATGGTCAGCCAACCAGCAATGTCACATAACCCTCTAGGAAAACCAAATAGTCAACTCAAAAGTCAACGCTATCGGTCAACAGTCAACACAAACATCAGCAACAGCTAGGTCAACGTTGAAAAATCAACGTCAACATTTTGCCTAGGAAATAGTGCCAGAAAATGCGAATTAGGGAAATTTAGATTTTGGGAGAGTTTTGGGTCGATTTTACCTTGCGTTGACCAAAGTCAACGTTGGTCAAATTTTTTTGAAGAAACCCTAACTGAAAATAGAAAAGTGTTACTGCCATATTTCGCATGTGTGGAGAGAGAAGAGACTCCAAGTGATCGAACCAATCAAATGAGAAGAGAGAACGTGTGAAGATGAGATGAGTGAAATTTCCTCCAACATTGACCTTATTTATATCCATCATTGAGGGTGTGTGACACATTTGTTGGGGCACAAAATCTTAAGGCCGACCTGCACATATTTTGAATAGATTAAAAATAAATGTTCTGCTCATCGGATCAAGATGATCCTTAGATCGATCTTGCACCTCTCTGAAAGAGGAACCCAATAAAAATATTGGTATCTTCATCTAAGCATCACAACATGGATTTTGGACCTAGTTTTCCAAAATTAACACTTCCTCTCAACTAGGGAGAACTCCATCCACCTATGCAATATAAACATTGTGCATCATCCCACCGTAACTATTTGCTGGATTCTTTATTTCAAAACAGAAGTGGGTCAGTCACAAAGACATCATTCCCGACTGATAGATTTAGCCCAGAGGTCCGAAATATCTATAGGACTCATAAAGTCACATACCAACCCAAAGTCCGAAGTTAGTAGGAGGTCTGAAACCTCACTTGGACTCAAGAGAGTCATATACTAATTTGAAGTTAGTTTTACTGACCCGAATTTAGTTGGAGGTCTGAAACCTCTGTAGAATTTCTCCCATATCAAGTGGTTGGACCGTGCCATTGTAGATATAAAGTACAACAAACTATGATGTGTTCATCAGTCTTTGCTACTAGTCTCTAGTTTTTCCCACCTCATTGGCCAAATGAGAAGTAATTCCCATGAGTCTAGAACTCAAATGGGTAGGATGCATACGGGGAACAGATAATGAGAGGTGAGCCAAATAAATCACCACAATGGTGGGGCAGAAGCACACCAACAAGGTTCGGAAAGAATAGCCCTGTGGTTTCTTATAGCTTCGAGAAGCTATCCCCAAATCCCCCCCAAAGCTCCAAGAGCTCATCGTCCAACAAGACCCTCAGAATAGGATCGTTCCATGATTCTAAGATTCTCATTAAAGGTTAGGAACATGACCTTCCCCAAGGGAATTGTGAGAATATATGCGACCTGCTCATAATTTTCCATATGATTGAGTCTTACAGCACCTCGCAGTACCATATCCCAGATAAAGTGGTACTAGCCATCAACATGCTTGGATTGATCATGGAACTCTAGATTCTATGACAAATGAATCCCCCTTTGGTTATCACAAAGGATAGCGATGACATCTAGCACATGCTTGAACAACTCACTGAAGAGCTTTCACAATCAAGTGACTTCACAACCAGCCATACATGCTGAAATGTATTCGGCCACAGCGGTGCTCAAGGCTACCGACATCTGTTTCTTGCCTGAAGCAGATCTACGTGTGAAGTAGCATCTAGATGTGCTTTTGTGATCCACCACACTGCCAACCCAATCGACATCAATATACCATGGAGTGTCATGCTCTTGGCAGTGTATCTCATCCCATGGTTTATCGTGCCCTAGAGATATGTCAAGAGTTTCTTGGTACCAACCCAATGAATGTTATGAGGATCAACCATGTGTTGACTCAAAGTGTTCACTGCAAAAAATACGTCCAGACAGGTGTTCACTAAGAACATCAAGGCCCCTATGATTTGAAGACACTCAGTAGGATTATCTGACACAGGCCTAGCAACGCTTCCACTGAACTTCTTAAAGTTGAGCTCCATCGATGTCGACACATACTTACAGTCCACCATACCAAATTTTTCCAGAAGCTTCACAATGTATTTTCCTTGAGAAAGGAAAATCTCACCAGGTCTCTGCCAGAACTCCAGGCCTAGGGATTAATGCATTAGTCCTAGGTCCTTCATCTAAAATTTAGCAGCGAGATCTCTCTTGCACTGATGAATGAGAGGGTCAGCACCTGTCAGGAAGAGGTTGTCCACATACAGCACCAGAATGAGAGGCTTCTCCCTATCAACCTTGAAGTAAAGGTTCAGATCAACATTACTCCGAGTGAACCCCAAATTCATTAGGTAGCTATATATCCTCTCGTACCAAGCTCTAGGTGCTTGCTTCAACCCATAGAGGGCTTTATTCAACCTGCAGAAATGGGTGTCCCGATCGTGAACTTTGAACCCCAGAGGTTGCTCTACATACACCTCCTCCTTTATCACACCATGCAAAAATGTGGTCTTCACATCCATCTGATGAAGAATCCATCATTGCGTAGTAGCAAGGGTTATGATAGATTTAATGGTGGTATATCGGGCCACATGTGAAAATATGTCATCATAGTCTATGCCTTCCTTTTGAGAGAAGCCACAGGAAACGAATATTGCCTTGAATTTTTTAGCACTTCCATCAGATCCATGTTTGACCTTGTAGAGCCATTTTGAGGTGACAATTTCTTTGTCCTCCAGTCTTGGAACCACATCCCAGACATCATTCTTCATGATGGAATCATACTCTTCGTGCATAGCATCCTTCCAGACTTGATGCTTTATGGCTTCCTCAAAAGATCCAGGCTCAGATTGTACAATAGTACTCATGGTTGCTAGATACCCTTGGTATCTACTCGGCTTCTTTATTTGATGGAATGTCCCCCTTGGGACCATATGTCCCTCGGCATCCTCGAGAGTGTCCCTGAGCCATGATGGTCTCTTCCCTAGTGAAGGAGGTGGATCAATCGGGTCCATCGGTACTTCAGCATCGGGCATCATCTCATCCTCCTGTTCTTCTTGATTTCCATGCCTTGCTTCATGATCTTCCTCAGATCTCGGAAGATTGACTACTTTCCTCAGGGAAGCATCTTCATCAAAGGTGACATCGTGGCATATCTCCACTTCCCTTTGACCAAGCACATAGAATCTATAGGTCTTCAAAGTTTCATTGTAGCCCATAAACATTCCCTTCTTCCCAGAAGCATCCAAATTTCTCCTCTTCTCTTTTGTCACATGAAAATATATAGGACATCCAAAAACTCTAAAATGTGAGACGTTGGGTTTCTTACCGGTGAAAACCTCTTCGGGAGTTTTGGAGTCTAGAGCGGAATGTGAGCATTGGTTTTGAATGTACACAATAATGTTCGCAGCTTATCCCCATAGAAACTTCGATAGACCTTGGTCACATAGCATGGCACAGGAAGCTTCCATAATGGTCCTATTCTTTTGTTTAACAGTGCCATTCTTCTCAAGAGCATAGAAAATTGTGGTCTCCCTCTTGAAGCCAGCTTCTCTGCAAAAGTTTTTGAACTCGTTTGTCTCATATTCAGCAACATTCTCGTTCTATTAGATAGCATCACATGTCATTTATCCCAGTTGAATTCCTTCAACCTGGTAGAGTGTATCAACTCTAGACCCAATTGTGATAGATTCCTTGAAGCTCTTCTTCCAGATGTGCACCTTTCCATCAATGAATGGCACATTGAAACCTTTTTCTTCCATGGCCGATATAGACACCAGGTTCTTCTTAAAATTAGGTACATAGAGTAATTCCTGCAAGCGAAGGACTTGACCTTGAGACAAGTGGAGGGTCACAGTTCCTGTCCCTTTCACAGTATATGAGGCATTGTCTCCAAGGATAATTTCCAGATTAGTATCCTTCTCAACCATATCAAAAATTTCTTCCTTGAACCCAGTGATGTGCCTGGAGGCACCACTATCTATCAACCAGACATCCATGGTGTTGGATGTAGATGCAGCAGAGAGGGCAGATACAAGAATGAATTCACTTTTTTTTATCAACAACATTTTATTCCTCATACCTGGAATTTCTCGACCTTTTGAAAGGTTTCTCATTTCCGTCAGATGAAGCCTTCCTCTTTCCCTTGAACCTATTTTTCCTTTGATTTCCATTCTTTCGGTTGTTGTTGTTGTCATCATCATTGAGAGAATCCTTCTTGAATGGGAATTCTCTAGCATAGTGACTTGGCTTGTGACAAGTGTAACACTTGCCTTTCTTCCCTTGGGCCCCTGCTCTTCCATTATTCCTTGGACCACCAAAGTTCTTCTTCTTAGTATGAGAAATGAAGGCAACATTTCCTTCATTTTCATATTCCTTCATCCTTTTCTCTTCTTGTACGCATCTTGATAGTACTTCGTCAAAATCAGGTATCAAATTGTTAATGAGAATGGTAGTGTTGAATACATTCCATTTGGATGAGAGACCTCCAAGTGCGGTGAGAACTATATCTCGATCAACTATTGTCTCCCCAATAGCCAGCAGATTGTTTTTGATCTCAGTCAACTTCAGAAAATATGATTGAACAGACTCATCCCTGCTGTTATCACCCAAAATTTTTCAAAACATCATTATGTCAACTCTATTTTTGATCATGGTCTCAAAAAGGGTTTGAAATTCATTTTAGGATTTGGTTAAGGGTAGGTTAGAGTTTTTATAAGTTTAAAGGTCATAATTGAATTCAAATAAAGTCTTTAGAGGTCCATTCCATGATCAAATACTCACATTTTCCATTTAGGAGTCATTCCATAAGGTTTCGGGTTAAATTTATGCAATTAGCCAAGAATCCTCCATTTCGTAGCACCGCTAGTTCAAAATAGAGGATTTATGCTATGAAAGCGCTAATACTTTCGTAGCACAAATTGCGAAAAAATACACTATGGATGCTACGAAAGTGCGGTTTCTTAATCATCTTGTCAATTAAGCTGAAATCTGTCAGAATCTGTTAGGAATTGATAGGATAGTGGTATGGTGAGTCATTTTGTTATCAGATTCAATGGACTTACCTGTCTCATAGTCATCGTCGTCATAATAGGGCATGAATGAGGCATCATTCAGTTATGAGATGACATTTAAAATTCAAAATCTTGCCTAATTTGGTCATTCTCATTTTCATTTTCCTCCATACGAGTGTTTAAGCTCCGAAGCAGTCAAGCTAAGCTTGTGGTTGTTCTATACAAAGACTATCTTCACCATAATCAAGCGAGGTTGTTCCATATACATAAGCGAGGCTGTTCATATAATCAAGCGAGGTTGTTCATATCCTAATCAAGTGAGGTTTTTTCATAGATTCTAGAGAAGCTGACAGGTTTTCTAAGAAGCATGGCAGAGGAAAAGAAAGTCCACAGAGGGGGAAATTTCTTAAGATATGAGCCTAAAAATGTGAAGGCTATAAATGAATATCAAATAGTGATGGAGAATTTTAGCAAAGCAGTCTGTCTCTGGTTTTGTGAAAAGCTGTAGGGTTGCCACACATAGGTGTCTAAATAATTTGCCTTACACTTCAGTGGAAAAACTACTAAGATTGGGATGTTAAATGTGAAGTTACTCCTGATATTATTGCTTCTGTGACAGAAATACCAAGGGGGAAGGAAACTTGGTTTAAAGGTTTTAAGTTTGACATGGAACCATGCAAGGAATTCATGAAACCTAAGTATGCAGATATGGACCTAAGTAATGCAATACCTAGAAGCTGTATCAAAGAAACCTATGCAAAGTTGCTCTTCAACATTCAAAGATACTTTACATGTGAAGGCAGATACCATAAAGTTTATAATTATCATTTCAAGCTACTTTTGCATTTCACAGGTATGATATCACTAGATTTTCCCTTTTACTTGCATAGGAGCCTTGCCAAAATGGTTGATAAAGTACAAGCCAAATCTGATGGTTGTGAAAAATCTTTGTTTCACCTGGTTTGATAAAGTTATTGGTTTTGAATGAGCTTCAGAAAATAAGCCTGGATTGGTCTTCCTTTTTGTTTATGAATGGTTTTTAAATGGAAACCCTACCCCAGCTAGAAACCCTAAAACTAAAGGAACTCCTTCACCACCAGTAGCAGAGTCTAGTCAGCCTGTGGTTGCAAAATCAAAGAGGTTTGTAAAGTTGAAACCAAGGAAACAAGTTGAGAAAAGGACAGAGAAGACACAAGTGCTTGTTGCAGCAACTGCATCACCTGCAAAATAGAGGTTAAAAAGTATCAAAGAGGCAAAACAAAAACAGGTGGCCAACAAGCAGGAAATCAAGAGAGTGACAAGAATCCAAGCAATGGCATCAAAGGGAGTTGTTTCAGGTACAGAGGACAGCCTAGTGATAAAGGAAAATTTAGATGACATCCTTCATGCAATTGACATAGAGTAATCACCCATTGTGAAAGCTGATTTCATTGGAGTATATGAACATAAACATAAAAAGGTTAAGTCAGCAAAGAAACTTGAATTTGAGGGTGAAACTGTAGCCTTTATCTTTCAAGAAAGGAAACCCTTAACTATGCATGCTAAGAAGCTCAAGGAAAGCAGCAAGGAGGTCCAAGAAAATATTGAAATAGTCAAATTCCCTGAAGAAGTGGTTGACCTCTCATCACCAATAGTGGAGCATGCAGCTAGTAGAATAATGAAGGAAAAGGAAGAAATGACAGAGTATCAACATCTTGAGGAGAAATTAAGGTTAGAAAATAAAGATATTTCTATGATGAGAAAGAGGGCCAGAAAGAATAGTATTGAGAAAAAAAAATTCAAAAGAATGAAGGCAGTATGGGAAGGTCAAACTGGTTCTAGGTCTGAAATTCCAAACAATGCAGAACAGTTTTTCACATGGACAGTTCTAGCCATCTAGGAAGCTAAATTTGTCAGAGTAATCAACACTCACTTGAGAGGCAGTAATAGAATACTTAGATATCAAGTGGAGGACTTGGAGCAATAGCTGAAATTGACTCAGGATGAGCTTAAAAACATTTAAGGTGTAGAATGACAAATTATTAAAAAGTCAAAAGCTAAATCAAATGGAAAATTAAGAATAAAACTCATGAAAATTATGTTTTTAGTTCATATGACTTTTTGTTTTGATGAAACCAGTGGTATTCTAAATTTTTGGCACATTTTGGTTTAAATTTTGAAGAAATCTGGACAAAATTTCTCACTCAACAGTTTCATAGCACAAACAGTGCAAAAAGAGTGAAAAGCGCCACAAAATTGCTGTAGCAGCTTTTTTCACCCTTTCTCATAAATTTTTGAAAGGAAAATGTGTGTATTATGACCTGAAATTGCTAGGGAAGTTGTGTTAAGTGATAATGAAGATAAATTTGGAAAAAATAAGCCAAAATTTTGAAGGTAAAAGGGTAAAAAGGTTGTGCTACGAAACTGTGATGTTTTCGTAGCACAGGTCTACTTCTGCTATTTTGAACAGTTCGATGGTGGTTTTGGATAGTTGGGACTTGGTGAGGTTTTTGAAAGGTTTTAATTCAATTCCTAACTTCAAATAACCTCTAAGTGATGGGTGCATGATGGTCAAGGTGTCTCAAAAACTCAAAGAATCCTATGCCTAGAAAATAGGGGACAGTTTCCTAGTTTGATGGAGATCAGTGTTATGGTCATAAAGTGTTGAAGCTTATCATCTAAATTCGACCTTATGGGAATATAGTTGGCAAATGATGTAATATAGTTTAGATAAGGTTGTAATGAGTAGAGTTAAGGAGTTTGAATCCTATTTGTAATAGGACTATTCATTAGGTTTGCAGCTCTCATTTTGTAATAAATACCATGTCATATGGTTAGGCAAGGTGTCAAAAAGTAGGAATTTGATGTATCTAGCTCAGGATAAGGTTATCCTATGTTGAAAATGATCTATAAAATATGAAGAAGTCGAAATTCTAAGGGTTGGACATTTTTTAGCAAAAATACTGTGTTTATTGTAAGTGACTGGTTTTCATCTTAATACAAAGTTTTCTACTTAGCCAACTCAAGATTCATGAAGAGTTCTAGTGTGTTCTTGTTCTAGTGGCATATTTTTACTATCCTATTCCAGTGGTGTTTGCTTATGTTACTTAGAATTCATCATTGATGCTCTGACTTCCTTCATAGACAAACTAACTGTGTGTTTTACAGTTTCACATGTGTATCTCTTGATTAGAACTCTGATATGCCTTGAATTCCATGCTAAGTAGATTTTTTGGTTTTACTGAAGCTATTTTGACTCCATAAGCCCAATGTGCACTTTCTAATGTGATTTACAACCAATATCTATCATTTATATGCTTATTACCCCACATAGAGTTAGTCATCTATATTTCTATAAAAAACCATTAACCCTTGAGAGAGCCCTCTCAGGTTGAGGAGGCTAAGCCTCAATCAAAATATTGGTTTGAAATAGTTACATGAGATTGATTTGATTGGCAGCCTATCAAGTCTGATTTTGTGATAACACCTACCTTTCTTCATATTCTTCAATTGGTTCTTGAAGAATAGGACTTGATTCACATTGTTGGCCTTGAACATGTGGACCAACTTACCATACATTTCTTTGGATGTGCCTAGCTCGGAGATGTAGGCAACTAGACTCTTATGAATTGAGTCCCTGATCATCATCTTTGCTTTGATCTTCCCCTTCTTATACTTTATTTTGGCAGCAACGATAACAGTGGATGGAGGCTCTTGGATTTAACCTTGCACATAGTCCATGACATCTTGGTCTTCAAAGTTAAGATCCAATGTCATCTTCCAAGCCTGGAAGTCATCCTTCCCAGCCAATTTGTCATCAGCCTTAAAGCCATTGTAGTTTGAGGAACCCATCCTCTTCTTCGGTGATTGCTACAAATTAGGGCTTTGTCTTCACCTCAGCTCTGATACCATGTAAATTTATGTAGATGTTATATGCTTGATGCAAATTTACTTTCTCTTCAATATCAGACAACAATCACATAAATAATAAAGTAAAATGCCGATAGAACATACCATTAGATCAACATAAGACAAGCCAGAAATATATAATTGTGTTGGTGCGTTACGGCGATCAACAGGATGCTTGAACCAAAAAGTATTAATATGGTTAGCAAAACAACAATGTCACACAACCCTCTAGGACAGCTAAACAGTCAACTCAAAATTCAACCCAAAAGTCAACGATGTCAGTCAACGGTCAATGCAAACAACAACAATAGCTAGGTCAATGCTGAAAAGTCAAAGTCAACGTTTTGCCTCGTAAATAGTGCCAGAAAATGCGGATTAGGGAAATCAATATTTTGGGAGAGTTTCTGGTTGATTTGACCTTGCGTTGACCAAATTCAATGCTGGTCAAATTTTGTTGCAAAACCCCTACCGAAAACAAAAAATTGCTACTGTCAGATTTCCCATGTGTGGAGAGAGAAGAGACTACAAGTGATTGAACCAATTAGATGAGGAAAGAGAATGTCTGAGGATGAGATGAGTGAAATTTTCTCCAACATTGACCTTATTTATATCGATCATTAAGGGTGTGTGACACATCTGTTGGGGCACAAAACCTTAAGGCTGACCTACACATATTTTGAATAGATTAAAAATAAATTAAAAATAAATGTTCTGCTCATCGGATCAAGATGATATTTAGATCGATATTGCACCTCTCCGAAAGAGGAACCCAATAAAAATGTTGATATCTTCATTTGAGCATCACAACATGGATATTAGACCTAGTTGTCCAAAATTAACACAAGTACTTATGAATTTAAAGGTGAACTACATCTATCTCCTTCGATCGACATATCCTGGTTCTTCTAGTGGCCAAGTCCTTCTATATTCTATGGAGAAGATATGCCCAATCTAATAATTTTCTTGGGAAATTATCCTTTGGTCAACCTAGCTAATTCCTTTTGGCTTCAAAGGTGAATTTTTCATATAATTTCCCCTGTAATTACCTTGGGCCATTCACCTTTATTCTCAAAGTCATTTATGACCTAGCCAAGTCCTTCTATATTTTAAAGGTGAATGTATTCATCTCCCCTTGGTCAAAGTACTTTATAACCCAACCAAAGTCCTTTATGGCTTTAGGAGATGGTCAGCCCAATCCTACAAATACCTCATCATTCCATTTTGATGAGGGAAACATTCAACATCATCCTAAGCTTATGTTTGAAGTATGTCCACAAGCTACTCATTTGTAGATAAATACTAGAGCTATATTTCTCCTCTCTTATCGTGTCTCGGATGAAGTTTCCTGGCCATGTCCTTATGGGTTCCGAAGCAGGTCTTCTTGTGGTAGTCTTGGATTCTTCCTCTGTCACGTGTGCAATTCCTTATCCCATTTTTTCTCCCTCGTCATTTAAGCATATCCTTTTTCTATTATTGCTACCTCTATTTGGGAGAACCCTCTCGTCACAAGCCTTGATTTGTTCTTCCTGGTGTTATCATATGCTTCCAAAATCATTTCTTTGGAAGCCTTCACGATGTACTTACATCTTGATTAAGGAAGAACTTGCAGAGAATTATAGGGAATTGTGAACTACCTCTTAATTCTCTCCTTCTTGTGGAAATCAATGAAATCCATCTGTAACCTTTATTAAGCTTTAAATTTTCATCCTTGTCCTCAACATCAATTGTTAATGTATGAAACTTTACTTTATTACATGAGTTGTAAGAGTTAGGGTTTCGTCATTCCTTGGATCTTCTACTTGCATTCAACACTCCAAGTCTTGCTCTAGGGTTTCATCCCACAAACCCTAGAAATTTCAACTCTTGTAACAGGTTGCTCTTTGGCTCCAATGTTCCCACATATATTAGTTCCTTTTGATTAGTATAAATTTCTTCTACTTTTATCCAATTGTCACGAAACTGTTGTCAATTCTATCACCAATGAGATGGCTCTCCTTAATGCTTCTCCTTTTTAGAAAATCACATCACTACTATATTATGCATAATGCAATGTGCCATTGATTTGTTCTCTATGTAATACAAACCCCAGCTCAGGAAATCTGCTCATCACATTCCAATGTTAAAACTAGGAGCATCAATATTTGCATCACAACCCTTGAGTTCCAAACTCATATATCCCACTATTTTTGCATGAATTTCTCTTGTTTCTAATTTGGTTTTACATTGTTAGAATGCCTTAACAAAAATTTCTCAAGAATTCCCTTCAAGGAAAAAAATGTGGCATAAGCATCATCATATCATCTTTTTATGTGTCAATAAGATTGCCTTTATCAAAACGTGGATCAATGATTTTTTTTTTCTTTTTATTTCCAGAATCAACATGTGCAACTAGTACATAATGATAGTATACAATTCCATCAAATTTTTATTCATGCTCAACCCTTTCAACTAGATAAGCTATTATCTCCTCACTTGTTGGTATTTTAATTTGTGAGGAATCCATTCCCTTGATATCTAAAATAACATTTTTCTTTGGACTATCTTGAAAAAATATCTCTGATTCAAGGGTCAGTGTATCAACCCCTCCATCAATAAACATTCCATTTGTCTCGAAAGGACAAAATATGGATTTGAACCAGATTCAGGCACATCTTGTATGATTTTTCTCTTTGATATATGTTATAACAAATAGTTATTATGGCGAACCTCCCCAAATGCAAAATGAGAATAAGGATCTTCTGGGTCAAATCTAAGTTTAATATGATTTTTATATGAAGATAGTGCCTTAACAATTCCTTTGTTGGCAATATGATGCATGTGTTGTCCTTGATGGCAACCTACTTGATGAAATAAGATTGTTGGCAATATGATGCAATGTGTTGTCTTTGATGGCAACCTACTAGATGAAGTTATCCTTGATGGAAACTGACTTGATGAGTTGTCTTTGGATGGTAACCTACTTGATGAAGTTGTTCTTGATGGAAACCTGATTGATGAGTTGCCTATGATAAGCAACCTATGTGTTAAATATGAAAGGATGATGTATCTTGTGTTAAATAAGGAAGGATGATCGGCTCAGAAGTAACAGAAGAAAGGAATTCCAGTAAGTGCCAAAGAAATGATAAATATGATATGTCACAAAGCATACGTGGGTTTGTCAAGGCAAAGTAGCGTATGTACACGAAAAAGTACGTGCCAAGTAGCGTATGCCTATTTGCGCTCTAAATTCATAAAACCAAGGGAATTTACCATGGTATTGGTCCATTGTATTGAGCGCTGGAATATCTATTTGATCCCGTCCAGGAATACCATTAGTAGTTGAGTAGTTTTGACTCATGGTATTGACAAAGGCTAAATCTATATAAGGAGAAGAAGATCATAGTGCAAGTGTGTGCATGAGTCTGGGTTTTCAATGACTACTTCACTCTGAAGTATATCTGCATGGAATGGGTAACAGTCTGTTGATTGATCTGAATTAATAATGCACCTATGAAGAAAATGATGAAGAGGGATCTCTAGATCTGAAAATACTATGTATTTTCTAGATCTGTTTATGGAATGTTTAGATCTGAGATGAGGCGAATATTTCCTGAAGTAAAAGGGTAATATCTGAGCCATTTATCTGTTCTGAAGAGTTGCGCAGCCCTACAAATTTTGAAGATCTATACGCAGGTTCGTGGAAGAGAAAGCGCATATATACGCGGGTTGGCTTCAGCAAAAGCGCGTATGGTATGTGAAATCAGTCCTGAAATATGTGCAGATGTATACGCAGGTTTGTTTCTATGAAAGCGCATATACACGCAGGTCCAGTGAAGTAAAAGCGCGTATCAAATCTAGGGTTTTTCTGAAGTATGTGAAATGGAATGTCTGATTTGTTTTGTTGTTTTACTACTATCTGTCAATGATGTATTCATACAGATCTGGGTTGTTTGAATGTTGATTATGCTGCTGATTATGTTGATCAAAGATCAAGTTGTTGGTTGATTGGTTGATGGTACAATGAATGAATTGATGAGGTTATGAGTTTCAGTTTGATGTATGATGAGCTTAAATGTGTGGAGTGGGTCCAGTTTGAAAATCTGATGAAAAGTGGCCTACAAGGTATGTTGTGTGGAAGCTGTTGGATCCAGTATGAAAATTGATGAAACGTGGTCCATGGTGGTGCTGAGGGTCAGAGCCTTCAGTGAGGGTGTTGTAGCTCCCTTTCAGTGGTAACTGGTAAACGAGAGCAGGGAGTAGTATCTCCCTTCCAGGAGAGGCTGGTAAACAAGTGCAGGGGGTTGTAGCTCCCTTCCAGGAGAGGCTGGTAAATGAGAGCAGGGGGTTGTAGCTCCCTTCCAGGAGAGGCTGGTAAACGAGAGAAGGTTGTAGCCTTCTGAAGGTGGGTGCCTGCGTGCTGGTATGAGTCTGCGCCAGTACATGGTTGTAAGAAGTTTTCTTTATAATAAATATTGAAGACAGATACAACAGCAGCGGTGGTTTTCTCCCGAATTGGGTTTCCACCTTAAATCCTGGTGTTCATGTGTGTTGCTTATGTGTGATGATTTATTATGTTCTTACTACACCTGTTTACTGCTTAATAAACATCTGATGAATGAATGATGCAATAATCTAAGTAAAGAATTATCTGCATAATGAGATCTCTAGTAATACGCAAGTTTCATTAAGGATATCTGCATGTATACACGACTTGGGTTCATTAAAGTAGCGTATGGATTTTAGAGAAAGAAAAAGTAAAAAGTTTTTAGTCTGCACTAAATACTGATTCACCCCCCCCCCCCCCCCCTCAGTATTTTTCCCAACAATTGGAATCAAAGCAGGTTCTTCTGAAGGAGCTTGATCGCTTGAAGGAGATCCGTCACAATGGGAACGAAGCAAAAGAAGAAGGCTACTCAAAAGGAGATATCTCATAAAACATGTACAACAGAAAATGAAGAAGATGAAACATGTATTGATTGTTGTTCTTGTGATTCACCTTCTTATACATGCAATGGTGAAAATAGTGTTATGGATCTAGAAGAAGCTCTCAAGAGTAAATTTGAATATCAACAAAGATCATTTAATGAGAGAGAATCTATCTACAAAGAGATGATCTCTAGAATGAAGGAACAGATAGAAATGTATCAAAGCCTACAGGTTAAAGCAACCTATCAAAGTATAAGACTTGAAGCAGAAATCATCTTTCTCAAAACAAATCTGGAAAAATCAAATAAGAAGAATGAAGAACTTCTACAAACATTTGAAGAACAAGAAGATGGGTTGAAGGAAGAGATTTTAAAATTGAATGATCAAGCATAAGAAGGAAGAAAGGTTTAAGAAAATATGAAGAAGAAATACCAAATATTGGAGGTTGAGGTAAACATTTTAAAAGGTAAATTAGAGGAAAAGGATAAACTCTTGAGGTTTCAAGATAGTACTAAGATTCTGGATAATATTCTTAGTAGTCAAAGGACTCCCTCTATTAAATTTGGTCTTGGTTTTCATGAAACTGTTAAAGGAGAATCTAGTTCACAAGGAAGTGCTAAAGATTCAAAGGATATCAATGCAAAACCTGAAGTGTTGAAAGAAACAAAAGGTCAACTGACAATCTTGAAATCTCATTAGGGGAATTTTGAGGTCTAAAATGGGCCTCATAAGAAAAATGTACAAAAAAAATAAACTTTATAACAACCAATAGGATTCAAGATGATGATGTCATCCATAATGGATGATTCACCATTTTTGGAGTAAAAAAGTAAAAATATTAAAAAATAATAAAATAATAAACCTACTTTTTCAACTCGTATTTTAAACTTATCTCCCAAAATTTTTACTCAAATTTCAAGCGGGAGTACTCGTTGGATGTGGAATTTAATTCCTCATCCAAGGAGTACCCATGTTGCATACTTTCGATGAACTCTTCTACACGAAAAATGAGAAATACATAAAAAACGTGATTGTAATCACGTTTTTTTATGTATTTCTCATTTTTCGTGTAGTAGGACCCATCAAAAGTATGCAACATGGGTACTCCTTGGATGGGGAATTAAATTCCGCATCCAACAAGTACTCCCGCTCAAAATTTGAGTAAAAACTTTGGGAGATAAGTTGAAATATGAATTGAAAAAGTAGTTTTTTCATTTTTCCCTCTAAAATTTGATGATGTCATCAAATCTTATTAGATTTTTTCCACTATTATTTTATAATTTCCTTAGGAGGCCCATTTTAGACCTCAAAATTCCGCTAATGCAAAAGAAATCATTCCCTCCTTTGATCAATAATGTTGAATGCTTTAAATGTCATAATTATGGGCATGTTGCATCCATTTGCAAAAGCAAATTGTTTCAGTCACAAACAAACAGATTCTACACAGAAAGGTACTCAGGTTTCTTTAAGGGATATTGTTTTTCATATAGCAAGTATGGTCATAAAGCAGCTGATTGCAATAGAAGAAAGAATAGAAAAACTCATTATGATCCTTATGCTTACTTCTCTGGTCACATAAGATGTTATGCTTGTAACAAGTATGGACATGTAGAAAAAGAATGCAGGATGAATAGATCTGAGAAATTGGATAATTTCTAGCATACAATAAGAAATTTCAAGCAAAGCTGGAAAAAGAAGGAGGACCGATCAGAAACGTAGGGAATATTGACCCCACTGCAGTCATCCGCTTCTAAAGCTTACTTCTCATAATGACTGCAGGAGTGATGTGAGATACATTCTAGGGATGAGTAATGTATCATCACAGGGGGAGCAGTATATGGTGATTCTCATGGTTGGTTTGGTGAGTCTGGTTATGTTTATTTCTGACAGTGCATCTGGTGTGAAGAAGACAGGTACAGGTGGTACAAATTTAGGGGGAGAAGAAGGAGTGTGAAATTTTCAGTATTTCACTTTCCATATGCAGGTTTCATGCACTAAATCCGCGTATACAGCGAGTTCCAATGCAAATAGAAGCGTATGCTTTTATGATAAGGAAAACAATGAGATGGCTCAAGAACAAGAGCACAAATTCAAGGGGAGCATCAGTCTAACTACTAATTATTGCATTGTTGGCATTGTATCTGCTTATTCCTTAGTTCTCGTAATACTCATGCTCAAATGATGATGACATAATAAATGGTTTCTTATGATGAGATTATGGATGAGCCCTGATTGTTTTTTGCTGAAGAGTATCTTTTGTTTTCACACATGGATGAGTTGGAAGTCTTATGATTCAGAGATAAGAATAGATCATGTAGAGTTTGTTTCTATGGCCGAGACCTTTTTCCTACACATGTTACATCATGATAAATCTTGAAGATCTTGGTGATATCATATCACATGGATGATTTCTTGACACATACTGTCCATTGAAGAAGTTGTTTTGGTATGATAATTACTCTTGGGAAGAATATGTTGATGCTGCAAAGAATCTGAAGGTTTGGTTACTGATGTGCTTATGCTACAACTGTTGGATGACACTTGAAAACATAGCTACATTGTCCTATCTATCTTCTCTCATATATTCCGGGGAAGCATTCGAATATCTTAGACAGAAGCTAAGTGTAGTCTCTACCATACAGAAGATCAGATCTACTTAAATTCAGAAGATTAAATGGGATACGCGGATTTCCTGAAGGACAGTCGCGTATATACGCGAGTTCATACACAGAAAACCACGTATGGGTATTTGCTGACAAAATTCTGGTTCAGCATTCTTCAACACGGCTACAGTACTGTTGGGTATCTCTGGTGATGTTTTAGCTCTCATATTTCTGTTTCATTCTCTGATATCTGATAAAGATGCATTGATGATTTGCTGTTGAAAGTGTTCATGATGCACAAGCTAAGGAGGAGCATTGGTCATATGGAAAGTAATGCATTGTTGGCATTATGATGGTTCTGAAATATGATCTCTCTCTTGAGGTCTTTTTGATGTTGGTCATAAAAATTCATATTTGTAATTTGATGAAAAGATCATGTTGAGACCTATGATGTAGATTTGTAATATTCAGTCATGTAAGGACTTGATAAAATTTGTAAACCCACTTGGTTGGGTAGTTGAGTCAAAACATGGAAACCCACTTAGTTGGGTAGTTGAGTCAAAATGTGTAAACCCACTTGGTTGGGTACTTGAGTCACATATGTAAATCCACTTGGTTGGATCTTTGATGTAAGTATGAGTCCTTGGTGATAGGAAAGGTCATAAAGTCATGTACTTCATTGAAAAATATGCTTGAAGATTCAGCATGAACTCAGGGGGAGCATGGTAACTTCAGTGCACATCAGATCTACAAAGCTCTTCTTTCTACATGAGAAGAAAAACCTTGTTTTGGTTTTGATCCGCCCTTTTCCCTTGATGTCAAAGGGGGAGAGTTTCATGGTGTTTGAATAGGGGGAGAGTATCATGGTGTTTTCATAATGGTTATAATCAATGTATCTATTTGTTGTAGTGATCAAACACCATCATGGTTTCCATCAAGTCCAAAGGGGGAGATTGTTGGCAATATGATGCATGTGTTGTCCTTGATGGCAACCTACTTGATGAAATAAGATTGTTGGAAATATGATGCAATGTGTTATCTTTGATGGCAACCTACTAGATGAAGTTATCCTTGATGGAAACTGACTTGATGAGTTGTCTTTGGATGGCAACCTACTTGATGAAGTTGTTCTTGATGGAAACCTGATTGATGAGATGCCTATGATAAGCAAACTATGTGTTAAATATGAAAGGATGATGTATCTTGTGTTAAATAAGGAAGGATGATCAGCTCAGAAGTAACAAAAGAAAGGAATTCCAGTAAGTGCCAAAGAAATGATAAATATGATATGTCACAAAGCATACGTGGGTTTGTCAAGGAAAAGTAGCATATGTACACGGAAAATTACGTGCCAAGTAGCGTATGCCTATTTGCGCTCTAAATTCATAAAACCAAGGGAATTTACCATGGTATTGGTCCATTGTATTGAGTGCTAGAATATCTATTTGATCCCATACATGAATACCATTAGTAGTTGAGTGGTTTTGACTCATGGTATTGACAAAGGCTAAATCTATATAAGGAGAAGAAGATCATAGTGCAAGTGTGTGCATGAGTCTGGGTTTTCAATGAATACTTCACTCTGAAGTATATCTGCATGGAATGGGTAATAGTTTGTTGATTGATCTAAATTAATAATGCACCTATGAAGAAAATGATGAAGAGGGATCGCTAGATCTGAAAAGACTATGTATTTTCTAGATATGTTTATGGAATGTTTAGATCTGAGATGAGGTGAATATTTCCTGAAGTAAAAGGGTAAGATTTGAGCCATTTATCTTTTCTAAAGAGTTGCGCAACCCTACAAAGTTTAAAGATCTATACGCAGGTTCGTGGAAGAGAAAGCACGTATATACGCGGGTTGGCTTCAGCAAAAGCGTGTATGGTATGTGAAATCAATCCTGAAATATGTGCAGATGTATATGCAGGTTTGTTTCTATGAAAGCGCGTATACACGCAGGTTCAGTGAAGTAAAAGCGCGTATCAAATCTAGGGTTTTGCTGAAGTATGTGGAATGGAATGTCTGATCTGTTTTGTTGTTTTACTGCTATCTATCAATGATGTATTCATACAGATCTGGGTTGTTTGAATGTTGATTATGTTGCTGATTATGTTGATCAAAGATCAAGTTGTTGGTTGATTGGTTGATGGTACAATGAATGAATTGATGAGGTTATGAGTTTCAGTTTGATGTATGATGAGCTTAAATGTGTGGAGTGGGTCCAGTCTGAAAATCTAATGAAAAGTGGCCTACAAGGTATGTTTTGTGGAAGCTATTGGATCCAGTATGAAAATTGATGAAACGTGGTCCATGGTGATGCTGAGGGTCGGAGCCTTCAGTGAGGGGATTGTAGCTCCCTTCTAGTGGTAACTGGTAAAGGAGAGTAGGGGGTAGTATCTCCCTTCCAGGAGAGGTTGGTAAACGAGTGCAAGGGGTTGTAGCTCCCTTCCAGGAGAGGCTGGTAAACGAGAGTAGGGGGTTGTAGCTCCCTTCCAGGAGAGGCTGGTAAATGAGAGAAGGTTGTATCCTTCTGTAGGTGGGTGCATGCGTGCTGGTATGAGTCTGCACCAGTACATGGTTGTAATAATTTTTCTTTATAATAAATATTGAAGACAGATACGACAGCAGCGGTGGTTTTCTCCCGAATTGGGTTTCCACCTTAAATCCTGGTGTTCATGTGTGTTGCTTATGTGTGATGATTTATTATGTTCTTACTGCACCTGTTTACTGCTTAATAAACATCTGATGAATGAATGATGCAATGATCTAAGTAAAGAATTATCTGCATAATGATATCTCTGGTAATATGCAAGTTTCATTAAGGATATCCGCGTGTATAGGTGACTTGGGTTCATTAAAGTAGCGTATGGATTTTAGAGAAAGAAAAAGTAAAAAGTTTTCAGTCTGCACTAAATACTGATTCACCCCCCCTCCCCCCTCTCAGTATTTTTCCCAACATCCTTCGGTGCCTATGAGGGCTTCAATAGATCGAGAAATGGAAGAAGGATGATTGGAGTGATTTACCACAAAATATGTGGTTTATGTTATCACTCTTGACACACTTTTGTCCTCAATTAATCCAATCTTTGCACCATTCACAACAAATTGTAACACTTAGAACCCTACACAAACCCTCTTTAAGAATTGTTGAGATTTTATTTGGCCTTCGGTGCGTTCTTTGTCAAATTTATTTTACTTCCATGGGCTCTGAAGAATTTTCACACTCTCCATATGACGATCAAATGTCCACAAAATAACACTTATCATGGTTTATTATGTACATTCTATTTAAAATAATGATTTAGATCATGTAAATTTTGAAAACAAGGTACAATGTAATTTTGAACCTGTTTATAGTAGCAAACATCTTCAACAATGGCTACCAATCGAGTAGGAAGGCCCCGCGGTCTTTGGATTGCCACTAAGAACCCCAAATAACTTTTTCTGGAACAACCCTAGGAAATGCACACGAATACTGCTATAGTATTGTTCTAACCTCACCGAATTCTTCCTAAGAAAAAAAGGTCTGAATTGCCTTAGGAATTGATTAAATCTATCACTAAAATTTGGCCTTAGGAAGATCCAAACTATCATAGAGGAAGACACTGCATTTAGCCTTAGACAAATCAAACTATCTCAAGGAGAGTTCTCTGAATTGGACTTAGGGAGTTTGAGTTGTCTCAGAAAAATTCCCTTCAAAGTTTCCCATAATATCACATAATTCTTCCTCAGAAATGTTAATCTACCATAGGAAAGAATGCACTGAAACCTGCCTTAGAAAAAACCAGAACAACTTCAACAAATTTGAGTTTTTCCCCTAGATTTTCCACCAAAACGTGTTGTCTTCCCAATCATAGATTTTACAACTCTACTACCATGTTTATTTTTTTACAATAAACATTGTCGAAACAAATTTTTTAATCTTATAATTACTTCTAATGTTCTTTAATTAATTTATCTTGTACCACATATATCATTAATGAATTATACACAGAAAAATTCAAAACTAATGCATTGAAAATAGTAGAAATAAATAAGATCAGAAAGAGACAACCATGCACAAAAGAGACATCAAATTTTTACTTGGGAAACCCAAACTTGGTTCAAAACCCAACAACTCTTCTTCTAGGAGAAATTATTCTTTAGAAAGGCTTACAATTAAATATCTATTTTTTTTGCCAAAAGCCAAGTCCAAACTTTAGCCTTTTCATCCTTTCTCTACTCCCACATGTGTCTTCTATATAAAATAGATGACGAATGAGTAATACAAATGAAGTGTCACATCATGTTTATATATACAATTCTAATGGATGCATTTACACCAAGGGACACACCCTTTAATGGTGGAGCTGACTTGTCCCTTTTGAGCCTACATGAAACCAAAAAAAAAAAATTTATTTTATTTTAATTTCCATAATTTTTCTAGGTTGACTTAGGAGGCCTCTTGGCATGTGAGAATACCTCTTGATGCTATACAAAAATCAAAACTATGGGGAGACATTTTCTCCAATCTCCATGAAAAATTCTCTTAGAGTTGTTATGTCCTTGACTTCATTTATGGGATGGAGGATACATCATATGGATGTGAAGACAACTTTCCTTAATGGGATCATTAAGGAATAAATGTACATAAAGAAGCTTCAAGGCTTTGAGGTAACTGGGAAGGACTCCCATGTGTGCAAGCTTAAGAAATCCTTGTATGAACTCAAATAGGCACTGAGAGCATGGAATTATATGATTGATTGTTATTTTCAAAGTGTGGCCTTCACCAAAAGCAAAGTAGATTTTAACTGATATATTTGTTCAAGTTGATCTAATTATTTTTGGTATTTTATGTAGATGACTTCTTTTTTGTCAGTGCAAATAGGATTATTACAAGGTGCAAATAATTCATGGAAGTATATTTTGAGATGAAGTACATTGACATGATGCATTACTTCTTTGGGTTGGATGTTTGGAAAATATTTATTAATATTTTCCTTAGGCAAGGTAAGTATGTAGTCCAGATATTTAACATGTTTAGGATGGAGGACTACAAACCTATGGCCACCAAGATTCTATTTCAGAGATGGAATACAGAGGCATTTACTAGATATGTCACCCTTCAAAGAAAGGGTGAGATCTAGAGGCTACCTGGCCAACTGTAGACTCTGTCTATAGAACTTGGAATAACCCCTTTCCAATAATATTAACAAATTATTCAAGGAAAATGCTATATAAGTAAAAATATGCAAGAATAACATAGATCAGGGCCCCTCATTTATGATGTATGTGACTTATATATGGAATTTCATCAGAAAAAAATCAATTTAATCACATTAAACATATCTCCTATAGTCAAGACTAGCTAGAAATCAGCCAAAGAGAAGGGCTGTTGCAACATGAAAACTCTCCCATCAGATTTGCGCAGTTTTAACTAAAAATCAGAGGAGGACAGCCATGGATCTGATATTTCAACTTTATGGTAGTAAATCAGACTTAAAATTAAGCTCCTTTCATTTACAATAGATTACAAGAAGAAATAAGACAAAACCCCTTCAGAAAATAGAGCTGCAAACTGTAAATATACTACAGAAATAGATGAACAACGTTATTTTTCAGGAGGTACCACTATTGTACTTTATATTCAAGATCTATGATAAATATGTGGATGAAACATCAGATCTACTACAGATCTGGAAACTATATATCTTTCTTAACAAGATCCCTTTGGAATTTTAGCAAAAGCATGTATAATAAACTGTAGATCTGAATTACAAGTTGCAGTATTGCAGAATACATAGAAATTTCTGAAGACAAAATTTATTAATGAAAAGATTAGATCTAAGGAGACATAGATCAGAAATCTAATCCATGGATCACCAAGGGAAAGGAAATCCCCACACCAAGAGATCTTCCCTCAAATCTGATATCAAAGTAGAACAGAAAACCCTCTTGCAAAATAACGCTGTATAAGACTGAAACTGTGCTGAGGGTTGAATACACTGGATAAAATGAAAGAAATTACAGATCTGATACAAAATGTGAAGAAACACTCTCTTTGGAGGTTAAATAACACACTCCAAGAGCATAGGCCCTCAATACAAGCTATATCTAAGCAGATCTAAAACACCACTTGTTGCAAATCACAGCAGCTGCAAAACCCTCAATGGGACAACGCTGCACATGAAAATGAAGCTTGGTCTCCAACCAGATAGTGGCTCACTTCAGAAAATAACTCCCACAATGAACCTCAAGGGAAGTGATGAAACCCCTAAAAAAGAATTCCAATCACAATCCTACACTAAACAGCAGAGAATGGTATTTTTCTAAGTAGACAAATACTTCAGAAATATGATCTATCAACAACCTTCTTTTGCTGCCCTCATTCTCCTTTTATAAGATGAGAAAGCTCTTGCAAACCCTAAACCACTTTGATGAGTTAGCCATTTTCACATTAGAGGCTCCCTTATATAATTGCGTAGTGCCTTTTGGAGATGCAATGAACCTAGACAACGTTGTTGATTTGGTCAAGGTTGACCCAGTCTCTAGCCCAAACCTCTTTCACACCTGCAAGTGAATATTTACATAGCCCTGATTTATCTTTTTTCACATGGGCATTGATTTATTCAGACTTTTTAGGAGTTTTACATGTCCTCCTTTATTCATTTATTCATAAAACATAAATTAAATCAAAATTGAATGTTTCCTCTTAGCTAAGGTTAAGTAGGAAAATTACAGTCCTCCCCTCCAAAATGTTGCTTGTCCTCAAGCAACTGACAGGGTAAGAGCTGTAGTTCTTCTCCCTCTCCATTGACGGCACCATCAAGAATCAAGTTTTCATCATGGATTAAGTGCTCACCAAGCCAATACATCAAAAACTGCTCCTCCAATTCTAACATGATAGGGGTATAGTCCACCCCTTCAGGAGTGTAAAACTCAACAGAACTAAACAGGGGTGAAGCAATGTCACATATAAAACATGTATCATTAAGTATAGGATAAAGTTCCATCCCATGTGGTACATATACACTGCCTACTTTTTGTCCATACAAACCCATAAACAATACCAATATGTCATCTATGTATGGAAGCAAAATCACATATAGGCAAACTGAAATTTGCACTTGAGGAGGTGGATCACAATCCCACATAAGGTACCAATGCAGTGCACTCCTTGTTTTGAGTAGATATGAGTTTGATAGGTGGTACCCCCACCAAATCTTTGCTGCATGGGTCACTTTGACATGGCTGAAAGTGAAGCCCTCATTAGGTGCCTTTGGGAAGCACCCATCATGATAGATAATCTCCCTTTTCACCTCAAGGGAGTGGCCAACTTTGGAATTTTTATTGGCCTCATCAATGCCATGAGATCTACATGTAATATTACTCCTTGTAGGAGCCATGGCCTGCATACATATGGTAAGAGAATGTGTCAAATCAGAAAAATAAATATACTCCATAAGATCATATTCTTTACCATTCAAGTCTCCCACACACATAGAGTTAGGCATGGGATTTTCTCCTCCTTTAAAAGAAGAAAGAGATGGTTGAAATGTCTCCTGCATAGAATCCCTTGGCTACCCCATCTCTTCATAACTATTGCACTCTTGTAAGTGTGGATGTAGTTCCTCCCAATCATAGTGCTGATGTAGTTCTTTCTTCATACCCTCCCAATCAAAACTCTTCAAGATTAGGGAGTAGATTTTTGCTGACTGCATATAGCTAGAAAGGAACTCTTTGTGTGATCTTTGTAGTATCTCTTTCTTAAGATTGGAGGCTTGTGACAAGAATACTTTACCAAGATGATAGATGACCCCTTCATGGACAAAATAGCCTCCTCCTTGCTTCATGCCATCTAATATCATCCCGGTGTGCAGATCTTTGGAGTACTCCACAAGGAGTTGAGACCTCCAATATGGATCTACACATCTAAACAAAGACAATGCTGATGACGCATCTATCATGGTGCTTGCTTTATTGCTGCTTGTTTCTTTGGCATTATGCATGCCAAAATTGTTTGTGGGAAGGCTGATCCTCCCCCTTGCTTCCTCCCACAGCACTGTGGTTCTCTCTTCCATTGTTTCAGCACTTGGTGAAGCTTCCCCCATAGAATATAATGGCACCCAAAGTGGCTTTCCATGATGTAGGAAGGTTCCTTGCAACATTCTCATAAACATGAGAGAAGGAACTGTGAGGTCCCTACCCCCACTGCACAATTCCATCTTTGTTGTGTGGGTAGAAACATCATGTGAAGGGTAGGTGTGCATGCCTTGAATGATTTGTTATTTCCCACTCTTCAAATCCATCCATTCCATCTACAAGGCCTTCCAATCAGTGGTGAATTTTTCCAAAGTAATCAACCACTGGACACCCAGCATGATGTTGGTGTCTGGTATGTCCACTACAAAGAAATGGTCCTCCAAGGTGTAGGTTCCCATATTCACAGAAAGTGATGGAACATACTGCATCCACTGCATAGTTCTATCTCCCATAACCAAAATAGATAACCCATAAAAAGTATCAGTAGGGATCCCTCTCCTCTGCATTAGGTGAGCATCAATAAAGTTGTGGGTTTCCCCACTGTCAATCAAAATAGACACTCTTTGGTTCATAACTAAACCTTGTGTTAGTGTCAGCCTTTTCAACTTTCCTTCAGTGATCAAACATGCTCTTACAAAGTGATTTTAAGGTGTCAAGGTCAAATTTTGTCATTTCAAAGATTCTTCGAGCAAAATTTGGTCACTAGGCATTAGGTCTAGGGTTTGTTTTCAATCTTTTCAAAGTTGTCCAAATTTCGGTCCATGTCACCATTCAGATGAGTGTACCATCATTCAGAGGGTTTTCATCTTCATTTCAAGTTCCATTGGGTCATTTTACAGCTGGTTCATGCTTCAGTTGTGCCTAGGTAAGGTCCATTTCCCTCTCCTAGGGTTTTGGAGGTAATTTCTCTTGGATGGTCAAATCATTAGAAAAACTTGTATCCTGATGTTCATACACCTTCCCCTATCATTAATGTACCTTATTAAACACATCCCATCACTGAGATCCCCCAAATTCCTCATTTTTGCACAAACCCTAGTTTCTTGCCACAACTTGGCAATTTTCTAGGCTAGGCCTGTGTTTTGCCCTTTTGGACCACTTCCCCTCACTCAATCTCTGAGATTCCACTTCCCCCTACTTCCTAATATCCCTCCCTACTTCCCAAAATTTCCCCAAGAATTTAGAAGCCCCTTATCCCCTTCATTTTGCTTCATTTCGACAAATCCCTTGTTCCACACATCGGGATAGGTTTCACTCAAATGATGTTTCAGAGCAATAAAAGATGAATTTTGGAAAACTAAGAGAGGTTTTTGTACAAAAAAGTCCAAGGAATAAAAACCTCCTTCACTGTTTACACAGGTGTAATGGTTTTGGAGAAATGTCAAGAATATCGTTGCCTCAGAAGAATTGATGCACCTGCAGGAAGTAGTGTTGGGAGATTTGATTTTTGACAGGGTAAATGAACTTTAAATTACAATATTCCACTTGGGTTGGAAATTAGACTCCAATATATTTCCAACGAGCTATCACACGCCCAATTTGGACACCGGGAAGGCCTCCAAAACCCTCCTGCAAAATGCACTATGTAGCGCGCGGCGCATAGAAAAGTGAGCGCGGCGCATTGGGCCAGAACACTAATTTTTGTCATTTTCTCTAAAAAAGCTCAAATCAACTCAATTTTCAATGTTTCAAGAATGTTTGTGAAACTTTTTCATAGCTATTTAACCCATTTGCAACAAGAGATATGCTCAAAATCAGAGCAGAGATCAAATTGGAGTGTTGAAGGGCGAAAATCTTGTTTTGAAGCTGTGGAAGTGAGTTTGCAGTGCACGCGGCGCATACAAGTGGCGTGCGACGCACTGGGCATCAATAGCCAGTTTATTTTTGCACGCGCATGATGCACACAGAGCGCGCGGCGCATTGGGCATGTGCGCGGCGCATAGAGCCCTAAGGCCAGAAAACTTCAATCCTTCGTCCAAATTCGCATCAAATCACTTCATTTTCCTGCAAGTAAGTCATCCAAGCTTGCTTATTAATTCATGGCTATGTTATGGTGTTTCAAATGAGGAGAAAATAAGTGTTTAATATGGTGAAATGTAAACCCTATATTCATTGCCAAATTCACTCCATAGGGTTTTGAAAGAAGTGTTGGTGATATTGTTGGTGTTTGAACTATTTGTCCACTCTCATCGTGCTTTCATACTTGTCACAATATTACCACAGTCCCTATCCTATATTCATTATCCCATATCCCTAATACCATTTCATTCCCATGCTTTAAGTTCCCAAACCCTATTACTTCTCCCACATCTCTCTATCGACAAAGCCTAATGGTCATGACATGCAAGGATTGTTTCTTTGTCCTTGATTTCACTTGGCTCATATATATGTTCCCTTTTCATTTTCACTCTTGTTCCTAATAACTTTCTCACATCACTACACTCATTCCTATTCACTTGTAAAATCTCCAAATTCCATAATTCCCAAAAGAGTGAAGTGTGACTGTTCTTCTATTCATACTCATTTGACAGTCCTTTTCCACTGTGGTATTTCTTATAGCACTTTGGTATATATGTGATCATTTGGGGGTTGAAACAAAACACACCAATTGCCCATTTTCTAATCAACCAAGCATATACTTGTTAAACACATTTCAGCACCATGTCAGAAACGGATTCAGTATATGAGCAGGGGTATGACAGTGATTCCACAGCAGAGGTTAATGTGTCAAGGAGATCTCATAAAAGTGGTCGTTACATATCAGAGAGGCGCCAGAGCCTTGTTTGTAGCATCACGAAGAGTACTATCTCCACCCGGGGTGGAAGGGGTCTCGTTAACTTCATCAGCAGCGTGAGTACTATCTCCACATGTTGTGGAAGGGGTCTCGTCTTCTTCATCAACACACGCTCATAGAGTTGTGGCAAATCTGGGAAGACCGTGCATTGGCCCGGAAGAGACCAGGTGACATGACACCGGTTGATCAAGAGACATGCCTCACGCATGTTAACATTCATCTAGAGAAGTTATTGGCGAAGGCCAATAGAGACAAAGACATGCTCCGTCATATGAAAAATCATTATTGGGCCCGCATGCATGTTTGCAAAGCAAAAATGAAGATTCTG
This sequence comes from Pinus albicaulis, assembly GCA_034641835.2. Taxonomy (NCBI): domain Eukaryota; kingdom Viridiplantae; phylum Streptophyta; class Pinopsida; order Pinales; family Pinaceae; genus Pinus; species Pinus albicaulis. The sequence goes on along the minus strand of CM076577.1, from coordinate 120,224,638 downwards.
AAGAGAAGGTTGAGCAAAGCACTGAAGCGGCGAAAAAGGCCTGATCTGCTTAGAATCTTGGCCGAGGCTTCCTTGGCTGAGCATGAGGCATGATTGTGGATCTTTGCTCCAAATTTCAGCAAATTTGGAGAATTTTTTTGTCATTTTGAAAAATTTTGGTCTCAAAACAGGTTTTTCCGCCCAACGCGTAGCGCGTCACGACGCGCGCTTATGATTGGGACACTTTCTGGAGGAAAACTTTGTATTTTTTGATTTTCATGGTAAGTTATGCATGCTTATAAATGGCCGAAGAATTTCATCAAGTTCTGGATGATCAAAAGGGCCAAAAACACCATGAAAATCACCTTTCTGCCACCTTTTGCACTAGCAGGAAGTACTTGTGGGAGAATGAAGTTTTGGAGGGGAAAATGAGCTCCAAATTGAGAAATTCCACTTGGGTTGGATAGAAGACATCCAAGGCTTTCCAAAACGCTATCATGAGCTTGATTTTGATGCCGAGAAGTGCCCCAAAAATAGGATGAAATGCGCGTGATGCATAGAGCGCAGGCGCGCGGCACATAGAGATTTTTGGCTAATTTTTCATCTTCCAGCTCAGAATTTCGGCCAGTTGGACCAGTTTTGATTGTGGATGTAATTTTTGAGTTATCTTGATGTAATTTTGTGGTTGTAATGTAATTTTGACTCACTTTTACCTATTCTATAAGATTCACTCACAAAAAAGTGAAAATCATGTAAATGAATCAGTTTCCTTCCTTTTAGAGGCAAGTTGTTTGACTGCCTAGATTTTAGCTCCTTGTTTAGAATTGGTTGAAACTGCTCCTAGAAGGAGGAATTCGATCCCTAGAGGCATGGGAAGGGGTTAGGATGGTCTATATGATGTAATTTCTGAGACATTCTACAGGTTGGACAGGTTGGACTCTTGGGAAAAGTTTGGCACACTATTGTACATATTTTCTGCATTTTGGCTAAGGAAAGATCAGAGGTTTTGCAACACCTGTTGGGATTCTTGTGGCTTTCAGTTTTGTTGGTGTGTTCTCTCAGTTATTTGTAAGTTCTTGAAATGTTTAATGTATTCCATTCCCTTCTTTTTCTTCTAAAACTAAATGATAGAGTAAACGAGGTAGAATCCATTGATTCCAGTGCTCTGCCTTTAAATTTGTTTAGTTTTATATGTTTTCGCCAGTTTGGAGAGGATCCTTGTTCTCCCTTTCCCTCTTCAGCTCCTCGTCATTCTGATCCATCCATACACATAATCAAAAAGCATCAAGACTACTGCCTACCTTGCCCCAACTCAAATTCTGCAAATATCTGGCCTCATCCCCGAGCCCAAAATTGTTTTTCCCATTTTTTCAACAAAAACCCAAAAAATTTAAATCAAACCTTCCTATCTATTTACTAGCCTAAAATCAGTATCCATTATAAGTCATCTCAGCCCCTTTGAAGATCCTTTGCCGAGATAGACCCGGAGAGAGCCCTCTCCTTTCCTCGTAGGGCTAGCTACGAGGTTGAGCGTGGTTTGATGTTGCCTTGAGTTTTACCTTATTTCAGCCTAAGGTAGATTCGAGCACTAACATAGTGGCGACCATACTGGGGAAGAAAATGGTTTTCTTGTTGGTGTTAATTGTTTTATAAGCTACAGACGGAGCCTGAAGTTAGCCAGGTAGCCTTCGAAACGCTTTTGCTTTGCATTAGCGAAAGTAGATAAACACTGCTTCAGTCAATCTCCGGTTTAGCTTGTAATCGTAACACTTAACTTATAAATTGCCCCAGTACATGTATCGAGTTCAGATCTGATGGTTGATGGTGGACAACGATCAGACATAAGAAGGCTGAAATCTTTAACCTGGTGACTCCAATTCAAAGTAGAGACTCCACTGGAGGACTGACTCTTTCTCTGAGAAAATGGAAGGATCTTACACAAATTTTAGGTATCCAAAGTGGAATGGTATTCAGGATCTAATCTGCTTTCTTGTAAATTACTTCTTCGCTGGTCTTGAAGCTGTCCTGAAATTTTTTCAGAATTTGTTGTATGATAAAGGTGATCAAAATCTTCACTCGACCTATTCAAAAAGTGTAAATACTGAGTTTCCCTTTGATCCTGGCCTCCTTACTTTTCCCACATCTTATGATGACTCTCTTCAGAGTGATGATCCTAAAGAAAATCAAGCTGATCCTGTAGCTCTTGTATATACTCCTACACCATTTGTAGTCCCAGATAGGTATAAACCTCTTGTTTTACCTTCTGTTCTTCATGCTTTCCCTAAAAACTATGACCTATATCTACCAAGATTTGACGGTGAACGTAACAATGTCAACGCTGAGCAACATGTGCAGAATGTTGAGACTTTCCTAGACCTTTTTGAAGTTGATGATGAAGATGTTAGTATTAGGCTTTTTGCTCTTTCTTTGCAAGCCAAAGTCAAGAGTTGGTTTAAAGCCCTGCCTGATGCGAGCATCTCGGATTACCAGCAGTTCGTCACAGTTTTCCTCGACAGGTGGATGATCGGACAGAAATTTTTATTGATTATAGAAGAGTATAACCAGCTGAAAAGACTGCTAGGGGAGATAGTACAACAATTTTCTACCAGATTTAACCAAGTATATTTTTCGATGCCAGCTGATATAAGACCTTCTCCTAGATCTGATCTCTTGCACTACCCGGGTGCCTTTGATCCAGAAATGGAGTTTCAGCTGAGAGAAAAGAATATTGCAACACTTCACGAGATGCAGAACAGTGCAGTGAATGTAGAGGCTCATTTTCTCATCTTGAGGGCAAGGTTGAAGGAAGAAGAGATGAAAAACATGGATCCGGAGAAATTGACATCTCTAGATGTAAAGCTTGACATGTTGGTAGGTGCAGTAGAAGAGATGATACAGAAGAAAACCAAAAAGAAGGAGTATAATGTTGAAGCCCATGGCTCGCTGATTGAGGATGAACAAGTTGCTGATCCAAAACATTTTTTTTCTTATTCTGGTTGTCATAGTGATTGTTTTATAGATCATTTTGAAGAAGAGAGAGTTGTTGAAATGATATGTATGCTTGATGATTTGCCTCATTTTGATCAGTATGATGATGATTATGTTCTCCAAACAGAAGCTAATCTTGCAGACGAATCAACAGCTAGTTTGTGCGAGGAGGAAGTTCACTTTCAGCAGCTTGAGTACAGTGATCAACCGATGCATATCAACTATGAAAATGATGAGGAAAGTGCAACAAATTTTAAAGTAAGTGAATGATCTTTGCCTTTTTGTTTTGACTCGTTCCAGTTCATCAGAGACAATTTCCATGCAATCAGAAATCAACTGCCAACGAGCCTTGATCTGGACCATCTTGAGGGTAATGAAAACCTTGTTCAAGATTTCTCATATTCAGATTTGCAATCCCCGAGTGCCATTGATTATCAAGCTATAGATGAAGACACGAAAGCTAGCACATATGATCAAATGATACAAGGTGACTCCGTACCATTCTGTTTTGAATCATTTTAGTTTTTGAGGGGTAAATTGCATGGTAAATCTTCAAATGAGCAGCCTGTAGCATCATATTTGCAGCCACCAAATGAAATTGAAGGTCAGATTACAGATGAAGGCATGGAAGATGAAATACATGATTTGATGATGCAGGAAAATTCTATACCCTTTTGTTTCAAAGAATTTTAGTTTATAAGGCAGAATCTTCGTAATATATCTCAAGGAAAAGATGAACAACCAGTAGGATGTCATACAGTTTCAAGGGATACAGTGCAGTAGTCTTCTCAAGTTTTTGATGATCCTATTGCTCGTGTGTTGGATGATATTTGCTGTAAAAGTTTTCCTTCATTAGCTAACCATGTGCCCGAAAATAATGTTGATAATAATCTTGTTCAAAAGTCAATTTCATTGTATTTTTCAACATATTTTTCATATGAGGAGATTGATAAAGGAGACTTTTGTTTTGTCTGGAATCAGCAACGGAGTTGGGTTTTTCATGAATTTCAGGATCCTTTTGATAGCTTGCTGCAATCACCAAAGAAAGACAACATAAAGGTGAGAAAATTTTTAAGATTAAGGTATGGAGATTATCTGGATCAGAGCAGTGATGTGTTAATGGAAATCAGTAGCTATGTGTATGAAGATCCTTTCACAGTATTCTTGAAGTCATCCAGTCAATTCATGCTTTGCAAGTTTATCAGCAGTCAGCTTGAGTTCAAATTTCCATGGGAGTTGCCTTTCGATTCTTTCCTTTTCCTGCGCATCAGAAAGCATTTGGGAAGAAATACAATAGTAGCCAGGATGCTTACATGGTTGCATTGGCTGTTCCATTTCACTTGATCAGGTGGTGAAAAGAAAAAATTAAAGTAGGTTGATGAATAAGCTCAATCATGAGCATCCTTCTAGTCTTTCAGTTATGTTTTAGTCATGTTATATTATGGTTTTTCAGTCTTAGTCAGAGTCAGTCTACATAATGTCAGTTTTCATGTTTTGATTCCATTGCCCAATGGATGAAGGCGCTGGTCTGCTCTCCCAAAGATCTGCCGTTCTTGGCACCTCCACGGAGCGGGAGCTACCATCCCCATTGGAGCCAATGTTAGTGTCAGCCTTTGCAGCTTTCCTTCAGTGATCAAACATGCTCTTACAAAGTGATTTTAAGGTGTCAAGGTCAAATTTTGTCATTTCAATGAGTCTTCAAGAAAAATTTGGTCACTAGGCATTAGGTCTAGGGTTTGTTTTCACTCTTTTCAAATTTGTCCAAATGTCGGTCCATGTCACCATTCAGCTGAGTGTACCATCATTCAGAGGGTTTTCATCATCATTTCAAGTTCCATTGGGTCATTTTACACCTTGTTCATGCTTCAGTTGTGCCTAGGTAAGGTCCATTTCCCTCTCCTAGGGTTTTGGAGGTAATTTCTCTTGGATGGTAAAATCATTAGAAAAACTTGTATCCTGATGTTCATACACCTTCCCCTATCATTAATGTACCTTATTAAACACTTCCCATCACCGAGATTCCCCAAATTCCTCATTTTTGCACAAACCCTAGTTTCTTGCCACAACTTGGCAATTTTCTAGGCTAGGCCTGTGTTTTGCCCTTTTGGACCCCTTCCCCTCACTCAATCTCTGAGATTCCACTTTCCCCTGCTTCCTAACATCCCTCCCTACTTCCCAAAATTTCCCAAAGAATTTAGAAGCCCCTTATCCCTTTCATTTCGCTTCATTTCGACAAATCCCTTGTTTCACACATTGGGATAGGTTTCACTCAAATGATGTTTAAGAGCAATAAATGATGAATTTTGGAACACTGAGAGAGGTTTTTGTACAAAACATGCCAAGGAAGAAAAAAATCCTTCAATTTCTACACAGGTGTAATGGTTTTGGATAAATGTCAAGAATACCGTTGCCTCAGGAGAATTGATGCACCTGCAGGAAGTAGTGTTGGGAGATTTGCTTTTTGACAGGGTAAATGAACTTAAAATTGAAAAATTCCACTTGGTTTGGAAATTAGACTCCAAGAGATTTCGAACGAGCTATCACACGCCCAATTTGGACACTGGGAAGGCCTCCAAAATCCTCCTGCAAAATTCCTTATGTAGTGCGTGGCGCATAGAAAAGTGAGCGCGGCGCATTAGGCCAGAACACTAATTTTTGTCATTTTCTCTACAAAAGCTCAAATCAACTCAATATTTAATGTTTCAAGAAGGTTTGTGCAACTTTTTCATAGCTATTTAACCCATTTGCAACAAGAGATATGCTCAAAATCAGAGCGGAGATCAAATTGGAGTGTTGAAGGGCGAAAAACTTGTTTTGGAGCCGTGGAAGTGAATTCATAGTGCGCGTGGCGCACTGGGCACCAATAGCCAGTGTATTTTTACACGCGCGCGACGCACAGAGAGCGCGCGACACATTGGGCATGCGTGCGGCGCATAGAGCCCTGAGGCCAGAAAACAACATTTCATCACCCAAATTCGCATCAAATCACTTCATTTGCCTGCAAGTAAGTCATCCAAGCTTGCTTATTAATTCATGGCTATGTTATGGTGTTTCAAATGAGGATAAAATAAGTGTTTGATATGGTGAAATGTAAACCCTATATTCATTGCCAAATTCACTCCATAGGGTTTTGAAAGACATGTTAGTGATATTGTGGGGGTTTCCAAACTTTTGTTATTGACATATATACTCATGCCATCTATTGTCATTAGTGTCACTGTTTATTATTTACCATAGCCTCACGCTCTCTTTGCTATTCCATCATCGCTTTCATTGCTATTACCATATCATTGTCTCACTGCTTATCATTTATGTTATAACACAGTCCCATATTCACTATCCCACATCTCTCTATCGACAAAGCCTAATGGTCATGACATGCAAGGATTGTTTCTTTGTCCTTGATTTCACCTGGCTCATATATATGTTCCCTTTTCATTTTCACTCTTGTTCCTAATAACTTTCTCACATCACTACACTCATTCCTATTCACTTGTAAAATCTCCAAATTCCATAATTCCCAAAAGAGTGAAGTGTGATTGTTCTTCTATTCAAACTCATTTGACAGTCCTTTTCCACTGTGGTATTTCTTATAGCACTTTGGTATATATGTGATCATTTGGGGGTTGAAACAAAACACACCAATTGCCCATTTTCTAATCAAACAAGCATATACTTGTTAAACATATTTCAGCACCATGTCAGAAATGGATTCAGTATATGAGAAGGGGTATGACAGTGATTCCACAGCAGAGGTTAATGTGTCAAGGAGATCTCATAAAAGTGGCCGTTACATATCAGAGAGGCGCCAGAGCCTTGTTTGTAGCATCACGACGAGTACTATCTCCACCCGGGGTGGAAGGGGTCTCGTTAACTTCATCAGCAGCGTGAGTACTATCTCCACATGGTGTGGAAGGGGTCTCGCCTTCGTCATCAACACACGCTCATAGAGTTGCGGCAAATCCGGGAAGACCGTGCATTGGCCCGGAAGAGACCAGGTGACATGACACCGGTTGATCGAGAGACCTGCCTCACGCATGTTAACATTCATCTGGAGAAGTTATTGGCGAAGGCTAATAGAGACAAAGACATGCTCCGTCATATGAAAAATCATTATTGGGCCCGCATGCACGTTTGCAAAGCAAAAATGAAGATTCTGAAGAGAAGGTTGAGCAAAGCACTGAAGCGGAAAAAAAGGCCTGATCTGCTTAGAATCTTGGCTGACGCTTCCTTGGCTGAGCATGAGGCATGATTATGGATCTTCACTCCAAATTTCAGCAAATTTGGAGAAGTTTTTGTCATTTTGAAAAATTTTGGTCTCAAAATAGGTTTTTCCGCCCAACACGTAGCGCGTCACGATGCGCGCTTATGATTGGGACACTTTATGGAGTAAAAATTTGTATTTTATGATTTTTCATGGTAATTTATGCATGCTCATAAATGACCATAGCATTTCATCAAGTTCTGGATGATCAAAAGGGCCAAAAACACCATGAAAATCACCTTTTTGCCACCTTTTGCACCAGCAGGAAGTACTTGTGGGAGAATGAATTTTTGGAGGGGAAAATGAGCTCCAAATTGAGAAATTCCACTTGGGTTGGATAGCGGACATCCAGGGCTTTCCAAAAAGCTATCATGAGCTTGATTTTGATGCCAATAAGTGCCCCAAAAATAGGATGAAAGGCGCGCGATGCATAGAGCTCAGGCGCGCGGCGCATAGAGATTTTTGGCTAATTTTTCATCTTCCAGCTCAGAATTTCGGCCAGTTGGACCAGTTTTGATTGTGGATGTAATTTTTGAGTTATCTTGATGTAATTTTGTGGTTTTAATGTAATTTTGACTCACTTTTACCTATTCTAGAAGATTCACTCACAAAAAAGTGAAAATAATGTAAATGAATCAGTTTCCTTCCTTTTAGAGGCAAGTTGTTTGACTGCCTAGATTTTAGCTCCTTGTTTAGAATTGGTTGAAACTGCTCCTAGAAGGAGGAATTAGACCCCTAGAGGCATGGGAAGGGGTTAGGATGGTCTATATGATGTAATTTCTGAGACATTCTACAGGTTGGACAGGTTGGACTCTTGGGAAAAGTTTGGCACACTATTGTACATATTTTCTGCATTTTGGCTAAGGAAAGATCAGAGGTTTTGCAGCACCTGTTGGGATTCTTGTGGCTTTCAGTTTTTTTGGTGTGTTGTCTCAGTTATTTGTAAGTTCTTTAAATGTTTAATGTATTCCATTCCCTTCTTTTGCTTCTGAAACTAAATGAATGAGTAAATGAGGTAGAATCCATTGATTACAGTGCTCTACCTTTAAATTTGTTTAGTTTTATATGTTTTCGCCAGTTTGGAGAGGATCCTTGTTCTCCCTTGCCCTCTTCAGCTCCTCATCATTCTGATCCATCCATACACATAATCAAAAAGCATCAAGACTACTGCCTACCTTGCCCCAACTCGAATTCTCCAAATATCTGGCCTCATCCCTGAGCCCAAAATTGTTTTTCCCATTTTTTCAACAAAAACCCAAAAAATTTAAATCAAACCTTCGTATCTATTTACTAGCCTAAAATCAGTATCCGTTATAAGTCATCTCAGCCCCTTTGAAGATCCTTTGCTGAGATAGACCCGGAGAGAGCCCTCTCCTGTCCTCGTAGGGCTAGCTACGAGGCTGAGAGTGGTTTGATGTTGCCTTGAGTTTTACCTTATTTCATCCTAAGGTAGATTCGAGCGCTAACACCTTGCACTCTTAGGGTCAAATACTTGGGCACTCCTCTCAAAGCAGCAAGAGTCCCACTGGTTGGAGCAAAGGCTCCTTCTTCTTCTCTGGATGATGATTGATCCTCCTCCTCATCATCACCAGCATTGTGATCTCTCCTAGGTCCATCATTTCCCTCTTCCTCCTCACAATCAGAGAAGACTTCAATATAGTGTGCTCTTCCAGCAGCACATCTATGTCTTGGTACCCATGGCTCTTGACAAGTGAAACATAATTTCTTTTTCCTCAACTCCCTCCAGAGATCAGTGTCAAGAGGTTTCTTCAGTGAGCTCTCCTTGGGTGAACCAGCTTTCCCCTCCTTCCCCTTAGAAGAGTGAGTGGCTTTGCTTGGGAAGGTTTCCTTTGCCCTTGGTAAGGCATCTTGGAGATCTCTAGTTCTCTCAATGGCATCATGTAGAGTGATGGGCTTGGTAGAATTAACCAACCCAGACAAAGGTTCTTCTAGGCCATCAATGAACATGTAGACTCTCCTTGCTACTGATAGATTAGGGACCATTACATATAACCTCAGGAATTCAGAGATATAAGCCTCTGCATCTTCTGTCTGTTTAAGCTTTGCCAAGCTTATGAAAGGGGCCTCCAGATATTTCCGATCAAATCTCTCCACTAGTCTCCTAGTGAACTCAGCATATGTGGACACATTGCTATGCCCCGATGTAGATAGTCCATGAAACCACCAGTTGTGGGCTTCTCCCTCAAAATGCAGCGCAACAATCTTGATGGCTTCTGCTTCAAGCACCTTATTCAACTGGAAATAGATGTCCAACTTCTCCACCCATGCTTTAGCCGAACAAGAGGGTGATCCATTGAACTTAGGCAAGAAGAACCTGCCCATAGTGTGGTGTCTCCCTTAAAGGAAACCTCCATCTCTGTACTGTTGCCATGGCCTCCTCCGGTCCTTGAGATGGCAGAAGTCTTGAAAGCTCAATTTATCCTTGAACCTCTAACTTTGTGAGTCATATTCTACAAAGTAACCTTCCAAATAGGTTGGCTCTTGTAGCCCTTCATTCTCTACAACCAAGAAGGTAGGCATTGTAGAGCGTTGTGAGGCCTGGGGAGCTTGTGGCAAGCTCACAGGTTGACCAGTCCCAAACTGAGACATATCAAAACTTTCTCCTTGATGGAATCTCCCAAGGGACTCCCTCATTATATCTATCCTCATCTCCTTTATCTCCTTGGACAGATCTTGAATAGCTTCCAAGAGAGTTTTTTCAAACTCCTCTGCCTCCTTATCTTTATCATTCACCAATTTAGGGGCTTTCCCTTTGTCTTGACCCTTGTCAAGGTCAACAGCAGTATAGTCATAATTTCTATGAATTCTATTCTGGTATCTCCTCTCCCTCTCAGAAAGAGGATCGTCATCTTCAGAATGCAGCATGACTGGTGCTCCAATGCTAGCACAGGCAGTGCCAAGAGTGGAGCTCCGATACCACTGTAATGATCCTTTTTAGAGATTCTCAAGTTTATATTTTAGAGATGGACTACAGAGGAATTTACTGGATATGTCACCTTTCAAAGAAAGGCTGAGATCCAGAGGCTACCTGGCCAACTGTAGACTCTAACTATAGAACTTGGAATAACGTCTTTTCAGGAATCTCAACAAGGTATTCAAGGAAAATGTTGTATAAGTAAAACTAAGCAAGAATAACATAGATCAGGGATGGGATCCCATAATTTATGTTGTATGTGACTTATATATGGAATTTCATCAGAAAAAAATTAGTTTAAGCACATTAAACAGATCTCCCACAGTCAAGACTAGCTAGAAATCAGCCAAAGAGAAGGGTTGTTGCAACATGAAAACTCTCCCATTATATTTGCGCAGTTTTGACTGAAAATCAGAGGAGGATAGCCATGGATCTTATATTTCAACTTTATGACAGTAAATAAGACTTAAAATTAATCTCCTTTCATTTACAATAGATTACAAGAAGAAATAAGACAAAACCCCTTCAGAAAATAGAGCTGCAAACTGTAAATATACTGCAGAAATAGATGAACAGCGTTATTTTTCAGGAGGTACCACTGCTGTACTTTATATTCCAGATCTATGACAAATATGTGGATGAAACATCAGATCTACTACAGATCTGGAAACTATATAGCTTTCATAACAAGATCCCTTTGGAATTTTAGCAAAAGCATGTATAATAAACTGTAGATCTGAATTACAAGTTGCAGTACTGCAGAATACACAGAAATTTCTGAAGACAAACGTTATTAATGAAAATATCAGATCTAAGGAGACATATATTAGAAATCTAATCCATGGATCACCAAGGGAAAGGCAAGCCCCACACCAAGAGATCTTGCCTCAAATCTAATATCAAAGTAGAACAGAAAACCCTCTTGCAAAATAATGCAGTATGGGATTGAAACTGCGCTGAGGGTTGAATACACTAGATAAACTGAAATAAATTACATATCTGATACAAAATGTGAAGAAACACTCTCCTTGGAGGTTAAAGAACACACTCCAAGAGCGGAGGCCCTCAATACAAGCTAGATCTAAGTAGATCTAAAACACCACTTGTTGCAAATCACATCAGCTGCAAAACCCTCAATGGGACAATGCTGCACATGAAAATGAAGCTTGGTATCCAGCCAGATAGTGGCTCACTTCAGCAAATAAATCCCCCAATGAACCTCAAGGGAAGAGATGAAACCCCTAAACAGGAATTCCAATCACAATCCTCCACTAAACAGTAGAGAATGGTATTTTTCTTACCAGAAAAATACTTCAGAAATATGATCTATAAACAAGCTTCTTTTGCTGCCCTCATTCTCCTTTTATAAGATTAGAAAGCTCTTGAAAACCCTAAACCACTTTTATGAGTTATCCCTTTTCACATTAGAGGCTCCCTTCTAGAATTGCGCAGTCCCTTCTAGAGATGCAATGAACCTAGACAATGTTGTTGATTTGGTCAAGGTTGACCTAGTCTTTAGCCGAAACGTCTTTCACACCTGCAAGTGATTATTTACATAGCCCTTATTTGTCTTTGTTCACATGGGCATTGATTTATTCAGAATTTTTAGGAGTTTTACATATCCTCCTTTATTCATTTATTCATAAAACATAAATTAAATCAAAATTGAATGTTTCCTCTTAGCTAAGGCTAAGTAGGAACATTACAGTTCTAGAGTTGGTGGATCCCACAATGTACAAGAAATTGATAGTTTCTTTGATTTATTTGGTTAGCACTAGGCTATATATGTGTTTTGTAGTGAACACCTTGTGTTAGTTCATGGTGGAGCCAAGACAAGAGCATTGTATAGCAGAAAACATGTGCTCAAGTATTTGAGGGGCACAATGGAGTTGGTTTGAGATATTTTGGAGATGGTGAAGTGAATTTGTAGGGTTATTAAAACTTATATTGGGCGGGCAATGTAGTATACATGAAGAGAAATTTAGGGTGCTACTTTAGCTTAGGATTAGTGGTGGTGTTGTGTGTTAGGGTCCTATATTTTATAGGATCTCAAGGTGATTGAGTATTTTATATTTGTGATTTTACATTGTAAATAATTTTCAATATGCAAATGATTTCCAAAAAAATTATATATAAAGAAAATAAAAAGAGGGTATGTCCAAAAAAAATGAGTATGAAGAAAAAGACGAAAAGAAAGGAAATTGAAAAAGAATAAAAAGAGAATAAAACCCCCACAAAAGAAAAATAGAAATAATATTGAAAGTGCTGCAAATTTAAATGCTGCTACTGTTAAAATTAGTTTCCTTTATGTCAAAATTGAATAAGGTTGTGTGCAGCTTGTCTTAAAATGCCACAATGACTATATTTTTCTTCCAATCATACAGCTTAATCATGATGAAACAATTGTGAATTTCATGTCAATTAGGATAGTGAATAAATATTTTCCAAATAGTTTAATCTTGGCAAATAAGTAGCTAGGTAGAAAATGAGATTGATTCAACAGTCTAATCTGAATCAATAGGAGAAATAAGTGATAGAGTAGGTTATATTTTTATAAAAATAAGGTTATGTGGGTTTTCTAGCTTAAATGCACCCTAAGGGAAAAATATGAAAAAATGTTAGCTTAGAAAAAGAAATGAAAATGAAAGGGTGGGTAGAAGTTGTATTGGAGCTTTGAAAAACATTAAAATATTTATCGTAAGTTTGATTATTCAAGATATTTCATACATATCAAGGGAAAAAGCGTAAAATGTTTTATCCTAAGTCTAAAATGGTCAGGAACATGAAAACGAAAGTTTGATATATAATCACATATCCTAAGTTTCATTCCTTTATAACCCTCCCGCTACTTTGTAATATCCCAAAATGGGGATGCCGAAATACATCAACGCAATAATGAAAGAGCAGTGATAAATCAACACATACATTGTAAGAAGAACCATATAGCCATCATATTAATACCATAGCAGCAAATTTATACAAATCCTTGAGGAAATAATCAGTCAAGCTAGGCAAAACAAGCCTCAAAGGAACATGTACATAAAATATTAAGATCACTGCTACACAAATAATTCCTAAGGCTATGACAACGCAGTTTAATTGAGTATAACTATTGCTGGAAAGTGTCAATACACAAATCTGAAATTATATGGCTCATAAAATGATGGGAGTGAAGAACTAGACTCCCAAACAAAATTTCAAGAAAATCCAGAAAGGATTTCCTGAAATATACAAAAAGTGAAAATTGTTGGAATGCAGTCCTAGGAGTGAATAACAGCTGCAAATTGAGATCTGGATGAATATCATTGTATATGATAGATGTGATGAATAGATCTCATCCAATAGATCCTTCAGGTGAAAGGCTAATCCAATCAATGAATATCTCACCCTCCAATCTAACACTGCAACCCCTCACTGCAAATGGTCACAAAAATAACGCAGTCACTGAGGGATACTGCACTATAGGTGATGGAAAATGTGTTGGCCAAGTGCCAAGATCTGAAATAAACTCCAGAACCTTCCTCACTGATCTCCTAAAGGAAAGGAAGCTTCCTCCTCTGAAAAACAAGCTCTAGAAGTGGTGTTCTCAACCCTCCACTGCAACACCCTACAACACAACCTAGCTCTAAACAAAAACTGCGCTGTAGCTGAAGGAGGTAGCTTGGCCTCAAGCTTGAATGTGGAGAAATGAAGTACAAGCTCCCTCGAGAGGCATCTGAAGAAAGGATATGGGATTCCCGCTCGGGAACACCCGGTGCTAAGCAACACAATAATCTCAACTAAATAGTTGAAGAAAGCACAATAGTCATGCAGACCACAATTCCAATAATCAATAACCTCCCTTGCTATGGCTGCCTTGCCCTCCTTATAAACAAGTGGAAGCCTTCTCACCTTGGATCCCACTCGTTAGGTTTTCCTCCACCAAGGAATCTTCCTCCCACTATCACTGTGATGTCTTCATAGATGATCTCCACCTTCCATTCCAACGTTGTTGACTTGGTCAAACTTGACATTGTCCACATGCATTTACCCCTGTTCACACATGAGGGTGTGAAAAATAGCTCTTATGATGATACATTTTCACATTATGAGGGATTTTATTCCTATTTAAGAAATTTATGGGCCTCCTTACTCATTTATTCATCTACAAGGTGTGAGAAACAAAATTTAATATTCCAGTTAGCTGCATGCTAATTTTCGAATATTAAATCCTCCCCTCCCAAATGTTGCTTGTCCTCAAGCAACTGCAAGGATAGAACTAAGGAGTCTCCTCTCCTCCTCCTGTAGCATCCAAATATGATAAATGCCTCCTAGGAATAAGAGGTTGTCTCATCAATAAATCTCCATATTGCCCCCCCCCAAGCATGCAAGCTAGCTTTTGGTGAGCATCCCAAATAGCTATCATCATGAAGAAGTAAAACACTCAAGGAGGCAATAAGGTGCTGTCTAGAGGTCCCTTTGAGGAATGGGATTTGAAATGTAGTGGGAACCATCATTCCCATGTGGATCGTCCATCCCCAAGCTATCGTTCATACAAAATGAGCCACCCTAAAAAATGGTAACTCTTGAAAATCCTCCTCCACCTTTGGCTCCGACAATGTAGGTGGGCTGAATAACTGAACATGGTAGAAAAAATAGCCTACCCCATGTTGTCCCTCTATCCACCCATGATAAGTGTAGAGTAGCTGCTGATCTTGGGCTGCAATAATGTGGCCTTTAAGTGACAAGAAGAAGACTAGATCTCCAAAGATCTTCTCCCCAACTTTATGAATCATGCTGGCCCACCATCCCATATATGATGAATAGGACATGATCACCATAGGGCATCCAAATGAGAAAAATTCTAAAGGTTTCATGTAGTGCTTAAAGGTACTAACAATTTCCCAAGTGGTCCCAACGCAGTTTTCCTAACTGTTGTGTCATAAAATAACATGGCAAGTTGTTTCTTAACAAATTTCTAGTTGTATATGTCATCACATCTACTAGTGAATAGTAAATGGCTGAGTGTATCAACTGAGCATACAAGAAATAGTAAAACACTTGCCCAAGGTCATACAAAAGAAGGTTGTCTCCATCATAAAAGTTGGCCAAAAATCTCCCATGGAACCCAATAAGAGGCTTTCCCTCTTGTGGAGCAATGCACTGTATAGAAATGGTAAGAGTATGAAAATACTATGTTAGATAATCAATAGATGAAAAAACAAAATCCTTACCATGTATTAAGAGTAAGATGATACATAGATCCATGAATAATTCCTCCATTGTGGTATGGAATACTCCCAAGAAGAGGAATTAACCATATTCTGCATGAAGATCTTCCTTCTTATGCTTGGAAATCCAAGTTAAGAAGATCATATCAATGTAATATATGTTTCCATCCACTACTCCATCACTCTCTCCTCCTCCTTGTCCACCAAGTGCATCATATGTGAAGTGATCCTGGGAATACTCCATCAATATACCCAAGCTCCCAAGTGACAACGTTGTGGGCCTATGCAAATAAGCTATTTCCAACTCATAACTCCATTCTTTGACATGTCCATTATCAAAGACATCTACCATAATGCTGCTATATATGGGAAATTCCTTCCAAAGTGGAAGTACCTCCCGATCATCCAAGGCTAAGGAGTAGCCCCTTTTCACCATGATAGTGCCATCATCTACTCCTGCAACATCATGCCAAACATGGGATCAAATCTGCCCATGCTCTCCCAAGAGCAACCAAAGTAACAATAGTTTTTGTTGCCTCCTCACACTTCCATCATACAAATCATGTGGTGAAAACATAATGATTGATAATAAGAATGTCATATCAACACAATGCATCCATACTCCTTGCTACCATATGATGCAAGTGCCCTGCCAAATTTCCTCCACCCACATACCCTTTGAAAGATTATATGTCACATGATGGCCAAACTCCTTCAAGAGTAGCCAACACAACCAAGCCTCCTGTTGCCCAGGGTCATAGATTTGCAAGTATATTTCTAGCCTCTTGCTCACCATCCACACCCATTCATCCAAATGTGGGTGCCTCCCATCATGCTCCATCTTGGTACTCCTCCAATGAAGATTACCCTTCTCCCAAACCACATTTTTACCTTTTCATTTCATGGGATGTTGAAATGCAACCTCTTGGAGATCTCCTAGAGAAGATCTCACACCAATGACCATCTTGAATCCATAAAGATCCAAGTGTGCTGAAGGAAAAACCTCCCCACTTCTCCTTAATGACAGCGTTGTTAATCTCCTCAATGGTGTATTTGTTGTCTCATGCTCCAACTCAAGGATTAACATAGAGTTTTGCATACGATATTTAGGACAAAGTTCATCCTATCCTTCAAAAATCCACACCCCAACCCGAAGTTTTGTGTGCAGCTCAACAGTGGCACATTAGGATGATGTTTCATCCCTTCCTTGAACAATTCAAGGTTGCACAATGCAGTGCAATTATGCTGTTCCAAATCAGTAGTATGTGTTGACCCTATGTCATGCAAAGGTATATTTCCACAATCCTCCATAAGATTTTCTGAAATAATAGGAAATGGAAAATTGAGCATACCTTGGTGAAACTTGGGAATATATTGTATGGTTGCAAGAGTCCCTTCCTCCAATGTGATGGTTCCTCCAACTTCTGGTGCTGCTGGCTACTCATTCATAGTTGTATCAGCAATGGAAAAAGACTTCTCAAGTGGTGGTGAGGGTTCCCCCTCCTCTGTTTTCTCCTTGAAATTTTTTTTAATCAACCTTTGAGTAAACTCTGCAAAAGTAGTCACTCTTGCATGGCTCAAATGGCTGAACCACCAAATGCTTGCTTCACCCTCAAGGTGTAGCACTGCAATCTCTACAACCTCTCTTTCTACCACTGGATGTAGTAGGAAGAATGCATCTAGTTTCCTTGCCCAAGCCCTTGCTGTATATGATCCATCAAAAGTAGACAATAGAAACCTATTGCCCTTGATTCTCCCTTTGCTGCAAGGTCTCCTTTCTTCCTCCTGCTGAATGAACTGTGGGAAAGCTAGAGTCTCCTTAAAGGCTCTAGGTTGAGATTTTTACACTACAAGGTATTCACTTAGAATATCGTGATCCAAGTTTCCTCCATCTCCCTGCACTTTGTCTCCTTTTTCAAAAGGAAAGGGTATATTCCCACTGCTTCTTTGCTTAACCTCCTTGGTGAGGCCCTTCCTAGATCTGAAAAGAGATGAGATAAAACCGATTCTCTCCATCATTCTGATCTTCCTCTTCTTCTTCTTATTCTCCTGATAGCATAATGGCTGAGATCCATAGGCTGAGCCAAGATTATGTTCTAATACCACTGTAATATCCCAAAATGGGGATGCAACAATAAATGAACACAATAATGAAAGAGAAGTGATAAATCAACACATAAATTGTAAGAAGAACCATATATCCATCATATTAATACCATAGCACCAAATGTATACAAATTCTTGAGGAAATAATCACTCAAGCTAGGCAAAACAAGCCTCAAAGGAACATGTACATAAAATATGAAGATCACTGCTACAAAAATCATTTCCAAGGCTATAAAAACGTAGTTTCATTGAATATAAACGCTCCTGGAAAGTTTCAATACACAGATATGAAATTATATGGCTCATAAAATGATGGGATTGAAGATATAGACTCCCAAACACAATTTCAAGGCAATCCATAAAGGATTTGCTGAAATATACAAAAAGTGAAAAATGACAGAATGTAGTCCTAGGACTGAATAGTAGCTGCAACTCGAGATCTATATGAATATGGTTGTAGAGGACACATGTGATGAATAGATCTCATCCAATAGATCCTTCAGGTGAAAGGCTAATCCAATCACTAAAGATCTCACCCTCCAATATAACACTGCAACCCCTCACTGTAAATGGTCACAGAAATAATGCAGTCACTGAGGGATACTACATTTTAGGTGATGGAAAATGTGTTGGCCAAGTGCCAAGATCTGAAATAAGCTCCAAAAACTTCCTCACTGATCTCCTAAAGGAAAGGAAGCTTCCTCCTCTGAAAACAAGCTCTGGAAGTGGTGTTCTCAACCCTCCACTGCAACACCCTACAACACAACCCAGCTCTAAACAGAAACTGCGTTGTAGCTGAAGGAGGTAGCTTGGCCTCAAGCCTAAATGTGGAGAAATGAATTAAAAGCTCCATCAAGAGGCCTCTCAAGAAAGGATATGTGATTCCCACTCGGGAACACCCGGTGCTAAGCAGCACAACAATCTCAACTAAACAGTTGAAGAAAGCACAATAGTCATGAAGACCACAATTCCAATAATCAATAAACTCCCTTGCTATGGTTTCCTTGCCCTCCTTATAAACAAGTGGAAGCCTTCTCACCTTGGGTCCCACTCATTAAGGTTTCCTCCAATAAGGAATCTTCCTCCCACTATCACTACATTGTCTCCATAGATGATCTCCACCTTCCATTCTAGCGATGTTGACTTGGTCAAACTTGACCTTGTTCACATGCATTTACCCCTGTTCACACATGAGGGTGTGAAATCCAGCTCTTATGATGATCCATTTTCACATTATTAGATATTTTATTCCTGTTTTAGAAATGTATGGGCCTCCTTACCCATTTATTCATCTACTAGGTGTGAGAAACAAAATTTAATATTCCAATTAGTTGCATGCTAATTTTGGAATATTACATACTCGAAAAAACATATAATCACATCGCTTGAATGTACATTCGTTTTTCCACTCATCATATCTTCCAGCCATGATTCGACGACCCTCATCCCTTTTTGGCCCCCCCTCTCCATCTAATCATTACCGAGGGAGGGTCTGAAAAAGTTGTTTTTATTTTCGGGCCCACACTAATGTGGCAACTCCTCGTCATTTTGCACCCCCCCCCCCCAATCAAATAACTTATCGCTTCATACCCCCTCTGAAAATTTGTTTCTCAGCCATACCAAAAACCACCATTCTTCTCGTTGAGTGCCTATCATGTCATTCCAGATCAACCATTTCCGTTTCCAATTAAATGCCTTCCCGTGGAAAAGCACCCATTGAACATTTAATTCATAATGACCATTAATCCAATGGATCCGCGCCACAATCAATGGAAAACTCATCAGTTTGTGTATAAAACCATGCACAATCAACATCTAAACCTTTACCGTGTATTTTTTACACACTGTGTATTCTTATTGTAGGTTCACAGAGCTCTGCATCTAATCATATCATTATCAAAGCTTTCTCTGTAACTGCCACACCTCCTTCCCCAGTACTAGGGTTTTACATAGTCCCATCGACCACTTTTCTCTCAGAAGCCTTTATTTACCATAAAACTAGATCCAACTATGCCTCCTAAGAATAAGGGACAAGACGACCCTGTATATCCATTTCTCCATCCTTCTGTGGATCTTGATCACATACCATTAGCCGATAGAGACTATAAAATCCATGAAACCCTATGTGAATTCGAGTTGTTTCAAATGTACTACTGGCTAGAAGATAAGTACATTGATAAGTCTGATGATATTGGACTATGGGAGTCTGATGATATTGGACTGTGGGATTCCAATTTACCCCATTAAATTTTTCCCCATACCCACAGTGCCCCTTAATTCATCAGAAAGTGTCAATCTTGTTATGTATCCAGCCAGAGAGCTATAATTTCTCCTACATGAGAGAATTTTTTTACCATAACTGACCAATCCATAGACCAAATGATGCAGGCGCCTGTCATAGAAAATGCAACTCCTTTCTCACAGGAAGCACTCAATGAACTGTATCACAAGCTAGATTTTGCAAAAAGGGCTAAAACCCTCAAGCTTTTTCTGCTTGAAGATACCCAATTACCCAAGAGGAATCCTCCCTATTCTTCCTCAATTTTCCTCGATAGAGCCAAGAATATTATCATTGTTATTTCTTACCTCCTTGGATATTACTCTGACCAATGGGTAGATGAGCCAATTATAGGATTCATTTCTATTTTTTCTGCAGATTCTAAGCCTTCCATCCTGTTCAATTTTAGCCAATTCCTAGCAAATGCCATCCATGACCAATTTTTCAGATTCCAAATTGAAGAGGTGTTTAAATATGCCTCTATCTTAGTATATATGTTCTTGTATTTTCGGGGAGACAGATTCAAGTTTACAATGCATAAATTGGATGATGATGGAAATCAACAATATTTCATCTTCTGGAATACAATGGCGATGAAGGAACAAAAAGAGTATTCATAAAAACAATTCTTTGAACTGTTTGTACATCCAACAATGAGTCTTCTAAGCAACACCTTTGAGCCAAGAACCAATGAAGACATCAGGAATATTTTACAGCTATCAGACCAAACAAAGATAGGAGACTTGTATTTATACCAGAATTACACAAAATTGAGGATCTATGGCTGTGAGCTTGCCTCATAGAAGCTCCCAAAATTCCTCTAAATGAGGATTTTTTCTCTAGAATACATCAGGAAAATGCTTAATTTTGTTGAAGTCCAATTTGTGTCCGCAAAGAAGAAATCACAGTTCATAATTAAAACACAAATATGACATTTTATTTGCAACAATAGGACAAAAGGGGAGGAAGCAGATAGATTGTTATAGGAAATGAAATTTAGCCTCAGTTTCACATGGTCTTACGATCCATTAGATACCATCTCCAAGCTAAGGGTAGAAAAAAAATCTACACCTTACATCCATACACACAAGATAGAAATTGAAAGGTATATGAACCAATTAGAGTGGACTGAAAACACTCTGCAAGAGGCTGAGGAGTAGTTAGTCTCCACTTCAACATCACAGAATCCTGTCCCATAGGAGAAAGCAGGAAAAAGAATGATGGAAAAAGGGTCACCTTCAGTGAATGAAAATTCTAGCAAAGAATTAAAAATTATGTACAGGAAGAGGACCAATCTCAATCCCAAATTTAACCCAAGAAAACATTCAGAGCAGGAAGTCATCATAATCTCAAAAGAGACACCTACTTCTTCACAAGTTGGTGGTCAAACTACACTCTCTTCTACCACTTCGATAGCTTCACAGGATCAACAACAAGAAATTCAGACAAGTACAATTGTCACAAGGGAGAAAGAGAAAACCATATTTGACACATTCAGGGAAATTAAGTTGAAGAACGAAGTTTTGAAGACCATTACTTATAATCAATTCTCGAAGTAGACTTCCAGTTCTCAGAGTAGAATACTGTCATCCTTTGAATCTGAGAAAGGAAAAAATGCAAATGGCCTTTTTCTAGGAAAAAATTGTAAAGCCCAGGACAACAACAAACTACAAGAAGGCTGCATTTGAATTCGACATCAAAGACATCCATCCCATTGATCAAATGGATATGCACAAGAAAACAAGCGAAATGATTTCATCTACACTCACTAATACTGCTATGAGTTTGTTCAAATTTCAGGTTTCCTTAGCCAACATCTAGTCACAACTCAAGATGGAGAAAATATCTTCTATGGCCAAGGATTCTAGAATTAAGTCTTTGGAATACTTAGTGGTAAGATTTGGATATGATCCTTCCAACATCAAAGCTGCAGAAGAGGTAATAAAGAAGAAAAATGCTGACATAGCAACATTATGGAAGAAAATAAAACTATCATCTATAGAAGACCCCTTGACTAAGGAAAATGAGAAAACAAAGTCTCAGAAGTCAGACATGATGAAGCTCATCATGGAGAAGAATGCCCAATTGAGACAGATGGAATCAGAAATGGAGAAGATGATAAAAGAAAAAAAGTAGACTACTAAGCTTTCTATGGTACCTTTGGAGGTTTTACCCCTTATAGCCATTCCCACAACCAGAGCTTCGATAGGACGTACAACAGATAGAGCAGAACAACTGACAAAGGCAGTGCAAAATCTGTCAATCTAGACAGAAACAATCAAGAAAATTTAGGATCAAGTTAAACTATTGCAGGATCAGAAGTCCAGAAGTGAAAGTTCACATGCAGCTGAAGCACAAAGAGCACAAAATATGATGGAAATATTGCATAAATCAGAGAGAGAGTCATCCATTAGAAATACATTGGGCCAAGTCAAAGAGATAATCTAGACATATATCATTGAATACATTAATGAAATCTAGCCCCGCATCCAGATTATATTTGATCATAAGGATTTGATAGAGAAAGCCAATGATGCCACTAAAACCATCAAGGAGGAGCTTGGAGACATGCCAAGCACTGCCAACAACGTCATCAAGTTCTTAAACTCCAAGAAAAAATATGAGCTGGATGAGTTGGGAGTTGAGACAGGACAGAGACAATTTTGGAAGTGAAGAAGGTTCTTACTAATAAGAACTTGATATTACAACTGGAAGAGAAATGCCACAACTTAGAGATAGTTGTAAATATATTTTTCAATAGGATTGAACCATTAGCACATAAAGGTATGCCTTATCTATTTGTAATAAATGATAAGATGATGAACAAACAATATTGTGTGAAGAAGTTGAATGAGATTGCCAGAGACACAAATAAATTCTCAAATATCAAAGGCACCACGACAGGGAAAGCATTCTTGGAGGCATTAAGTCATGATATTTTCATCCAGCATGAGGTAAACCACATCTTTGTGGTAAAACCTACTTTTGCTAAATATACCGAAGTGGATGAAATCTAAAGAAAGGTCATTAAGTTAACTATCCCAGATGAATATTGATGGGATAATTTAAGTGAGCTTCAGTAGTAAAGAGTAACAAATAACAATTAGCTGCATCCATCACATTAGACAACATATAAACCAGCACTGCAGCCGGCACATCCCACAAATAGGCCTACTCAACAACTGATTCTTTAAAAAGAGTGCCATCATGCCAGATCACCTCCATCGAGCATATCATTTGTCATAGTTAGAGCTTATTGTTCGATTTAGGCTAATAATACACTGTCTGTTGAGACAACATTGATTATAATAAGTTTTTTAATATTTTAGTATAAATACTTCATTGTTCGAAGTATTCTATGTTGATTTCTGAACATATTTTGGCTACCGCACAATTGTAAATTCCAAGTTTTGCTAGAGCATCAATAATACAAAGACTTCTTTCAGGATTCATGTGGTGTAATTGCTGATGAAGTATTTCTATTGTTTCTGTGTTTTCCATTTTTTTTCCTTTTCTTTATGTATCAGAAATTCTTTATTGTAAAATAGAAAGTGTGATGAATATGACATGTTATTTAAAACACTTTATTCTGGATGATTTTACAATTTAAATGTTTTCCACTGAAGTCAGATTGAAAAATACTTAATTTCTTTTTAGTCTAAACTGAAATTCACTTTTATTCCATATCCATTATTCATTTAAAAATCTAAAAGATTCCAGTGAATACAACCTAGCTTGCCCCATTATATTTTTTTTTTAAATTGATGCAACATCAAGTTTATATTTTGACTCCATTTCTCAATGGGAATATAAAGATTTATTCAACCAAATCAATCAAAATCAAACAAAAAACCAAGTACAGTGATAAATAGCCTAATATATATTTAAAAAAAAGTTAAATCATAAAGAGAGATCCCTCTCTGAAGCTGGTAGGGAAATATCCAAGCTTCCAAAGGGGTTTTGATGTTGTACTCTGTGTTTATTCAGCCAATATTTTAAATTACAGAATGATAATATAGTGGTGACCATACTAGGGACAAATTGAAAAAATGTAATTTCTTTCGAATTCATAACCCTGGTTAAAACATTATATGATAAGAATAGTTCAAGAAGATTGGTTTTCTCTTAATTAGTGTAAATAATAAGTGTGTGTGTGCATTTAGATCATAACTCTAGCTCCTAAAAGAGCCTACTCTAGATCTCATCCTAATCCAAAGCCTGTAATAATTGTAGATGACCCTGAGAAGATATTGAAAAGAAAGAGCATATCAGAGAGCCAAGGAAGTAGCAGTCCCCCTCATAGAGCAGATTCACTTCCAAAACACTTCGTAACTTTACAAGACATAGGGTTTGACTTACCCTTTGAACAAAGCCTATTTAGAACTAAGTCAGCTAATTGGGTAGATCAAGTAGTAGTAGCCCAAGCTAAATTAAGAAGACATTCATCTAAAGCCCAGTCTGCTCCCGCTGATATAGAATTTCAAATAATCCAAGACTTTGATAAATTTTAGGGTTTAGTCTCAGGTGTAGACCTTTCTATTCATGAGGCTTATGTTCAAAAATATGTAGAAATTTTTTCTTTGACTTCTTATGCATAATCATCCACCTCATCAAAATCTGTGCATCCTAGATCAGCAAGTCCTACTCCTTCTGTAGTTTCTACAACTACTCCAGTAATTTCTCACCAAGCAACTCAAACTCCTTCTTCTCCCCAATCTTCAACAAAAATCCAACCTTCATCTCCACAAAAACCCCAAGTTTTAGCTCATCCTTTACCTTTGATTCAACCTCCACCTTTCATCCAACAACCACCTCATATTGTTCATCCTCATATCCCTATAATGGTAGCTAGATATGCTCCCCTTGTCCTTCAAGCTCCTTTAGCAAATATGCCACAGGATTATCAAACAAGAATTACTCAATTTGATGGAACCTGACCTATCACTACCCAACAACATGTAGACAGGATGAATGATAGTTTTGACCTTCAGGAGGTAGATGAGGAGAGTGTAAAACTTAGGTTGTTTGCACAAAGTCTCATAGGAGAGGTGAGGAAATGGTTTAATTAATTACCTATTGATAGCATTAATGATCTACCTGGATTCCATCAAACATTCCTTAGTAGGTGGTAAATTAAGAAGAACCCTCTTTAGATTTTATCTGAATATGAAAGCATTAGGAGGGGACTAGGGAAAAGTGTTTAGGACTATGGCACTAGATTTAACAATGTATACAACGAAATTTCTGCTAACATTAAACCAACACAAAGTTTAGCCTTAATAAAATTCCCAGATGGCCTTGGGAAGATATGTCTTACCAACTTAGAAAAAGAAATTCATCAACACTAGAATAAATGCAAAGGGATGCAGTGAGTGTAGAATAAACTATGTTAGCAAAGAGAGCTAGACTTAGGAATGAAAGGAGAGTAACCATAAAAGAATAACTCTCTACTTCTTCTGAAGATGCTAAAATTGATTCCTTAGTTAGAACAATAGAAAGAATTATGGAAAGGATTAATTTAAATGAGGGTTTCTCCTAGGGAAAATCAGCCTGCACTTCAAAACCGATATCAAAATCCTAGGAGAATTCCTCCCCAAATCAAACAAAGAGAACATAGGGGTCCTGATCAGAAAATTAGACCTCAATTTCAAGAGAATTATGCTTATGATGATGGAGAAGTAGTAGAAGAGGTAGAAGGCAACCAGATAAATCTAACGGGTATCAATGATGATGAAATTGTGTTTCTTACTCAGGAATAACAAGAGATCTTTCAATTGTCCCAAACTGAACTCAATCCTGAGGAATCAAATGACTATAAGCAGAGATTTGAAAACACTATCATGGAAGTCCATAGACAGTGTAATCTTAGGAGTAAGAAAACATTATATGCTCCAAAGAAAAAGTATAATGTTCCAAATTTTATGGAACATTAATTTTTGTTAAGGAGATGAATAAAATGGGTAGGGGACCCATTCTTTGCATGATTAGAGAATAAAAATCCTCTAAGTATGAAAGAGGATCATGTTGGAGTTGGATTTCACACCTCCATGTGTGAAAGGAGGTTTTTGCGTAAAGGCTTGGCCAAGGTTGACCAAGTCAAACTGCGTTGGCATGAGTTGGAAAGCACTATGTGGGACAACGTAGGAGGGAAGATTCTAGAGGGAGGAAACCCTAATTCGAAGTAGGGCCCATGGAGGGAAGGCTCACTTGTTTAAAAGAGGAGAAATGCAGCCATTGAGATTATCTTTGATCATTTTTACATTCAAGTCTTGGAGACTTGTTGCTGCCTCTTGCTATTCAGCAGAGCTGCAGTGCCTTCGGGCATGAGGGAGTCCTATTTAGGATTTAATTTCCTTCTTGAGTAGCTAATGAAGGATTTCACTCCATTCCCCATACTCAGGCATTTATGCCATAGCTTCAGCCATCTACATCAACACAGTTTCTGTAGCAGATATTGTGCAGTGTTGCTAGGTGTTGCTGGGGAGGTTTCCACACACCATCTGGAGCTAGTTTTTCAATGGAGAGAGGTTCCATCCATTGGGATATCATAAAAGGTGGTTCTTGAGAATATTCCACCATATTTGGCATCAGGCCAACCACATTCCATCACTAGCAGCGCAGTCCCTCTCTTAGACAACATTCTTCTTGGTGGTTATTTGCTGTGAGGGATTGACAGTAACTTGGAGGAGAAGTCTTGGGTGAAAGGATCAGCCTTCCACTTCAGATTTCTATTGGAGGAGGATTATTCAAGTGTTGCAACCATTTCATCCTTCTCCATCCATTTCCATTTCTTGAGTTTCTGCAGCCCAGCAACTCCGACATTTCTGCAAAGTGCCATTTTTGTTTAGATTTCAGCCAATCCTTTTAGAGGATTGATGTATTGTATTTTCAGGGGTTGAGATCATGCTCCCCCACTTTATTTGAGCTTCATATTTCTATATCCTTGTATCATTATATTTTATGCAACAGTACCTCTATAAACTGCGCAGTCATGGCCCAGGGCTTTCTATATACAACAATATTTCTCATATGTGCATGTACAGTTTTCTTGAGGCTTGTTGTGCCTTGCTTGAGTGATCATTTCCTCAAGGAGTTGTATATTTTATTGCTACTATGATCTAATATGATTTCCATTGAGTTCTCTAGCATTTCATGTGTATATGATTCAATTCTATTTTCCATTTGATGTATTTGTTATTACTGTAGCTGCAATGTTGGGGTTATCTTAAGAGATTCCCAATCTTGTTGTACTTCCCTATTGGGGATATTTTCCCTTGACAATCACTCTATAGATAGAGTCTGCTAGTGGGCCAGATAGCCTCTGGAGATCATCCTTTGTTCAAAGGTGACAAATCTAGTAAATTCCCATGCATTCTATCTCTAGAATATATTTGCTTTGTCGATTGACAATGTTTCTGAAAAAGGAACATTACAGTGGTATCAGAGCATCCAACTGACACAGCCTATGAGTTCGATTTCAGAGGAAAATGATGAAGAAGATGAGACTGATCTCATCTAATTTTGGATTAAAAAAGAGCCACCCTAAGGATAAGGAGAAGAAAAGGGGAGAAAATGAAGGTCCATGCACTTCCTATTCTCTTGAAGACCAGCAAGTGAGATGCTTGGATTTCCAGATCTTAAGCAAGTACCTGGCTGACTATAAACCCCATTCTGTAGCATCCAGGGGAGCTACAACGTTCCCACAGTATATTCAGTAGATGGAGGATATAAGACCCCATGTAAAGGGAGAAATTAGAGGCAATAGGCTTCTATTTTCTACATTTGATGGGGTTACTTCAGCTAGAGCTTGGGAGAAGAAGCTGGAGGCATTTTTATTGCTGCATCCAGTGGCAGAGAAAGAAGAAGTGGAGATGGAAGTGCTACACATGGAGGAGGAAACCTCTGTTTGGTGGTTCAAACCCTTGGTCCATTCAAGGGTGATTTATTTTTCATTCTTTGTTCAAGGGTTGATCCAAACCTTTGATGAACAAAGAACAAAGGAAGAGAAGCTCACACCACCATGGGAGGAGGATTGCACCAATGCTGCTACAAATTTGGAGGAGCATCATTCTACATCTATGGATGATGTAGCCGTTGAATTAGAAGAAAAATAAATTTCAGCCACACAAGAAGGTCCCAAGATCCACCAAGGTATGAGTAAAGTTCCACTTTTTATTTCAGAAAATAATCTTAAGGATGGTGGAATTTCATATGAAGAGGTCCAAGGATCAAATCACATGGCCACTTTAGGGCCTCATGGTTGCACTGTGTTGTGCAAAGGGTCCAAGGAAGAGATGAACCCTCATCCTCATACATATTTGATGAGTTGCATTCAGCCTTTAAGGTTGGAGTGTGAACCTTTGGAGGATGAAGTAAACCATGACACCTCCATGAAGAATCATGAAACAATTTGTGAACCGGACGAAGAGACAGCTGCTACATCATTGGAGGAACTAGCAGTGCTGTTAAACATGGGTGGAGAGGAGACATCACCTCCATCACATTTGGATCCTCATAGATCCAACATAGTCATGGGTGAGAGGCCTTTCGTAAGAGGTCTCCAAGGAGCTGCATTTCAAACTCTCATGAAATGCAAAGAGCAATAATTGATTTTGGAGGATGGTAGCCCTCATGAGAGGAGTACCAAAAGGATGGAAAAGAGATGGCAAGATACTTGCATCATTGAGCAACATAGAGTATGGATTCATGATGTTGATGTGATGCTCATATCATTAATTCTGTCTTCATCACATGATTTTTATGATGGAAGTATGGGAGGGCAGCAAAATACTTTGTTGCTTTGCTTGGGAGAGCAAGGGAAAAATTGCTCTCATACTTTGCATGATGTTGCAGGAGGAGGAAATGGAATTCTCTCCTTGAATTTCGATGATAGAGAGGTAATTCCACCTTGGGAGGGGCTTCTTATGTATTGCAGCATTATGAAATATATCTTTGACAAAGATCATGTCAAAGAATGGAGCTTGATATTGATGAGAGCCTATGGGTATAGGCCAACAGCGTTGTCCCTTTGGAGCAGTGATCTATGGATGAAGTGTGCCCAGCAGAAGTGCAGTGGATCCATAACCCACAGGTCCTAGGATCATTTCATATTTTTTTCACTTGATGGACAAAGAGGAGGTGATATGGATGCAGTAGTAGATGGAGTCATATATTACTATGATACATTCTTCTTGACTTGGGTTCCCAAGCATGAGAAGAAGGATCTTCTTGCAACACCTAGTTCATTCCTCTCCATGGGAGCATGCAAAACAACCATGGAGGGTTCATTCATGGATCCATACATCATCTTACTCCTAGTATATGGTAAAAAATCTGTTTTTACATTGGCTGATTTGTATACTCTTACCATTATTTTGCAGTGCATGGCTCTACAAGAGGGCAAGCTTTTCAAATTGCTCCATGGACAAAATTGGGCCAATTTGTATGATGGAGACAACCATCCTTTATGTGGCCTTGGGAAAGTGTTTTCTGTCATTTATGATTAGTTGATACATTCAGCCATTTTCTATTCATCAGTAGCTGTCATGACATACATAACTATTCATGTAACACAAAACAACTTGCCATGTGATTTTCTAAAGCAGCAGTTTGGAAAACTGCGCTGTCACTTTTGGGAAAACTGTTGGTACACTCTTGCAACACATGAAACCTTGAAAATTTTCCTCATTGTATTTCTGATCATGACTTCCTTTTCTGATATGGATCAGATTTGTACAAGAAGCATGATTATGAGAAAGGCACATGAGTTGGATGTGTCCTTGAGTGAGAAAAACTCTCACATTTTCTGCAGTGCATGTTCTAAAGGGAACATGAGAGGAGACATGGATATAGCCACATATTTGCTCATTTGTGGGGAAATCAATGGGCTTGGTAATGTTATCCATCCATTGTATGTATATGGGAAGGTTTTTGACCTTATGTTGCTGATTCACTCATCTATTTACTATTTAGTAGTAGATGTGATATTTGTTGTGCAATACTTGCCATGTTATTTTCTGCAGCTGCAGTGGATGAGGTTACATTATAAACCTATGAGGAATTGTTCGAATTTTCTGCACATGGTATAACCTACAGCAAACATGTCATGGGGGCATTCTATGGTGATCTTGTCCTATTCATCATAGATGACATGTCTTGGGCCAACCGGATTATCATTGTTGAGAGGAGAAATCCTTGAAGGATTGCTTTTCATTTTGCCACTTGAGGGCAATACTTTTGCAGCCCAGGATCAGCATACAATAAAAAATTGTCATAAGTGGATAAGAGGACAACATGGGGCAAGTTATAGTTCTTTCCATGATCATATTTCAGCCCACCTTCATTTTTGGAGCTCAAGGTGGAGGGTGATTTTCCATGAGTTGTCTTGTTGGGAGGCAGCTTATTTTCATGATTGATAGCTTGGGGATGAGAGATTCATATGGGGGATGAT
The DNA here is from genome assembly GCA_034641835.2 of Pinus albicaulis. Classification (NCBI taxonomy): domain Eukaryota; kingdom Viridiplantae; phylum Streptophyta; class Pinopsida; order Pinales; family Pinaceae; genus Pinus; species Pinus albicaulis. Next base: position 120,194,428 of record CM076577.1, on the reverse strand, counting down.
AATTCCCACTATATATCAGATCTCATGCCTCAAGGAGGCCCTTAGATAGCTCTTTTTCCTTCATGGATACTTGTTTCTACATGATAGTTGTTTTGGGAGTGTTCACCCCAAGGCTAGATTGCATATGTTGGAGGGACAATTGGAGACTTGATTGCTGATATGGAATCCCTTTTCTTGAGGAGATCATTACATAAGGATGCTACAGGAGGAAGGTCAGAAATAAACTCAGTTCATCCTTGCAATTGCTTGAGGGGAAGCAATATTTTGAGAGGGGAGGACTGTAATGTTCCAAATTTTATGGAACATTAATTTTTGTTAAGGAGATGAATAAAATGGGTAGTGGACCCATTATTTGCATGATTATAGAATAAAAATCCTCTAAGTATGAAATAGGATCATGTTGGAGCTGGATCTCACACCTCCATGTGTGAAAGGAGGTTTTTACATAAAGGCTTGGCCAAGGTTGACCAAGTCAAACTGCGTTGGCATGAGTTGGAAAGCACTATGTGGGGTAATGTAGGAGGGAAGATTCTAGAGGGAGGAAACCCTAATTCGAAGTAGGGCCCATGGAGGGAAGGCTCACTTGTTTAAAAGAGGAGCAAGGCAGCCATTGAGATTATCTTTGATCATTTTTACATTCAAGTCTTGGAGACTTGTTGCTGCCTCTTGCTGTTCAGCAGAGCTGCAGTGCCTTCGGGGATGAGGGAGTCCTGTTTAGGATTTCCTCTCCTTTTTGAGTGGCTCATGAAGGATTGCACTCCATTCCCCATACTCAGGCATATAGGCCATAGCTTCAGCAATCTACATCAGCGCAGTTTCTGCAGTAGATATTGTGCAGTGTTGCTGGGGAGGTTTCCACACACCATCCGGAGCTAGTTTTTCAGTGGATAGAGGTTCCATCCATTGGGAGATCAGAAAAGGTGGTTCGTGAGCATATTCCACCATATTTGGCATCAGGCCAACCACATTCCATCACTATCAGCGCAGTCCCTCTCTTAGACAACATTCTTCTTGGTGGTTATTTGCTGTGAGGGATTGACAGTAACTTGGAGGAGAAGTCTTGGGTGAAAGGATTAGCCTTCCACTTCAGATTTCTATTGGAGGAGGATTATTCAATTGTTGCAGCCATTTCAGCCTTCTCCATCCATTTCCAGTTCTTGAGTTGTTGTAGCCCAGTAACTCCAACATTTCTGTAAAGTGCCATTTTTGTTTAGATTTCAGCCAATCCTTTTAGAGGATTGATGTATTGTCTTTTCAGGGGTTGAGATCATGCTCCCCCACTTTATTTGAGCTTCATATTGCTATATCCTTGTATCATTATATTTTATGTAGCAGCACCTCTATAAATTGCGTATTCATGACCTAGGGCTTTCTATATACAGCAGTATTTCTCATATCTGCATGTACAGTTTTCTTGAGGCTTGTTGTGCCTTGCTTGAGTGATCATTTCCTCAAGGAGTTGTATATTTTATTGCTGCTATGATCTAATATGATGGCCATTGAGTTTTCTAGCATTTCATGTGTATATGATTCACTGCTATTTTCCATTTGATGTATTTGTTATTACTGTATCTGCAATGTTGGGGTTATCTTAAGAGATTACCAATCTTGTTGTAATTCCCTATTAGGGATATTTTCCATTGACAATCACTCTATAAACAGAGTCTTCTAGTGGGCCAGGTAGCCTCTGGAGCTCATCCTTTGTTCAAAGGTGACAAATCCAGTAAATTCCCCTGCAGTCTATCTTTGGAATAGATTTTCTTTGTTGATTGACAATGTTTCTGAAAAAAGTAACATTACAAAAAGAATAATGAAAACCCTGTCAAGAAAAATTCTAACACCACTTCAAAGAAAGCTCCAGAAAATGTTGCCAATAAAATTTCTGATGATTCTAGCAAAAATATAGTTGACATTCTTGCTAAAAATATTGTTGAGAGTACCTCCAAAACTACTCAAACAAATATTCTCACCACCAGCCACAAAAAAGAACATGTGTCAAAATAAATTGTTGATAAATCTGACTTTCTGAACTTAAATAAATTTCAAAGATCATTCAATATTGAAAATGAACTAGCAAAGCTGAAAATTCCTATCCCTTTGACTGAGTTAATGAATAAAAATGTGTATAGAAATCAGGTTATGAAAGCTTTGAACATAGGGGAAAACAATGATACTATCAATCTGAATGATGATAAGCTTGAATTACTATTTGGTCTAGAGGTAGATGGTAAACCACAAGAAGGAGGATTTCCTCCATTTTATGTCAGTATTAATGTTCATGATAAGATTCTCCATGATGCTATGTTAGATTCAGGTGCCTCACACAATTTGATGCAAAAATATGCTATGGAGAAACTTGGTATTGACATTACTATGCCTTACAAAGACTTGTATTCATTTGATTCTACAAAAGTAAGATGTTTAGGTCTCATTAAGGATCTATGTGTCACTTTAGCCCAAATCCCAGCTAAGAGTCTAGTAATGGAAATAGTAGTTGTTTATATTCCCCAAAAGTATGGTATTTTGTTGTCACGCTCTTGGGGAGAAAAATTACAAGGGACCCTACAAATGGACATGACTTATGCTACCATCCCAATGTTTGGTATGCAGAGAAGACTATATAGGGAAATCTTAATGAAATATATGGTGATTAGTCAGGAGAAACCAGATAACTACCCCCTTTACTCTATTCTCTCTGATTTATACTCCTTCATTCTTTATAATGATGGAGATATTGATGCTCAGGTTACCAATGTTGAAAATGACATTTGTGAAACACATGAAAATCAAACACAAATTGTACAACAAAACACTAAAACTGAACCTTTTTGGAACATAAGTTTTGATGGCTCTTGTAGTAGAGCAGGGTCAGGAGCAGGTGTGTGGGTCTCACAATCAGGAAATAGTCATACAGAAGGTCATTCATATAAAATGAATTTGCAATGTACCAATAACATAGCAGAATATGAAGCACTTATTTAAGGCTTGCAAGTATTGAAGAAATTAGGTGCTATAAGAATTTCTATTCATGGGGATTATGAATTTATTATAAAAGAGCTTAAAGGAGAATATGTTGCAAAACATCCTAGATTGAGAGCATACATAAATGTTGTGCTTGATTTCTTACACACTTTTGTAGAATATGATCTTGCTGTTATACCTAGAAATCAAAATTTGATTGCTAATGGTCTGGCTTTCTCAGCCAGTACATGAAAAATGCCTCATCCCAAGAGGCAATATACAATGGAGGTTAAAAACCATCCAACTATACCAGATAACATGAGGTATTGGTAGGTATTTTGAAATGACAAACAGATAGAAAAATTTTTGCAGTCCAAGGATGAGTATGGGGAAAATAACATAGATTTAGATTGTGAAGTAGAAAATCAGATATTTGTACATACTAATGTAGAAGAAAAGTTTGATGAATAAGATGTAAATATTTATGTAGATGAAGTTGTACATAAATTAGAATTGCATGAAATTGATCTAGAAAAAGAATAATTTGAAGTACTTTAGCTTAAAGGTAATATTCTGCCTAGAGGTCTAGTTCCATTAGAAGATATTTTTGATTTCAATGATTTCAAAAAAGAAAAAATAAGAGCCCATAGGGGAAGATGTAGAAGAATGTAATATAGGTAGTGAACATAATCCTAAAATAATAAAACTCTCAAAATCACTGCCTACTATTAAAAAAAAAAAAAAAAAAACATAGATTTATTCAAAGAATTTGTTGATGTCTTTGCCTAGAGCTATGAGGATCTTAAAGTATATGACACTAATAGCATACAACACAAAATCCCAATCAAGGAAGATCATAAACCATCAAACAAAAACTCCGTAGAATAAATCATGTTCTGATGCCTTTGATTGAGAAAGAGGTTAAAAAGATGTACGATGCTAAAATCATTGTTCCTCTCAGATACTCTAAATGGGTGTCTAACATAGTGCATACTAGGAAGAAAACTGGATAAATTCGGTTATGCATTGATTTTAGAAACCTTAACAATGTCTCTCTAAAAGACAACTACCCTTTGCAAAAAATGGACCATATATTACAGAAGGTAGTAGGGTCTAGTAGGATTTCCTTATTAGATGGTTTCTCAGGTTATAACCAGGTCCTAGTACATCCTGATGATAGGGATAAAACAACTTTCACTACTCCATTGGGAACCTTCATGTATGTGAATATGCCCTTTGGGTTAATGAATGTTGGGGCCACATTTCAAAGAGCAATGGATATTTCCTTTGCTGATGAGATTGGCCATTTTATTGTGATTTATCTTGATGACATTATTGTCTATTCAAATATTGATGAGGAACATTTGATGCATCTAAGAAGAGTGTTTGAAAAGTATAGAAGGTTTGGTATCTCATTAAATCCTAAGAAAATGTTGTTTTGCCTTGAGGAAGGTAAGCTTCTTGGTCATATTATTTCAAAGGATGTTATTAAGATTGACCCCAGTAGAATTGAAGCTATATTAAAAATCAGTCACCTTAGAAACATTAAAGAGCTTCAATCTTTTATTGGCAAGATTAATTTCCTAAGGAGATTCATTCCTAACCTTACAGAACTTCTTAGAAATATAAGAAATATGCTTAAAAAGGATTAAGAAATTAGATGGAATGATTGAGGCTAGACAATCCTTTGATTTAGTTAAATAGGCATTAACAAAAGCACCAGTGTTAATTAGTCCAGATTTTACGAAAGATTTTATTATATTTTCTTTTGCTTCTGAATGCACTGTTGCAGATGTTTTATTGCATAAAAATGAGGAAGGATTTGAAAAACCTATTGCATTTTTCGTGAAGGCTTTAAGAGATGCATCTTTGAAATATAATATTATGGAAAAACAAACATTTGCATTGGTTAAAGAAATAAAATACTTTAGAGTATATATTTTGCATTCTCATATTATTGCATATGTACCTAATTCAGTTGTCAAGGATATTTTGACACATAATGGATGTGATGGAAAATGAGGAAAATGGATTTTTGTCATCCTTGAGTATGACATAGAAATTAAACCCACCAAGTTGATCGAAGGACAAGGACTGGCCAAACTGATGGCAGAGTCAAATTTCCATGCATTGGACATCAATTTTGTTGTTGCACTAGATGATCAAGAGGAACATGCAACTCCACATATTGATGAAGAATTTTTGAACTCACCCAAGTATGCAGACTCATTGTATGTATTATTCAATTTAAATGCTCCTCCTGGTCTAACAAAAAAAAGCAAGATTTCTAAAGTTAAAAGCAGTTAAGTTTTGCATCATATAAAATGTTTTATATTGAAAATATGTAGGTGGTATTTTACTTAAGTGCTTGTTAAAGGATGATGCATAAATAATCATGCAGGAGTTCCATGAAAGTGATTGTGGTGGGCATCTCTACTGGAAAACCACTTCCAAAAAAATCCTCAGGGATGGTTTTTAATGGCCTACCCTTTTCCCTGACGTTCATAAGAAAGTAACTTCATGCCATAAATGCCATATTTTTGAAGGAAAAATAAAACTTTTACCCCTGCCATTAAAGCCTATTTTAGTTGAAATCCCTTTCCAGTAGTGGGGACTGGATTTCATTCGTGAAATTCATCCTCCTTCCTCCGCCCAACATATTAAGTGGATTATCACAGCCACAGATTACTTTACTAAATGGAAGGAGACCACCCCTTCTAGATCTGCTACTGATGCTGTCATTATTAAATTTCTTGAGACCAATATCCTCTCTAGATTTGGTTGTCCTACAAAAATTATTACTGATAATTCAGTAGCTTTTAAATCTAAGAAAATGATTGAATTCTGTAATAAATACCACATTAATTTGGGACATTCAACAACCTATTACCCTCAGGGTAATGGGTTGTTTGAATCGTCAAATAAGAGCATGGTAAATATCATTAAAAATTTGTTGGAGGACAACAAGAAGTCTTGGCACAACAAGTTGGTTAATGCACTTTGGGTTGATAGACTTACTACAAAGAATTAAATTGGTATGTCACCATACCAATTGGTATATGGAATGGATGCTTTGTTTCCATCATCTTTAGGAGTTCCAGTCATGAAGATAATTCAAGAGTTACAGGCTAAGCCAAATGACACACGGATAAGAATCAATCAAACCATTCATTTGCAGTATTCAAGGGAGGAGGTCTACAACAAAACTCAAGTAATTCAGGAAAATGTCAAAAATATTTTTGACAGAAGGATTAAAGCTGATGATTTCAAAATTGGAGACAAATTTCTAAGGTGGGATTCCAGGAGATAAGACAAGGGTAAACATGGTAAATTTGATAACCTTTGGAAAGGGCCATACATCATTTATGATTTTAGGGGAAACAATGCATTCTTCCTCAAGGACCTAGATGGAGCTGAGCTACCTGGTGGTCCTGTCAATGGCAGGATGTTGAAGCACTACTTTTCTTAGCATAAATATTTTTCTTACATCATTGTAAATATCACAGTCTATATTGATTTTCTTGGGTAACTTATGGATTGGAGTTGAAGCCTATAGAGAAGGCCCTAAGCCTTGATTGAAAAGCTACCATAAGTACCTTAACATCAAAATAAATCAGATGCAAACATTACAGACATGGGATACTCAAGGCTACCGATCATATGTTCTTGTCACTTCACATGGAGAAGTGCCATCCCTAGCTGGAGCCACTGTCAGGGTCCTATATTTTATAGGATCTCAAGGCGATTGAGTATTTCATATTTGTGATTTTAAATTCTAAATAATTTTCGATATGAAAATTATTTCCAAAAAAAGTATATATAACATAAAATCAAGAGGGTATGTTAGAAAGAAAATGAATATGAAGAAAAAGATAAAAAGAAGGAAAATCAAAAAATAATAAAAAGAGAATAAAAACACCACAAAGAAAAATAGAAATAATACTGAAAGTGCTGCAAATTTAAATGCCACTACTGTTAAAAATAGTTTCCTTTATGTCAAAATCCAATAAGGTTGTGCGCATATTGTCTTAAAATGCCACAATGACTAGATTTTTGTTCCAATCATACAAATTAATCATGATGAAACAATTGTCAATTTCATGTCAATTAGGATAGTGAATAAAGATTTTCCAAACAGTTTAATCTTGGAAAATCAGTAGTTAGGTAGAAAATGAGATTGATTCAATAGCCTAATATGAATCAATAGGATAAATAAGTGATAGAGTAGGTTATATTTTTATAAAAAAAAGGGTTATGTGGGTTTGCTAGCTTAAATGCACCCTAAGGGAAAAAGGGTAAAATGTTTTATCCTAAGTCTAAAATGGCCAGGCACATGAAAACGAAAATTTGATATATAATCACATCTCCTAAGTTTCATTCCTTTATAACCCTCCTGCTACTTGACAAAACATCTCATCGCATCGCTTTAACGTACATTCATCTGTCCACTCATCAGATCTTCCGGCCACGATTCAATGACACTCATCCCTTTTTGCCCCCCTTCTCCATCTGATCTTTAACACTTGGGGGGTCCTAAAAAACTTGTTTTTCTTTTCGAGCCCACACTAACGTGGTGCCTTCTCATCGTTTCACACCCCCCACCACTCAAACAGCTTACCACTTCATACCCCCTCTGAAAATGTGTTTCTCTGCCATACCAAAAACCACCCTTTTTCCCATTGAGTTCCTATCATGTCATGCCAGCTCGACCATTACCATTGCCAATTAACTGCCTTCCCGCGAAAAAGCACTCGTTGAACATTTAATTCATAATGACTGTTAATCCAACGGACCCACGCCACAATCAACGAAAAACTCATCAATTTGTTATAAAAAAAAGCATTATCAACATCTAAACATTTACCATGTATTTATTTCTACACTGTGTATTCTTATTGTAGGTTCATAAAGCTCTGGAGCTAATCAGATCATTATCAAATCTTTCTCTGTAACTACCACACCTCCTTCCCTAGTACCAAAGTTTTACATAGTCCCAACGACCATTTTTCTCTCAGAAGCATTTATTTACCATAAAACCAGATCCAACCATGCCTCCTAAGAAGAAGGGACATGAGGAGCATGTAAATCCACTGCCATATCCTCCTGTTGATCTTGATCACATACCATTAGCCGATAGAGACTATAAAATCCATGAAATTTTATGTGAATTCGAGTTGTTTGAAATGTATTTCTGGATAAAAGACAAGTACATTCATAAGTATGATGAGATTGGATTGTGGGAGTCCAATTTACCCCATTACATTTTTCTCCATACACAGGGTGTCCCTGAATTCATCAGAAAGTGTCTAGCTTTTTATGTACCCAGCTAGAGAGCTATAATTGCTCCTATAGGAGATATTTTTTTTACCATAACTATCTGATCCATAAACCAAATGATGTAGGCTCATGTAACATAAAATGCAGCCCCTTTCTCACAGGAAGCACTCAATGAACTGTATCAGAAGCTAGATTTAGAAAAAAGGGCTAAAACCCTCAAGATTTTTCTGGCTGAAGATACCCAATTACCCAAGAAGAATCCTCCCTATTCTTCCTCAATTTTCCCTAATAGAGCCAAGCATATTATCACTGTTATTTCTTACCTCCTTGGATATTACTCTGACCAATGGGTAGATGAGCCAATTATAGGATTCCTTTCTATTTTTTTTTGCAGATTCTAAACCTTCTATCCTGTTCAATTTTAGCCAATTACTAGGATGTGCCATCCATGACCAATTTTTCAGATTCCAAAATGAAGAGGTGTTTAAATATTCCTTTGTCTTAGTATATATGTTCTTTTATTTTCAGGGAGATAGATTCAAGTTTGCTATGCAGAAATTGGATGATGATGGAAATCAATTTTCTGTCATCTTTTGGACTACAATGGTGATGAAGGAACAAAAACAATATTCATACAAATAGTTCATTGAACTCTTTGTACATCCAGTAATGAGTCTTCTAAGCAACACCTCTGAGCTAAGAATCAGTGAAGACATTAGGAAGATTTTACAGCTATCAGACCAAAGAAATACAGGAGACTGCTATTTGTACCAGAATTACACGGAATTGAGGATCTACGGTTGTGATATTACCCCATATAAGCTCCCAAAATTCCTTTCAATGATGATTTTTTCTCTATAATACATCAGGAAAATTCTCAATGCTGATGAAATCCACTTTGTGTCTGCAAAGAAGAAATCACAGTTCAGAATTAAAACACAAATAGGACCTTTTATATGCAACAACAAGACAACAGGGGAGGAAGCAGGAAGGTTGTTAAAGGAAATGAAATTTAGCCTCAGTTTCACATGGTCTTATGATCCATTAGGTACCATCTCGAAGCTAAGGGTAGAAAACAAATGTACACCTTACATCCATATGCACAGGCCATAAATTAAAAGGTATATGAACCAATTAGAGTGGACTAAAAATACTCTGCAAGAGGTTGAGGAGCAGTTAGTATCCACTTCAACATAACAGACTCCTGTCCCATAGGAGAAAGTAGGAAAAATAATGAGGGAAGAAGGGTCACCTTCAGTGACTAAAACTTACAACAAAGAATTCAAAATTATGTACAGGAAGAGGACCAAGCTCAATCCCAAAGTTAACCCAAGAAAATATTCAGAGAAGGAAGTCATCATAATCTAAAAATATACACCTACTACTTCACAAGTTGTTGGTCAAACTGCACTCTCTCCTACCACTTTGATAGCTTCACAGGATCAACAAAAAGCAATTTAGACAAGTATAATTGTCATAGGGGGGAAATTGAAAACCATATTTGACACATTCGGGGAAATTAAGTTGAAGAATGAATTTTTGAGGACCAACACTTATAATCAATTCTGGAAGCATAATTCCAGTTCTCAGAGTAGACTAATGTCAACCTTTGACTCTGAGAAAGGAAAAATGAAAATGGCCTTTCTCCAGGCACAAATTGCATAGCCCAAGGCAGTAGCAGACTACTTTTGCTAAATATACCGAAGTGGATGAAATCTCAAGAAAGGTCATTAAGTTAACTATCCCAGATGAAGATTGATGGGATAAGTTAAGTGAGCTTCAGTATTAAAGAGTAACAAAGAATAGTCAGTTTTAACCAGCACATAGGATAGCATATCAGCCAGCACTACAGCCAGCACAACCCACAAATAGGCCTACTCAGCAATTGATTCCTTAAAAACAATTCTAGCATGCCAGATCACCTCCATCGAGCCTATCATTTGTCATAGTTAGAGTTTATTGTTCAATTTAGGCTAATAATACACTATCTGTTGAGACAACATTGATTGTAATAATTTTTGTAATATTTTAGTATAAATACTTCATTGTTCGAAGTATTCTAGGTTGATTTATGAACATATTTTTCCTACTGCGCAACTGTAAATTCCAAGCTTTGTTGGAGCATCAATAATACAAAGACTTCTTTCAGGATTCATGTGGTGTAATTACTGGTGAAGTGTTTCTAATGTTTTTGTGTTTTCCATTGTTTTTCCTTTTCTCTATGTATCATAAATTCTTAATTGTAAAACAGAAAGTGTGATGAATAGCACATGTTATATAAAACACCTTATTCTAGTTTCTTTTACAATTTAAGTGTTTTCCATTGAATTCAGATTGAAAAATACTTAATTGCTTTTCAGTCTCAACTGAAATTCACTTTTCTGCCATATCCATTATTCATTTAAGAATCTAAAAGAATCTAGTGAATACAACCTAGATTTCCCTATTATAACCTTTTTTTTAAAATTGATGCGACATCCAATTTATATTTTTGACTCCATTTCCCAATGGGAATATAAATATTTAATCAACCAAATCAATCAAAATCAAACAAACAACCAAGTACAGTTATAACTAGCCTAATATCTGTTTAAAACAAAGTTAAATAATAAGAGAGATCCCTCTCTGAAGCTGCCAGGGCTAGATCCCAGCTTCCAAAGTGGTTTTGATGCTGTCCTCTGTGTTTATTGTGTCAATATTTTAAATTACAGAATGATAACATTGTGGTTTAACAGGAAACCAATTTATATGACAGTTAGCTTAGCACACGTAGAATACATGGCAAGTAGTAGTAGTATTGTTAATTTTGAGTCCATATAGATTTTCAAGCTACTTGAAGGATTGTTTAATCAAGAGTTGGAACATGATAGTCATTTACTGTGATAATCAGAGTTGTATCAAAATATTTGAAAATCTAGTGTTTCATGACAAGTCCAATCTTATGAGATACCAATTCTTACAAGATAGGTTTAAAACAGAGTAGTAATCTCCAACATATTCCACTGAATCCAATAGGTAGTTGATATTCTGACCAATCATTGGAAAAAGAGTAGTTTTATGCATTCAAATACATACATGGATTGGTGTATAATTCCTTCCATACTAAGAGGTAAACACAGTGAATAGTGTTTCTTACCTATTTGATTAAAAATCTTGAGTCACTAATTTTTTTTAGATATTTGACATACATGATTATTTATTTTCTTAATCCTTATGCAAGTTCTTCATACTCAACAATGTTATTTGTTCATTCAAACTTGAGTTTGCTGGTTGGCATGGTTTTTCCCCATTGGGGTTGATTAGAATGCATCCCGCACCAAAACCATCATTAGACTTTGAGCCATCAAAATACATAATCCAAAATTGATTATTTATAGGTTTATCTACATGAGAATATACAATATTTACACAATTATATGTATTAGTCTACAAAAAAAATCTATTTCTAGGCATATAGTATCAGACGAAAAAGGAGATAATTGTGCAGTGAAATTTCCAAAATATGATTGTGCACAATATTTTCCTAAGATATTGTTGGTAAAGATGACATGCTTATTTTCTTCTTCTATTTCAGTGATAATATGCTTCATATGTTTTTCTCTCTCAACTCTTATTTGGTTGGGATTTCCATTATATGGCAGCTAGAGGTGCAACCAGTCAGTTGCAAAGTAACCCTTCAGCTTTTTCGACTAGTCTCTACTCTAGAGAATACCATAGGACTTAGGGATATTAGCTATTACAATATAGATGATATAAAATACTTTAGGATTAAAACCTAATATAATTAAGGCATCCTTTAATTCACCTAAAACCTTGGCTTTAGTTCTGTCAAGTTGTACAATTTGAGTGGATGATTACTAGGGTCTAGCATTACTTTTCAAGCAAACAAAATATGGCATGATGTTGGGAGAGGTGCCAAAATAAACCAAAAAATTATGAAAAGTATTATTAAATATCTCAAATTCCAAAATAAAAGGTGGGGTGTGTGAATTAAACCTATCTCTATATGAATTGCGTCAACTTGTTTTATTTTATCAGAGGAAGAAGGGGACTTCAACTTAGATTTTGTTTTAGTAGTCACAAAAATATTGGGTAGGGGAGATTTTGAAATAGCATTCAGAGCATTTAATTAAAATTTTTGTTGTGGTTTTAGTTTACTAACTTCATATAGTGAAATGTTATCCTTGGCCTTATTCATATCCTCTATAATATTGTATTTTATACTATTAGAAATTACAAGAGTTTTGGGAGTAGATAAATCTGGAGTGTCACTTTATTTACAATGGCGGGAGGTAGAGTGCTAGAAGTAGAAGTAGGATTTTTCCTCATCAGTGTTAAAATATGAAAGTAGCATGCAGAAATTTAAAAATCCTTTGCAAAAACTTGAAATTTCTATGTAGAAAACTTAATGTACTTGCGGAAAATTGAATGTATTTTGCATAAAACTAAATGGAACTGAAATTACTTCGCAGAAAGCTTAATGTAATTTGCATAAAACTGAATGTACTTTACAAAAATTTAAATTTTCTTTGCAGAAAACATAATGTACTTTGTAGAAAACTAAATTTACTATGTTATTACAATTACTTAGAATGCATATTTCTTCTTCACAAATTTTCAAATCAGCAATTATAGAAAGAACATAAAATTTATGATCATATGAAGACAACCAAGAAAAAATATGAGACACTGAGAGTTAGGTGCAATTACCAGCGTAAAACCCACAAGGGGAAAACCCAAATGATTCTTCTTCTATTAGATTTCTTCAATTGTTTAGCAAAATACAGAGAGAGAGAGAGAGAGAATGAGAATGAATAAAGTCACCAATGTTTGATCAACTTGCAACTAAAGAGCTCTTGCTATTTTCTTGAATATCTCCTCCTTCTCTTGATTATATATTTTCCTACACACTTGCTACAACTCTTCCCTTTCTCTTACTCTTCATTTTATCTCACACTTCTATTGCACACACTCAACTCTAGCTCTCCTTTTTCACAATGCTCTTGCTTAAATAGATGAGAAAGGAGAGGAGTTACAAAATTAATTCATTCCTTGAGCCAATAATTGGATAATTTAATTCCATGAGGGAGGAGTTACTTGAGGAGAAGTGGAACTTATACCACTAATAGAGAGAGAGGTACACGTGTCTTGAGGATTTACAATTTGAATTAGGAGAGAGAGAGTTACACTTAGACATGACAGAATATTTGGTGAGAGTTACAAATTGAATTGAATGAGGGAGATACAAGTGCATTTAATGAGGAGGAGTTACACTTTTTCCATACATTGAATTAGTGAGGAAGCATTGCATTCTCTTCACTGTGGAGTTACTATTTTATTCCAAGAGAGAGGTTTAATTTTCCAAGTAAGAGATTCTCAATTTAATTTACTTATTTCATGAGAGAATTAATTTTTGTTAATCCATTAAAGGTTAATGAATTTGGACTATTTTATAAATAATAGTATAATAATATTAATAATACTAGTAAGGATAAAAATATTAATTCTTGACTTGTATAATCGTGATTGATTTGATTTTAAAGTGGATTCCATATGTCGAGATCATCCTTGATCATTTAGACATGACTTTCTATTTTTTGAAAGTCATATTAGAATTTTTAGAAATGTAATTTTATTATAGGTGGTTCAAACATAATTTGAATACATGATTACTTCTAGGAGAAAATCATCCCTGAGTTGTCAAATTTTAACACTCCCTCTTAGCTAGGGAGGAATTTCTTTCTGCATCATATATGTCTGCTTCCTCTGATCCCTTTCATTTATCTCAATTGAACTCTTCTCTGTAACATCTGTAACAATGAAGTCACAATCTAAAGAAGAAGCATCCACTTGACAAAAATTTGGAAAGGAAAGAACCATCACATGTCACATAGACAAGGATTATACTCAACCAATATCTCAAGAAATTAGGTGATAGAACATACACATCACATATGAAAGACTCAAACAATTCACATCGATAAGAATCAAACACAACCAAGTGTCAAGTGGTGGAACACCTGCATATTAGACAAGTCGCACAGACAATTCTTACAACACCTATTGGCCAGATAGGTGGCTCTTCCCACGTCCCAAACTGTGGGTCATATGCATATTGAAGCCTACTCTTGTGGAACACGCTACACAAAAGGTCTCTCATCCTCATGAGATTTCTTAAATCATTCCCTAATCCTATGAGCTTTGACAGGGGGTAAAGGTAGCTCAATGTTCTCGATCAGCTATGACCACCTCCCGGAAGGGTCACATCCATAAGTCCAAGCTTCTCTCTAAAAAACATGAACTTACCTTTCAGTAAAGTCTTTGTAAGAATGTCAGCTATATGATCATCAGTGGAGATGTGATGGAGCCTCACTGATCCTCTTTGCACCATATCCCGGATATAATGATACTTGATCTCAATATGCTTAGAATTGTCATGAAACACATGATTTACTGCAAGATGAATCCTACTCTTATTGTCACAATGTATGAATTTTGTGTCTAGAACTTGCTCAAATAGTTCCCCAAAAATATTTCTTAACCAAAATGCCTCACATCTAGCCATGCTAGCAACAATATACTCAGCTTCAACTGTACTTATTGAAGAAAACTTCTTATTTTTACTCATCCAAAATATCATGGCATATCCCATTCTAAAGCAGCACCTAGAAGTGTTATTTCTATCAGAAAGATTACCTTCCCAATTAGTATCAGTACATCCATAAATTCTTACATTTTTAGCAATATATTTCAATCCTAGATTTATAGTTCCATGTAAGTATCTAATTACATGTTTTGAAGAAATTTAGTGGGCATGAAATGGATCAATCGTATTATGACTTAAAGTGTGTTTACATCAAAGCATATATCAGGCCTAACGTTTACCAAAAACATTAAAGCACTAATGAGTTTTCTATACTTTGTGGGATTTGTTAGACTAGGTCCTACAACTTTTCCACATAATTTCTTAAAGTTCATTTCCATATGAGTATGCATGGACTAACATTCTACCATAACAAATATTTCAAGAAGCTTAACAACATATTTTCCTTGAGAAAGATAAATTTCACCAAGTATTTTCCAAACCTATAGTCCCAAAAAGTAATGCATCAAACCAAGGTATTTCATTTCAAATTCAGAAGCTAACTCCCTCTTACACTGGAGGATAAGAGGTTCTCCTCTTGTTAAGAATAAATAATCAGCATACAATACCAAAATAAAAGGTATACCTTCGACTGTATTGAAGTAAAGGTTTGGATCTACACTTGTTCTTGTGAAACCAAGCTTTATCAAGTAGCTATCAATGTGAGCATACCAAGCTCTTGGAGCTTGCTTCAACCCATATAAGGATTTCTCTTGTCTGCATACATGATTTTTCCTATCATGCTCTTCAAATGGACTCTTCACCAAATAATGGACACACATTAGTACATTTGGTGGAAATTCTGACACTTGGTTCTGACACTTTTGACCAAATGTCGGAAATTTCCCCAAATTTTTTCAACTTTTTCAAATCCTGCACGAAACCGTCACTATACCGATGTTTAGAGGCAAGTGTCACAATACTGACACTTAGAGGCAAGTGTCGGTCTTGCGACATTTGAAAAATAGCGTCGTAATTGCGACGGATTTCTGAAGTATGTCATTATTGCGACGTTACAGAGACAAGGTGTCACTATTGCGACGTTTAGAGGACGGTGTCGCTATTGCGACATTGAGAATAATGTGTCGCTATTGCGACGTTTGGTGGCAAAGTGTTGCTATTGCGACGTTTGGTGGCAAAGTGTTGCTCTTGCGATGGTTAGTGGCAGAGTATCTCTCTTGCGACGGCTAGGCGATATGTCGCTCTTGCGATGGTTGGTGGCAAAGCGTCGCTTTTGCGACGGTTGGTGGCACAGTGTCGCTCTTGCGATGGTTAGGCGATATAAGGCGGCAAAGCGTCGCTCTTGCGACGGTGGGTGGAAATGTATCGCTCTGTCAACGGTTGGTGGCAGAGTGTTGCTCTTGCGACAGTTGGACAGAATCCATTCCTATAGTTGTGGTGATTGAATCCCACGTGAAAAGAACAAGTGAACAAAGGCGTAGAACTGTGAACAAAAGACGCGGAACCAAGAAGCGGAACCTTGATTAGAAAATAGTGGAAGTGGTTTCGAAATAAAAAACCAGCAGTATCACGTGGGTAAGTAGGCTGTACGAAGATTTCAAAATAAAAACGTGATATGGGCCTACAATGGACATGTGGCCATAAGTGGTTTATGAAAACCATTTATATCGCACGATGTTGGGAAATTAACCCTCATGCAATAAATTGACGCGATATTAGTTTACATTCGTCGGAACACTCAACCCTACGCGATAAGTTGTCCGTCGTTGGATGCGAGTGGCTTGTTAATGGAGGTGGGCCACATGTAATGTGGGTTCCACGGAACGTTTGAATGGTCGAATGTTAAGTCCACATAGGCAGAGTTATAATTTGGGTTTTAATCCAAGATATATATATATATATATATATATATATATATATAATGTGAGGTTTTAAAAGCCACAATCGTGATTATATTTGGATTAAACAAATGTCAAGGTTGAACTTAAGTAATGTGGTGAGTGCGAGAACCTAAGGAAACCATTGAGTTATGATTCGAACTTTGATCGTGAATTGTCCCATAATTGAAATGTGGACCGGAAATTAATTTATGTTGGCGCTGGCATTCAAATTAATGCCGTGGAGGTTCCATGTAATGTTTGTTGATATACAGTGGTAAGTTCATGCGAGTGTAAATTAAAAGAGAAACCTTGGATACGTGATCTATTTGGGCTTTAATAGAAGGGAAGTTATAGGTGTAAATGAGTTATGTTATGGTTTGAACCATATATGTAAGCTCCGCATCGAGAATTGAAATTCTGGGTTGGTTGGTGTTATAACCAGTAAAAAGAGAAAGGGCTTCCGAATAGAGTATTGAAATTGTCAGCTTTATGTTCAACTGGAATTAGAATATTCATTCAATTTATTATAAAATGGGCTATCGCAAGGGTGTACGGTGGGATAATCCCACATTCACCGGGCGTATAAGCGATATTGGTGTTTATATACGAATTGAGGTTTTACATGTTTCGATTATGAGCCCAAGGCTATGCACACTCATACAATCAATTGGGACTCAGCGCATGCACTCAGCCCCACCCCTCATGACTTGGATTTGGTTGTGGTTTAGCTTATGGTTCTTCGCCTCGGTCCTGTGGTGATTAGTGTAGGTGTTGAGCCATGCGCTCGATGGAGTAAAAAGCCCACAATTTTATTAAAAATATAAACAATTTGTAAAAAAGCCACCATTTTATTAAAAATAAACAATTTGTGAAAAGCCCACAATTTTATTAAAAATATAAACAATTTTATATTAAATATAAAATTGATATACACTTTTTTATTGGGAGTAAAAAGCCCACAATTTTATTAAAAATATAAACAATTTGTAAAAAGCCCACTTTTATTTTCTTTTTTCTTATTGAGCTCCCATTGAGTTCAACACGTCTTAGGTTTTCTACACCATTGAGAGAGATAATTTCTAAATATAATTATTATTTTATTTATAGGATAATTTTCATCAATGGAAGAAAACATTAGAGGTGGAAAAAAAATTCAAAAGTGTGAAAGGGGTGATGGTAGAGTTTATTTCCCTTGCAAAAAATTTTGTATGAGAAATAATGTTAGAGTTTTAATAGAAACAGCAACAATGCATTGTAGGAAATATGGGCACATTGATGGTGGATCGAATGACTATCGTTCTGTGGTAATTAATTATCTATCTTCATTTTTATTATATCGTAAAATTTTATATTATTTTAATATTTTTTATATGCGCACTAATGTTTAATGATCAATGTTTGTAATTTTCATAAAGGCACAGTTGCCCCCCAACTTTTTACAGATGATCAACCAACTTCCACAGCTAAATAGTTGTAGATTAGATGATGTTGCACTAGTACAAGAGAATATTGCAGCAAATATTAGTATTGGAAATGATGTTATGTCAATAAAGAATGAAGCAATAATAATACATTTGAATGATCTGTTGAGGTAGATCATGATGATGAAGAATGAGACAAATACAAATAATGATGTAACAAATAAAATGTTCACATCTACAACATATTAATAGTGTGAGATAGCAACAGGATACTATGATAATTTATTATGTCAAGTGAATTCACTTTTTGACACCAAAACAACTCTTTTCTCCCCACATTTGTTGTCATGAACCTAAAACAGTGAATAATTTGTCAAAACAGAGCATGACACAACTCCTAAGTATGCAATATGTATATATGATCACATATATGTAAATTTTTATTATTTTCTCTTTACGTAATAAATGTGTAAAATAATAATTCAATACTTATATATATATATATATATATATATATATATATATATATATATATATATATATATATATATATATATATATATATATATATATATATATATATATGATTAATAATTGTTACATTAACTAGTTTTTGTTTATGTTGTAGATTGTTGGGTGAATATTTGTTACCATCGCCAAATACTTTACCTCAAACATATCGAGAACTACGTGCTATTACGAAACACTTTGGAATGGAATATAACACTACAGATGCATGTCCTAAATATCATATTATATATTGCGGAGAACATGCATCGAAAACATAATGTCTGAAATGTGGTACCAGTAGATATCGAACATATCAATTAACCAAAAAGGTGCCTCAAAAGGTTCTTCATCATATTCCCATAATTCCACGTTTGCAACGAATGTTCAGGTGTAAGAGCATAGCACAGTTTATGGATTACCATTCAAAGAATAGAAGTGGAGATGGTGTTCTTCGACGTTCAGCAAGTGGTTTATACTAGAGTAACCGAGGGAAAGACTTAAAAGAAACCCTCGAATGTCGCTTTCACTACAGCTGATGGTGTTAATCCATTCGGAGAGCTTAGATCTACTTACTTAGGTGGCCTAGTTTGTTATCAACAATAATACCTGATGTCAATAAATAGGAGCACATAATGCTGACTATGATTATTCAGCATTTTCATTACTCTCGTTGTTTGGATAAATATAGATTTTATTTATTTACTTACTTATATATACATGTATCATGGTAGTAATTATTATGTACCATAATTTTGAACAATTAGGTAAGTACTAGGTCAAAGATATGAATGTATATATTGAGCTTCTTATCGATTTTATCGAAGGAGATAATACAAAAATGCCATGTATATCACTAAGGTATGGCGATCACCAAACCAATCAAGGCAGAGACTCAATGTCGTGGGAGTCGGTTTAAAGGCATGTTCAACATGCCTGATTAAACACATGTTTGTGGTATGTAATATTTCGTTGCACTTTAATATAATACATAATTATCTAAATTAGATATACCATATTGCATGTTTTAAAAATGATCTCATAGTATATTTGTTATTGATCCATCTATTGCAGGTCTTCAAAAAAAGGGTAGATTTGCATGTCCAATTTGTGGCCCTAAGATGAAGTATCGTCATTCGCCAGACTTAAGAAAGATGGTGTTTGATGAGTTTCGGAACTTCCTCTCTAGGAACCATAAGTATTGTGCTACTGAAAAACATCTTTTCAATGATAAAGAAGAAACTGGATTAAAACCACGAGGAATGACACCTTAGTTGTGGAATTTGGAATATAACAGAATTAATAATCGTCAAGCAGCTAGTACGTAATTTGTGTGTGTGTGTGTGTGTGTGTCTATATATATATATATATATATATATATATATATATATAATTTGTTTATGTAATGTTTGGAATTTTTGTTTTAAATAATGAATTTATTTTATTGTATTTTATAATTATTGTTCTGATTTATTTTATTCTTTGATATCAAGGTCATCTTCGTGGTGAAGGTACTAATATTGTACTTCCACCTAGAATGAAATTTTATCCTTCTCAATTCGCGAGGTTGCCCTACTATGAGGACCTAAAAATAGCTCATTTGTTTGATACAATGCATGTCGGGAAGAATGTTACGGAAACGTTATGGCGAACCATAGATGGTTCACATGATAGAGATAAAATTGACAAAATTTGTGCTGACATTGAGAAATCGAATCATGCAATGAAAAGTGTGATTGACAGATCAAATAAAAATGGAGGTCGAAATTATAATAATATTCCATGGTTATTAACAGAACAAAAAAGCAATGATGTAAAAGAGGTCGTTATAAGAATTAAATTTCCAACAGGTTTTGCTTCAAACATAAATAATATCTTAACGAAGAAAGGTGACTTCAGTGGGGTGAAAAAACATGATTGGCATACCTTTGTTAAGGTAATTTTTTTGGTATACGTTTTTGTATGTTATTGCTTGAATACGTATTTTAAATTTTCCCTTTTTTTGTTTAATTTGGAAACCAATAACGATTCATTTTTTATTGTTATAGTATGTTATACATGTATCTCTCCCAAATGACTTCGACAACAATGTCAAACAAGTTATATATGGTCTTAGTAAATACATGAGGTAAGTAGTTTTGATTTATACGCAAAATCTAATTGCTACAATTTCTTTTCGTACTTGATGAAATGATGTATTAATTTACTTGTAATGAAATATATATTATGTTTCATTGAAATAACCTTGCGTAATTATTTGCAGATGGTTGTCATTGAAATAAATCCATCAAGATGAAATAAAGTATTGGAAGAGAGAAATTCCTTGGCTAATGTGTGAAATGCAAAAGTATCTACCTCCAACATTTTTCAATGCACAAGAACACTACTTGATACACCAAGTTGAGGAGATTGAAATGTGTGGACCAGTACACACAAGGTTAATGTGGATGGTCGAGAGGCACCTGAAATCCTTGAAGGCTTTGGTTAAACAAAGAGCACGACCTGAGGGTTCTATGGTGGAGGGATATGTGGTATATCAATCCATGGTGTATATTAGTCATTATCTTCCTAAATTAGCTGCGCCAGCCATGAAGGCGGTGGATTGCATTTGGGATGTGAAATCCATCAAAAAATTTGAAGAGGAGCACCTGTTGGGAAAAGGTAGAATGAAGAAAGTGAGAGGTAAAAGATTTATTATGTATAATACATATAATGTTTCATTTTTTTACATCATGTATATGATCACTATATTCATTTAGGTCTTATTCTTTCATAGTTTATTAATTAATATAATTTACCATGGTTATAAGTAATATTTATTAATATTGGTGAATTATTGTTTTTTTATTCAAGTGTTCAAGATTATGAAGCACTACTTTTATACATTGAAAACAATCTTGAGTGGATGAGTGAATGGATTGAAACATGTAAAGCACATAACGATGGTAGGTTATCATGGCAACTACTGTCTGAATTGATTAGAGAAGCGTATCGTAGTGGAGATGGAAACATTACGGACAGGGAAATCGATTTAGCATATGGTTTGAAAGATAGAAAGGTAAGCAATTAATTCACCTATTTTATTCATTACTTATTTTATACTATATTGATAATGTGACAACAAGTTTGATTTTTCAAATAATTTTCATGCAGTGTAAATTATATGATAATTATTAATTGAGAATGCATATTTTTCATGTTTGGCATATTGCAGTTGAAACACCACAAGGCTATGTGGTGCAATGGTCGTAAATTTCGCATTAAATAGTTGGATGATAACAGGAAAACTTCTGATAGTGGGATAACTGCAGTATTCCAGGTCACTATTGTTTCCTCCAGGAGTGACAAACATCCTCGAGAATATGAAAATAGATATTATGGGTTTTTAGATGATATAGTTGAGTGTGACTTTAATTCCTTCAAAATAGTTTTGTTCGACGTCAAATGGTATAGGCTACGAATGAATGTACGTGATGATGATAGAGAACTTATTCAACATGAAAATGGATTTCCAATAGTTAAAACATCGCAGTTTGAAGAAGGAAAAGATCGTTATGTTTTTCCAAGCCAATGCAGTCTTTTACTCAGAGGTTCCAGGTGAGAACGAATGGTAATTGCTATTAGATATGATCTAAGAGGAAGGCCATTAGAGTATACTATAGAGGAAGAAGATGATATTGATCAAGAAGAAGATGATGCAGTGGCAGATGAGCAGGAAGATGCATTGACAGACGAAGAAGATATATTAGAAGATGAACCAGGCATAGGAGATGAGGCAAAAATTATTGATGATGATGTCGATGAGGATATTATTGAAAATGACATAATTGATGATGATGATGACATGTTCGATCATTTCAACATCGTTTCTGAATTAGATGTTGGTATAGATGTCGATCAGTTGGATGAAGATCAAGAAGATACAGAAGAAGAATATTGATACAGATGTTATGTTCGAGTATGAGCTGGTATGTTATAACTTTATATTTTAATATGTAGCAATTATTGTATTTAAATAATTTACTAATTATGTGGGTTTGTTGCATGTTTTTTATTATTTCAAACCAATAAATAATGGCCTTACTATTGTAGAAGCTAAACTAAAATTATATGCCATTTTTAAATCAAACCTAAGTTGGAATTTGAAAGGTTTTAATAACTATTTATATGGTGGAGAATTACCGCTATAAACTATGGTTTTAATACTAATTTCAAATGAATTAAAAAGGTTTCAGATTAATCATGGCGGGCCTTTCAAAATTTTACATTAATCACTATAGCAACCCTGCATGTAATTAGTACTACAGCTCCTTGCCTTTTCTAATCAACTTAAACCCTACTGGATATACACCTTTGTAGATCAGTACTAAAGCTCCTTGCCTTTTCTAATCGACTCAAACCCTACTGGATATACACCTCCTACTACAAATAACCACTTTTCGTGCAAGAAACTCCAGAAAGTAGGCCCTTGCTGCAAAGAACCGCCCGTCGCACAAGAAACTCCAGAAAGCAGGCCCTTGCTGCAAAGAACTGCCCGTCATGCAAGAAAATCCAGAAAGCATGCCCTTCCTCCATCAATAGGCAAAATGGTATGGCCAAACAGAATTTTTCCAGATTTTGAAAAGTGATTTTACCATTTAGAATGCCTAGGATTTGAAACAGAGCAATAAATTAGGCTGCTTGTTTTCCTTGAATAGGGCATGCCTGTAGATTTAGTTTTGTTTTTAATACAAGTCAATGTAAGACATAAATAATTCCCCAAACCTCAGTCTCCAGCATGCTTTCCATAAAATTTGGCAGTTGATTTCCATCATCACAATTTTGTCTTTACAAGAAGAAAAATTGATCACCATTTCCTACCATTTTCCTTCAAACAATATTAAGCACATGCAGTCATCATCTGACTTTGATAGATCCATCCGACTTTGATAATACATCATAGCTCACACGAATTGCATCTTCATTTTCAACCACAGGACAATCAATAAACTCACCCCCATAGCTTTCCAGGGCTATCATGCACAATTGACTCAAACCCATATTTGGCATAGTTGTAAAAGATGAGGGAATAGTTTCCCTGTACCATGGAAAATTAACATCCCAGTGGCCTGATGTTCCTGCAGCCAGTACTTCATAAATTGTGTTTTTCTCCATGGCCATGTTTTCAGGGTTGGTCTCTTTCTTTGCCTTTCCATTTCCAAGCAAAATCTCTGAAAAGCTCTGTACTAGTGCAGGGTGAAAATTAAACCCATATCTATTCATATTATAGTCACACATGAACATACTATTGTAATAATCAGGTGCTTGTAATTGGAAAGTATCAAGAAATCTAATTTGTGATAATTTATCAGCACAATCACCACCCCAAACATTGGCACAATTTCCACGTGACATGGATGATACATCTCCCTTGACAGGAGTTATACATTCAGCATAAGGACCAGATAAGTTAGCCATGTGGATATAATTATAGCTAATGCTAAACCTCAATCTCCAGCATGCTCAAAACTAGGATCAGATCAAAATCTGGCTACAACTATCATTGAATGTAGACAAGTATGCGAGAGAATTTATATTTTTATTTTAACCTGGCGAAGCCATCTTCGTGCTTTTTAGGAAGCATCCACTTTCTCATTATATCTTGGGAGTTCTGAAAGAGACACCTAGTCACACTGTGGTCAAACCCAGTTCACCTTTTCCTATTGATTAGCCTCCAATCTGTTCACTTTTACCTGGAGAGATTTAACATATCTAATAGTATTATTAAGGACAACAACAGTGTCCATGTAATCTTCACCAGAGATTATATTTCTCAGAAGTTGGACCATTCATTTAATTCTCTATTTTTTGGATTTCTTGGCAGAAGAAGATTTCCCTGAAAGAGATTTATGTGACTATCTACATCTAAGTGCACTACTTTTTGAACTTACCTCAATCAACATGCTAACAACACTCAATGCACATATATTCTTGTTGTTGCATTCATTCTCATTGGAATTTTTTCAATTATTGGTTTGGATGTCCACTTCCTGGGTCGGAGTGACCAGAAGGAAGCTATCAAACAAAAAAACTGGATCCTTTTGACAAGAAAATGCTACAAAAAAACCCACAGACAATGACTGTAGTTGTAATCTCGACTTACAAATAGTATTCAGCCCATTCCTATCCATTTCTATTGAATTAGTTGATTCAATTACAACCAACAAAGTTACAATACAAGTCTGTAATGCCAAGTTCTAGGATAGTTGGACCCTTTGCCTGAAGCAAGAGTTATTCAAATTAAGAAAAGAGGAGGGTTTCAAGGTTTCAAGAGTTTAGTTCTTGACTCTAGCTGAAAACATGGAATGAAGGGAAACCAACGAGCCTTGTTATATTTGACATATGGAGGAGAAGCCCTGAACAAGCTAGTCAGGTGATGTAGCGCTTAGCCCCACACACACTATTTTTTAGCTTCGATCACCTTTGTGTTTTTCCAGAGGATACTGGGCAGGGCAACCTTGCCACTTTATAACACTTGTATATTTTACAATTTCTTTAATAGCAGTGTCCCAATCATTCACTGCTTTCTTGAATACCACAACAAATTTGTCCATATCCAAATTGAGGATCACTAACATTTATTCACGGCCATCTACACTCTCACTTCTACACTTCCTCCTCCACCTCATTATAGATCATGACATCTATGTTAATAAAAATTTCGTTGATCGATTCATATTATTGTGAAGCAGTCAACACAAATCATTTGATTTAACTCTTAATTTTTCTACAACAACATATTCTAAGAGGCACGGGTTTTCCAAGATCCAAACAACTACATCATTCATCCAAATATAGAGTTAAATATAGAGTTTTAATCACCTATAGTCATATAAGGGACCAGTTGTATCCGAAATGAAGCACATGAGAATGATGGTTGATTAATATAGGGTCATATACATATTTTTCTTCATATAAGGTCTTGGTTTTTCCTCCTTCCCAATTTTCATGTGTTTTATGTTGTGTCTCTAATGTATCAAAATTTATATAGAGGTTGACATCCACTAGGTGTTCCAAGAGGATTCTTTACTACATCAAGCTCAAACCTCTATCTCATTTATTTCTTGAAGCTCAAATGTTGTGTGAAACTTAGGCATCATTGCACACTAAAGAAGCCCCGAGCAAAGGTAATTAATAGATACCAAATAATTATCTCTACATGGAGTTACAACACAGGAGAACAAAAAACATATTAAGATAGGTCTAATGGGAAAATAACGTTAAAAAAGAAAAGAGGCAGGTCTTAGCAAGAATAATGGAGTTATTAGAACCACCAAAGATTTGATATCATGTCATATAAAGGTGTAAATCCAAACTTGGATCATATTCCATTAACATGAATCCATATTTAATATGGTAATATGACTCTTGATTTCATCTTTAAAGAGGTTAATTATGAAGCTGATTTGTTTCGATAATTAATATACCTTTTGAGATTTTAAAATTTCACTACAAATAACCCAGTTTAGTCTCATTGTCAACTCGTCTCTTGTTTGGGTGCCTTAATGTGCAATGACATGTTTCCAGGATTGAATTCAATGAAAGGCATATTTGAAACTCTAACTCTATCTTCCGGTGTCTTATTAGAAATTATTTCAGTTTTCATTTTGTGTTTTCAAGTTAGATATTGTTTTCAAGTTTTTGCTTTTATAATTTTATTGCAATGTGGCAGACTGGTCAGGGAAGTATAGGAACAACCCCGAGACAGGATGATCGCGGAAAGGGGCCAGCGGAAGAACATGTAAAGTGCCAGCATTGTTCTATATTTAGGTATTTTAGTTATTTACAAAATTGAAATAGTATTAATTTTGTTCAAATATGCAGACACCTGGCCATGGTACGCCTAATGATTCCCTCTATGAGGAAGAGATTTCTTCATCCCTATCTCCATTGCTCTTGCTGCGAAAAAAGGCGCGAAAAGCAAGGTCAGAATTTGATACTTTGATAGACACGCCTCAAACACCTGAAACAGAAGAGAGGATAAAACAACTTATGACCCAGCTAGAAACATATCAGGTAATAATAAAAAATCAAAAGGATATTTTTTTTGTTCTGCATGAGATGAATTGTGATAGTTTGATTTTTAATTTTTACATTGACTAAACTAACAAAAATTTCTTTTGTATGTAGCATTATCTGACACTTGCTGAACCCGGTGTTGGTGGTAGTGGGACACAAGGGCAAGAGATTGCCCAGCAAGCCTCTCATACACCTTCTACTCCTTTAGGTACCAGCCAAGAAACACACCCTGCCCAAGCAGACACCCAACCAACCGCTAAACGTGTTGGCAGTAATGAGGCTGATATGGCCAACTTCATTATTGTGTTTCCTGGAGCTACACATGTCAGCTCCACGGGGACCATTAATGGCACATTGTTGGTGAACGATGAAGGTGTCCCTATAAATCACGTACAACTCCCAGGTAAGTTTTAATATTTTAACTATTTCATGTACTCTATCTAAAACATATTTTATCATGATTTTTATTTTTAAATTAATGATAATATTTTTTTTTCTGTGTAGGAAACAATGAGTTCTACAGGTTTTTGGAGAGCCATGCATTGGTAATTTTTGGCCCAAACATATGCACAAGGTGGAATTCCCAGAATTCCAACCTGAAAAAAGAACTTCTAGATTATCTAGAAGCCCTTTTTGGGGTGGGCACATTTGACAGAAAATTGGTGGCTCGGGTAGCTGGAAAATATTTGAAATATACCAGGGACACCTATAGGACACAATTTCAATTTAACCCTAGATACGAGCATCCTCTCACAGTTCCAAAGAGTGAGTGGAGAGCACTCATCCATGAAGGAAAAGAGAAAAGGGCAAAGAAAGAAGGAAAAATGCCAACTGGACCCGCAAGGTAAATTACAACTTTAATTCAATATCTTTAATTTTCTCTATGTCTAAAATAAAAGTGTGCTACGTCATATCTGACTTCAATATTTTGATGCTAGGTTTCCTGACACCTCAAAGGCAACCAAAGCTATGATTGAAAAAAAGGGCCATCACAAGCTAGGCCAGGGCGGCTACTTGAAATTAGACGCAAGAATTGTAATTAAGTAGCTAAACATCTTATAATTAATTGTATCGCCTTCCAACGTTTTTGTAATCCTATCAAATATGATTAAAAATACACGATCATATGTAATGTAGGGTGATGACTTCGGAACAGAAACTACAGAGGAAGATAAAAATATCGCTTTCCATTTTGGCTATCAAGCTGTAGTTGAACGTCGCAGAAGCTTGGGGCAGGTCCCAAGATCCAGAATGCCTGATAAGGTAAAACATTAACCTTTCAATATGTTTGTTTTCTTCCATAAATTTAATGTCTAACAACTTTGTTTAAATCAGGGGAGCAGCACTACCGACGAGGCAAATAACCCAGTTTTAGAGCCAGATGTAGATGATCCTCACGTGCAACCTGATCATTGTAGTGGGGACCAGGCTAACAATGCTACTATCAGTGAGGGCCGTGACGGTAATTAATTTCCACTTATAATTTTTTCTAATTATACCTTGATGGTTGTCCTTATAACGTTTTTTGTTTAAATGACAAAGAATGTTTCCCTTGAGGATCTTACCACCAGAGAGGAAGACAGGGCAACAGTATCAACGGCGACAACTGGTGCACCAGGTAAATAATCTCATTGCAATTTTTTTTATTAATATTACCGAACTAGTTCAATGATATTTAAAAACTGACAATTAAAACTTAATATTATCTGTTTTTGTAGGCGATGCCCCGTCACTGGATGAGACCAGACATCGTGACTACGCAACTAGGTCAGCAATGCGGGTCGAAAGGCACGAAACAGGAGCAGAGCACGATGATATTGATGATGTAATTAGGAGATTTAGAAATAGGAAGAAGAAAAAGAAAATTTGATAATGTAAAATATTGTATTATTATAAGACAAACATTACCATACTTGGAACGTTTTTTGCGTTATATAAAAAAATCATTTATCATACTATTTTTATGTCAAGCATTAATTGCAATGTTTCCTTGCGTACTTTTTGTTGAATTGTTTTTTTATTAGTTATTGAATTATTATTTTTATGCTCATGAAAGTAAAAAATGAAATATAGATTGGGTATTGGGGAATTGAGAGTGATGTGAGGGGGGGGGGGGAGGGGCCGTAAGAGCTTCCACCTTCACGTGGTTGGCCCTGTTTAGTAGAGAATAATTTATTGGAGCGATTTAATCTTGGAGCAAACCTCCCTCGATCCAGCGTAGCAACAAAAAAGTCACCGTTGACTTAGTTGCTACTCTTTCAGATCGTGGGAGGCTTGTTCCAAGTTCATGCGACTCCAATAAATTGTTCTTGAAACGAAGAGGAGCTTATTCAGGTATGTTTTGACATTTTCAACATATGTTCTAACATTATCATAAGAATGCATCTTAGAGTAAAAAATACTACATCAATTACTTGTATTTATTGTATAGATAATGATGGATTTTTATTGACTTGCCAGTGCAGGTACAAATCCTCTTGCATCATGAGCAATACAACTTGTCAACCAGGGTCATGTCCAGGATATTTTTTCTTGTGCGCTTGACCAGGTTCGTAATGTCACATTTTGTAAGTTCCTTTACAGTTCATAATTCAATATTAAGCTTGTTCATGATTATTGTCTAGGTTTTTTGTATGTGTTTTTTCATCTATTTGATTGTAAGCAACTCTGCATGTTTCCTGTTGTTCACTATGATTTCTCCCATTACCACTCCCAGGATGAATCTGACTTTATTGTTACATAGGTTACTTTATTGTTAATATGATTTCTCCATTTACGATTTCATAGGTTACATCATGTAAAGTTGTCAATATCAGGTTGGTGATGAGCTTTAGTTCTCCAGATTTGGGGCTTTTCTGATATTTTCTCCCTCATGTCATTCCTGCATCACCTCGTTGTTTGAGCATGCCAATTTTCTACCACTTGTACCAATTGGCACATGTAAATCTCTGAGTGGTGCCACATTTCACCTATTTTCGGCCCACTTGACCACCTGAAAAACTCAAATCCACACACCATGTGTCTTTATCATGGAGTGCCACATGTCCTAGATATTTTAGATGCTAACATCATGCTTTTAATGTGTTATGTCAACCAATCACAGTGGTCCATGTGGCCTTGTGCCATGTCACCAGTCTGGAAGAGAGATTTGAGCCTTTTCTTTTCATGATTTTTCTATTATAATTTTTTTCTTCAGGACGGGAAATCCATTTTGCAATAGATGGGGATTTTCCCATTTCCTTGGAGTCATCTTTGAGGACACCCTTCAAGCCATCATCCAAAAGAAAATCTACAAGTCTCTGTTGTTTCCCTCTTGCCCTTGAATTATGTGCTTCTAGAAGACCAGTTAGGGCACTCTTCTAGCCCTTATTCCATTGCTTCATCATTGTATCAACTTCTCCCACAGGCTGCTTCTATTTTTTGTCCACTTAAAGGAAGAAAACACTACCCTAGGGTGAGGTTTCTCCTCAACTATCCCTATCGCACTTATGGACCAACTAGCAATATGAACTTTTCCCTTGCTTATGGAGACACCCCCTATGCTACTGCACATTCAATGCCAGGAGCTACTTGCTAAGGAACACTCCTACACTATGCCTAACGACCCTCCAAACAATCCCTCTAACTATTGTTGTATAATCCCTTGTGTAATCCCCTCTCATTCCACGACACATCTGGATAGAGGCAGCTATTCTGAGTCAGTTAATTTGATTTGACCCCATGATCAATGTGCTGTTGTTTGCCATAAAATTGCATTGTCCTGACAGGTCTATATGAGATGGCCTGTCAACGTGCCTT
This sequence comes from Pinus albicaulis, assembly GCA_034641835.2. Lineage (NCBI taxonomy): Eukaryota > Viridiplantae > Streptophyta > Pinopsida > Pinales > Pinaceae > Pinus > Pinus albicaulis. The sequence goes on along the minus strand of CM076577.1, from coordinate 120,163,922 downwards.
TATTTCTCATCTTGTAGGTCCAAGCCAGGCATTGAGTCCAGTTTTTCTTCCTTTATTTCTCATATATTCGTTTTTACTACTGTTTATATGTACCAAAAGTGCCATTGCCAGTGAAGGTAGGTGTTACTGAAAATTTTAGGTGCAATTTCTTTAAATTTCTCAAAATTTTCCCTGAAAGTTGAACTCTTGAGCATGCATTTCATCCTTACCTCAGCTCTGTCTGGCAGAGTAGACTAAAAATGTAATGGAAGACATGTTTTTTCAAGTGAAGCCTGGCCATATAGAACTACCACCTTTATGGACTCTGCAAGAGGATTGCCTTTTTTTTTTGCTGCAATTAAAGTTGCATTTTGTTCATTAGGCAATACAAACTCTTATCAAATTGCAAGGTGTAATTCCAATCCAACTAAGATGGGGCAGACAACATGCCATGAACATCCAATTCAAAAGTGCTTGTTAGGGTTTAAGTAGCTTACAGTTCTTTTTCCTGACATTAGTTTTTGAAATATCAATTTTCTAAAATGTTTTAACCCAATTTTCTCTTGATTTTATGGAAATTGGGTGTTTGGATCTAGAAAATTTAATCTCTATTATTTTGTCTTCTCTTAGTATGAATACAATTTTAATATGTAAAACCCATTACAATAAGTAATCAAGTGTTCACTGGAGAAGCAATACCCAGTTTCAATACTCATGCTCTCCTCCTTAGAATGGTATTTCACTCAAGTCCTCCGCCTCCTGCATACATCTTGACCTCTGAATCAATTAATTGCGAGAATATCATGCTGGGATACACCATGTTCAAATAATTTGCTAGAATAGCAGACAAATTCATCTCCATATGGGCAGAGAGGAAGAAATTGTAGGTTTAAGGTTTAGTCATTGCAAATGGAATCACCGCACTTTTGACTATTTTTCAATCCTCCCAAATGATATTGAGGAAGCAAAAGTAAGTATATTGTTGATCCATGGACACCTGTTAAGCCTTTCAGATAGTTGGAAGAAACCTACTATTTGAGAGGGTGAAGGTATACCTCTCCTATGCTTGGCGATCTCTATAATTATGACCCTATATGAGATTCAAATGATCATCTCTGGGGTCTATTATATACATTAACATAGTATTCAAGCAAGGGTGTCGACTGCCTCACATTCTTTGGACTTCATATTTATGGATGAGAGTTTCTCATTTCAAAATCCATGGGTGGTAAAGGTGGAGGCCCTCTATGGGATCTCCATTTCACTATTTTTTGACAACACTGTCCTTCTATTTCATGACTCCAAAAACAAAAGTACATTTTGAGCTCATTCTGGGATGAACATGGTCTTCAAGTCCACCTTGCAAACACAAAATCATGTAAGTTAGATCTCCTTCTTTTCAAGGATAGCAGGTAGAAATGGTGACATCCTAGTCTTTCCTTTGAATGTTATTATTTGGTTCATCTTTTAACTTGTTTTCGACATTTGTATCAATGTTGAACAGAGGATTGCAACATTAACAACCTTAGAGAGATGATGTTTCCAACTTCAGTTTTAGGATATTCAGGCTAAGTTCTGGTTTCTTGAAGTCTTTTCATAATACTTTGTTACACATGACTTTCATTTTCTTCTTGCAGAATTTCTAGAAATGAATGGATATCTTGTGGACTGTTGTAAACAAATTTAGTTCTATTACCATGCTCAAGAGAATTTAATGTTTTTCATTATTGGAGGACAGATATATACCATAAGAGCTCGGTTTTGTGTTGTAGCTTTTTATTAAGACTTGAATCAGTTAAACCCTTGGACCTACTGCAACCCTATATTGAGGCTTGGTTCTACTGAAGCCGCCATACTTTGGACCTCTTCATTGCAGTCTCAGGCCAGGGATATAGCTACAGGATTTTGACATATTTTATGCGGTGAACATCTATTAAAATCTCAGATTATCTCCTATTTACTGATGCTTGGACAAAACTTTCGAATTAGCTAAGTCATCTATTTACTTAAAACTAGCATATTTGGCAGAATTTTTTTTTTTAAATATTTTTAACCAAGATTTAATGTTATGTACTACATATAGAAATCTGGAGGGGAATGGAGCGTTCAGGTTGTACAATGTATTACTTCAGTCTTATTATTTATCAATGTTTTGTTGGAAACTAAGTTGATTGCTGGTAGAGTTCTATTGTGTTATTCTATTGTAAATTAAGCATGCATTTCATCCCATTTGGTTATTTTGTCATTTATGAATCCTGAACTCATAAACCCTTTCTGTCAAACTGATAAACCCTACATAAAAAACTGATAATAATTTCCTCATTGTATTGTTTGTATAATTCTGAATCGTTAAATTTTGATCTTCAAGTCTATTTGTTACAATAGCTAGCTTTCATACATTAAGAATTACTTACACAGGTAAGAATTACTTACTTAGCTAGAATTAATTACACAAGTTTGATCAAAGTGGGTGCACCTCAGTGTTTCTATTTTCATGTGTACTATATGTTATCACCCTAGTAATTCTCAGGTTGTGGGATGAGAATTTTTGTAGTTAAGAAAACCAGGGGTAACCAAGAACCGCTTTGAGAATTCAGGATCTAGCCTTCCTGAGTTCCGGAGAGGGATCTCTCTTAAAGATTTAACTTCATTTTATAATTGGGTTTTAGGCTAGCTATGAGTGAACAGTGAGATTTTTTTTGAAAGTGTGGTGGGAATAAAAAGTGTTTCAAGGTAAACCAGAGGAATCTACCAGAACATTGGGCTATGGATTCAAATTTCTAGGCAAGCCGGGCTAATCCTGTCTAAATTCTCCTAGTTGATCATTAAAGATAGAAACACATTAAAATGAATGTATGGAAACTTTTGAAAGAAAAACAATGAAAACAGGAAAAGGACTAAACTTATCTTGTCAGCACAAGAATCCTTAGTTATGTGTCTTTAATCTTGATTCCAGTCTGCTGCTTTGCTAATTGACTCACACCAACTTCAATATATCCAACAAAATGACTATAGTAGTCTTGAGAAATTTTATTCCACCCTGAATACTTTGAATGATGAAGTATTTATACAAATAAAATGTTTACAAAATATCTCAAAGTTTGAGATAATGTTTCAAGGAAAAATAGGAAATGTAACATAAGAAGAGGGACAACAGAAAAACATTTTGCAAGTTGTTCTCTTTTACAAGAAAATATAGAACAGATTATTCTAATTAAAAATATTTCATGATGTGCTGTGAGCATTGCTGGCATTGAGTGCATTATCTCGTGGAAGATAGCTTGTAGATCACTCTTTCTTTTCACTTTCAACCATAATACTATTTATCATCTGATTTTCACTTGTTTTACTACTGTAATTGAAAAATAACCAGCAGTAACATTCTTTTTTACTGATACTCTTTGACAATCTGATACACTTTGACCCTGAATTTTTACCCTAAGGTAACAGTAAAATATGATTTCTTCATGTGATTTTCCTGCTCTTTTACCTGTCAAATTCACATCAGACCTATGAATTCTTGCCATTGTTGGGATGTAGGGATATTTATATTCTTCATTTTTCTGTAGCTTTCATCAGCCTCTGTGTATTTAGCAAAGTTTGGCTTTACTATGAACATATGCTTAATTTCATTCTCCAAAAAGAAAAAATTCTCAAAATATTGAAGTAACACTTTGCCACTTGGAGATCCTTGTGGCAAAGGATTTTTAGCCTGCTCCTTAGCATGGGCTCTAATCTTCTGGTCATAGTCCTTCTGTGGCATTAATTTTTCATTCAGTGCATGAATATTTGGAAGTCCTGCTTCTATCAGCAAGTCATACTTGGTTTTGAATTTATTGATTGATATGTTCATATTATCACATTTTCCTTCCATATTGTTCATAATATTTCTCTTTGTTAGGACCTTTCTGATTTCAAGGATAGCCTCTGTCCTGTCAGGAATCTTCATTTCTTCTAGTTCTTCCCTATTTTTACTATTCAAAAATGATATGAGTTGAACTGCTTGTGGTGGTTTATTTCCAAGTTCCTTCTTTGTTTTATCAATTTCTGCTAAGGAAGCTTGTAGCAGATTTTTTTTGTTCATATATTATTTAAATAGAAGGCCATTGTGAGTGAATACCTCCAGTGATTCTTGTCCACAAATGATTTTTTATGTAGGCAACCCGTTCAATAAGATTTACCTGACATTGAAGAATTTTCACCTATTCTTGTAATCTGTCAGCCCTCTGTTCATGTCCTTTGGAAGTGATTAAGGCATCTCTTTTAGATGTTTCCAGATCTTTGATGGTGCCTTTTAAACTGAGTATTTCTTGATCTTTTATAAACATATCTTCCATGGCCCTGATTATTGCAGCTATTTCTCGTACTGTGTTTATCTGTGATGTTGATGAGGAAGTGGCAGAGATATCTTTAGAAGTAATTGACAGTGTAGTTGCCAATACTCCTTGCGGTGCCAAATGTTCTGCCAATGTTGATAGAACAGTTGTACTTATAGTTGGGATAACTGTAGGAATGAAAACCTACTGGGCTTTCTTCATATTCTCATTTTATTGCATGAAAGCTTCTATTTGGCTTTCCATTTCCTTTATTTGAGTTGTCATATTTAGAACAAGTTGTTTTAGTTCATCATTTTTTGTCTTTTGTTGAAGGATTTATTTTGCCTGTGGATTCTCACTTTGAGGCAATTTCAGTTGTTTTCCTGAGAGCTACTATGTCTTCATTTTTTTTGTTTGATTATGGCTTTTGCCCCTTCAATATTTGTTGGATCAACTCCTGCTTCAATTACTATATCTTCCAATGTTTTGATTCTTAATCTATTGGCATGCAATGAGGCTTTATCCAATTTAATTTGATTTTGAAGGTTTATCAATGTTTTCTCAAGCCTAATAGAATTCATAGTCTTGTTGACTATTTTGGAATATAGCATATCAGTATTGCTTCTGTGGAATTCTATTTGGTCCAATTCATGGACAGCATCTACATCAACTTCCAGGTCTGTCTTTGAGTAATCTGCAATTGTTTTTGGATCAGCCACTGTGGGCTTCAAAAATGACATTTCCAATTTGTTTGAAGAGTAATCAAAAGCTGAGAGGAGCCTATATTTATTCCTAGGCTTTTCTTTAAGGAATTTGGAATATACTTCACTTTTGATTTCTTCATTATTTTCTCTGATTTGTCTGAACCTGATTTGAATATCTGACTCTGTGTTATCAGGTTCTTTGGAAGAAGAGGGCATATCCACATTTGTTTGTTTATCAACCATGATAGTGTCTTTCTGTTGTGCTTCAAGTTGGACATTTTGAAGCTCCTTGAGTGTTTCAGTTACTATCTTTGTTGCCTCATCATCAGTTTCATGACCATTTTTATCTTCAACATTAATAGCTTTATCCCTTTCTTCATCAGTCAATTTACTTTTCTTACTATAGGGAATTCTGAATCTTTTGTTAGAATAGTTTCTTCTGTGAAGCTATCTTCCTCCCTGCTTCTTTTGTGAAAAATTTCAGCTTCTTTTTTTACCGTAACAACTTGTGCTTGATTCACCTATTTATCCTTTCCACTGTTTCCCTGCATGCCCTGTGAGTCATCATCAAACAAAGTATTTGGTTTCCACTCAAGTTTATTGGCATATTTTTCAATTTGAGGCTTGGGATCATGAAAGAAAGCAGAAAACTTGCATTTCAATCTGATTTGGCTTAAAATAACTTGAGGATCATAATTCCACATAAAGCTATTTGGGAATTTGTATTCTTTTAACTTGATATTAATCTCATTTGCTGCTTCTCTGTTGTTCACAATGAATGGCCCAACTTGATTTTTCAGTTTAAATAGAGTATTTTTCCTGGAGGCCAAAAAATAGACTTCATCTGCATTCAAAAGTTGCCTCAAATATTCTAGAGCAAAAATCCTTGTAGTCATAAATCTAGGCAATTTATATGTAGCCAAGAGTGCACCATATATTCTGATCTCTGTGTATTTCTTGTACAAGTACCAATCCCCTATTTTAAAACTTTCAAATAGCTGTAAGATTCTCTTTGTTTCTTCATTAATTCTAGGGGTCTATTCCTTATTCAATAAATTCATGGCAGGTACTATAAACAATTCATTGAAGTCTGCATAGTTGTATTGTCTATTCCATTTCCTCAAAATTGATGACCAAAACACAACTGAAAGTACATTCCCTTCTGGATCTAGCTTCTGAAACTCGATAGGAAACTTGTCTACTTGATAATACAAAAAGAGATGAAGTAGATATGAATTATATCTAAAGACTCCTTCTTCTGGTAATCTGGACAATTGATAGTGCATGTTTTCTGCTTAAACTTGGCAAAGTTGTATACAATGGATGGAGGCTTGCCAGGACTCAAAGTAGACAGAAAACCTAAGATAACAACATTAGTGAACTCATCATTGTTATATCCCAGTATAAATGACAACATGGAGACAATCTGCCTTATTTCACTTGGAAATTCAAATGTATCAAATGGAGGATTGAGCTTAGGGATATCAACCTGTGTGGGGCAAAAATTCTGGAAGATTTTGAACTTGGAAGAAAAATCTAGGTCTAGGTAAAGCTGAGTTAAATCCTCTATTGACAATGAAGCAGCATTGGGGTCATGGTTTAGTTGCAGCATAGAGTTTATGGATTCTACATTGATATAAAATATGACCTCCCTATCTTTATTGACAATGCACCTTTGGTCTGGAAGATAGTATGACTGACACAATCTGACAAAATTAGGGGCTGAATGAGTAAGAGGGACACTGTATTTTGGCAGATTGGAATCCCAAACTGGTATATCTTTATCACTCTTCTCTACAAATTTTCCAAAACACCAGTTATAGACATCAAGTAAATTTAATTCAACTGAAGGGTCTAATATTCTATAATCAAGATCAACAAGAGGACTATTTTCTTGTGAAGTAAATGGAGGTTGGACAGGCCTAACAACTTCAGTGGAATCAACAGTGAGTGCAGGGGTGGGTTTATCAAGTTTAGAAGACTCAAGATGAGGGATTTTAGCAGAGGATTTCTTCTGAGGTTTTGGGCCTCCTGATTTGGGGGTTACTTGTTTCTTCGTCATTTTTTAACTGAACAGAGCAAGCTTAGACTGTTTTCTAAGTTCTTGTTTTGGAAACAAGGGGCTTTTGAATAATTTTTCTGGTGAAATAGGATTCTGAGCAGGGTTCTGGATGGAAAAAGGATTTTTTTAATGCTCAAAGGGTGATCTTGATCGATTTCAACAGTGAAAAATGATCAGGGAATGGATAAAACTTGCTAAAAAGGAAAGAAGGGATTCTGGGGATAAATTGACAGGGTTTCCCCTATACTTTGGATGTTTTTTTGATTCACTGTGCGAATAATTCAGTAAATTAAAGGAAATGGCTGGTAAAATGATCTTTTTCCTTTAAAATAAAAGCTTTTGTGGATAAGATTGACGAAAAATACCTTTACATGTATAATTGCAGTCGTTTGAGTTGCAGGTTCTTTGAAAGTCTTCAATTCTGGAAAATTTGGCTTATCAGAGGATATGGCAGCTCTCTGTGATTGAATTGTAGAGAAAATGGTTGTTTAACTGGTCACTGGTTCACTGGTAGGCTTGCAAATAGACACAGGAGGTTCTACAAAGGTTTTCACAGGTTATCAAATGCGAATAGGTGAAAAGTAATGAAAACTATAAGTTTTAATGTGTTAAACCCTTAGTCAAATCAAGATTTAATCGCATTAATTTCATTAAAGGCGGGAGTGGTTTTGGATTAGGCTGGGCAGTTTATCGCGCGGATCTAAAGTAGTAAATGGTATTTTGTTTTTTGAACGCGATCTAATTATTTTATGACACGTTGATGCGGGTGGTTTTGGAAAACAACCCATATCGTGCAGAATTTATAAAACTTTGATCGATGACTTTATGGGTGCGATACGAGGTATCGTCCGTCGGCTCTGGCTCTTTTAAGAGAAGGGTCATGATTAAAAGAAAATATGCGGGGAAAGGAAAGTCATCGGGATCATCTTGGGCCACTGGATTTTGAAATGAATAATGATCTAATGGTTATCATTAAACACGATGGGAGGATGGGAATGTAACAGATTTATCACGTTTGTTAACAACCGTTGGATCAAATGTAAGTTTGGGATTGGAGGGCTAGGACATGAGTCCGATGGAAAATAATATTTAAACCAAGGTTAATGTTTGGGGTATGGATATGTATCAGGGAAAAGTTTAAGTTATATTTTTAACCTTGGGTAAAGGGAGTCGGGGAAGGAAAATGGGTTATGAAGTTTAGCTTAAATGAAACTTTGGATTTCCAATATTTTTTGTTTTAAACATATATTAACACATGTTTAAGATTTTTTTCATATATTTTTATTATATAGTAATTAAATCAAGGTGATTTAGTTACCATACGGGGCGGGATTATACATAAAGATATGTTTTAGCCAAAGGGGTTGTAATGTGGGTGTTTTATTTAAACATGTGGAGATTAAATAACTTTGGCTAAAGTTATAATAAATGGGTTTTTGGGGCTATTATATAAAAGGAGTTATATAAAATAGGAAAAGGTTATTTCTATAGGGAGTTAATATATAAGTTAAAGTTAATATGAAAATAGGACAAGGTATACCCAAAATACATAAACATAACCAAGTAAAGTGAAATTTAAAAGACAATTTGCATTAATCTTATCACTTTAACTTAAGATATAATGTAATTTTGAGGGTTTAATGTTTCTCATGTGATGATGGAAATTAGTCAAATGGGAATTATAGTGTCTTTAAGTAAAAATGGAGTTTTACTTAGGATTATTCAGGGGAATGAATGCATGAAATGGAATAATGATGTGAGTTTAGGGATTAATATAGACATTTTACACTTTCAACTGATCAGTCATAGAGCCTTGGGTCCGGTCCCAACAAAATTCAAGGAAATGCCTTGAGCATTTCTGACTGATAGTTTAGAATTCTTTCATGACTATGGGAAGGGGAAGTTAGTTATTTTTCAGCCCATGACGAATGATATTTACATTGAGACTTTTCACCTTCTTCTATCTACCCAACTTGCCATGCTAACATTTTTTCTTCCTTTGTAGTAAGGTGCATTTGAGTTAGCAACCTTCACAACATTTATTCTTTCTAAAAGCAAATAAAACTATCTAATTCTACACTTATTTCATCCATGAATCCATATTAAACTATTAGATTCACTTTATTTCTCTATCTAACTACTAAATTTTCATGATTAAACTGTATGACAATTCATTATTCTCTATCTACAACAAGTGAAATTGAAACATGACAAGTCAAGATTAAACTGTTTAACTCATCATGTACTATGGCATTTATTGACACTCTGCCATAGTCAAAAGGTAAAAAGTAGTGGAATTTATGCTTGCACACATTCATGTTTTATTCATTTTTCTTTTGGGGTCTTTTATTTTTTCTAAGTCCTTTGATTTTTATTTTAGGACTTTTTACCCTATTTTTGATTTTTTTGATTTTTTTACAAAATATGTGAATACAACTTGCAGAAGGCAAAGTATGTACAGATTTACAAGATTACCAACAGTCAAGTCAAGATTATGAATCCTATATTATAGGTCACTAACACTGTGTTTATAACAAACTGACTTTTGCTACTCCATTTCATTTCATGCATTTCCAGGCAAAATCAAATAGGTTCTTGAAAATGGTTGTATGATTGGTGTAAACCCCTCAATTGAGATTTTGTTCTTATTTTTCATTTTGGGAAAGTTAAAGAGTTTGCATTTATAAAGGGAGTATGTCCATAAGTACAGGTTTGAAGGTGTCAAATACAATTTGCATGTTGGGAAATGTCTCACCTAAAGAAACAACGATGATGGCAATACCCTTACCATTCAAATCACATGTATTTTTTGGAAAAATTGATGGAGATTGGGAATGCGGATCTTTCCATTGAGTTATATGATATTCATTTGTGTTAATTGTTCAAATTCCCATATTTGTTTGTTGATTGGATGTTCTATGTAACTAATCATTATGGTCTCTTCTATGTGGAAATAGATCGATATAGAAGCCCATTATTTATTACTGATGGATTCAAATCCCCTCTCTAAATTCAGAAATATGTTGGTTCATATGTATTTAACAACGTAGCCAAATCATGATTTCCCCAGGGATTTACTTTGCTCATGGATGCCAATTGCATTCCAAACCTTCAGCGCATGTACTCTCTTTTTAAAAGGGTGAGTGCACTTGAGCTGCTTCGGCTGGCTCTCAGTGCATACATTAAAGCTACTGGGCAAGGCATTGTATTGGATGAAATGAAAGACAAGGACATGGTGTCATCACTTCTAGACTTGAAAGCACGACTTGATACAATATGGGAAGAAAGTTTTTTGAAGAATGAGGCATTTTCTAATACTATAAGGGATGCCTTTGAGCATCTGATAAATCTAATGCAGGTTAGTTACTATATGTTTATGCTCATTTTCTTTCTGTTTATACATATTGTTCATTGAATTTGTGCTCTTGATTATCAAATTAAGTGAGACAGAAAGTTTGAAAGGATTAATGACAAAACAACTAAAGGTAAGTAATGAAAGAATGTTTTTAGGCAGACAATTGCATTCATAATATTAGATATATTGTTTTTGCATTTATCTGAATTATGGCCTTTGTCTGCAGAACTGACCAGCAAAACTTATTGCCAAATTTCTTGATGAGAAACTTTGATCTGGTAACAAAGGTACTTCAGAGGAGGAGTTGGAGAATACATTGGATAGAGTTCTCATTTTGTTCAGGTTTATTCAAGTAAGGGACCAACTGATATTCATTTATAAAAGTCTTATATACTAATTAACCCCAACAAATGAGATGTACTAATAGCTTAACATTGCCTCATGTATGCACTATGGTAGAATTTAAAAGTGGTATGAAACCCAAATGTACATCTTCAACCATTATAATTGGAGCTTAACAAATATTGTGCATCAATTCGAGTAGTATACGCACAAGACGAGGCACCAATAACAAGGTTTCCCCAAAAGCTTCAATTATCTATGCAAAACAAAGAGTTGTTGGAAGTTTCATTTTAGTTATCTTGTGTATGTGATGGATAGATAAAATTGTTATGAGCTGGCTATTGAACTACACTTGGATTGCTCCATAAATATAAGGGTTTCGTGTAACCATATGAAAGCCCTTCTATTTTTATTTTTTTCTTATCCATTGTATATTGGAAATTTTTTAAGGTATCCTTGGGGAATTTCATGTGGATTTGCAATAAATCTTAGGGGTGCATATCATGCAACAACTAGATCATTTGAATTTTGAGCGGCCATTTATTATGTGGAATAATTGGTTTTTTATTTACTATTGGGCCTGTTACGTCCAATGGATTTTTATTATCTTTAATATCTCCTTCTTCGGATGATTTGGAATAAACAAAAGAAGAATATTTTTTAAATTCAATTTGAGTCTTTGAATAAAAAGAAAAAATAAATAATCTTTCATAACTTCAAAATTTTCAAGTAAAGTCGTTGTTTTTAGAGTAGTACATTTTTTCAAGAAATATAAATGCCTTTGAAGATTATTCTTGGGTTTCCTCAACAATATGAGAAGTGCATATTGAAGCTCTGTGTTAAAATTTGAAGCAGTGATTGTAAGTTTCTGTGAATCGATCACAGAGTGATCGATTCCCCAAATTACCTCTATTATTGATTTAACCTCTGTGTAGAAGGCTGAATTTGAAATCCTGTATATGATTGGGTTTTAGTGATGCTCTGTTCTAACAGGCGAAGATCCCTTATGAAAGTTAAGGGCGTAGTTGAATAGGAATCCAGGCTTTGAATGTAATTGCAGTCGAATTATCAACCATAGTTGTGAAGAATGCGCCGAGAAAGACTGAAGTAGAATAATGGTGGAAGCGATAGTGTGGTTTTATAATTAAACCTTGAAGCTATGCGATGGAGCGTTTTAAACTTGCAAAGGCCCGAATCGAATTAACTGTAATAAAAAGGCGGAGAAAGAACCTTGAATAGAGGAGAAGCAGAACCTTGCAGGAATAGTGAAATCGGGGTTAGAATACCGGTTGTATCGTGCAAGTTCACAAGTGGTAAGCTGTATTTGAATTTCGAACGCGATATACGTAGTTGGCTAACACGTGGAGAAGAATGGTTTTGGAAAACCATTTATATCACGCGACTTTTGCGAATTAATGCTTGTTCATTTAAATCACACGATATGCGTTTTAATTCGTTGGATCATCGATGTTGGCGTGACGACGTCCTTGTCATCAGATGATAAGGGTGATTTAAGTACCGGGCCTAGTTCATCGTGTGAGGTTGGAGAGATAACTTTCGGACAGTGTGATTGCGCGACTACCATTGGATCACTGAAGGGTAGTGCGATAGACTTGCAGCCATTGGATGGGGCGATAGTTAATGCAAAGGTATGTCAAATGAACAGTGGGCCCGAGTCAAAATTATGTCAATATTTGAATATAACCAAAGCTCAGAGTTGTATGCTGTGGGTCCAATATGGTTCATTGTCGGTATTTGATTTCTAGTCAAGGTCAGAGTATTATATGAGCAGATATCCATATGTGTTGGAGACTAACTAAGACAAGACCCTATGATGTTTGTTGGGTAATATACATTGATACTAAATAAATCAATTCGAAGGTGAATGCCACACGAAGTAATGTTATGATAGGTCTTGGGGTTAAAATATATAGTCGGGGTTGGAAATATAAACCCGATTGGTGTTTAAACAAATTGTTTCTATAAGGCCTAGGATCTCGGTTGTGAAACAACCTTGGGTATAAAGTGAGGGGTTTGAATGTAAGTGGACATGGGGTTATAACCTAAGAAGAAATAGTGCGATATTAAAGCTTCCGAATTTATAAGGTGAAATTGCCAGAGTTGGTTTGATATTTATTAAATTTACCCGCTATCAATATCACCTAGTGAATGATTTTAACCTTATTCCTTCTCTTGTTTACTAGTAAGAAGGAAATAATCATCTCCCCGAAATTAAAATGTGGAATAATAAGTGTCAATGTTTGAGACTTCAAAAAATGGTGAATATTTTCATCCGATATTTGAATATATACTATTTGCAAAGAAACTGAATTGTCACTTAAATTTTCTCGAAAAGAAACTGAAGCAATCAAAATTGATTTTGATGACAAAATTCATAGACATCACCAAATTGGTAATTTTTTTTTTTTTAAATTTAACCCTCCGTTGGTATACCGACACTTTATAAGCGTCGTTCTTGCAACGCCATATAAACGTCAGTCTTGCGATGCCTTATACGCGTCGGTCTTGCGACATTCAACTATACGTCGGTATTGCGACACCTCTTCCTGGCGTCAGTCTTGCGATGCTCTTTCAACGCGTCGATATTGCGACACTCCAGCACAACGTTGGTCTTGTGACACCTTTGCATAGCGTCGGTATTACGACACCTTAATAAGTGTTGGAAGAGTGACGTTCACGTCGGACCACTTATCATCGGAATTACAACAGTTTACACACGTCGAAAGAGTGACGGTAAAAACGTCGGACCACATATCGTAAAAATTACGACAGTTTACACATGTTGGAAGAGCGACAGTTTACAAACGTCGAAAGAGCGATGGTAAAAACGTCGGAAGAGCGACGGTTTGGAAAGCATCAGATGAGCAACGGTTGTTTGGAAACATCAGAAAATGTGTCAGTATTGCGACACTTTGGAAAAGTGTCGGAATTGTGATGTAATGGTTAACCACGTTTTGTCCGGCCTCAAACTGTCGCTCTTGCGATGACTATGTGTCAGAATAGTGATGAACTGGCCGTCGGAAATTGGGCCAAATTTTCTAGTGACATGATGGAGACATAAATTATTATAAGTTCTAAAAGTATGGAATCAAGCACACTCTTGTACCATTTAAATAGGAAGGTACATCTAAAACAAGCAGCCCAAAATCATTGCTGCTTAGTGGAAAGGAATTTCTACAAAAGATGGAAGAAGAAGAGGTAACTTATGCAGTGGTTTGAAAGCCAAAGGTAGTAATTCTGCACACTGAAATTGTAGATTTACCTATTGAAGTTTGGGATTTGTTGCGTGAGTTTCATGATATTGTATTTGATGAATTTCCGAGTGAGTTTCCACCCAAAAGAAGTATCAGTTCTCACATGGACTTGATACCGGGAGCAAGTCTTCCAAACAAGTTTGCATATCGAATGAAACCCAAAGAGAATGAGGAACTGAGGAAGCAAGTCCAAGAATTGTTGGACAAGGGACTAATAAGAGAAAGTTTGAGTCTGTGTGTCGTACCTACACTACTAAGTCCAAAGAAGGGTGGAGAATGGAGAATGTGCACTGACTCTCGAACAATCAACAAGATCACCATTCGTTACAGGTTTCCATTGCCACAAATGGATGATATGATGGATTGTTTGTGTGGGGATACTTACTTCTCAAAGATTGACCTGAAAAATGGTTATCACCAAATTCAGGTAAGATAAGGAGACGAGTGGAAGACATCTTTCAAGACCAATGAAGGCTTGGAAAAGTGGATGGTAATTCCATTTGGCTTGTCAAATGCACCTAGTACCTTTATGCAGTTGATGAATGAAGTATTGAAGGAGTTCAATGGTAAGTTCATCATTGTTTACTTGGATGACATTTTAATTTTCAGTCAAACTAAAGAAGAGCACTTGAGACATTTGAAGTATGTTTTGGATAGATTACAACAAGAAAAACTATTGATTAACATGAAGAAGTTTCATTTTATGAAGAGTGAGCTTTTATACTTGGTTTTTTTCATTTCTAAGGATGGAATGAAAATGGATCCAGAGAAGATAGATGCAATTGTAAATTGGCCCTCACCTAAGAACATTTTTTATGTGAGAAGTTTTCATGGCTTAGCCAACTTCTACAGAAAACTTATCAAGAATTTTAGTGGCATTTGTGCACCTATCATTCACACCATTAATAAGGATAGGCAACCATTTTATTGGACAATATCAGCACAGAAGAAGAAAAAAAAAAAAACTATTGAAGAAGAAGATCACAGAGAAGCCGGTGTTGAAGTTTCCAGACTTCAATCAACCCTTTCAAGTAATATGTGATACTAGTGGGACAGCCATTCGAGGTGTATTGAGCCAAGAGGATAAGCCTATTTCATTTTTCAGTGAGAATTTAAATGATTCAAAACATAAATACTCTTCCTACGAAAAGTAATTTTATGCGGTGGTTCAAGCTTTGAAGCATTGGAGGCATTACTTGATGCCTAAGGATTTTGTTCTGTACACAGATAATTATGCCTTACAATACATTATGAAACAACATAAGTTGAATCATAAACATGCAAAGTGGGTAGAGTTCCTTCAAACTTTCACTTTTATTTTGAAGCACATCAGTGGGAAGGAAAATAAGGTTGTTGATGCATTAGTAGGAGATGTTTAATCATGCAGGAAAGTCAAATACAAATTTTAGGCTTTGATTATTTGAAGGAATTATATGACGTTGATGTTGATTTTAAAGAAGCTTTTGCAGGGTGTAAGAATCCAGTCAATAGGGACATAATTCCACGGAAAGAGTTTATGTTGCAAGAAGGGGTACTGTTCAAGAACAATCAGCTATGTATTCCCAATTTCTCAATGAGGGAAAACTTGGCCCAAGGAAAGCATAATGGCAGGTTGTTTGGACACTGTGGTGTTGAGAAAACACTTGGGCAGCTAAGTCACTTCTATTTTTGGTCTAAAATGAAGGCAGATGTACAAAGGTACATGAGTAAATGCAGGGTATGTCAACATGCGAAAGGGAGAATTCAAAATGTTGGACTATACATGCCTTTACCCATTCCCAATAGACCTTGGGATTCGGTGAGTATGGAATTTGTTCTGGGTTTACCAAGAACTCAATGAGGTATTGATTCAATCCTTGTAGTTGTGGATATATTTACTAAGGTGGATCATTTCATTTCGTTTTCCAAAACTAGTGATGCTACCCATGTGGCTAATTTGTTTTTTGATGAGACTGTTCAGTTGCATGGTTTTCAAAAAAGCATAATCTCTGACAGGGACACAAGATTCACTGGGCATTTCTAGAGAACCTTGTGGAAGAAACTTGGCACTAAGCTAAATTTTATCTCAACCTATCATCCACAAACTGATTGGAAAAAAAAGGTTGTAAACAGGAGTTTGGGTAATTTTTTGAGGAGTTTAGTAGGTGACCAACCAAAGAAATGGCATCATGTGCTAGCCCATGTTGATTTTGCTTATAATGAATCACCAATTAGGAGCACATGAAATAATCCATTTCAGATCTTGTACGACATGCATCCGAGGGGAATTTTTGAACTAAGATATTTGGGGAAGCTTGAGCATAGAAGTGCTGATGGGGAGGCTTTTGAAACAAAAATGAGTGAGTTGCACAAAAAAATGTAAAACAGAGGTTAGAAGACACAAGCAACAGCTACAAACAGTGAGAAAATTTACACAGGAAAGAGATAAACTTTGAAGTGGGAGACGTGGTCCTAGCTCACCTAATAAAGGAGAAGTTTCCAAGGGGAGAATACAACAAATTGAAAATGAAAAAGATAGGACCTTGTAAGATCCTCCGCAAGTTTTCAGCGAATTCTTATGAGATGGAGTTACCTCTAGGAATTGGCATTTCACCCATTTTTGATGTATTAGATTTGTATTCCTACATAGTTGGTGATGCAAATCAAATTTCTAGGAATACTGACCATGATGAAGGAAAGGAACAATAGTTGCTGAAATAAATGCCTGTGGCAAAGAGTTTAGAGGTTGAACAGATTTTGGATACACGTCTTTCCAAGAAGACCAGAAGGAAAGAATACTTGGAATATCTTGTGAAGTGGAAAGACCGTCTGCTGGAGGATTCTACTTGGATGGATGAAGCAACACTACAGAAAGCAGATCATTCTATCAAAGACCTTATGAGAAGGAGCTCATAATTTTTCCTTTCTTGGGGAGTCTAATGCGGGTGCATTGGGATGTGCACATAAACATGAGAAGTTATTGAAGTCAAACCAAGAGCCTAACAATGTGATGGATTTATCACATGTCAAGGCTAGAACATTTAAGTTTATTTGTGAAAAGTTTTTGATATTTAGTTAATAACATCTAGTTAAAAGAAATTTTAAATAGTTAAGGATACGATTTGATAGCTAGTATAGAGTTATAACTAAGGGGAAAAATAGATCTTGTTTCTTGATGATGTGGAGTGAGGAAATTGGTTCACATCAACGAACTCATTTCTTGCACAATTTTGTCTTCCATTTTTGAAAAGAAAAAGAAAAAAACATTTTCTTGAGTTTTTTTTAGGGAGTGAGAGGGGAACGTTGTTTTGTTCTCTTGGTGAGCCTGAAGAAAATATCCATGTGAGATTGAAGTTAGGGAGATAGAAAATAATACATCCAGGAGATCAATCTGTGGGATTTGATCCTCAGTCTGTGTGAACTGGATGTGGCATGTGGATTTATTAGATAATTAAACAACATTCTTATAAAAAAAAATTTTTCTATCAACAAATCGAATTTGTAAGTGTATTGTGAGGTTAAATTAGTGTGTTGAATGAGGAATTTTTGCATTGTATTCCCTCTACTCTTTATATTTGATTGAGAACCATATCATAGTTAATATTTTAATCACAGCTTGCATCAAATTTATGTATTGGAAGGAGTCATTTGCTTTACAAGTTCGAGAATACAAAGCATTTTGTGTCAAGCCCAGAGAAGAATGAATTTTTGCAGGAGAAAACCATAATCTTACTTCCGGCTCAATTTCTGATCAAAAGAAGACGAAATTCAAAATTTCTCCATCTGGGTTTTGTTCAGAGCCGAGTCTATTTGGCTACTAGTGAGTGATTTTTGAAAAAGATCCTTGGTTGAGGAGTTACGAAGTGATCTCTAAACTATATTTTTGCAAACTACGTGACTGAAAAGAACAATTGATGTTCCTTTGCACCAATGCTTGTGTTTGTAGAGATAGGAACCATCAATTTACCAAATGTTGATGAGGTCAATTTTTTCCATTAACATTTATGGCGATAGAAGGAGGACCATTAGATTGTGAATGGAAAGAATATCACATTAAAAAAATGCCAGCCATTCAAATAGTTCATAATTTTTCCTAGATCTCCTCCACAACTTCTAGATATCCTTCATGATCTCCTCCCCCATGATTTGAAGTTGAAAAATATTCTCACACAATTCCTAGTATTGTTCATAGATCTTCTAGTGAACCTTTAGTCAATACACCCTTACCTCAAGATCCACCTGTATCACCTCAAATTCAAATCATTATTCAAAATATCCAAGTACTATCAATATCATGAGATCAACCCCAAATATTTGAAGCTTCATAACGAAGTGTTACATCATCACTAAAGAGGTTTAGCACCATTACTAGATCTCAAAGTGTGAAATTAGGAGTAAACCTTCAAGTTTCCACTGGAAACACATTGTCGGAAGAAACATGTCTCAAGTTCTTATTCAATAGCTAATGAAACTAATACTCTTAGTTCCCCTCCTACTACACCTACCATCATTCCAACTTCTACACAATCATCTTAAACTCTTCCTCCCTCATCCTCATATAAATAACCTTCCTCAACTCAACCTATAATATCTTCTATTATTTTAGTTGTAGCGGGTCCCTCATCACCCACAATCTCATCATCATCTACTACAAATACCTCTACTATTGTAACTATTTCGATTGCTATAATCATTAGAATGAAACAAAGACCTTGGGAAACCCTTGGAGTTGTGAATGTTTGGGGTCAACAACAACCCCTTCCTAAACATCTTGAATGATGGATGTAAAAATTTAATCCTAATAATGGTGTACCTCCTGAAAAACATATCAATAATTTTATGACAGTTATCAATTTAAAATATGTTTTAGAAGAAGATGTAGTTTGTAGACATTTTCCTCATAATTTTAAAGGAAAATCCACTTCGTGGTGCTTTACTTTACTTACTAACTCCATAACCAAATGGGATAATTTTGAAGGTGTGTTTTTGAATAAATTTAGTGATGACAAGACACCAACTTAATTAATAATTGAATTTTCCAATATAAATATGGGTGCTGATGAACGAGTCGAATATTTCAATTCACGATTAATAGAATTTTGAATAAAATACCAGGAACGTCCAAGCCAGACGAATATTTTCAAGTTTATTGGTATGTTGTAACTCTTCCCTCTTCAATTTTTATGTTCGTAGAAAAATCTGGAAAGACTGCCCTCACCGATAATATGAAAGAAAAAATAGATGTTGAGAAACAAATGCTCACTCTTGCTAAGAAAGCTCCCATAGAAGAGAAGAAAACTTCCTCTCAATGAACTAAAAAGGTCACATTTAAGGATGACCAGAAGAAAAAGAGAACTAAAGATGTGTTTGATATGGAAGGCCTTCAAAATTTCATCAAAACTCTATCAAACAAGGTTGTTGACCTCAAGAAGCAGGTTAGAGAAAAATTATCTTCAAGAAGACCTTTCGGACCATTTAGAAGGGTTCATCAAACTCCCCCTCTCAACCAAATTTCAACAATTGATGAAGAGGAAGATGAGGAAGAGGATCCACAACAAACTAAAGATGAAGAAGAAGAGAAAGAATAAATAATTGATGCTAATACAACCTGAGAATTCATTGGAGCCCTATTAGATAATAAAGAAGAAGCCCTCCGTTTAACAACAAGAATAAAAAACTATGTAGGTACATCTAATGCTAATTAAATCCCCACGACAAATGATTCTCTATCCAATAAAGGTTCTCCTTCAAGTTCGTCTTTAGCTCCGATTGTTAAAATTTGATAGCTCAGAGATGATTTTATCCTAGAAGAAATCATATATTTCAGTTTTGTTTGAACCACCTATAATAAAATTTCATTTCTAACAATTCTAATATGACTTTCCAAAAATAGTAAATCACATCTCAATTTGGAAGTGGTTTTCCAAAAATAGAATGCCATGTCTAAATGATCAAGGATGATATTGATATATGGAATCCACTTTAAAATCAAATCAATCATGATAATACAAGTCAAGAATTAATATTTTTATCCTTACTAGTATTATTATTATTATTATACAATTATTTATAAAATAGTGGAAAGGCATTCACCTTTAATGGATTAATAAAAATGATTTTTCTCATTTAATTAGTAAATTAAATTGAGAATCTCTTACTTGGAAAATTGAACATCTCCCTTGGAATAAAATAGTAACTCCATACTTAAGAGAATGTAACTCTCCCTCACCAATTCAATGTATGGAAAAAACATAACTCCTCATTAAATGCACTTGTAACTCCCTCATTCAATTCGATCGGTAACTCTCACAAAATATTCTCTCATGTCTAAGTTAACTCTCTCTCTCCCTAATTCAAACTGTAACTCCTTAAGAAAAGTGTACCTCTCTCTCTATTCTTGGGATAAGTTACACTTCTCCTCAAGTAACTCCTCCCTCATGGAATTCAATTATCCTATTATTGGCTCAAGGAATGAATTCATTTTGTAACTCCTCTCCTTTCTCATCTATTTAAGCAAGTGCAAGTGAGAGTTGAGGGTAACATGTTCATTGTGAAAAAGGAGAGCTAGAGTTGAGTGTGTGCAAGAGAAGTGTGAGAGAAAATGAAGAGTAAGAGCAAGGGAAGAGTTGGAGAAAGCGTGTAGGAAAAGATCAAATCAAGAGAAGGAAGAAATTTCCAAGAAAATAGAAAGAGCACTTAAGGTTCAAGTTGATCAAACATTGGTGACTTTATTCATTCGCATTCTCTCTCTCTCTCTCTCTCTCTCTCTCTCTCTCTGTACTCTGCTAAACAATTGAATAAATCTAATAGAATAAGAATAATTTGGGTTTTCCCCTTATGGGTTTTTCTCTGGTCATTGGACCTAACTCTCAGTGTCTCATAATTGTACTTGTTTGTGTTCATATGATCCTTAAGTTTATGTTGTATCTACAATTGTTGATATGAAAATTTGTGAATAAATCTACATTCTACATAATTGTAACAACATAGTACATTCAATTTTCTGCAAAGTATATTCAGTTTTTTGCAAAGTTCATTCAACTTCCTGCAAATTACCTTCAGTTTTCAGCAAAGTACATTAAGCTCTATGCAAAGTACATTAATATTTCTACAAAGTACATTCAGTTCCATTTATTTTACTGAAAAGTACATTCAATTTTTTGCAAGTACATTCAGTTTTATGCATAGAAATTTCAATTTTCTGCAAAGAATTTCTAAATTTCTACATAGAACTTTTAAATTTTAACATGGTATCAGAGGCTCGGTGAAGACAGGTCCAAGGAGATCAAATATCACCTGAAGAGACCCCACTTGCTACCAAATTTTTATGATTAAGATGACTTCGTCCTACTTCAAGATAGAGGAGAAGTTGAATGATGCTTCAAACTTTGGTCCATGGAAAGCAAGAGTAGATATCACTCTTGAAGAACACAAAGTTATGGAGTATGTTGAAAACACAATGGTTGATCCAACAGAGAATGCAAGTGCTTATGTTAAATCCAAATAAAAAATGGTGAAATCAAAACTAGAAAAATTATCCTTGATTCTCTTTTTGATCATCTCATTACTTATGTTTCTGGTTTGAATAAAGCTAAAGAAATGTATGATAAACTAATTAGAATGTTTTCAATTAGTAACTTGAACTAGATTATTGCCTTGAAGAATCAGTTGAAGGACATCAAGATGAATAGAGGAGAGATGGTTAAAGCATACTTCCTGAGAATGACTAAAATCAAGAATCAATTATCAATAGTTGGTAAAGTTGTACTCGACAAATAAATGGTGTTTATTGCACTTGGAGGTCTTTCTCTTGTTTCGGATACTTTTATCACCACCATTAGGAACATAAACACTATTCCCACATTTTATTAGCTCTTGGGAAAGTGTATCCAAGAGGAAGCAAAAATGATCTCTAGAGGGATAATTTCACATCATGAAGCAGGATAACCTACTGCATTTTCAGCCTATGACAAGAGAAAGAAAGGTAATAAAAATAAATATGCTTTAAAATCAAATAAGGGAATCTAGACATGTCAAAAAGTTAGATGCTTTAACTATCAAAAAAATGGTCATTTTTCTCGTGACTGTAAAAAAAGAAAAAGAGCTCCTAGATTCAAAAACAAATATGATTATAGAAAATAATCTTCTGAAAATCAAAGAAAATGACATCCTAAGAGAAAAAAAAATCCAAGATATATAAATAATGCAGCAGAAACTCAATCAAAATATTTTCTTGTACTTTTTTCTCTTTCCAGTTCTTCCGCAGATTCATTTGATAATTGGTTATTTGATAGTGGTGCTTCCAAACATTTTATTGGTTACAAAGAGGAAATATCTAATCTAGTTGAGAGGTAGACTAACTTAAATGTTATCCTTGGAGATAATTCTACTCACCAATTTAAAGGTTATGGTTCAATTTAATTTTAGTTAAATGATGGAAAATCTATTTTTCTGCAAGAGTCCATTTGGTGAAGAATCCATTCTTGGCTAGCAGCTAAGGCAACATCAAATCAAATAGTATAATATCGATATACATGTGTAAAAATATTATCATAATCTATTCCCTATTTTTTATAAAATCCTCTAGCTACAAATCTAGCCTTATATTTTTCAATACTACCATCAACACCATGTTTAATCTTAAACAACCATTTGGAAGTGACAACAAATTTACCTTGAGGTCTAGGAGCCACTTCCCAAAAATTATTTTGGATGATGGAATCATATCCTTCAGTCATGGAATCTTCCCATACTTTTTCTTTTGCATTTTGTTCAAAGGTGCATGGTTCTTCTTGAATTATGTTGCTCATGGAAACAACATACCCTTGAAACCGACTTAGCTTCTTATTTTCTCTAAACGTTCCTCTTGGGGTAGCATGTTGTTTAATATCTTGCAAGTTATCTCGTATCCATAATGGTCTCTTTCTAATAGGAGGATCATGTGGTGGAGGATCTAGAGGATCCATGGAACCTATTGGATTATAAACAAGCTCATTCTCAGGTTCCAGTTCAAAATCATATGCAAAATATTTTTCATTAACAACTTGTCTTTCAACAACAACAGGAGGAGGAGAGTCTATTGCTTTTCTAAGAGTTGCATCTTCATCAAATGTTATGTCTCTGCTACACTCAATAGTTCTTTGACCAGGTAAATAAATTCTATATGATTTTGAATTATCACAATAACCAACAAACATAACTTTCTTACCTAAAGCTTCCAGTTTTTTCCTTTTCTCTTTCGAAACATGGAAGTACACATGACAACCAAATATTCTCAAGTGACTCACCTCGAAACTTTTACCAGTGAAGACTTCTTCAGAAGTCTTATTGTCTAAGTTTTGATAAGGAGTTATATTATGCACTTAAACAACAATATTTGCAACTTCTCCCCATGGAAACTTCGGTGGCTTTTGATCATGCAGCATGGCTCTGACTGCTTCCATAATGGTTCTATTCTTCCTCTCAGCCACACCATTTTTTTATGGATTGTATGACCCAATGTTTTATTTATTTATTCTAGCATCTTTGCAAAGATAATTAAACTCATTGGAGGTGAACTCTCCCCCATTCTAAGATTAGAAAGCTTTGATCAAATTTCCCGTTTGATTTTCAATAAAATCCTTGGAATATATAAACATATCAAATGCCTCCCCTTTATTTTTCAAACATAATATCCATGTCTTGCGAGAAAAATCATAAAAAATCATGAAATAAAAATTGGTCACCAAGAGAAGTAGAAGGCATAGGTCCACATAAATTAGAATGTATGAGATGAAGTACCTGAATAGTTTTGTTCTTCTTGAAGGGAATGGTCTCTTTATATGCTTTCCATTTTCACATCCTAGGTAAAATCCTTCATGATTGATTATGATCTCAGGGATCCCATAAACCATCTTCTTTACATGAGGTAAGAATTTGTAGTGTAGATGAGCAAATATTTTATGCCATAGCTCACACTGAAGATCGATATCATGGACCAATGCATGAATGGGTTTACCATTGACTTTTTAAATCCCTTCACATCTTGATCCAAAATTGAAGGCTTCTCTCATACTTGAGTTCAAAGGCCAAGTTATAAATTTTCCATTAATAAAAACAACTTTCATTCATTTATCTTCCAGAGCATATATGGATACAAGATTCTTTTTCTTGCAGAAATATAGATTTTCCATCATTTAACTAAAATTAAATTGAACCATAACCTTTAACTTGGTGAGTAGAATTATCTCCAAGGATAAAATTTAAATTAGTCTACCTCTCAACTAGATTGGATATTTCCTCTTTGTAACCAGTAAAATTCTTGGAAGCACCACTATCAACTAACCAACTATCAAATGAATCTGCAGAATAACTGAAAAGAGCATAAACAAGAAAATATTCTGATTGAGTTTCTGCTGCATTATTTCCGATATAAAATGGGTGGCTAACTTGTTATGCTATGCAAGCACCTCCCACTCAGTTAAACAAATTAAATATCTTGCTTATACTTGATAATGCATAATTTAATACTTGAAATAAGTGTATGTGTTTTAAATTGTTTTAATGCTTTAAGTGTGAGGAATTAAACATTTGTTTTTTTTGCTGATAATAAGCATGTACAAAAAGCATAAAATGTAGAAAATTACTCATCAACACATGACAACAAATTTAATAAATGAGTTCACTAGAATGTTGTGGGCTACGTCTCCTTGAGCCCTTGTCAATTTACTTGGCTCTTTGGGATTATGATGGATAATTTCTTTTACAAGTAAATACTCAACTCCAATGGTTGTTTATGCTATACCAATGGGTTTAGAATACCATCATACTCCTAGAATGGCTGCGATCTCTCTGGAAATGGACCTCGGATCCCTTGGAATGGACCTCTTATGTCGGTGCTTTTAAGTTTCCCTGAACTTCTCTGTGGCACTAACTCCCTAAGAAGTCCTTTTATGTCCTTGAAATGATTTATACTGTCTCCAACATATATGAGACATCCAAAATAGACTGATCATTTTCTCCACATGAGCGTTGGCTCCCTAATCTAGGCTTCCAACTCCTGTTGGCCATGGGCTACCCAAAAATTACCTGTGGCTTCTTTAGCTCTATAAGTCTCCAAATGGCTCTGAAAATCCTTCCATTGGATTTAGAATGTTCAAAATAGTCAGAATATACTATTCACTTGCTGAAAAAGGCCTCTGGCTGCTCTGATTATGCCCCCAACACCTGGTAGCACCTTATGGCTCTAGGCTCACTGAAAACTTCCCTGAAGCATATCGGCCTTCAAAAGTCTTCAAATTCTTCTAAAAACCCTTCCATTGGATTCATAAGGTTTAAGATAGTTAGAATAGAATATTGGTTTGCTGAGAATGGTCACTGACTGCTCTAGTTAGGCTTCATTCTCCTGCTGGCCCTTGGTGGCCCTTGGAACTTCCATGAAGAAACTCGGCCTTCAAAAGTCCTTAGCGGGCTCTACAAACCTCACCAATGGCTCTAGAATGTCTGAAACATCCAAAAATGACTATTTTTTTCCTAAGTAAGGCCTCTAGCTACCCTAGCTAGGCCTCATTCTGTTGTTGGCTCCTGGTGGCCCCTAGAACTTCTATGAAGAAAAATCTCTCCCAAAAGTTTTTTGGTGGCTTTGAAACCCTCACCAATGGCTTTGTAATGCACAAGAAATTATAAATTTACTATTCACACTCGAAAATTGGTTGATTAATTCTCCAGATAGAGCACAATCAATTTTGCCCCAATTTCCTCCACCAAAATTGGAAACTTTGCAAGTTAACATTCCAAAAATGGAAAAGTTGCCAAAATTGGCACGCCTCCAAAAATTATGCCAACATAAACTGGAGCTTAATTAACTCTTAAACATAGATTAGTGCTAAGATAAGCATGTCATTAAAATTCCCACCATTCAAATAGTCAGAGCTCTCGATCTTGGTGCTTGGGCGCATGGTGGAGGGGCTAGCCCCTCCACGCTCCGCCGGACCCAATGATGAAGGGTTAAATGTTGGCGCGTCAGCAATATTTTTAATATTCACGTGAAGGGTGTATAGGTAATGGCGTTGACTTGTGGGGCGAAGGTCTGGGGTTCAAACCCCAACCTCGCTCCCATTCTACAACTCTCTTAAAATACGCAGATTGCATACACGTGGAGTTCTTGCCATTTGTTTTAAACCATTCAAACATAACCAACGAACCTTGTCATTTGTGTTTGGTTTGAAATTTATTTTTTAAATTAAACTTTAAATATAATGTAATATTATATATATAATGTATATTATATTATATAATATATATAATATGTTTTTAAAACATATAATATATTATGTTTTATAATATATATAAATATATATATTTAATATTAAATTATAATTAAATAATTAAAAAAAACACAATTCCATTTTTAGAAACATTGAGAAATTTACCCACATATAAGGCCAAACTATTGAATCTTGCAGTTTACCTCGACATTTAAAGTGTAATAACTTCTTCGTACGATGTCGGTTTTTCGAACCGTTCACGGCGCCGAAATCAGGAAAATGAGATATATGCAACCATCCTAGTTTCAACCCAATCCTATAACTTTGAATTTTGAGCTATCACTTAGGTCCTGATCCAAATCTGATCACTCCTCCCCACTGGGAATCTTTTGGACCCCAAAAGACTTGATTACTTGTTCAATAGATGAGAGTACAACTCCCTCACCTTTCCAACCTCCATTCACTTTGCCTTGCTTGGTTTAGTGCCTTTGAGCCCAACTCAAAGGTAGTCAACACTTCCCCTCTTTGATACTCTTGTCCTCTTGTCAAGAATTGTATCCTCTTTGAGCTCATCCAGAAATTTATGGCGAGAAATCTTCAATAGAATGTAGCTGAACATCACTTCCTTGATCATCGATCAAAGGTGGCTCAAACAAACGTAAGTTTTCAACAGAAATACATGCATACATGACTGAAATTTTTATATTTACAATTGAATGTATGTCTTATTGAGTTAAAAAGTCAAACCACTTCTTACCAAGCCACTTCCATGGCAATTTTTCCTGCTAAAAATCTTCTTCTTGTGAAACATCTAGTCTCACATTGATGATGGAACCTTTGGTTCCAATTTCGCCAGTCCTTTTATCCTCTTGCTTCAAATTCTTGGGATGATTGGTTGGATGCAGTGTCCAACACTGGGCAATGAAATGTCCCTTCTTATGGCAATGTGTGCAAGTCTTTTGCATCTTCTGTGCAAGTTGCCTTCACTTCGACTGTTTCATGTATGCCTTCATCCTCTTCCAGCATTTTGAAACTTCATGGTTACACAAACCACATTAGGAACAACAACTCTTTCTTCCTTTCATGCATGTAGATTTTTCATGCTTAACATAAACATAATCAACTTGACTATGGGAATAATTATACCTCAAATTTTGCTTTTCATGTCCATATTGTTTACCTTCTTGAGGAGATGAACTTGTAGAGGTTCCAACTTTCTTTTGAAGACTAACATCAGTGTTCATGTCTTGATAGCTGTCAGAACTCTCTTGCTCGCCATAAGCTGCATGTCTACATACATCTTGCTACAACATAGGCTTCAAATAATGGCATTCAACTTGAAAAACAAATTGACATGTTTGTCGGTTTGAACTTGCAACAAAATTTCTTCTTGGAGTTTTCTCAAGTTCCTTCATGGCTGTAGAGTTTTCGCCATAAGGTTGAACATAGCCTAGACCAAACTTCTTAGGCCTTTCCTCAACCAAAATAGGATCAATCATGCCTTGTGTATGTTTTCCTAAACCCTTGCCTTCATAGCCCATTTTTAACATCAACTTGGACCCTATACTTCTAGTGTGATTTTCAAATGAACCTACACATCTATTTGAAGAGGAATTTGAAGACAAATTTGAGTGATTTACCTCTGCTTCAAGCATGTATTTGGTTAAGGCCTCTTGGGCATGATGGAGCTGCATCTCCATCTCATGCATTATTTGAATAAGTTCTTCTTTCTCTTGCTTCATAGCAACTAGTTGCTCATGAAGTCTAGTGATTTCTCTTCCATCTTCATACAAAATTTGCTCCATATCCTTCAAGATGTAGAAGTCTCGCTCCATATCTTCATCAAAGAGTCTTGTAAAGGTGAAGGATTTAGAAACCTCACTTGAAGAAGTTGTCATCATTATGTCAATTAATTAAATAAATTAAACAATAATTGAAAAATCTTCAAAAAATAATTGACAAAGCTTCTTAACAATATGGCTATAAATTCAAGCTCTTTTATGCAGCTTGTATCTCTTCTTCAAGCAGACTCTTTTGCAAACAATCCCTCTTATGCTTCAAGGATTGCCTTGAGGTCCTTTTGGTAAGGAGAATGATTTCAACCTTCTTCCTTCTTGTCCTCTTCTAGACTTAGCTAACAATAGCTCCCCTTCACCTCTAACAAACTCAAACTTGTAAGCATCAATCAATTTGCAAACAGTTAAATTCTTTGCACTATTAAACAACCTTCAAGTCAAATAAGCAACCTAGTGCTTTGTCAATCAAGCAACCTAGTGCTCTGTAAAGCAAGAAACCTAGTGCTCTGATACCACCTGATCTAAAATGGGTGGTTGAATTGTTATGCTATGCAAGCACCTCCTACTCAGTTAAACAAATTAAAGATCTTGCTTATACAAGTTTGATAATGCGGAATTGAATACTTGAAACAGATGTATGTGTTTTAAACTGTTTTAATGCTTTAAGTGTGAGGAATTAAACATTTGTTTTTTTTTCTGATAATAAGCATGTACAACAAGCATAAATTGCAGCAAATTAGTCATCAACACATGAAAACAAATTTAATAAAGGATTTCACCCGAATGTCCTGGGCTAGTCTCCTTGAGCCCTTGTCAATTGACTTGGCTCTTTTGGATTATGATGGATAATTTATTTTACAAGTAAATTCTCAACTCCAATGGTTGTTTATGTTGTACCAATGGGTTTAGAATACCATCATACCCCTGGAATGGTTGTTATCTCTCTGGAAATGGATCTTGGCTCCCTTGGAATGGACTTCTTCTATTGGTGCCCTTAAGCTTCCCTGAACTTCTCTGTGGCACTAAATCCCTAAGAAGTCATTTTCTATCACTGAAACCTTTTCTACTTCCTCTAGCATATATCATAATCCAAAATATATTGATCATTTTATCAAAATGAGCTATGGCTTCCCAATCTAGGCCTCTAACCCCTCCCCTGGGTTGCCCAAAACTTCCCTGTGGCCTCTTCAACTCCAGAAGTCTCCAAATATCTTTGAAAATCCTTCCATTGGATTCAAAATATTCAAAATAGTCAGAATATACTATTCACTTGCTGAAAGGCCTCTGGCTACTCTGGTTATGCCCCCAACATCTGGTGGCACCTTGTGGCTCTAAGCTCACTGAAAATTTTCCTGAAGCATCTCGGCCTTCAAAAGTCTCCAAATTCTTCTACAAACCCTTCCATTGGATTCATAAGGTTCAATATAGTTTGTTGAGAATCGTCACTTCCTGCTCTAGTTAGGCGTCATTCTCCTGCTAGCCCCTGGTGGCCCTGGTGGCCCTTTGAAATTATCTAAAGAAAATTGGCCTTCAGAAGTCCTTAATTGGCTTTGAAAACCTCACGAATGGCTCCATAATTTATGAAACATCCAAAAATTACTATTGGTTTCCTGAGTAAGGCCTCTAGCTACCCTGACTAGGTCTCATTCTGCTACTAGCTCCTAGTAGCCTTGGTGGCCCCTATAACTTCTCTTAAGAAAAATATCACCCGCAAGTTCCCCGATGGCTCTCCAACCCTCACCAATGGCTCTGTAATGTCCAAGAAAGTTGAAATTCACTATTAACACTTGAAATTTGGTTGAGTAATGTTCCAGATAGAGCACAATAAATTTTTCCCCAATTTCCTCCACCAAAACTGGAAACTCTGCTAGTTAACATTCCAAAAATAGAAAAGCTTCCAAAATTGGCACGCCTCCGAAAATTCCTCCAACATAAACTGGATATTAATTAACTCTTAAATGTGGATTAGTGCTAAGATAAGCACATCATTAAAATTCCCGCCATTCAAACAATTGGAGCTCTCAGTCTCGGCGCTTGGGCGCATGGGGAGGTTGCATGATGGAGGGTCTAGCCCCTCCGTGCTCTGCCGGACCCACTGATGAAGGGTTAATTTTTTTCATGTCAACAATATTTTCAATATTCGTGTGAATGGTGTATTGGTAATGTTGACTTGTGGGGCGGAGATCTGGGGTTCAAACCCCGACCTCGCTCCCATTCTACAACTCTTTTAAAATATGTGGATTGCATACACATGGAGTTCTTGCCATTTGTTTTAAACCATTCAAACATAACCAATGAACCTTGTCATTTTCATTTGGTTGGAAATTTATTTTTTAAATTAAACTTTAAATATAATGTAATATTATATATAATATATATAATATGTTTTTAAAACATATAATATATTATATTTGATAACATATATATATTTAATATTAAATTATAATTAAATAATTAAAAAAAGTACGATTCCATTTTTATAAACATTGGGAAATTTACCTACATATAAGACCAAACTGGCGAATCTTGCAGTTTACCTTGACATTCAAAGTGCAATAACTTCTTCATACGGTGTCGATTTTTCGAACTGTTCACGGTGTCAAAATCAGGAAAATGAGGTCTATGGAACCTGTTGTGTAACCAACTCTAAAAATAGAAGAAAAGAGATATCAATGCCTTATAAATAAGCCAATTCGAGGTGCCAATCTCCAATACATTACATGAATGAACAATTCTTGGATGATACAAATTACAAAACCTCCTTTCTATATATAGGAGTCCATGGGGCCACAATGTAATCTTAGCCGACCTAACAATAATAATTTAAGGGCACAATAATAACAATATGGGGGTTACAGGGTACAATAATAAAAATAAAGGGTTTTCACTAACAACAATAAGGGACTATACTAGTAATATAGGGACCTAACATGCCCCTCTCCTTCAAAAAAGTGTTGTCCTTAATGCTTGAGTGGCTCTGGGTGCTTCTGTATGAAATTATCATCCTCCCATGTAGAATCTTTAGCGGGTAAGTTCTTCCACTTGATGAGATACTCTGAAATTGATCGATTCCGTAGCTGTCGAGTTCTTGTTTTTTTGACTGCTTTAGGTTACAATATGATTTTTCCTTCCAATATTGTTTGAACTGGAAGATTTTCACCTATAACCTTCTTTAAGCATGAAACATGGAAAACTGGATGCACTCGTGAAGAAGCAGGAAGCTCCAATTTGTATGCCATAGTACAAATCTTTTGCAACACCTTGTAAGGACCATAGTACTTTAGCGATAATTCATTATCCTTCTTAGCTTGCTTGAGGGAAATTTTTTTGTATGGTTGTAGCCATAAAAATACCAAGTATCCTACATCAAAACTTCTCTCATTGAGATGTTGATCTGCCTATTGTTTCATTCGATTTTGTGCCAAATTCAGGTTATCCTTTAATACTTGGAGAACTTCTTGTTGATGCTCGATGTGATCTTCCACTGCTTGAACCTTCGAATTTTCTCTTAAAGATGATGTGATGGATGGTGGATGATATCCATAAAGTGCTGTAAATGGGGTCATTTTTGTTGCAGTATGGAAGGAAGTGTCATACCACCATTCAGCAAGAGGTAACCACTTGACCCATTGTGTTTTTTTATTAGATACAAAAAAACAAGGATATCCTTCCAAACATTTATTTACTATCTCAATTTGACCATCGGATTGAGGATGATAATATGAGCTATGAGCTAATTGAGTACCCAAACAAGAAAATAACTCCATCCAAAAATTTCCAGGGCCAGATCTCTCACACTGTTAACCTTGGATTCCATGTAGTTTCTTTAGTTCAGCTCAAATGTAGTAGAAAATGTACTTGCTTTAAATGGATGAGATAATGCATAAAAGTGTGCATACTTGGTAAGTCTATCAACTACCACCATGATGACACTCTTTCCTTCAGACTTAGGTAAACCTGTGATAAAATCCATTGAAATCTCTTCCCAACGTTGACTTGGAATGGATAAAGGTTGTAGAAGACCCGGGGTCTTAATTGTCTCAACTTTATTCTGCTGGCAAACCAAACATTCCGCCACAAACTTTTGAATATCAGATTTAAGGCCATCCCAAAAAATTTCTTTCTTCACCCTGTGGTAAGTTTTTAAAAATCCTGAGTGTCCTCGTAAAGGAGAAGTGTGCAATTCCAGAAGAATATTTTGTTTTAGTTGGGAATTCTTACAAATATATAAGCGATCTTTGTACCATAAGGAATCATTTTTCCAACTAAATGTATCAGATGTACTAGGATCTTGCTGCAACTTTTGAATGAGTGTCTATACATCTTTGTCCTTCTTCCATTCATCTCTTGCTTCAGTTATCCAATCTGGTTGGACAATAGAAATGGCACAAAGCAATGCTTCCACCTCTTCATTCTTTCTTGAGAGTGCATCTGCAACAACATTAAGCTTTCCTTTTTTGTAGATTATTTCAAAGTCATAACCCAACATCTTTGTGACCCATTTTTGCTGCTCTTCTGAAGATAGTCTTTGTTCCAAAAAGTGTTTAAGACTATCATGATCAGTTTTTATCTTGAAGTGTCTTCTTAGGTAAGGTCGCCATTTCTTTAGTGAAAATAGTATTGCTAACATCTCCTTCTCATAAATAGGATTCTGTAAATACTTTCCTTTGATTGGATGACTTTCAAAAGCAATGGGTCTTCCTTCCTGCATTAAAACTGCACCAATTCCATTTCCTTAGGCATCACATTCCACAATAAAGGTTTTTGTGAAGTCTGGCGTAGCTAAGACCGGTGCTAGGCACATTGCCTCTTTAAGATGTTCAAAGGCCTTAGTTGCTTCAGGAGTCCATGAAAATGCATCTTTCTTAAATAATGTTGTTAGAGGTGCTGCTATTCTCCCATAATTCTTAACAAACTTGTGATAATACCCTGTTAACCCGAGAAATCCTCGCAACTGCTTTATGGTTGTGGGGACTTTCCATTCCTTAATGGCTTTAATTCTGTTATGGTCTACCTTAACACCCTCATGAGATACAATATGACCCATATATTCCACCTCTTGTACTCCAGAGAAAAATTTGGATGTTTTTTCATAAAAAAATTTCTCATACAATAGTTTGAGCACCCTGTCAACATGTTGAACATGATCCTTCCAAGACCTGTTGCAGATTAGTATATCATCAAAAAATAATAGCACAATTTTCTAAGGAAGGGTTTGAAAATGGAATTCATCAACCCTTGAAATGTAGAAGGTGCATTGGTAAGGCCAAAAGGCATGACCAAAAATTCATAATGACCCTCATGAGTTCGAAATGCTGTTTTTGGAATATCTTCAGTCTTCATTCTAATTTGATGATATCCTGAACGAAGATCCAACTTGGTAAACTAAATTGCTCCATGTAATTCATCCAATAATTCATCAATCACAGGAATGGGAAATTTATCTTTAATGGTGAGCTTATTGAGCTCCCTATAATCCCGACACATGCGCCATGATCCATCCTTCTTGTGTACCAATACTACAGGAGCAGAGAAAGAACTTTGACTAGGTTGAATTATACCTGCCTCTAACATTTCTACAATCATACGTTCAATTTCGCTCTTTTGGACATAAGGATATCTATAAGGCCTGATGTTTGGAGGAACACTTCCTGGAATCAAATGAATAGCATGATCATGATCACGAATAGGTGGGAGTCCTTCGGGAGTTTCAAACACCTTGGAATGATTGTCCAAGACTTGTTGGAGATCTGCAGAAATAGATGATTTTGATGTGAATTTGAATATACTGCAATTGATGTTTTTGTTGTTCTTATTTAGAATCTTTTTCAATACATTGAGCTGATATTTTTCCCAAAGCCTCAATTCTTGAATTAATTTTCCTTCTAAAAAAAATTAAGAAAAGTTCTTAAAAATTAAAAGCTTGTCCCCAAAGATTGTAAACTATTGTACCCCAGACAATGATTTCACATCTCCTAATAGAATTTTGGCATTGGACTATTAAATACATATTCCCCATGAGCCATTTGATGGCATTTTCTTATAAATTTATATTTCCTCCATTTGGCACCCATCACTGAAATTGTGGCTGGTATAGGAAAAATTCAATTCCTTGGCTACCTTACAATGAATAAAATTATGGGTACTACCTGAATCAATCAACACTATTACCTTTTTCTTCTTGATATGTCCTTCTATCTTGAGAGTTTGAGGAGTGGTAATTCTTTCCAATGCATTACATGATATGGTCGGACTCATTTCTTCCTCTTCTAGGGTTGGTTCCTGGTGTATATCCTCTTCTTGTTCATTTTCTTCTTCCTCTTCACAATCTATGTAAAATAATTTCTTCTCAGCACACTTATGACCTTTAGTGTATTTTCTATCACAACTGTAGCAAAGCCCTTTTGCTCTTTTTTTTTCCAATTTTTGTGGTGTCAACCTTGTAGGTTGTGGAAATCTAGGAGTAGCAACACTTCCCTCTTTATAGAAGTGAGTGGTAGGCTTCCTTGTCGCCATAATTTTACATTCAATTTTTCTTGCCAACCTGAATGCCTTCTCCAATGAATCAGGTTCCAAAACGTGAACTTCATGTTGGATGTTATACTTTAAAGTACCTATGAAGAGATCAATCCTGTGTTCCTATGGAATATCAGTTACCCTTATATTCAATTTTTGAAAGTCCTCAATGTGCTCCCCCACTGAACACTTTTGTTTGAGATTTATCAATTGGCTAAAGAAAGTGTTTCTCTTTGTATCCTCATAATGTGCTATCATTTCCTTAGTAAAAATTGACCAAGTGAAATTTTTTTAGGGGAGCAAAGCCATCTATACCATACAAATGTATTTTGTTCTAAAGGTAAAGTTGCAATGCGTACCTTTTGTGTGTTTTTCACATTATTGAGATCAAAATATTGCTCCATCTGTAGTATCCATGTTATAGGATCCTTTCCATTAAACTTGCTCATATCCATTTTTGGAATATGGTGGTTCTTCCCTCCAACATTAGAGTTTATGAAATCACTATTAACATTTATTTTATTCTCATCATGAGTTTCCTCTAGTATATTTTCACCATTAGGAAACATTTCTTGTATCAACTTTGTCAAACCTTCCATGTCTGCTTTTAGATCATTCTTCATGTTTTCCATCTTAGTTTCCATGTCATCCATCTTAGATTCCATGTCAGCTTCCATGCCATCCATCTTAGCTTCCATGCCATTCTTCAAACCATCCATCTTAGATTCCATGCCTTTCTTCAAAACTTCCATGTCATTTTTTGTTGCTCTTTGCGAGAGTGAAATTTGTTACACTTGCTCTTGTAAATTTGATATGTCACGTTGCCGCGCATTCTTCATCTTAATGAGTCATAGTAGAGCCTTCTAAAGGCTTAATGGGTGTTGAATTATTTTTAGGGGCCATTTGAGAATCCAATACTAATATCTATTCTACAATATGCCCTTGGAATCAATTCAACTTAATTCTTCAAACAAGGCTTATGAAATTCAGAAAAAAAATACTTACATTTTACTTGCTTTTGAGGAGCTCGATATTGAAATTGAGTTATATCTATACTTTCAGATCCTCAATATCTAAAATTCGGCCCTATAGTAGTCCTCTGAAGCTTCTTTTAAATGCCACAGGTCTGACTTGATTTGGATTCTTCAAGGAAATGTTATGTCCAATCTCCCACAATGACCTAATTATGGATTGGTTCAGTAGAGCAAACTTGTATGACTTTCCACGTGTCACTGTTTGCTCCTTTGGCTCTAAAATTTATAGACAAGAAACTACAGTCCGCTTGATTCTAGTCACTTTTTACAGAATTTCAATCTGATGCTTAGAGAGAGAGTTATGAAGATTTTCCCACGATCACCTCTTTGCAATGAAATTCGGGATCCTGAAAATACCTAAATTCCACAGATCATATCTCCAAAAATTTTGCGAACCAAGCTCTGAAATTTTGTGACGATGTTCCTCATGATTTCGTCTTCGTGCTCTAAAAATTTCATCTTCTAAACCTTCGTAGAAATTTTTTTATAGAGACAATTCCGCGATGACCTATTTAAGTGAAATTCAGGAGCCTGCAAAAAGCCCTAACTTCCATAGATCATATCTCTGAAATATTGTGAACCAAGCTCTGAAAGTTTGTGACGATGTTCCTCAAGATTTTGGTTTCGCATTCTATAAATTTCAGCTTCTGAACCTTCGTAGAAAAAATTTATAGCGAAAATTCCACGATGACCTGTTTGGAGCAGCAAAACCCTAGGATCCAAGGCTCTGATACCAAATGTTGTGTAACCAGCTCTAAAAATAGAAGAAAAGAGATATCAACACCTTATAAATAAGCCACTTTGAAGGGGAAACCTCCAATACATTACATGAATGAACAATTATTGGATGATACAAATTACAAAACCTCCTTTCTATATATAGGAGTCCATGGGGCCACAATGTAATCCTAGAGGGGCCAAAATGTAATCCTAGTCGACCTAACCTTAATAATTTAAGGGCACAATAATAAAAATATGGGGGTTACAGGGGTACAATAATAACAATAAGGGGGTTACACTAACAACAATAAGGGACTATACTAGTAATATAGGGACCTAACAGAACCACCTCGGTTTCAACCCAATCCTGTAACTTTGAATTTTGAGCTATCACTTAGGTCCTGATCCAACTTTGATCAATTTGTATATCTTGGATTTCTTGTTTTCTTAAGATGCCCTTTTCTTTGATTTTCAAAAGAGTATTTTCTATAATCTGATTTTTTTTGAATTTAGGAGCTCTTTTTCTTTTTTTACAGTCACGAGCAAAATGACCATTTTTTTTACAGTTAAAGCATATAACTTTTGACATGTCTAGATTCTCTTTATTTGATTTGAAAGCAGGTTTATTTTTATTACATTTCTTTCTCTTGTCATAGGCTCAAAATGCAATAGGTTAGCCTTCTTCATGATGTGAAATTCTCCCTTTAGAGATCATTCTGGCCTTCTCTTGGATACACTTTCCTAGGAGCTAATAAAATGTGGGAATAGTGTTTATGTTCTTGATGGTGGTGATAAAAGTAGCCCAAACAGGAGAAATGCCTCAAAGCGCAATCAACACCATTTATTTGTTGAGGACAACTTTACCAACTATTGATAATTGATTCTTGATTTTATTTATTCTCGAGAAGTATGCTTGAACCATCTCTTCTCTATTCATATTGATGTCCTTCAACTGATTCTTCAAGGCAATAATCTAGTTCAAGTTACTAATTGAAAACGTGCCAATTAGTTTATCATACATTTCTTTAGCTTTCTTCAAACCAGAAACATAAGTAATGAGATGATCACTAAGAGAATCAAGGATATTTTTTCTAGCTTTGATTTCACCTTTCTATATTTTGATTTGACAGAAGCACTTGCATTCTCTATTGGATCAACTATTGTGTCTTCAACATACTCCATAACTTTGTGTTCTTCAAGAGTGATATTTACCCTTTCTTTCCATGAACCAAAGTTTGAAGCATCATTCAACTTCTCCTATATCTCAAGGTAGGACGAAGTCATCTTAATCATAAAAATTTGGTAGCAAGTGGGGTCTCTTCAGGTGATCTCTGATCTCCTTGGACTTGTCTTCACTGAGGATCTGATACCATGTTAAAATCTAAAAGTTATATGCAGAAATTTAAAAATTCTTTACAGAAAATTGAAATTTCTATGCATAAAATTGAATGTACTTGCAAAAAATTGAATGTACTTTGCAGTAAACTAAATGCAAATGAATGTAATTTGCATAAAGCTTAATGTACTTTGCTGAAAAATGAATGTACTTTGCAGAAAGTTGAATGTACTTTGCAGAAAAATCTATCTACTTTATAGAAAATTGAATGTACTATGTTGTTACAATTACTTAGAGTGTAGATTTCTTCACAACTTTTCGGATCAGAAACTGTAGATATAACATAAACTTGAGGATCATATGAAAACAATCAAGCACAAATATGAGACACTGAGAGTTAGGTCCAATGACCAGAGAAAAACCGACAAGGGGAAAACCCAAATGATTCTTATTATATTAGATTTATTTAATTGTTTAGCAGAGTACAGAGAGACTCGAGAGAGAGAATGAGAATGAATAAAGTCACCAATATTCGATCAACTTGAAGTGTAAGTGCTCTTTCTCTTTGCTTGGAAATCTCTTCCTTCTCTTGATTGGATCTTTTCCTACACACTTACTCCAACTCTTCCCTCGCTCTTACTCTTCACTTTCTCTCACACTTCTCTTGCACACACTCAACTTTGGCTCTCCTTTTTTAGAATGAACATGTTACCCTCAACTCTCACTTTATCTTGCTTAAATATATGAGAAAGGAGAGGAATTACAAAATGAATTCATTCCTTGAGAAAATAATAGGAGAATTGAATTCCATGAGGGAAGAGTTACTTGAGGAGAAGTGTAAATTATCCCAAGAATAGAGAGAGAGGTACACTTGTCTTGAGGAGTTACATTTTGAATTAGGGAGAGAGAGAGTTAACTTAGACATGAGAGAATATTTGGTGAGAGTTACAAATCAAATTGAATGAGGGAGTTACAAGTGCATTTAATGAGGAGCTACGCTTTTTCCATACATTGAATTAGTGAGGGAGAGTTACATTCTCTTAAGTGTGGAGTTACTATTTTATTCCAAGAGAGATGTTCAATTTTCCAAGTAAGAGATTCTAAATTTAATTTACTTATTTCATGAGAGAATTCGTTATTATTAATCCATTAAAGATGAATGCCTTTAGAATATTTTATAAATAATAGTATTATAATAATAATAATAATACTAGTAAGGATAAAAATATTAATTCTTGACTGGTATAATCATGATTGACTTGATTTTAAAGTGGATTCCATATATCGATATCATCCTTGAACATTTAGACATGGAATTCTATTTTCGGAAAGCCACTTCCAAATTGAGATGTGATTTACTATTTTTTGAAAGTCATATTAGAATTGTTAGAAATGAAATTTTATTATAGGTAGTTCAAACAAAATTGAAATATATGATTTCTTCTAGGATAAAATAATCCCCGGGGTGTCAAATTTTAACAATCAGAGCTAAAGAGGAACTTGAAGGAGAACCTTTATTGGATAAAGAATCATTTGTAGCAGGGATTTGATTAGCAGTAGATGTACCTGAATAATTTTTTATTCTTGTTGTGAAAGGGAGGGCTTCTTCTTTATTATCTAATAGGGCTCCAATGAAATCCTAGGTTGTATTAGTATCAATTATTTCTTCTTTCTCTTCTTCTTCATCTTCAGTTTGTTGTGGATCCTCTTCCTCATCTTCCTCTTCATCAATTGTTGAAATTTTCTTGAGAGGAGGAGTTTGATGAACCCTTCTAAATGGCCTGAAAGGTCTTCTTGAAGATGACTTTTCTCTGACTTGCTTCTTGAGGTCAAAAACCTCATTTAATAGAGTTTCGATGACCTTTTGAAGGCCTTCCATATCAAACACATCTTTTGTTCTGTTTTTCTTTTGTCCATACTTAAATGTTACCTTTTTAATTCGTTGAGAGGAAGTTTTCCTCTCTTCTATGGGAACTTTCTTAGCAAGAGTGAGAATTTTTTTCTTAACATCTATTTTTTATTTCATATTATCAGTGAGGGCAGTCCTTCCAGCTTTGTCTATGAACATAACGATTGAAGAGGGAAGAGCTACAATATACCAATAAACTTGAAAATATTCTTCTGGCTTTTACGTTCCTAGTATCTTATTCAAAATTCTATTAAATCATGAATTGAAATATTCGACTCGTTCGTCAGTGCCCATATTTATACTGGAAAATTCAATTATTAATTAAGTTGGTGTCTTTTCATCACCAAATTTATTCAAAAACACACCTTCAAAATTATTCCATTTGGTTATGGAGTTAGTAAGTAAAGTAAAGTATCACGAAGTGGATTTTCCTTCAAAATTATGAGGAAAACATCTACAAACTACATCTTCTTCTAAAACATCTTTTAAATTGATAACTATCATAAAATTATTGATATTTTTTCAATAGGTACACCATTATTAGGATTAAATGTTTGCATCCATCATTCAACATGTTTAGGAAGGGGTTGTTGTTGACCCCAAACATTCACAACTCTAAGGGTTTCCCAAGGTATTTGTGTCATTCAAGTGATTATAGTGATCGAACTAGTTACAATAGTAGAGGTAGTTGTAGTAGATGATGATGAGATTGTGGGTGATGAGGGACCCACTATAACTGAAATAATAGAAGATATTATAGGTTGAGTTTAAGAATGTTATTTAGAGGAGGATTAGGGAGGAAGAGTCTAAGATGATTATGTAGAAGTTGGAATGATGGTAGGTGTAGTAGGAGGGGAACTAAGAGTAATAGTTTCACTAGCTATTGAATAATAACTTGAGACATGTTTCTTCCGAGAGTGTGTTTCTAGTGGAAACTTGAAGGTTTACTCCTAATTTCTCACTTTGAGATCTAGTCAAGGTGCTAAACCTCTTTAGTGATGATGTAACACTTCCTTTTGACGCTTCAAATATTTTGGGTTGATCTCCTAATATTGATAGTCCTTGGATATTTTGAATAATGATTTGAATTTCAGGTGATACAGGTGGATCTTGAGGTAAGGGTGTATTGACTAAAGTTTCAATAGAAGATCTATGAACAATACTAGGAATTGTGTGAGAAGATTTTTCAACTTCAAATTGTGGGGGAGGAGATCATGAAGGATATCTAGAAATTGTTGGGGAGATCTAGGAAAAATATGAACTATTTGAATGGCTAGCATTTTTTTAATGTGATCTTCTTTCCATTCACAGTCTAATGGCCCTCCTTCTAGCGCCATAAATGTTGATGGAAAAAATTGACCTCATCAACATTTGGGATACTAATGGCTCCTATCTCTGCAAACAAAAGCGTTGGTGCAAAGGAAAATCGATCGTTCTTTTCAGTCACGTAGTCTGCAAAACATTGTTTAGAGATCACTTCATAACTCCTCAACCAAGGATATTTTTGTAAAATCACTAGCGAGAAACCAAATAGACCCAGCTTTGAACAAAACCCAGATGGAGGAATTTATAATTTCATCTTCCTTTGATCATAAATTGAGCCATAAGTCAAATGAAGATTTTCTCTTGCGAAAATTCATTCTTCTCTGGGCTTGAAACATAATGCTCTGTATTTTCGAACCTGTAAAGCAAATGACTCCTTCCAATACAGAAATTTGGTACAGGATGTGATTAAAATATTAACTGTGATATGGTTCTCATTCAAATGTAAAGAGAAGAGGGAATACAATGCACTAATTCCTCA
The DNA here is from genome assembly GCA_034641835.2 of Pinus albicaulis. Taxonomy (NCBI): domain Eukaryota; kingdom Viridiplantae; phylum Streptophyta; class Pinopsida; order Pinales; family Pinaceae; genus Pinus; species Pinus albicaulis. The sequence continues at coordinate 120,122,550 of CM076577.1, read as the reverse complement.
TTCAACATAGTAATTTAAAAACAAAATCAATCTCAATCTTCAAATATTTATATTGTTGTTAATAATATCACAATTGCATTTACAATACACTTAAAAATTTGATTTCTTGATAAAAAAAACACTTTTATAAGAATGTTGTTTAGTTATCTAATAACTCCACATGCCACATCCAGTTCACACAAATTGAGGATCAAATATCACAGATTGATCTAATGGATGTATTAGTTTATATCTCCCTAACTTCAATATCACACAAAGATTTTCTTTAGGCTCACCCAAAGAACAAAACAGTTTTTTCCTCTCACTCCCTAAAAAAAACTCAAGAAAATGTTTTTTTTTCTTTTCCTTTTAAAACTGGAAAACAAAACTGTCCAAGAAATGAGTTTGTTGATGTGAACCAATTTCATCACTCCACATCATCAGGAAACAAGATCTATTTTTCCCCTTATCTTTAACTCTCTACTAGCTATCAAATCATATCCTTAACTATTTAAAATTTCTTTTAACTAGATGTTCTTAACTAATTATCAAAAACTTTTCACAAATAAACTTAAATGTTCTAGCCTTGGCATGTGATCAATCCATCACATTGTTAGGCTCTTGGTATGACTTCAATAACTTTTCATGTTTATGTGCACAGCCTAATGCACGTGCATGAGACTCCCTGTTGTGTTATGTAACAACCCGCCCATTTTCATTTTCAAAATAGTTTAAACTATTGATAATAGAAATAGGGACCCTTCTTAAAATATATTTTTCATTTTAAATAAAAAATTAAACTCAAAAACATTATTTTTTTTATAAAATAAAAATTAATAAATTTCATTTTCATATCCTTGTGATCACCCTATCGCAAATTGCATCCCGCATAACCTTTTTTCCATTGAAGGTTAAGCACAAAACAACGAAATCCCAATTTTGTGATCAACGATTTGAACTTCGCAAGTGATATCATAAATCTCACATCGCAGATATAAGTTTAAAATTTAAAATAATACTTACGAAAGTTCTAATGTTGCGATATTCCGATATTGAGATTTTGCATTTTCACGAAATCGCAAAATCGCATATAGCATAAACAAAAATAAATTCGCTTCACATAAACAGGTTCAAAATGAGTGATGCGACGGATTTGACAGGTTTAATAAAGGTTTTAATATGAAAATAAATCGTGTCAGAAACAATTAAATATGCTTTATCATCCCAATGCGAACAGTTATTGATTTGTTATGACTAATTAATGATATAGATGCTTCCTAGATATTTTCTTTTGAAATTGGTCATTTCAAATATATCTTTCATCATTTGATCATTACTCTGTCTTAAATAGGAATTTTCCTTTAAGACATGTCCATACGTAAAGTAATGTAGAAACACGACAAACAAACTGTTGAAGAATTGGAATATATAGAAATGTCGTCTACAATCTCAGATACTATTTACACTATAGATGGAGGTGCTACAAAGTGGCAAGCCATCTATAATATCCTCGAATATGAAGAACCTAAAGTAGTGGAGGTCAAGGCAACTGCTGATGATGCAAGGCCCTCAGATTTATAGTTTAAAGATGTCACATGCTCCTTCCTTCACAGAATAGAAACAAGGGATAGCCTTTTACCATATACTGATATGATCAGATGGGTGGTTGAGAATTCAACAATTAAAGACAGACAATTCATAACCATTAAGAATGAGATCTTAGGTTCTTATAGAGCTGAAGATTTGAAAGTCATGTACAAACTTCCCGACCAACAAGACATCTATGACAACAAGTTTGTTGAAAAAATTCCAAAGAGTAATGAAGACCCTTTCAAAATGATTCAAGGGTGGAGGAAATTGGATAACAAGTTTAAGCATGAGAAATCAGGTATGCATCCTATTGTTTCACTTTCAAATCCCTACAATTTTGCAGCAGCAATGCTGTTCAGATTATATGGTTTCCCTAATAACACCAAGTTCTCTATAAATTGGATTCCCTTGATTGACTCATGTGTTAAATCTCACATCATGAATTGGGAAACCATTCTTTTTGAAAATCTAGCTAAAGCGAATAATGAATATTGATAGGAAAGAGCTTCTTCTTCCAAAGTCGTTCCCTAATTTTTCATGAGTGCATATGTTTTTGATGCCATTTTTTTCTTTACCAGCTTTCCAATTATGGGTTGGAAATGGACTCCCGAGGATCGTACCCCTATTCATTTGAGTCATAAATAGATATGGGAACATAATTATGTACCACACTTCCACAGGTTATGTTATGGGGTTGTATTACCATTACATCAGTTAATGTTTGCTAGAGAGAGCCCCAGGTTCACTAAGGAAGCCTTCACAGATCTTCAAATGATAGGAAGATGTTTCATTGAAGAATCATTTTCATACATCAGAGTATTCGGAAGCTCTGTTCCTCCACATGTTCTTCCTCTGTATGTTTCAGATAAACTAATGGCAAGAGAAGTGGCTTACCAAACTATCGGTAATGGAATCACTAAAACTCTGAAAGATAGTAAAAAATATTTAAGGCCAAGTTTCCCAATTCAATGTGGTTCATTCTCCCTCAACAATTTTAATCATGCATCGAAATAATGCCAAAATATTCAGCTTTTAAAGCTCATGGTTTTACCACCAAGGCAATTCGACCCAGAGAAAATTGCTAATAAATTTACTGAGTCAGTTAAAATCAAACCTGTCATACACACAGATGATAGATTTGAAGATATTTTGCAATCTGTTGAAACTTTCAAACAAGTTCAAAAAATTTTCAGGTTGAATTTAAACCCTGAGGAATTACAAATATTCCATGAGTATAGAGAACAAAGGCTCAAATGTATTCCAAAAAATGTCTTGATTACTAGCAAGGTGATCAGAAGAGAAGAATCAGACCCACAGAATGAAAGTGAGCTAGATAAATTTTGGACTTCAGCTAGTAATACATTGATAGATACCCTAGAGGGATCATCTACATAGAAAAATATAGGATTTCAGACCCCCAAGGGTCAGATAGTTTCAGCAAAAGAAACCAATAAAATTCTTAGGACGAGCTCCCAAGATACAAAAGTTATTACTATATTTCCTACTAATGAAATTATTCTAAAGGTAAATCATATCCCTCCACTGGATGTATTCTACAGCCCTCTTCATAAAGTTGTATTTAGGAAAAAGAGGAAGAGAAGCAGGATTGAAACACCCCTAGGTAATGAGATTACGGAAGTTGTATGGAAAGACACCCGTTCAAAACCAATAGAAAACCTAACTCGGTTATCACAATTTGTTGGAGCATATACTACAAAAATGTACAAGACGGCCGAAGTATCCATTTTGGTTCAAGAGAAGGATGGTAAAATAATGCAGCTACAACAAAAACTAGATGAAGGAAGGAATAGTCTGAATCAAAAGGCCGAGCAACAACTCTTTAAATTTCAGCAAGATATGGAAGTACTTAAGATAAGTTATGAAAATGACTTATCCAGCAAAGACACACTGATTAAGGAATTGAGAGAAAATCTTATAAAGTATGAAGGAATTCCTACTGCAGAGGAATTCATTAAAGAAGCATTGGCATTAAATGCCTTACTCTCAAAACAACAAGATTTGTTTGTATTACAAATATCAAACATAGTTCCACATTTGGAAATCAATGAAAAATTGACTAATACAGTCATTGACTAGATAATTGAGTTCAATGAACTCAATACCAAAATTTCTTACTATATTGAATGGCAGGATTCGGAGGAAGGGAGAAGGTCAAATCTCCCAAAGATCAAAGAAACTTATAAGGATATTCTCTTTACTGACTAAGATGCACTGGTAAAATAGGAAGAATTGGCAATAGCTAGAGTAGCAGGCATATCAAAGAGCATTGTCAAAATGATCAACCACATGTTGCATACCTCTGGTTTAATTAAAGAAGGAGATCCTAAGTCAATTCTTGATCTCAAAATATTGAAGCAAAGTTGGAAAAATACAGGTCAAATACGAGAAGAAACAATTGCACAGTTGAAAAAGACTAATTGGGAAGCATACTGGCAACTCCTGGTTAAGCCCCATAGTCAAATAATGACATTGAATTTTTCTCTAGATTCTATACAGAAAATGCTGCCACTTTTACTTGATGCTATATATACTGGACAGATGAAGACACAATTCGGAAAGCCTCCACAAGTTCAACCAATGTCCGATATTTGTGAACAAAAAAACAGAGTCGGAAATAACCTATCATCAAGCATAATCATGAGTTAGTTTGTTTTGATAATTTCAATTTTAGCGATTAGATACTAGGAATGAGGAAGGTTGTTTGAAACCACCTTATAAGATATTTTGTACAATCTATTTTTGAAGTAGTTAATATAGTATTTAAACCCTTCTCATGCATTTAGAGAAGGGTCTATGAATTTTATTAAGAACATTTACAAAGAATGCTTTACTGTAAGTTTTGGGATGTCTTGATAAAATAATGGAACATGGTATTTTCAATTATATATCATCTTTGTTGATCACTGTTGATGCACTTTTGTATTCTTTGAATAACTTATTGATAGAAGATTGAATGTGGTATATTATCACTGGTTAGATGAGCAGGACAACACTCATTTTGTACTATTATCATGTATGCTAAACTCAGTTTTAATATTAGTGATAAATCCAGCTATCATGAATTATGTATGAAATCAATTATTTTTGTTTGAAGTATCAGTTGCACTATTGTACGATATCAGAATAGAAATTGATTTGTTTTATATATGATCATCGGAATATATGCGATATGTTTTACATCTTATTTTGATTAACTATTTTTTCAAAATGATTATCTTACAAAATTATTAATTCTATTAAGTCTATGATTGATCTAAATCATCACAGACTGAATAGATATCATTTTAGATCGCATAAAATCAGTATTATCCCGGGTTAGATTAGATCAGATTTAATTCAAATTTTTGCATCTTAGAATGAAGTTGTTTTAGTTTTTAGTTATTCCTCTTGAAAATAATTTGAAATAAACCCAAAAATCATATAAAACCCAAAATTGGGAAATTGGTCCCATTACCCCCAGTTGGAGCCACTATCCCAAACGGAAAAGGGAATTCTTTAAGGTCTGGACCGGGTGGTTATCCCCCTTGTTGTTGCCATAGATTTCTTAAGCCTCAAAATTTTTGGCACTAGAAGGAGGGTCTGAATATGAATGGAATACAAATATAAACATCAAACTATAAGCCCTCATAAGATTCGATCTCCCCAAAAGCACCCTACATCTTCCTGATCAAACTCTAAATCACCAACTCATAAATCAGAAATTGTAGAAACCTTCCCTTCATCTCCTGAAATATCTCAACAATCATATCCTTCATAATTTACTCCTGAGTCTCCCGAAGTTTAGTATTTGATTCAGAAATTAGAAGGAATATCTATTTCTGCTAAAAAGCCTGTTAATTTCGAAGCTTCTGAAGAAAGCATTACTTCCCTATTTAAAGAAACTGGTATATTAACCTGATCTAAAAGCGAGAAACTTCGAATTCCTCCTTTTGAGTTCCCAATAGAAACATATCGAAAAAAGATTTTTATATCCAGATCTAAGTCAGATACAAGTGAAATCATGTCATATTTCCCTTAAGTTACTTCCTCACATCCTCTTACTCAATCTACATCTTCTTATTCTTCCATTTCTTCTACTCAAACAATCAGTACTATCACAAGTATTATTGTTCCAGTTTTAAGTTCTACATGTATTCCCCCTACTTTTTGATTTTCTTATATATCTTCACAAAATTCAAATCCAATTATGGCTAATCGGCCTTGGACTAATCTTGGAGCTATATTGATTGCAAATCCAAATCCCCTTCCAGATCATCTAGAAAAATGGCTACCTAAATATAATCCAGATGATGGTCTTCCTGCTGAAGAACATATCAATAATTTTATGTTGGCCATGAATATTAATGGAGTTCCTCATGAAGATATTGTAGTAATATTTTTCCCTTATACCTTACAAGGATTTGAAGGATCCTGGTAATTTTCACTTGCAGCAGGATCTATTTCAGATTGGGCAACTTTTGAACAAGTTTTTCTTGCAAAATTTGGAGATGATAGAACTGTTGCATCTTTAATCAATGCTCTTTCCAATCTAAAAACAAACTCGGGTGAAAGGATCAGAGATTTGAACTCCAGATTTAATAAGTTATTAAACAAAATCCCAACCACTTCCAAGCCTATTTTTGATGTACAAATAGAGTGGTATATTTCTTCTTTGCCTTCTAATATAACTATTTTTTTAAATAGAGCTGGTAAAGCTACCCTTTTAGAAAACATGAAAGAAGCCCTCGCTGTAGAGAAAAGAATCTTAGCATTGGAAAAATGATCAGATATAGAAGACAAAAAATCGAAGAAACTAAAATTTAATCAATATTCTAAAAATAAAGTTTCGAAAGATCCATTCGATCTTGAAGGTCTTCAAAAAGTGTTTAAAACTATGTCAAATGACATGATTGAGATAAATAAACAAGTTTTTGAAACATCAATACCTAAGAAATCATATCTCCCATTTAAGAAAAACCCCTGTTCAACATCTCAGCCTCCAAATGTGATTTCAAATGTTGAATCTGATCAAGATATTGAAGATCCCTCACCATCCGAACAAGAACCAGAATCTGAAGAAGAAGTTGAATTGAATGGGTTATGGGATTTCATTCTACCTACAGAAGAAGAAAGAGAAGCTATGCCTGTGTCTACAAGAAGTAATTCTTCTTCTGATTCAACTATATCAAATCAGAAACATAAATCTCCCCCCACAAAGGAGAAAACGGTAGCCAAAAAATATAAAACTGTTCAGACAGATTCTATTTCACTGGATCCTCTTAAAACTTCCAAAACTTTAATAGTTTCGGATACAATGGAATACAATATAGTTGAAAATATGAAAAAGACCAAAGAAAACATTTCATTACATGAAATGACCAAACTCAAACAAAAACAAAAAATTTTACTTAGAGAAATCAAGGCAATTCCTGTAGATCCTATACAACCACCGGTTATAGCCCAAGCTTCTAAAGATATGGGAAAACCTCTGTCATCTCCAAACAAAGTAAATCCCGATGATCTTGTTTTAATCAGTGATAGATCTATTTCTCACACACCCCCTTTACTTTTGACTTACGAGATTTTCAAAAAAATTGTTCATAATTGTCTTATTGATTCAGGAACCTCTTCAAACATCATGCCAAGAAAAATGTGTACAAAATTGAATGTCACTCCTCAAAAATTTGTTGTACATATAGTTGAATTATATAGAACAAAATTTGAGGTCATTGGAGAAATGTTGTTAGTATACATTATATTATCATCCAATCCAAAGGTACTGCAAGTAATCGATATTTTAATCGCATATATCCCTGAATTTTATAGTTTTATTTTAGACAAGGATTGGTCTGAAAAGTTACATGGATATTTCGCTACCGATTGGTCACACATGTGGTTACCATACAATGGTAAACTAAATCAAAATAGAGTTGATCGCGAAAAATTTATGAAACACACAATCACTGAACTTGAAGAAATAAATGAACCTGTAGCTTTCACTAATAACATCATTAGAAATTACTCATCTGAATCGCTTCTTGGATCATTCAATGCTTAGATTTCACCTTTTTCAATAAATACTGCTATTTCTCAAATTGAAAATTTTTCTCAAACAGACACTTCTAAATGTATTAATCTTAGCAATAAAATTTTAAAGTAGTCCTTGTTTTGGACTTTATACTTTAATGGTTCAAAATCAGAAGATGGTGCAGGAGCAAGCTGTGTTTTAATCAATCTGCAAGGAGAGAAAACAATGCTAGCTTGTAGACTCAAATTTCAATGCACGAATAATACCATTGAATATGAAGCATTGATACAAGGTCTGTACAAAGCTATTGGTTTAAACAATAAATATTTGCAGGTATATGGAGATTCTGAGATAATTGTTAGACAAGTCAGAAACACAATTTATTGTATTTCCGAACATTTGAAACACTATAAAGATTTAGCTCAAAGCCTTACATCCCATTTTTCTGCATTCAATATCTCTACAGTCCCTATATTACAAAATGAAAGTGTTGATTTACTTGCTATTGTAGTATCTAAGCTTATACCATCTAAAGAATTTAGCCCAAATAGATTTTCAATTGAGTTAATTTTTAGGCCTTCCATTCCTGACAACGTAACAAATTGGAGAGTATTTAATAATGATATAGATATAGTAGATTTTCTTACATCAGATGGATCTTATGAAGGTCAAATCATAGATGAACATGAACATGACTTATAGATTGAAAATAAACAAAATGCAAATCCAATTCCTAAATCTGTAGTCAAAATGGAAGATCTCTATGATTTGAAAGATAGGTTTAAGAAGATTACCAATTTGAAAACCTAGAGTTCTATTTTAAAATTAGAATTGATTAATCTTGGTACACTAGAAAAACCTCAAAACATTAACCTAGGTCTTGGTTTAAAACCTGAATAAAGGATTTCATTCATTAAGTTACTGAAAACATATAAAAATATCTTTGCATGGGATTATTCAGATCTCAAGACATATTATACTTCTATAATTTAGCATACTATACCTATGATCTCAGATGACAAACCTATTCAGAAAAAACTTAGAAAGATCCATCCAAACTTAAAAATTCAAATTAAATCTGAATTAAACAAAATTCTCAAAGCCAAAATTATTTTTCCTATTAGAAATTCAAAATGGGTGTCAAACATGGTCCTAGTTAGGAAGAAGAATGGATACATTAGAATTTGCATAGACTTTAGAAATTTGAATAAAGCTTTCCAAAAGGATAATTTTCCTTTTCCTACATGGAACAGATATTGTAGAGAGTTGCAGGATCTGAATTGACATCTTTTCTCAACTGATTTTCAGGATACAATCAAATTATGGTACATCCGGATGATAGATTAAAGACAACATTCATAACAAAGTGGGGAACATATGCATACCAAAAAATGCCATTTGGGATGAATAATGTTGGTGCTACATTTCAACATGATATGGATATAGCTTTCAGAGGACTAATAAATAATTCAATTATTATATACTTAGATGACATTACTGTCTAATCTAAGCATAGAAACAATCATGTCAATCACCTAAAACATATTTTTGAAAGATGTAGAAAATTCGGCATTTCCTTGAATCCTAAAAAATGTTATTTCGCCTTATCAGAAGGTAAATTATTAGGGTTCATTGTCTCCAAAAAAGGAATTCATATTGTCCCTGATAGGATTTTGGAAATTTAAAATATTCCTCTACCACACAATAAAAAAATGATGCAATCATTTTTAGGACAAATTAATTTTGTAAAAAGGTTTGTTCCTAATTTTTTCCAAATCATCTTACCCTTGCAATCAATGATCAAGAAAAATTCACTTTTTAAATGGGGAAAAGATGAGAGAAATTATTTTGAGTTGATTAAGAAAGCCATAATTGAAGCTCCTTATTTAATAACTCCCAATTTTCTTAAGCCATTTGTATTATACACGTTCTCTTTTGATACGTCATACGCAGCAGTTTTGACACAACTAAATGATAAAAACATTGAAGCACCGATTTCGTTTTTCAGTTCTAACCTTCAAGGTGCTGAGTTAAATTATTCAGCTATGGAAAAACAAGCTTTTGCTGTGTTTAAAGCTTTGAAACATTTTAGACCTTTTCTCCTCAAAACACATACTAAAATAATAGTACATTACTGAGCAGTAAGGCAATTATTAATCCAACGAGAGGTAGGAGAGAATAGAGAAAATTGGGTTACCGCACTTGAAGAATATGATGTAGAGATACATCCTGCTAAAATTGTTAAAGGTCAAGGTCTTTACAGGATGTTAACTGGAGCCTCTCATTTACCAATAGAAGAAGATCAATCAAATCAAATACAACTGTCTAAGGTAAGCCTAAACGATTCTCAGTCACAATATACTGACCTTAAATTTTTCTTAAAAAATGGATATGCTCCATTATATCTCAATTACACAGCAAAGCATGCTCGAAGGCTTAAATAAAATCAATATCAACTCATAGATGATGTGTTATTTAGGAAAAAATATGATTCTGTATTATTGAGATGTTTAGAGAACACTGAAGCTAAAAAGGTAATGCAGGAATTACATGATGGACCAACTGGAGGTTATTTCAAAGGAAAAACCACAACTCATAAAATACTTCATGCTGGTTACTATTGGCCAAATCTATTTAAAGATGCACATGAATATGCGATAAAATGAAAAGTATGTCAAACTACAGCAGAAAGAGAAAGGAAAGCATCATTTCCACTACAACCAATAAATATCCAACAACCATTCGAACAATGGGGATTAGATAATAACTGTAATATATTATTTCACAAAATGGGTAGAATCTATCCCATTAAAGGTGGTTAATACACAAAATATTACGGATTTTATTGATCAGTTCATAATCACTAGGTTTGGCCTCCCATCAACTTTAATATTTGACAATGCATCTTAATTTTTTGGAATTGCTATGATAAAATTTTCTTTTAAAAGAGGTTTTAAATTATAATACTCAGCTAACTATTATCCACAGGGTAATGGATTAGCTGAATCTACAAATAAAAACCTTATCAGAATCATCAAACAAACTATAGAAAAAAATCATAAAAATTGGCACAAAGCACTATTATTTTCTCTTTGGGTAGATAGAATCACCCAGAAGGCCTTGATAGGTACTTCTCCATTTGTATTAGTTTATGGGAAAGAAGCATTTCTACCGACAAATATAACAATACCATCATTTTCTTTAGTGTAGTTTATTGATGAAAATCCTTCGTCTTCCCTTCAACTTAGAAAAGATCAAATACTTAAAATGAAATAACAGAGAGAAAAAGCTAAAGTTATAAATGCTCATCATCAACAAATAGTTAAATCCTCGTTTTACATAGCATATACCAACCCAGAATATTTTGAAATAGGAGACCTTGTTTTGAAATGGGATAAGGCACATGAGGAAAAAGGTAAGCATACCAAATTCCAAATATTATGGCTTGGTCCATTTCAAATCATAAAAAAATAGGCTTATCCACCTTTTTGTTGCAAGACTTATTAGGTAATAAAGACTCCTTACCTGTGAATGGTCAAATTCTCAAAAAATATTTCTCTTAGGAATCAAGATTTAATTTTGTTTTGCTTTAGGAAAATAAAAGTTGAAAATAGCATCATTTTTTGTTGATTCAAAATTTTAAAATTTCTGATAAATTTATTTGATATTTCGCTTCTATAAATAAGTAAAGTAAAAAGATAATTATAATTATGAGAATTGAGTAAACTTTTTTTCTTTTTGAAATATTTTGAAATTTACTAAAGACATTTACTTTCCAAAAATACTTTTGATGTCATAAAATATAGATGTATGTATCAGTCAAGAAAAGAAATATTTAACTTGGCAAGGATTCTCTACGAAAAGGTATATAACAACTCTATAATTATCATCCATAACTCTTAAACAAGCTAATGATTCATCCCATCTGATAAAATTCTTCTTCAAAGTATAATTCAAAATATATATATATATATATATACAAAATACAAACTCAAAAGAAAATGAGTCTCATCATGAGTTTGTTTATCATAATCATAGAGAAATAATTTAGAATGATATTACCAATATTGCATACCATAACAGGGTAATAGCTAAATGATTATAAAATCAAAAGACAAGAGGTCTCATCACGAGCCAGCTTGTTCAGTCTAAATTATGATCATTGAATGACATTGTCACTATCAGGTCACTAAACCTAGACAATGACTTTGAGAATGTGTCAGAAAAAACAAATTCAGTTATATTTTGAAATAAGAAATCAAATTCAGATGGTACCATGAATCATTATTGGTTAAAATAGAACCCTGTCGAGGCTATAAATTCCTGCTGGCAATAGTGGCTCTATCTGTGATAAATGAGTATAAATGTATGAAACCAATTTTTAGAGAATACCTACTTTCTCTTTTTAAATCTGAGTACCGACTGATATAGACACCTATGTGTTATCACTAAAAGGGTCAACTAAGAAAAAAATGAGATAGGTAAATAGATTATATTCTGAAAAAACATTGTTTAATTCATGAATCATACTATTTTTATTCTCATAAACTTTTTCTTGTTATAAAAGTTTAGAAATATCAAACAGACCAATCAGAGATATCTAGTTCTCCCAAGTGAATCGCCAATTGTTGTGCTATGCAACAACCCCCCCATTTTCATTTTCAAAATAGTTTAAAATTTTGATAATAGAAATAGGGACCCTTCTTAAAATATATTTTTCATTTTAAATAAAAAATTAAACTCAAAAACATTGGTTTTTTTTTAGAAAATAAAAATTAATAAATTTCATTTTCATATCCTTGTGATCACCCTATCGCAAATCGCATCCTGCATAACATTTTTTCCATTGAAGGTTAAGCACAAAACAACGAAATCCTGATTTTACGATCAACGATTTGAACTTTGCAAGTGATATCATAAATCACACATCAAAAATATACGTTTAAAATTTAAAACAATACTTACCAAAGTTCTGATGTTGAGATATTCTGATATTGCAATTTTGCGATTTCGTGATATCGCGAAATCGCATATCGCATAAACAAAAAGAAATTCCCTTCACATAAACAGGTTCAAAATGCGCGATGCTACAAATTTGACAGGTTTAATAAAGGTTTTAATGTGAAAATAAATCGTGTCAGAAACAATTAAATATGTTTTATCATCCCAATGTGAACAATTATTGTTTTTTTATGCCTAATTAATGATACAATTTCTTCCCAGATCTTTTCTTTTGAAATTTTAATTTCAAATATATCTTTCATCATTTGATCATTACTATGTCTTAAATAGGGATTTTCCTTCAAGACATGTCCATACGCAAAGTAATGCAGGAACACGACAAACTAACTGTTGAAGAATTGGAATATACAGAAATGTCATCTACAATATTAGATACTGTTTTCACTGCATATGGAGGTGCTACAAAGTGGAAAGTCATCTATACTATCCTCGAAGATGAAGAACTTGAAGTAGCGGAGGTCAGGGCAACTGTTGATGATGCAAGGCCCTCATATTTATAGTTTAAAGATGTCGCATGCTCCTTCCTTCACAAAATAGTAGAAAGGGCCAGCCTTTTACCATATACTGATATGATCAGATAGGTGGTTGAGAATTCAACAATTAAAGACAGAAAAGTCAAAACCATTAAGAATGAGATCTTAGGTTCTCTTAGAGTTGAAGATTTGAAAGTCATGTACAAACCGCTCGACCAACAAGACATCTATGACAACAAGTTTGTTGAAAAATTTACAAAGAGTAATGAATACCCTTTCAAAATGATTCAAGGGTGGAGGAAATTGGATAAAAACTTTAAGCATGAGAAATCAGGTATGTATCATATCACTTCACTTGCAAATCCCTACAATTTTGCAGCAGCAATGTTGTGCAGATTATATGGTCTCCCTGATAACACCAAGTTCTCTATAAATTGGATTCCCTTGATTGACTCCTGTGTTAATTCTCACATCATGAATTGGGTAACCATTCTTTCCAAAAATCTAGCTAAAGTGATTAATGAATATCGTCGGGCAATAAATTCTACTTCCAAGGTCGTCCCCCCATTTTCATGAGTGCATATGTTTTTTATGCCATTTTTTTCTCTACCAGCTTTCCAATTATGAGTTGGAAAGGACTCCCGAGGACCCTACCCCTATTCATTTGAGTCATAAATAGATATGGGAACATAATTATGTACCACACTTCCACAGGTTATGTTATGGGGTTGTATTACCATTACATCAGTTAATGTTTGATAGAGAGAGCCCCAAGTTCACTAAGGTATCCTTCACAGATATTCAAATGATAGGAAGATGTTTCATTAAAGAATTATTTTCATACATCAGAGTATTCGGAAGCTCCGCTCCTCCACATGTTCTTCCTTTGTATGTTTTAGATAAACTAATGGCAAGAGAAGTGGCTTACCAAACTGTCGACAATGGACTCCCTAAAACTCTGAAAGATAGTAAAAAATATTTATGGCCAAGTTTCCCAATTCAATGTGGTTCATTCTCCCTCAGTAATTTCAATCATGCATCAAAATAATTCCAGAAGATTCAGCTTTTAAATCTCCTGGTTCTACCACCAAGGAAATTCGACCCAGAGAAAATTGCTAATAAATTTACTCAGTCAGTTAAAATCAAACCTGTCATACATAAAGATGATAGCTTTGAAGATATTTTGCAATCTGTTGAAACTTTCGAACAAGTTCAAAAATTTTTCAGGTTGAATCTAAACCCTAAGGAATTACAAATATTCCATGAGTATAGAGAAAAAAGACTCAAGCGTATTTCACAAAATTTCTTGATTACTAACAAGGTGATCAGAACAGAAGAATCAGACCCACAGAATGAAAGTGAGATAGATAAATTCTTGACTTCAGTTAGTAATACGTTGATAGATACCCCGAGGGATCATCTACACATAAAAATACAGGATTTCAGACCCCCTAGGATCAGATAGTTTCAGCAAAAGAAATCATTGAAAGTTCTGGGACAAGCTCTCATGGTACAGAAGTTATTCTTGCATTTCCTACTGATGAAATTATTCTAAAGGTAACTGATATCCCTCCCTTGGGTGTATTCTACAACCCTCTTCATAAAGCTGTAGTCAAGAAATAGAGAAAGAGAAGGAAGATTGAAACACCCCCAGGTAATGATATTATGGAAGTTGTATGGAATGACACCCCTTCAAACCTAATAGAAAATCTAACTCGGTTATCACAATTTGCTGGAGCATATACTACTGCAACAATGGAAAAGGCGGACGAAGTATCCATTTTGGTTCAAGAGAAGGATGATAAAATAATGCAGCTACAAAAACAACTGGTTGAAGAAAGGAACAGTTTGAATCAAAAGGTCAAGCAGCAACTCTTTAAATTTCAGCAAGATATGGAAGTACTTAAGATAAGTTATGAAAATGACTTATCCAGCAAAGACACACTAATTAAGGAATTGAGAGAAAATCTTATAAAATATGAAGGCATTCCTACTGTAGAGGAATTCATTAAAGAATCATTGGAATTAAATGTCTTACTCTCAAAGCAACAAGATTTTTTTGTCTTACAAATATCAGACATAGTTCCGCATTTGGAAATCAGTGAACAATTGACTAATACAGTCATTGACCAGAGAATTGAGTTTAATGAACTCAATACCAAAATTTCTGACTATATTGAATGATAGGATTCAGAGGAAGGGAGAAGGTAAAATATCCCAAAGATCAAATAAACTTATAAAGGTATTCTCTTTATTGACTGGGATGCACTAGTAAAACAAGCAGAATTGGCAATAGCTAGAGTAGCAGGCATATCAAATAGCATTGTCAAAATGATCAACCACATGCTACATACCTCTAGTTTAATTAAAGAAGGAGATCCTAAATCAATTCTTGATTTCAAAATATTGAAGCAAATTTGGAAAAATATAGGTCAAATACGAGAAGAAACAATTGCACAGTTGAAAAAGACTAATTGGGAAGCATACTAGCAACTTCTGGTTAAGACCCATAGTCAAATAATGACATTGAATTGTTCTCTAGATTCTATACAGAAAATGTTGCCACTTTTACTTGATGCCATATTTACTGGACAGATGAAGACACAGTTCGAAAATCCTCCACAAGTTCAACCAATGTCCGATATTTGTGAACAGAAAAACAGAGTCGGCAGTAGCCTATCATCAAGCATAATCATGAGTTAGTTTGTTTTGATAATTTCAATTTTAGCGATTAGATAATAGGAATGAGGAAGGTTGTTTGAAATTACCTCATAATATATTTTGTACAATCTATTTTTGTAAGTATTTAATATATTATTTAAACCCTTCTCATGCATTTAGAGAAGGGTCCGGGATTTTTACTAAGAACATTTACAAAGAATGATTTAATATAAGTTTGTGGATGTCTTGATAAAATAATGGAACATGGTCTTTTCAATTATATATCATCTTGGTTGATCACTGTTGATGCACTTTGGTATTCTTTGAATAAATTATTGATAGAATATTGAATGTGGCCTATTATCACTGGTTAGATGAGTAGGACAACACACATCTGGTACTATTATCATGTATGCTAAACTATGTTTTAATATTAGTGATAAATCTAGCTTTCATGAATTATGTATGAAATCAATTATTTCTGTTTGAAGTATCAGTTGCACTATTGTATGATATCATAATAGAAATTGATTTGTTTTATATATGAACATAAAAATATATGTAATATGTTTTACATATTCTTTTCATTAACTATTTTTTCAAAAGGATTATCTTACAAAATTATTAATTCTATTAAGTCTGTGATTGATCTAATTCATCACAGACTGAATATATATCAGTTTAGATCACATAAAATCATTATTATCTCAGGTCTGATTAGATCATATTTAATTCAAAGTTTTGCATATTAGAATAAAGTTGTTTCAATTTTTAGTTATTCCTCTTGCAAATCATTTGAAAGAAACCCAACAATCATATAAAACCCAAAATTGGGAAACTGGTCCCATTACCCCCAGTCGGAGCCACTATCCCAAATGGAAAAGGAGCTGCTTTAAGGTCCGGACCGGGTGGTTATCCCCCTTATTGTTGCCATAGATTTCTGAGGCCTCAACACTCCCTAAGAAAGAAAAATATATGAGCTCCAGCTCATAAGGTCTTCGATAGAATGACCTAATTTCTGTAGTGTTACTTCATCCATCCAAGTAGAATTTGTTATTGCCTAAATCCACCTCAGGCTGAAAGAAGGCAGAGTTCAGGGTAACATCAAACCACGCTCAGTCTGGTAGCTAGCCCTACCAGAACAAGAGAGGGCTCTCTCCAGGTCAATCTCTTTGAAAAGTAATTAATAGGGCTTGAGATGACTGAAATGGAAGCTAATTTTAGGCTAGGTATATAAATGAAGGAGTTTGAAATGATTTTGGGGGTTTTTGTCGGAAACAAGGGAAAGGCAATTTTGGATGCGGGGATTAGGCTCAGTTTTTGCAGAATCCTATTGGGGCAGGGAAAGCAATGGTTTTGATGCTTTGAAATTGAATGGATGGATGGTTTAGACCACTGAGGGTCTGAAGAGGGAAAGAGATCTCAAGGATCCTCTCCAAACAGATGAAAACATGTAAAATCAAACAAAACTAAAGGCAGAGCAAAGCAAGCTATTGAATTCCACCTTTAACACTGATTTGTTTAATCTAAGAAGAACAGAGAAGGGAAATGATACACATAAACATTTAGTGAAACTTACAAATACATAGAGAAGAACACCGTCAAAACATAGAGCCACAAGGATCCCAAAAAGTGCTGGAAACTCGGGTCTTTCCTTTGCCAAAAATGCAGAAGTGATGTACAATGAAGTGCCCAACAATTCCCAAGTACCCAACCCTGAAAATGTCTAATAAAATACATAATATAGACATGTCTAACTCCTCCCCATGCCTCTATGGGTCGAGCTCATCATTCTAGGAGTTGTTTCAACCATATCTAAACTAGGAACTAGAAAATAGGCCATGAAACAACTTGCCTCTATATGCTAGGAAACTGATCCATTCACTCACATTTTCACTTTTTAGTGAATGAATCATCTAGAACAAGTAAAAATGTGCCAAATTTACATCATGGTCATGAAATTACATCAAGGTAGATCAATAGTTACATGAAAAAGTGAAACTAGTCAAAACTGGGCAAAATTCTGAGCTGAAGAGTGAAAAATAGGCCAAAATTCTCTATGTGCCGCGCCCAAAATCTCTATGCGTAGCACAACTTTGGAGCTGATTTTGAGGCACTTCCTGAAGTCAAAATTGAGCTCATGATAGCTCGTTGGAAATCCCTGCCTGTCGACTTTCCAACCCAAGTGGAATTTCTGGATTTGGATGTCATTTGCCCCTCCAAAAGTTCAATCTCACAAGACTGGTTCCTGTGTGTGTAAAAAGTGGCAGAAAGGCCATTTTCAAGGTGTTTTTTACCCTTTAGGAAACCCAGAATTTGATGAAATCCTTAGGCCATTACTGAGCATGCATAAATTTTTATAAAAAATCCAAAAATGTAAATCTTTCCTCCAGAAGATCTCTCAAACGTAAGAGCGCGCAAGGTGGCGCTACGCGTTGGGCAGGAAAATCTGTTTTGTGACCGAAAAAATTCAAAAATGACAAAATTTTCTCCAAATTTGCTGAAATTTGGAGTGAAGATCCCCCATCAAGTTCCATGCTCAGCCAAAGAAGCTTTCGCCAAGATTTGAAGTCGATCATGCCTTTTGCGCCTCCTCAGTGCCCTTCTCAGCCTCTCTTTCAGGATCTTGATTTTTGCTTTGCAAACATGTGTGCATGACCAATAGTGGTTCTTCATGTGTCAGGGCATGTTCTTATCTTTGTTTGCTTTCTCCAACAGCTTCTCAAGATGCATGTTGACACTCTCGAGCCAAGTCTCTCTATCGGCCTCAATCTCCCACTCGATAGGTGTCATCTCGGATGGGCTTCTCCGGGCAGCTTGCCGGTTCTCGCGAATGTTTTGTAACTCCATGAGTTTCTGCTGATCCTCCAACTGCTTATTCCACTACTCTAGATAGTTAATGATCCACTGATCTCTCTGCAACTTGTCGGTCAACGTGCTGATCTTAGTTTTCTACTCCTGAATGATCTCTCTCAGTTTTGAGTTTGGAGAGCTTACATCCACATCAATCAATGTAGAATCAGTGTCCTGACCTCCTGAAGGGCCTTCCTCCTGCATAGGCCTCTTTCCTCTGTCCTATACCTGTACCTATGCTGATGACGACGGAAACAAGACCCCTTCCACCCTGGGTGGAGATAGTACTCGTCGGGTTGCTGCAAATAATGATCTCGCGCCTCTTTGATAAGTAAAAAATACTGGCACACCGATGATAGGCTCTATCTCGGGACCTTCAAACTGATGTGAAGGCTCACCCACATCACAAAAAATCTCTGGAGGAGGCTGAGGGGCTGTAAAGAAGTCACGAGAAATGAACTCTTCCCATGCAATGCCTTGCAATCCAAGTTGATGTACCACAATCATCTTGATGAGCGCATAATGATAAATGTTGTTGTATTGCTGCTCAAGAGTCTTCTTCTGCACAAGAGTAGTCATCCTCTCTATGTTTCGGCACATGAAATATGGTATGTTCATCATCCTCACTCTCGTGAAATGCATCAATAATCTGATGTGGTATGCATAGAGATGTGAGAAACGACCCTCACAACTGAAGTATCGGATAATGAGTCTCATCAATGGTGCATAGGATTCCTTCAGAAACCGGAATGGGAATACCCTGCTGAGCTGCCTCACATGGGACTGCACAGTCGCTATGGCTCTACTCCTCCTCACTGTTACACATACACATTCCCTCCCTCTCCACCATTGGTATTATTGTTCCTGAGAAATGGTTTCTGGTGTCAAGGTGAAATTTAATCTAGCAAGAGTAACATGACCATCACGCAAATGTAAAACAAACAACTGGGCTAACTCCTGATGATGCTGAATCTGAGCAATCATCTCACAATACTGAAAGCATGACTGTTGCTGAAAGCATGATATGGCAAGTGGGCAGGCCTCCAACTGAGTTAATGAGGTGGGCTCCTCCCTCACATGTTTGTCTCCTTTTCGAGGCCTTCTCGGTGCATGAAGCTCTGTGGTAGAATCACTGTCTTGCTCATATGATGACTCAGTGTCCATCATGGTGCTGCGAGCTAGATGTCAAGTGTATGTTTGGTTTGTTTGAAAATGATAAATGAGGACTTTGGTGTCTTTAATGCTCCAGGAAGTGCCATAAATGTATGCCAAAAGACGGGGAAACAAGGGAATAGCAAATGGTGGGGGAAAAGTGGGGTTTGTTGAAAGTGAAAGTAAGGAGATTATTTTACGGTCACTTGGTATTGGGAATTGGGGATTTTGGGATTTAGGATGAGAAAATAATATGGGAAAGGGGAAAGTGATAGGGAATGATAGGTTTAAGGATAGGGATAAATGAACAAGTGATAAGTGGCTTTGGGGACATAGGGGAAAAGGAAAGGAAGTATGTATTTAATAAAAAACAGTGAGAGAGAATAAAGCAATGAGGAATGAAATACTTGGCACAAAATTGTTTTTTAAACCACCAATTTTAAAACCCTAAAGAGCAACTTTAATAAGAGGATAGGTTTTTTAGTTTAGCATTCAAGTTCTTCAACCAATATTTGCAACCACACCCAAAACTGATCAATGGAAAATTACAAGACGATTTGACTTACTTGGAGCATAGGAGCCAAGAAATTTGGGATTTCGTTGAAGGCAATGAAAAAACTGGAGTATCGGCCCTATGCGCCGCGCCTGGTGAGTGCGCCGCGCACGTTGAAAAACACACTGTGAAGAATGCTTGTATGCACCGCGACTTGCTGATGCGTCGTGACCTCCTCCCAACACGCCGCGCGGGTATTTCACACACAGTCTTGGCTTCAAACTTACAGTTTCGCCCTCCACAACTATGTTCTGCTCTTCCACGACTTTTCCCTTGGGGTTTTGATAACTCTTGATGTGAAAATGATTTTTGAATTGTGGAAAATATCTTGTATAGTCATGGATTTTATTTTTGTTTTGCAAAAACCCACTTTCTTATGTTTTAGCTTCAGCACTTTTTCACTTTCTAATACAAACTATGTTTTTGTTTCCATTTGACTTTTTTTTGAGCTGAATGATGAAACTTTTGTCGATTTCTTGCAGGGATGATTGGCATTGGATTTCGCCAAAGGATGACCAGGGCTGCGCCTGAAGTACTTCATGACTGAAAAACTTTAAAAATTACAAAGGATGAAATTACATTTATTACAAAAAATAAATTTGACGATTTCTTCTTCGAAACTCTGTTTTGAAGAAGAATCATTCTCAGCATTATTGATGATGAAAATTTTGGAATGAAAACTTATTAGAAACATCCTCATGTACTTGCTGGCATTATTAGACATGTTTGAAGATGAAACCCTAGACCTAATGACTTAAATGACTCTTTGCTGACCAAAAGACCATCCATGACTATGAAGGACTGTAACATTGACTTTGATGAACTTTGATGATCATACACAAACCAGCAGATACCTAACATGAGGGAAAATGAGAGACAAGACCCTTCCGTCAAATAATCGATGCTTCCTAACGGAATGCAACTGACTAGACTAGATGAGGCACCTAAAATGAAATGCAACAAAGATTTTTTGATCTCTGACGGAGGTAAGACTATACCGACTCTAACATTGGCTCCAATGGGGATGGTGCTCATTGGAGGTGCCAAGAACTACAGATCTTTGGGCGAGCAGATAGTGCCTTCGTCCATTGGGCAATGGAGTCAAAACACGAAAAATGACATTATGCAGACTGACTCTGACTCAAGGCTAAAACTGAAAACCATAATAAAACCAAACATGACTAAAACATAACTAACAAACTGGAAAGATGCTCATAATTGAGCTTATTCATCAAACCTACTCTAATTTTTCTTTTCACCATCTGATCAAGTGAAAGGGAACAGCCAATGCAGCCATGTAAGCATCCTGGCTGCTATTTGATTTCTTCCCAAATGCTTTCTGATGCGCAGAAAAGCGAAGAATCGAAAGGAAACTCCCATGGAAACTCGGAATCAAGTTGACTGCTGATAAAATTGCAAAGCATGAATTGACTGGATGACTTCAAGAATACTGCAAAAGGATCTCCATAAACATAGCTATTAATTTCCATTAACACATTATTGTTCTGGTCCAAGTAACCTTCATAGCTGGATACTAGGATTTTCCTCACATCTGTGTTGTCTTTCTTTGGTGACAACAATAGGGTATCAAAAGGATCCTGAATTTTGTGAATAACCAAACTCTGTTGCTGATTCCAAATAGAACAAAAATCTCCTTTATCAATCTCCTCATATGACTACAAACCTTGATATGAGCTTTGTAATGAAAAATCTGTTAGACAAGACAATGAAGGCGACTTTTGAATAAGATTATTATCAACATTCTTTTCTGTCACAAGGTTAGCCAATGAAGAAGAACTTTTACAGCAAACATCATCCAACACACGAGCAATAGGATCATCAAGAACTTGAGAAGATTGCAGCGATGTATCCATTGAAACTATATGACATCCTACTAGTTGTTCATCTTTTTCTTTAGAAATATTACGAATATTCTACTTTTTAAACTGAAATGCTTCGAAACAAAAGGGTACAGAATCCTCTTGCATCATTAAATCATGTATTTCAACTTCCACACCTTCATCTGTAACTTGACCATCAATTTCGTTTGGTGGCTGCAAATCTGGTGCTAGGGAGGGTTTTGTATCCAAAATGATTTCATCAATAATTTCAGGGGAAGATTTCTCATTAACAACTTGCTCAATAATTTCGCTATCTGTCTCATATTTCACATTAAAACTAAGAGATTGTTGATTTCCTACATGCTGCTCATTTGAAAATTTACTATGCAATTTACCCTTCAAAAACTGGAATGATTCAAAACAAAATGGTACGGAGTCACCTTGTAGCATTTGATCATATGTGCCAACCTCCATGGCTTCATCTGCAACTTGACAATCAATGGCTTTCGAGGACTGCAAATCTAAATATGAGAAGTCTTGAACAAGGTTTTCATTGCCCTCAAGATGGTCCAAATCAAGTCTTGTTGGCAGTTTATTTCTGATTGCATGGAAGTTATCTCTGATGAACTGAAACGAATAAAAAAAAAAGGAAAATATCCTTCACTTACTTCAAAATTTGTTGCACTTTCCTCATCATTGTCATAGCTTATATGCATCGGTTGATCATTGTACACAAGCTACTGAAAGTGAACTTCCTCCTTCCACAAACTAGTTGTTGATTTGTTTGCAAGATTAGCTTCTGTTTGGAGAACATAATCATCATCATACTGATCAAAATGAGGCAAATCATCAGTATAAAACACATCATCAAGCATACATGTCATATCAACGGCTCTCTCTTCTCCAAAATGATCTATAAAATAATCACTATGACAACTGGGATAAGAAAAAAAATGTTTTGGATCAGCCACTTGTTCTTCTTCAATCAGCAAGTCATGTGCTTGAACATTATACTCATTCCTTGTGGTGTTCTTTTGCATCATCTCTTCTACCTCACTTACCAACATGTCAAGCTTTACCTCTAGAGATGTCGATTTCTCCGGATCTACGTTTTTCATCTCTTCTTCTTTCAACCTTGCCCTTCGGATCAGCAAATGAGCTTCTACATTTATTGCACTGTTCTATATCTCTACAAGTGTTGCAATATTCCTTTCTCTCAACTGAAACTCCATTTCCGGATCAAAGGCACCTGGGTAGTGCAAGAGAGCAGATCTAGGAGAAGGTCTTACATCAGCTGGCATCGAAAAATATACTTGGTTAAATCTGGCAGAAAAGTGTTGTACTGTCTCCCCTGGCAATATTTTCAGCTGGTTATACTCTTCTATAATCAAGAAAAGCTTTTGTCTGATCACCCACCTATCGAGGAAAACTTTGACGAACTGCTGGAAATCTGAGATGCTCGCATCAGGCAGGGCTTTGAACCAACTCTTGACTTTGCCTTGAAAAGAAAGAGAAAAAAGCCTAATACTGACATCCTCTTCATCAACTTCAAAAAGGTCTAGAAAAGTCTAAACATTCTGCACATGTTGCTCAGTGCTGACATTGTTACATTCACCATCAAATCTTGGTAGATATAGGTCATAATTTTTAGGGAAAGCATGAAGAACAGAAGCTAAAACAAGAGGTTTATACCTATCTGGGACTATATAAGGTGTAGGAGTATATACAAGAGCTACGGGATCAGTCTTGTTTTCTTTAGGCTCATCATAAGAGAATTATCATAAGATGTGGGAAAAGTAAGAAGGCCATGATCAAGGAAACTCGAGTATTTACACTATGGAATAGGTCGTGCAATTTTTCCTTGATGCCTTTACTCCTTCAAACAAATTCTGAAAAACTTTCAGGACAGCTTCAAGAACAACAAAGAAGTAGTTTACACGAAAGTAGCTAGATCATGAATACCATTCCACTTTGGATACCTGAACTTTGTGTAAGATCCTTCCATTTTCTTAGAGAAAGAGTTAGTCCTCCAGTGGAGTCTTTACATTGAGTTGGAGTCACCAGGTGAAAGATTTCAACCTTCTTATGTCTGATCATTTTCCACCATCAACCATCAGATCTGAACTTGATACATGTACTGGGGCAATTTAAAAGTTATATTTTACGTTTACAAACTAGACTGGAGATTGACTGAAGCAGCTTTTATCTACTTTCGCTAATGCAAAGCAAGAGCGTTTTGAAGGCTACTTGGCATAACTTTAGGCTCTGTCTGTAGCTTATAAAACAAATAACACCCACAAGCAAACCAATTTCTTCCCCAGTATAGTCGCCACTATGTTATTGCCTAAATCCACCTCAGGCTGAAAGAAGGCAGAGTTTAGGGTAACATCAAACCACGCTCAGTTTGGTAGCTAGCCCTACCAGAACAGGAGAGGGCTCTCTCCGGGTCAATCTCAGCGAAAAGTAATCAATAGGGCTTGAGATGACTAAAATAGAAGCTAATTTTAGGCTAGGTATATAAAAGAAGGAGTTTGAAATGATTTTGGGGGTTTTTGTCGGAAACAAGGGAAGGTAATTTTGGGTGCGGGGATTAGGCTCTGTTTTTGCAGAATTATAATTGGGGCAGGGAAAGCAATGGTTTTGATGCTTTGAAATTGAATGGATGGATGGTTTAGACCGCTGAGGGGCTGAAGAGGGCAAGAGATCTCAAGGATCCTCTCCAAATAGATGAGAACATGTAAAATCAAACAAAACTAAAGGCAGAGCAAAGCAAGCTATTGAATTCCACCTTTAACACTGATTTGTTTAATCTAAGAAGAACAGAGAAGGGAAATGATACACATAAACATTCAGTGAAACTTACAAATACATAGAGAAGAACACCGTCAAAATATAGAGCCACAAGGATCCCAAAAAGTGCTGCAAACCTTGGTCTTTCCTTTTCCAAAAATGCAGAAGTGATGTACAATGAAGTGCCAAACAATTCCCAAGTACCCAACCCTGAAAATGTCTGAGAAAATACATAATATAGACATGTCTAACTCCTCCCCATGCCTCTAGGGGTTGAGCTTATCATTCTAGGAGCTGTTTCAACCATATTTAAACTAGGAACTAGAAAATAGGCCATGAAACAACTTGCCTCTATATGCTAGGAAACTGATCCATTCACTCACATTTTCACTTTTTAGTGAATGAATCCTCTAGAACAAGTAAAAATGTGCCAAATTTACATCATTGTCATGAAATTACATCAAGGTAGATCAATAGTTACATGAAAAAGTGAAACTAGTCAAAACTGGGCGAAATTTTGAGCTAAAGAGTGAAAAATAGGCCAAAATTCTCTATGCGCCGCGCCCAAAATCTCTATGCGTAGCACAACTTTGGAGCTGATTTTGAGGCACTTCCCGAAGTCCAAATCGAGCTCATGATAGCTCGTTGGAAAGCCCTACCTGTCAAATTTCCAACCCAAGTGGAATGTCTTGATTTGGATGTCATTTGCCACTCCAAAAGTGCAATCTCCCAAGACTGGTTCCCGTGTGTGTAAAAAGTGGCAGAAAGTCCATTTTCAAGGTGTTTTTTACCCTTTAGGCAACCCAGAACTTGATGAAATCCTTAGGCCATTCCTGAGAATGAATAAATTTTTATAAAAAATCCAAAAATGTAAATTTTCCCTCCAGAAGATCTCTCAAACGTAAGCGCGCGCAAGGTGGCGCTACGTGTTGGGTAGAAAAATCTGTTTTGTGACCAAAAAAATTCAAAAATGACAAAATTTTCTCCAAATTTGCTGAAATTTGGAGTGAATATCCCTCATCAAGTGCCATGCTTAGCCAAAGAAGCTTCAACCAATATTTGAAGTCGATCTTGCCTTTTGCGCCTCCTCAGTGCCCTTCTCAGCCTTGCTTTCAGGATCTTGATTTTTGCTTTGCAAACATGTGTGCGTGCCCAATAGTGGTTCTTCATGTGTCGAAGCATGTTATTCTCTTTGTTTTATTTCTCCAACAACTTCTCAATATGCATGTTGACCCTCTCGAGCCAAGTCTCTCTATTGGCCTCAATCTCCCGCTCGATAAGTGTCACCTCGGATGGGCTTCTCCGGGCAGCTTGCTGGTTCTCGCAGATGTTTTGTAACTCCATGAGTGTCTGGTGATCCTCCAACTGCTTATTCCACTACTCCAGATAGTTAATGATCCACTGAGCTCTCTGCAACTTATCGGTTAACTTGCTGATCTCAGTTTTCTGCTCCTAAATGATCTCTCTCAGTTTTGAGTTTGGAGAGCTTACGTCCACATCAATCAATGTAAAATCAGTATCCTGACCTCCTGAAGGGCCTTCCTCCTGCATAGGCCTCTATCCTCTATCCTATACCTGTGCTGATGGCGACGGAAATGAGACCCCTTCCACCCCAGGTGGAGATAGTACTCGTCGGGCTGCTGCAAACAATGCTCTCATGCCTCTCTGATAAGTAACAAATACTGGCACACCGATAGGCTCTGTCTCGGGACCTTCAAACTGATGTGAAGGCTCACCTGCATCATGAAAAATCTCTGGAGGAGGCTAAGGGACTGTGAAGAAGTCATGGGAAATGAAATCTTCCCATGTAATGCCCTGCAATCCAAGCTGATGTACCACAATCATCTTGATGAGCGCATAATGATAAATTTTATTGTGCTACTGCTCAGGAGTCTTCTTCTGCACAAGAGTAGTCATCCTCTCTATGTTTCGGCACATCAAATATGGAATATTCATCATCCTTACTCTCGTGAAATGCATCAATAGTCTGATGTGCTATGCATAAAGGCGTGAGAAATGGCCCTCACAACTGAAGTACCTGATAATGAGTCTCATCAATGGTGCATAAGATTCCTTCAGAAACCAGAATGTGAATACCCTGCTGAGCTGCCTCACATAGCCAGGCCTGATGTATGGCTCGTAATGTACTCTATCCACCTACTGTCTCTTGTTCCACTCCTCTCCTACATTCGGTATTCCTATTGCCTGAGAAATGGTTTTTGGTGTCAAGGTGAAATTTACACCAGCGAGAGTAACATGACCATCACGCAAATGTAAAACAAACAACCAGGCTAACTCCTGATGATGTCAAATCTAAGAAATCCTCTCACAATACTGATAGCATGATTGCTCTCGGAAATAAACCATGGCAAGTGGGCAGGCCTCCAACTGATTCAAAGAGGTGGGTTCCTCCCTCACATGTTTGCCTCCTTTTCGAGGCCTTCTTGGTGCATGAAGTTCTATGGTAGAATCACTGTCTTTCTCATAAGATGAATCTGTGTCTGTCATTGAGTTTACAAGTCTATGCCAAGTGTATGTTTGATTGTTTGAAAATGAGAAATGAAGACTTGATGTTTTTTGCCTCCAATTATCAAATGTGTGCCAAGACTGTGGGAAAGATGGACAACGGGAAAAAAGGGTATAGTGGACTGTCAAGTGAAATTAGAATGCAATAGCAGTCACTTGACTGTTGGGAATTGGGGATTTGGGATTTAGGATGCAAATAATATGAGAGAGGGAACGTGATAGGGATAATAGGATTTTAGGAACAAGTGATATGAGTGATTTTATAAGGAAATAGGGAAAAAGGGGAGGCACAGTATGATGATATGGCAGTGATGAAGAAAGGAACCATAGATGGAGAATGGGATTTGCAATACTTGGCACAAAAATCAGACCTTTAAACCACCAATTTTAAAACCCCAAGGAGCAGATTTTGATATGAATATAGGGTTTATATTTTCAAACTCCAAACTTGCAAATTCTTCAAAACCAATCTCTCAACCATACCAAACACCAGCAAGAGTGATTGTATAAACTTACTTGAGCAACAGAGATTGAATTGTTTTGGTTTTTGCTGAAGCAGTGACGAAATTCTTCTTGGAGGCTTTGTGCGCCGCATGCACACCGAGTGCGCCGCGCCGGGTATATGTGCCGCACCAAAGCAAATTTACACTGTAGAAAATGGCTATGTGCGTCGCGACATGCCAATGCGCCGTGCACACTCCAAACACACAGTCTCAGCTTTAAACTCACAGTTTCTCCCTTCCACAATTGAAACCGACTTCTTTGATATCTCTTGAGTGAAAATGATTTGATAAACGTGGAAATAACTTGTATAGTCCTTGATTTGATTTTTTGTTTTGCAAAACCCCACTTTCTTATGTTTTAGCTTTGGCACTTTTTCACTTTTAATACAAACTCTGTTTTTGTTTCCATCTGATCTTTTTGAGCTGAATGATGAAACTTTTCTTGATTTCATGCAGGGATGATTGGCATTGGATTTCGGAAAAGGATGACCAGGGCTGCGCGTGAAGTACTTCATTACTAAAAAACTTTAAAAAATACCAAGGATGAAATTACATTTATTAGAAAAAATAAATTTGACGATTTCTTCTTCAAAACTATGTTTTGAAGAAGAATCATTCTCAGCATTATTGATGGTGAAAATTTGGGAATGAAAACTTATTAGAAACATCCTCATGTACTTGTTGGCATTATTAGACATGTTTGAAGACGAAACCCTAGACCTAATGACTGAAATGACTCTTTGCTGACCAAAAGACCATCCATGACTATGAAGGACTGTAACATTGACTTTGATGAACTTTGATGATTAGACACAAACCAGCAGATACCTGACATGCGGGAAAATGAGAGACAAGACGCTTCCATCAGATAATCGATGCTTCCTAATGGAATGCAACTGACTAGACTAGATGAGACACCTAAAATGAAATGCAACAAAGAGTTTTTTTATCTCTGACGGAGGTAAGACTATACCGACTCTAACATTGGCTCCAATGGGGATGGTAGCTCCTTGGAGGTGCCAAGAACTACAGATATTTGGGTGATCAAACAGTGCCTTCGTCCATTGGGCAATGGAGTCAAAACACGAAAATTGACATTATGCAGACTGACTTTGACTCAAGGCTAAAACTGAAAACCATAATAAAACCAAACATGACTAAACCATAACTAACAAATTGGAAAGATGCTCATAATTGAGCTTATTCATCAAACCTACTCTAATTTTTCTTTTCACCATCCTATCAAGTGAAAGGGAACAGCCAATGTAGCCATGTAAGCATCCTGGCTGCTATTTGATTTCTTCCCAAATGCTTTCTGATGCGCAGTAAAAGGGAAGAATCGAAAGGAAAATCCCATGGAAAATCGGAATCAAGTTGACTTCTGATAAAATTGCAAAGCATGAATTGACTGGATGACTTCAAGAATACTACGAAAGGATCTTCATAAACATAGCTATTAATTTCCATTAACACATTACTGTTCTGGTCCAAGTAACCTTCATAGATGGATATTAGGATTTTCCTCACATCTGTGCTGTCTTTCTTTGGTGACAGCAGCAAGGTATCAAAAGGATCCTGAATTTCGTGAATAACCAAACTCTGTTGCTGATTCCAAATAGAACAAAAATCTCCTTTATCAATCTCCTCATATGACTGCAAACCTTGATATGATATTTGTAATGAAAAATCTGTTAGACAAGACAATGAAGGCGACTTTTGAATAAGTTTATTATCAACATTCTTTTCTGTCACAAGGTTAGCCAATGAAGAAGAAATTTTACAGCAAACATCATCCAACACACGAGCAATAGGATCATCAAGAACTTGATAAGACTGCAGCGATGTATCCATTGAAACTATATGACATCCTACTATTTGTTCATCTTTTTCTTTAGAAATATTATGAATATTCTGCTTTATAAAATGAAATTATTCGAAACAAAAGGGTACAAAATCCTCTTGCATCATTAAATCATGTATTTCAACTTCCACGCCTTCATCTGTAACTTGACCATCAATTTCGTTTGGTGGCTTCAAATCTGATGCTAGGGAGGGTTTTGTATCCAAAATGATTTCATCAATCATTTCAGGGGAATATTTCTCATTAACAACTTTCTCAAGAATTTCACTATCTGTCTCATCTTTCACATTAAAACTAAGAGATTGTTGATTTCCTACATGCTGCTCATTTTAAAATTTACTATGCAATTTACCCTTCAAAAACTGGAATGATTCAAAACAAAATGGTACAGAGTCACCTTGTATCATTTGATCATATGTGCCGGCCTCCATGGCTTCATCTGCAACTTGAAAATCAATGGCTTTCGGGGACTGCAAATCTGAATATGAGAAGTCTTGAACAAGGTTTTCATTTCCCTCAAGATGGTCCAAATCAAGGCTTGTTGGCAGTTGATTTCTGATTGCATGGAAGTTATCTTTGATGAACTGAAACGAATCAAAAAAAAAGGGAAAATATCCTTCACTTACTTCAAAATTTGCTGCACTTTCCTCATCATTGTCATAGCTGATATGCATCGGTTGATCATTGTACACAAGCTGCTGAAAGTGAACTTCCTCCTTCCACAAACTAGTTGTTGATTTGTTTGCAAGATTAGCTTCTGTTTGGAGAACATAATCATCATCATACTGATCAAACTGAGGCAAATCATCAGTATAAAACACATCATCAAGCATACATGTCATATCAACAGCTCTCTCTTCTCCAAAATGATCTATAAAACAATCACTATGACAACTGGGGTAAGAAACAAAATGTTTTGGATCAGCCACTTGTTCTTCTTCAATCAGCAAGTCATGGGATTGAACATTATACTCATTCCTTGTGGTGTTCTTTTGCATCATCTCTTCTACTTCACTTACCAACATGTCAAGTTTTACCTCTAGAGATGTCGATTTCTCCGGATCTACGTTTTTCATCTCTTCTTCTTTCAACCTTGCCCTTCGGATCAACAAATGAGCCTCTACATTTACTGCACTGTTCTGTATCTCTACAAGTGTTGCAATATTCCTTTCTCTCAACTGAAACTCCATTTTCGGATCAAAGGCACCTGGGTAGTGCAAGAGAGCATATCTAGGAGAAGGTCTTACATCAGCTGGCATCGAAAAATATACTTGGTTAAATCTGGCAGAAAATTGTTGTACTGTCTCCCCTGGCAGTCTTTTCAGCTGGTTATACTCTTCTATAATCAAGAAAAGGTTATGTTTGATCACCCACCTATCGAGGAAAACTTTGACGAACTGCTGGAAATCTGAGATGCTCGCATCAGGCAGGGCTTTGAACCAACTCTTGACTTTGCCTTGAAAAGAAAGAGCAAAAAGCCTAATACTGACATCCTCTTCATCAACTTCAAAAAGGTCTAGAAAAGTCTGAACATTCTGCACATGTTTTTTAGCGCTGACATTGTTACATTCACCATCAAATCTTGGTAGATATAGGTCATAATTTTTAGGGAAAGCATGAAGAACAGAAGCTAAAACAAGAGGTTTATACCTATCTGGGACTATATAAGGTGTAGGAGTATATACAAGAGCTACGGGATCAGTCTTGTTTTCTTTAGGCTCATCACTCTGAAGAGAGTTATCATAAGATGTGGGAAAAGTAAGAAGGCCATGATCAAAGGGAAACTCAGTATTTACACTTTTTGAATAGGTCGAGTGAAGATTTTGATCACCTTTATCATACAACAAATTCTGAAAAACTTTCAGGACAGCTTCAAGAACAACAAAGAAGTAGTTTACACGAAAGTAGCTAGATCATGAATACCATTCCATTTTGGATACCTGAACTTTGTGTAAGATCCTTCCATTTTCTTAGAGAAAGAGTTAGTCCTCCAGTGGAGTCTCTACACTGAGTTGGAGTCACCAGGTGAAAGATTTCAGCCTTCTTATGTCCGATCGTTGTCCACCATCAACCATCAGATCTGAACTTGATACATGTACTGGGGAAATTTACAAGTTAGATGTTACATTTACAAACTAGACCGGAGATTGACTGAAGCAACTTTTATCTACTTTCGCTAATGCAAAGCAAGAGCGTTTCGAAGGCTACCTGGCATAACTTCAGGCTCCGTCTGTAGCTTATAAAACAAATAACACCCACAAGCAAACCAATTTCTTCCCCAGTATAGTCGCCACTATGTTATTGCCTAAATCCACCTCAGGCTGAAAGAAGGCAGAGTTCAGGGTAACATCAAACCATGCTCAGTCTGGTAGCTAGCCCTACCAGAATAGGAGAGGGCTCTCTCCAGGTCAATCTCATCAAAAAGTAATCAATAGGGCTTGAGATGACTGAAATGGAAGCTAATTTTAGGCTAGGTATATAAATTAAGGAGTTTGAAATGATTTTGGGGGTTTTTGTAGGAAACAAGGGAAAGGCAATTTTGGGTACAGGGATTAGGCTTAGTTTTTGCAGAATTCTAATTGGGGTAGGGAAAGCAATGGTTTTGATGCTTCAAAATTGAATGGATGGATAGTTTATACCGCTGAGGGGCTGAAGAGGGCAAGAGATCTCAAGGATCCTCTCCAAATAGATGAAAACATGTAAAATCAAACAAAACTAAAGGCAGAGCAAAGCAAGCTATTAAATTCCACCTTTAACACTGATTTGTTTAATCTAAGAAGAACAGAGAAGGGAAATGATACACATAAACATTCAGTGAAACTTACAAATACATAGAGAAGAACACCGTCAAAACACAGAGCCACAAGGATCCCAAAAAGTGCTGAAAACCCTGGTCTTTCCTTTGCCAAAAATGCAGAAGTGATGTACAATGAAGTGCCAAACAATTCCCAAGTACCCAACCCTGAAAATGTCTGAGAAAATACATAATATAGACATGTATAACTCCTCCCCATGCCTCGAGGGGTTGAGATCATCATTCTAGGAGTTGTTTCAACCATATCTAAACTAAGAACTAGAAAATAGGCCATGAAACAACTTGCCTCTATATGCTAGGAAACTGATCCATTCACTCACATTTTCACTTTTTAGTGAATGAATCCTATAGAACAAGTAAAAATGTGCCAAATTTACATCATGTTCATGAAATTACATCAAGGTAGATCAATAGTTACATGAAAAAGTGAAACTAGTCAAAACTGGGTGAAATTTTGAGCTGAAGAGTGAAAAATAGGCCAAAATTTTCTATGCGCCGCGCCCAAAATCTCTATGCATAGCACAACTTTGGAGCTGATTTTGAGGCACTTCCCGAAGTCCAAATTGAACTCATGATAGCTCATTTGAAAGCCCTGCCTGTAACATTTCCAACCCAAGTGGAATTTATGGATTTGGATGTCATTTGCCCCTCCAAAAGTTCAATCTCCCAAGACTGGTTCCTGTGTGTGTAAAAAGTGGCAGAAAGGCCATTTTCAAGGTGTTTTTTACCCTTTAGGCAACCCAGAACTTGATGAAATCCTTAGGGCATTCCTGAGCATGCATTAATTTTTATAAAAAATCCAAAAATGTAAATTTTTCCTCCAGAAGATCTCTCAAACGTAAGCGCGTGCAAGGTGGCGCTACATGTTGGGCAGGAAAATCTGTTTTGTGACCAAAAAAATTCGAAAATGACAAAATTTTCTCCAAATTTGCTGAAATTTGGAGTGAAGATCCCCCATCAAGTGCTATGCTTAGCCAAAGAAGCTTCGGCCAATATTTGAAGTCGATCATGCCTTTTGTGCCTCCTCAGTGCCCTTCTCAGCCTCGCTTTCAGGATCTTGATTTTTGCTTTGCAAACATGTGTGCGTGCCCAATAGTGGTTCTTCATGTGTCAGAGAATGTTCTCTTTTTTTTCTTTCTCCAATGGCTTCTCAAGATGCATGTTGACCCTCTCGATCCAAGTCTCTCTATCGGCCTCAATATCCCGCTCAATAGGTGTCATCTCGGATGGGCTTCTCCGAGCAGCATGCCGATTCTCGCGGATGTTTTGTAACTGCATGAGTGTCTGCTGATCCTCCAACTGCTTATTCCGCTGCTCTAGATATTTAATGATCCACTGAGCTCTCTGCAACTTTTCGATCAACTTGCTGTTCTCAGTTTTCTGCTCCTGAATGATCTCTCTCAGTTTTGAGTTTGGAGAGCTTACGTCCATATCAATCAATGTAAAATCAGTGTCCTAACCTCCTGAAGGGCCTTCCTCCTGCATAGGCCTCTTTCCTTTGTCATGTACCTATACCTATGCTGATGACGACGGAAACAAGACCCCTTCCACGCCGGGTGGAGATAGTACTCGTCGGGCTGCTGCAAATAATGATCTCGCGCCTCTCTGATAAGTAACAAATACTGGCACACCGATGATAGGCTCTGTCTCAGGACATTCAAACTGATGTGAAGGCTCACCCGCATCACGAACAATCTCTGGAGGAGGCTGAGGAGCTATAAGGAAGTCACGGGAAATGAACTCTTCCCATGCAATGCCTTGCAATCCAAGCTGATGTACCACAATCATCTTGATGAGCGCATAATGATAAATGTTGTTGTATTGCTGCTCAGGAGTCTTCTTCTGCACAAGAGTAGTCATCCTCTCTATGTTTCGGCACATGAAATATGGTATGTTCATCATCCTCACTCTCATGAAATGCATCAATAAACTTATGTGGTATGCATAGAGACGTGAGAAATGGCCCTCACAACTGAAGTATCGGATAATGAGTCTCATCAATGGTGCATAGGATTCCTTCAGAAACTAGAATGGGAATACCCTGCTGAGCTGCCTCAAATAGCCAAGCCTGATGTATGGCTCATAACGTACTCTATTCACCTACTGTCTCTTCTTCCACTCCTCTCCTACATTCGGTATTCCTGTTGCCTGAGAAATGGTTTCTGGTGTCAAGGTGAAATTTACGCCAGCGAGAGTAACATGACCATCACGCAAATGTAAAACAAACAACTGGGCTAACTCCTGATGATGTCGAATCTTAGCAATCCTCTCACAATACTGATAGCATGATTGCTCTCAGAAACAAACCATGGCAAGTGGTCAGGCCTCCAACTGAGTCAAAGAGGTGTGTTCCTCCCTCACATGTTTTCCTCCCTTTTGAGGCCTTCTTGGTGCATGAAGTTCTGTGGTAGAATCACTGTTTTTCTCATATGATGAATCTGTGTCCGTCATGGTGTTGCAATGTGTATGACAAGTGTATGTTTGGTTGGTTGAAAAATGATAAATGAGGACTTTGGTGTCTTTGTGTCCAAGTGCCAAATGTATGCCAAAGGGAAATGAGGGACTGTGAGGAATATGGAACAGTGGGGAAAAGTGGGGTTTTTTAAGTGAAATTAAGGTGTGCTAACAGTCACTTGACTGTTGGGAATTGGGGATTTTGGGATTTAGGATGAAAATAATATGGGAAAGGGAAAGTGATAGGGAATGATGGGTTTAAGGGATAGGGATAAATGGGAAAAAGTGATAAGAGTGGCTTTGGGGACATAGGGGAAAAGGAGAGGGACTGTATGATGATAGTAAAACAGTGAGAGAGAATAAAGCAATGAGGAATGAAATACTTGGCACAAAATTGTTTTTTAAACCACCAATTTTAAAACCCTAAAGAGCAGCTTTAATAAGAGGATAGGTTGTGTAGTTTAGCATTCAAGTTCTTCAACCAATCTTTGCAACCACACCCAAAACTAATCAATGTCAAATTACAAGATGATTTGACTTACTTGGAGCAGAGGAGCCAAGAAATTTGGGATTTCGTTGAAGGAAATGAAAAAACTAGAGTATCGGCCCTATGCGCCATGCGCACAACCCAGTGCGTCGCGCCTGGTGAGTGCACCGTGCACGTTGAAAAACACACTGTGAAGAATGCTTGTATGCGCCACGACTTGCCGATGCGTCGCGACCTCCTCCCAACGCGCCGCGCGGGAATTTCACACACAGTCCCGGCTTCTAACTTACAGTTTCGCCCTCCACAACTCTGTTCTGCTGTTCCACGAATTTTCCCTTGGGTTTTTGATAACTATTGATGTGCAAATGATTTTTGAATTGTGGAAAATATCTTGTATAGTCATGGATTTGATTTTTGTTTTGCAAAAACCCACTTTCTTATGTTTTAGCTTCAGCACTTTTTCAGTTTCTAATACAAACTCTTTTTTTGTTTCCATTTGACTTTTTTTTGAGCTGAATGATGAAACTTTTGTCGATTTCTTGTAGGGATGATTGGCATTGGATTTCGGCAAAGGATGACCAGGGTTGCGCCTGAAGTACTTCATGACTGAAAAACTTTAAAAATTACAAAGGATGAAATTACATTTATTACAAAAAATAAATTTGACGATTTCTTCTTCAAAACTCTGTTTTGAAGAAGAATCATTCTCAGCATTATTGATGATGAAAATTTTGGAATGAAAACTTATTAGAAACATCCTCATGTACCTGCTGGAATTATTAGACATGTTTAAATATGAAATCCTAGACCTAATGACTGAAATGACTCTTTGCTGACCAAAAGACCATCCATGACTATGAAGGACTGTAACATTGACTTTGATGAACTTTGATGATCAGACACAAACCAGCAGATACTTGACATGAGGGAAAATGAGAGACAAGACCCTTTCGTCAGATAATCGATGCTTCCTAATGGAATGCAACTGACTGGACTAGATGAGACACCTAAAATGAAATGCAACAAAGAATTTTTGATCTCTGACAGAGGTAAGACTATACCGACTCTAACGGAATCCTACATCGGACAGTCTTTCCACTTTAAAATATATTCCAAGTATTCTTTCCTTCTGGTCTTCTTGGCAACACGTGTATCCAAAATATGTTCAACCTCTAAACTCTTTGCCACGGGAATTTTTTTTAGCCATTTTTGTTCCTTTCCTTCATCATTGTCAATATTCCCATAAATTTTATTTGCATCACCAACTGTGTAGGAATACAAATCTGCTACATTAAAAATGGGTGAAATTCCAATTCTTGGAGGTAACTCTAGCTCATAAGCATTCACTAAAAACTTGCTGAGATCTTACAAGGTCCTATCTTTTTAATTTTCAATTTGTTGTATTCTCCCCTTAGAAACCTATCATTTATTAGGTGAGCTAGGACCACGTCTCCCACTTCAAAGTTTATCTCTTTCCTGTGTAAATTTTATTGTTGCTTTTAGTAGTTGCTTGTGTCTTCTAATCTTTGTTTTACTTTTTTGTGCAACTCACTCATTGATGTTGTAAAATCCTCCACATCAGCACTTCTATGCTCAAGCTTCCCAAAATCTCTTAGTTCACAAATTCCCCTTGGATGCATGTTGTACAAGATCTGAAATGGAATCTTTCCTGTTCTCCTATTTGGTGAGTCATTATAGGAAAAATCAGCCTCGGCTAGCACATCATCCCATTTCTTTGGTCAGTCACCTACTAAACTCCTCAACAAATTACCCAAACTCTTGTTTACAAACTCTGTTTGCCCATCAGTCTGTGGATGATAGGCTGAGCTAAAATTTAGCTTAGTGCCAAGTTTCTTCCACTAGGTCCTCCAAAAATTCCCAGTGAATCTTGTGTCCCTCTCAGAGATTATGCTTTTTGGAAAACCATGCAACCGTACAATCTCGTCAAAAAACAAATTAGCCACATGGGTAGCATCACTAGTTTTGGAAAACGAAATGAAATGAGCCATCTTAGTAAATATATTCAAAACTACAAGGATTGAATCATTACCTCGTTGAGTTCTTGGTAAACCCAGAACAAATTCCATACTCACTGAATCCCAAGGTCTCTTGGGAATGGGTAAAGGAATGTACAGTCTAACATTCTGACTTCTCCCTTTCGCATGCTGACATACCCTACACTTACTCACGTACCTTTGTACATTTGCCTTCATTTTAGGCCAAAACTAGAAGTGACTTAGCTGCCCAAGTGTTTTCTCAACACCAAAGTGTCCAACTAACCCACCATTATGCTTTTCTTGGGCCAATTTTTCCCTCATTGAGAAATTGGGAATACATTGTTGATTGTTCTTGAACAATAGCCCTTCTTGCAACAAAAACTCTTTCCATGGATTATTTCCCCCATTGAATGGATTCTTACATGCTGCAAAAGCTTCTTTAAAATTGGCATAAACATCATACAAGTCCTCCAAATAATCAAAGCCTAAAATTTTTATTTGACTTTCCTGCATGAGTAAACATCTCCTACTCAAAGCATCAACAACATTATTTTCCTTCCCACTGATGTGCTTCAAAAAAATAGTGAAATTTTGAAGGAACTCTACCCACTTTGCATGTTTATGATTCAACTTATGTTGCTGCATAATGTATTGTGAGGCAGAATTATCCATGTACAGAAAAAACACCTTAGGAATCAAGTAATGCCTCCAATGCTTCAAAGCTTGAACCACCGCATAAAATTCTTTGTCGTAGGAAGAGTATTTATGTTTTGACTCATTTAACTTCTCACTGAAATATGCAATAGGCTTATCTTCTTGGCTCAATACATCTTGAATGGCTATCCCACTAGCATCACATATTACTTGAAAGGGCTGATTGAAGTCTGGAAACTTCAACACTAGCTTCTCAGTGATCTTCTTCTTCTTCAATAGTTGATTTTTTTTTTTTTTGGGCTATCTAATAAAATGGTTGCACCCTATCCTTCTTAATGGTGTCAATTATAGGCGCACAAATGCCACTAAAATTCCTGATAAATTTTCTGTAGAAGCTGGCTAAGCCATGAAAACTTCTCACATCAAAAATGTTCTTAGGTGAGGGCCAATTTACAATTGCCTCTATCTTCTTCGGATCCATTTTCACGCCATCCTTAGAAATGACAAAACCCAAGTATACAAGCTCACTCTTCCTAAAATAACACTTCTTCATGTTAATAAATAACTTTTCTTGCTACATTCTCTCTAAAACATAATTCAAATGTCTCAAGTGCTCTTCTTTAGTTTGATTGAAAATTAAAATGTCATCCAAGTAAACAATGACGAACTTACCAATGAACTCCTTCAAGACTTCATTCATCAGCCACATAAAGGTACTAGGTGCATTTGACAAGCCAAATGGATTGTCATCCACTCGTCCAAGCTTTCATTGGTCTTGAAATTTGTCTTCCACTCACCTCCTTCTCTTACCCGAATTTGGTGATAACCACTTTTCAAGTCATTCTTTGAGAAGTAAGTTACCCCACACAAACAATCCATCATATCATCCATCTGTGGAAATGGAAACCTGTAACGAATGGTGATCTTGTTGATTCCTCTAGATTCAGTTCAAATTCTCCATTCTCCACCCTTCTTTGGACTTAGTAGTGTAGGTTAGACACATGGACTCAAAATTTCTCTTATTATTCCCTTGTCCAAAAATTCTTGGAATTGATTCCTCAATTCCTTATTTTCTTTCGGTTTCATTTGATATGCAACCTTGTTCGGAAGAATTTCTCCCGATATCAAGTCTATGTGATGAATGATACTTATTTTGGGTGGCAACTCACTCGAAAATTCATCAACTACAATATCATGAAACTCATGTAATAAATATTGAACTTCAATAGGTAAATCTACAATTTTAGTGTGAAGAAGTACTACCTTTGGCTTGCAAACCACTGCATAAGTTACCTCTTCTTCTTCCATCTATTGTAGAAATTCCTTCCCACTAAGCAGTAATTATTTTGGGCTGCTTGTTCAGATGTACCTTCCTCTTTCAATGGTACAAGAGTGTGTTTGATTCCATCGTTTTCAAACTTATAATAATTTATCTCTCCGTCGTGTGTCACTTTCCTATCAAACTTCCATGGGCGACCCAAAAGAATGTGACAAGCATCCATTGGCATTATGTCATAGAGCACCTTGTCTTTATACTTCCCTATCTGAAACTGAACTTCACTTTTTTTAGCACCCACAATTTGTGTCCTTTTTACAACCACGATACCTTATAAGGTGTGGGATGTTTAATATTTTTCAACCCCAAATTTTCCCTCATTTCTTGGGAGAGTAGATTTTCCGTACTTCCGCTGTCAATTACCAATTTGCAACATTTTCCTTTTTCCTTACACATTGTCTTGAATAAGGATTTCCTTTGGATTGGTTCAACAGTCTCCTTTGTTGACTTTAACAGGACTTTGTGCATCATCAACACATCTCCAATCTCTGGCACATTCTCTGCCTTTACTGCTTTAGTTTGAGCTATGTATGCACCTTGTTGTCTCGTATTTTCATTCTCAGGACATTCAAAAGATCAGTGGCCCAATTTGTTACATTTGTAACATCAGTAGATAGTATCTTTGCCTCTTCCTCTACCTCTACCTCTCTGGTAAGATCTTCCTCCTCTGTTGTCGCCTTCTTTCTTTGACTGCCCTTGTTGATTTGAGCTTCCTTCAACATTCTTTTGCGTTGGAAGCTTCCCTCTTCCATTTTTCTGTCCTTTCCCTCTGGCAAAACCACGTCCTCTGCCAGAATTTTGCTTCCTAACTATATTTTCTTCCTCCTTCAAGGTGCAATGGTATGCTTCCTCTATTGTCCTTGGAGAAAGCATGCTAATTTCATCTTGGATATCCAGCCTCAAACCATTGATATACCTTGTTGTCTTCTCCAGGGTATCTTCTACATTACCTTCTCTCAAGTTCACCTTAGTGTACTCCCTCACTGTCATTATCTTTTGCTTAAGATTTTGCATTTGTCCGTAGAGAGTTAGTTGGTAATCCTTTGGAAATAACTTACACTTCATATTTGCCATCATTCTATCCCAACTCTTGATCAATGGTTTTTCCTTCTTCCTTGTTTCATCTTGCACATTGTCCCACCAAGTGTTGCATGGCCTTTTAACCTTGTCACAGAAAAATTGACTCTCTTTTCCTCATCAATTTCCTCATACTCAAAATACTTGTCCATCTCACTGATCCAATCTATTAGATTCTCATCTCTCAAACTGCCATCGTAAATGTAGATTTCAGGCTTTGGCCTTGAACTTGAGCCCAACATTGCTCTGAACAACTTGACCTCAGCAGATTCTTCAACAGGTACTGCTCCTTCTTCTTCATGTTCCTCTTCGACCTCACTAACATCTCCACCTTCAGGATCCCGCTGTCTCCCCAATTCCATGGCTTCTAAGCGAATTTGTAGTCTCCTTATCTCTTCTTGGAGTTCTGCATTACCTGTGGGTCTGCCTCCTCGACCTCGTGCTCTTCCTACTCACCTATTCATCTCTCTAAATTGTAGAGAAAAACAAATTTTAGGCTATGATACCACAAATTGATGGCTCCTATCTTTGTGAAAAAAAGTGTTGGTGCAAAGGAACAACAATCATTCTTTTCAGTCACGTAGTTTGCAAAAACACATTTTAGAGATCACTTCATAACTCCTCAACCAAGGATCTTTTTGGAAAATTACTAGCAAGTAACCAAACAGACGCGGCTATGAACAAAACCCAGATGGCAAAATTTATAATTTCGTCTTCCTTTGATCAAAATTTGAGCCGTAAGTCAGATGACAGTTTTCTCCTACGAAAATTCATTCTTCTCTGGGCTTGACATAGAATGCTCTATATTGTCGAACCTGTAAAGCAAATGACTCCTTCCAATACATAATTTTGATGCAAGCTGTGATTAAAATATTAACTGTGATATGGTTCTCATTGAAATGTAAAGAGCAGAGGGAATACAGTGCATGAATTACTCATTCAACAAAGTATTTTAAAAACAAAATCAATTACAATCTTCAAATATTTATATTGTTGTTAATAACATCACAAATTTGTTTGCAATACAGTTACAAATTCGATTTGCTGATAAAAAAAACACTTGTATAAGAATGTTGTTAAGCTATCTAATAACTCCACATGCCACATCTAGTTTACACCGACTGAG
This sequence comes from Pinus albicaulis, assembly GCA_034641835.2. Lineage (NCBI taxonomy): Eukaryota > Viridiplantae > Streptophyta > Pinopsida > Pinales > Pinaceae > Pinus > Pinus albicaulis. The sequence goes on along the minus strand of CM076577.1, from coordinate 120,080,772 downwards.
GATCAAATCCCACATATTGATATCATGGATGTATTAGTTTCTATCTCCCTAAATTCAATCTCACACAGAGATTTTCTTCAGCCTCACCCAAATAACAACACAATGTTCCCCTCTCACTCCCTAAAAAAACTCAAGATTTTCTTTTTCTTTTTCTTTTTAAAACTGAAAAACAAATTTGTCCAAGAAATGATTTTGTTGATGTGGACCAATTTCCTCACTCCACATCATCAAGAAACACTATTTTTCCCCTTAGTTCTAACTCTCTAGCAGTTATCAAATCCTATCCTTAACTATTTAAAATTTCTTTTAACGATATGTTCTTACGTGAATATAAAAAAAAATTCACAAATAAACTTAAATGCTCTAGCCTTGGCATGTGATCAATCCATAACATTGTTAGGCTCTTGGTCTGACTTCAATAACTTCTCATGTTTATGTGCACATCCTAATGCACTTGCATCAGAAACCACCTGGTCAGAGCCCCAAAAAAGACTCTTTTCCCTTTGGGCTAGTGGTTCTGACTAGTTTTGAATTAGGTACAGTTATCTGTATGAAATTTTCTCCAACAGATGGAGGCTTGAGATATAGGAGTTGAAAGAGAAATATAGGAAGGGAGATAATTATTCTAATTGAAGACTAAAATTAAAATGAATAAACTATAACTAAACTATATCATAGAATGTATAATTTAGGTGAAATTGTATATGTGAAATGAAAAGGTAACTCGATAATTATATATTTATATCTTTTCGTTAAATCATTTAATTAAAAAAATTGTAAATGATAAACAATTCAATTAAATAGTTAATTGAATTGTTATATGAACATCATACACATATAATATTGAATTATTATGTTTATAAATGATAGATACAATAAGACATAAATGAATTACCAAATCCCTCACTTATAAACATGAATAAATTTAAATGATTCCAAACAAAAATATAGACACGGAAAAATCAATACTAGTACCAATTCTACTTTTCTTCTCTAAGACATGGAATCAAAAGTGGTTCAACTTAAATTAGAAAATAAACTCATACAAAATTGCAACTAGGCTTTTTCTTTCAAAATTTTAGAACCCCTAGCTTTGGGCCTGAGAGTGGTTTAAATATTTTTTTAAAGAAAATAGGAGAATAGTTACATCTCTGAAATTCTCTCAACTAAATAAAAAATAAACTTTAGCAAAATATAAATTTGGTTACAACTTTTAAAAATGAAATGGATTTTTCAACTCAGAGGAACATTTTTTGATGAAGAGCCAGTGGGTGTTTTCCATTGCTAATAGACTTCTAGAAGAGGAGCTAGCTCGAGAGGTGAGTGAGGTATAATTCTCACTTGAAAGATATACACCTGAGCTTGCAAGGATGGTAGTAACTAAGTTTCTTGTTCACTGATGACCTTAGTTACTTGAAGGTAACCACGAGATTTGATGAGGAATTCTTAGGTCGACTCAACATTTACCTTTGAGAATTGATCAACCATATCATGAAACTTTTTCCTGTCAGTTTTCCATTTTGATCTCAATATTTCTGCTTCTGGAAGAGTCTCCTCTGAATCACTTAGTCACATTTTTACTTCTTTAAGTGACTAAACGATAGATTGAACAAAAAAAATTAGAAATCCTTTCAACATCTTTAATCAATTCCTTAACCAAGCGTATATTTCTCTTCCAAACATGAAGAGCTTTAAATTTTTCATTTTATTAATTCTAGGAAGGTTTAAAAAGAACCTTTTCGAATCCTCTTGCATTGCAGAAGCTCATTGATATTGCGCTTGGTCTCATCGTACTGATTTTCAATATCAATCACATCATCGAGAAAATAATTGATCAATTTTTCCTGAGCTTGTATTGTGCCTAATTTGTTACAGAAAATGTGCTACTCATGTAGAAGTTGTTGACTTAAGTCATGAGGTTCATGCTTAAATTTAGCCAGATATAAAACATTGCCTCTGCCTTCTTTATCTTCTCCTGTAATTTATTTTTTTCACCATCATTTTTGTTTAATTTCAGACTCATATTGACTTCTAGCCAGGGAAATTTGTGCTTTAACATATGAATACCGTTGTTCCAATGAAATATCCTTTCATCCTTCTACTTTTTTTGAGAATGGCCTTGTTCTTTAGGGTATACAATACATCTATAGGTGGTATTTCTTCTATATTCAACTAAATAATAGGATTAGGATATGTTGGAAGCATCTCCACACTAGGTCAAGAACTAATAGATGTTTTAGCAATAACACTTAGTTCTACAAGAGAAAGTTTAGAGACATTAGGCAAGGAAACATCTGCTTGTTGTCTAGTTAAAGTCTTAGTACTTGTTTCAAGCATGATCATCTCTTTCACTTGCATAACAAGCTCTAAATTAATCTCTTCAAATATTTTCCAATCCTTGATAATATCACTATTATTTTGATTTTCTAAAGTCGTTTGCTTCTGAGATTCGAGAGAAGGAACTTGGACATGTATAGTTCCTTATGGAGTGACTTGATGTGTTGAATTATAACCTGAAACCTTTTCTGGTATACCCTCCTCTTCTGGAAATTTCAGCCAATTTAGTGGTAAGGGAGACATTCTTGTGTCCCTATAGACTATAAAATGTTGATAGCTATTTGGAGGTAATTGTTTATCTTTGTTGTAGATAGATAGATAAGAAGAGGTTCCACAAAAAAAATTATCATAATGATTAGTCTCATGTACATATATCATAATGTTTGCATCAATAGTTATTCTATCGATTAAATTTGTAGGATCATGAAAATTTGCAATAATGGTAGCTAATTTTAAAGTGCACAAGGGATTTAACTCTTGTCAACATGAGTATAATTTTTCAGAGTATAGAGACTAATTTTTAAGGGGAACTCGAGCCACACTCTCTTGTAATATTTCTTTAATTCAAGAGTTACCCATGTCCCTACTATTTGGTGAGAAACCTCTCTGCATAGGAGATTATTTAGAATAAAAAAAGGAAAAACATGTGGAGTATTTTAGCTTCCCAAAAGCCTGATGTAAGTAAAAAATTCTTCTGAGAACCAATATCCAAATCTGAACAAACAATCCATAGTGGTTGTAGACATTCTTGGTGGTTTAGAACTAAAAATGGCTTGATACATAGGAATCATAACAATATGGCATATTTTGTAAAAATGGTCAAAGTAATATTCTTCCCATAGTTAAATGTGGATAGGGAGAGGGTCAACAAATGTCCATTTCCAACCCATTGTTGGAAAATCCAAAGAGAAACATATGTCGCCCATTACAAAATCTGACATATAAAAGGTGGATAATGGGTGGACATGTGTTTGGTGCAGAAAGAGAGAATATGTTTGGAAATATTTCCAGACAACATTTGGGCCCAATTGAAAGGAAACCCATCAACCACCTTATAGATGAGAGGGACCCAGTCCAATGAAAATTGTGATACATTTTGGTATGTTAATAGTCTACACAACATATAAGCAACATAGCAGAAAAGGGGGTATAGGGATTTTATAGAATATTTTTGTGATGATTCCTCTTTATTTTTGATGGGATCTCTCCTCCATTCTCTAATTAAACCAGTAAACCCTTTTCCAGATTTATTACATTCCTATTGCATAAAATTTTCAACAAATTGAGCATTATACACAAGCTACTATTTAGATAGTTTATACATACCTTGGATGTGTTTTGGCTTGAAATACCCAATTATCATGCTAGGGGAAGTAAAAAATTTTGTTATATGATATCTACATTTTTTACCACCCAACAAATCATGTCAATGTAAGGAAGAAGTCTTGGATGGGCATCAATTTTGTGCAGGTATTTTGTGGCATCTTGGAGTGTTGCTTCAGAAGTTTATTGCCTCCTTCATCGATGGTTGCAACTATAGGTATTTTTTATTATTATTATTTCGGTAATGCATCCTAAAGTAATTTGTACATTGCATTCCAAGAAAAAATTATAGAATTCATAGTGAAAATTGTTTCATAGAACAAGAAAGCATCTGGTAACTTTTCATCAATTTCTTCCAGTATTGGCCCTGTTGGAGGTTGAACTGGTGTATTTTTCTTTCCTTTCACCATATAAGTGGTTTTAGCATAGATTGCAAAGGTATTTCCATGTAAAAATGAAAAAATAGGTTAAAATATCATTTCACAAGAAAATAGCAATAAAAATCCCGAACTTAACTTAATTACATACATCTTCCTAACTATCAACTCATGCATGCATGAATTCAATTGTTGAAAGGTTTTAACTACGAAAATTGAATTTTGGGTGTGCTTACTAATTTTATAGGTAGATATGACAACTTCGCAAGGGTGAAAAATGTCATGATTTGATTAGGATGCGGTGAATTGGCATTCATCGTGGCTTCTTACATCAACATGGGAATTAAAGCTTGGAAGAAACAAGGAGTGCACTATAAGAAATAGTTGGGGTGACTGGCTCCTGGGTAGCATGGAAAGGGGAGTGTGTGGCGATCGAATGTGAAATTTGTAAGTTAATATAAATTCTAAGTGAAGGGTTGAGTCATCCTGGGAATGGGATCCTGGAAGAAATTGAAGAGGCGATGTATTGGAAGTTCGAGGGTGAAAAGGTATAGGATTAAGTGGAAGGAGGGAAATAAAGGCCCAAAAAAATCATAGTGTGTAATAAAGAGAAGGGCCCATGCACATATTTATTAATGAGACACCCCAAAGGTGTTTCCCCAACTTTTTCAAATGGAGCGATGGAGGAAATACCCAAGGAAAGTCTTTCTGAGATGACATGTCAGGATAAAGGAACCAAGGAGCGAATGTGAAATGTTGAGTATGTCGTGTGAATGAATGGGACCACATTAAGATGTCATGTATTCTTGCATCACCTCTGAAGGTAATCCCTTGAGGAAATGAAAGGATCTTCTCTAGAAAGCTCCATGTAAAAACACCTTCGGGCTATGTGCTAAGCGCAGGGATCAAAGCTGCATAAGGGGAGAACAAAATGTCGTATCATTGTATATACAAATCAGGATTATATATATACTTTGACTTAATATAAAGTTCTTGACTATGGTGGTTTTGGCCTTTGCCCTTATTTATTTATTAATACATAAAGTCATGGTTGCGATGATTATTTAACTTTTAAAAATTTAAAGTTTTTTGGGTTTTTAAGACGATAAAATTTTAATGAAAGAGAGAAAAATATAATCTAAAAATCAATGTAATACAAAATGGGGGGTTGTTGTTTCCTACAAATGGAACAAAATATGAAATGAAATAATTTAATTTTAAAAAAATGACTCATAAACCTCATGGTAATTAACATCTCACAAGTACATCTAAGTTAAATGTGTATATACATCATATAAGAAACAACTAATATCCTAAATAGAACCACATCCAACTCCTTCCTCAAATAATTGAACATGCTCTAGAACACTTTCTCTTAAAGTCATTATTTCATATTCTAAGAGGTCAAAATATAGAAGTAGGTCATTAAGCTAATCTAGGATGCCTCCTCAATGTGGGTAAGACAGAAATAAATGGCTCCAAGGCTTGGAGAACTATACCTTAGGTATAAGAATGATATATAAAACTTGGCAAGTCAACCTCGTCGCATCCCATTCATGGTGGTAATATAATGGAAAATATAAGGTTGAATAATCATATGTAAAGGTTTTTTATTATTGGTGTCATGCCTCTAGCCGAGAAAGAAAACCATGCATGGGAGCCTGTCCCATTAATAAACATGCTAAAAGCTTGACGTTCATATGGAATCACTTGCCTCGAACTGACTCGACACTTCGCTCAGTGATGAATTGTAAGAAGTTTGGCATCATGAATATTAATAGCGATAAGATGGTCTCTGTGTGTGAGACTAGTGGCTCCCAAATTAAATCCATGGTGTGTGTCTAGATCCCTCATAGATATGTTAGGGTGAAATAACAGTGAGTGCATCTTCCTAATCGCTCTTAAATGCGTTTTTCGTCAATCGATTTTGAAAATATTGTTGGGTTCGGTACTCCTGGTGATAGTGGGTTTTGTAATTGGTTCTTTGTAATGGATGTTCTATCTGTGACAATGAGTTACGTAACTTTCTCTCCTATTCTTGCAACGAGGTCAATTGGAGCAATATCCTCTCGAGGGGTTGTGATATTCATCAATTTGTACAAATAAGTGGTAGTTGTCGGGTTCATGGTTGCCTCACATTCTAGATGTTGAAGACAGTGGTAAAAATCCTCATGTTGGATTTATTTACCTAAGCTCTACTATTATATGGTTTGATCAATTCCCTAGAGAAAAATCCTCAGTTCCCCTAACATTTCATCACCCGTGGTTTTCAATTAGCCTTTTCTTGAATTTTCCTCTACCCTTTCCTTAATTTTCTCAATCCCCAACCCTGTGAATCCTCCTGGAAGCATTGAAGTTTCACAATATTCCCTTGATGTTTCCCCTCATGTTTGTGTAATTACTGCCATATCAGTGCCCGTGAATGTCTCTTATACTCCCCTTGATAGCTCTATCACATCCCATTCAAATTCCTCAAGCCCAACCTTCTTTGTCACCTGCCCCCCCCCCCCCCTTCCACATCATCAGTCATGCTAACTATGAAATTAAACTCAACTAGTGTTCAAGGACCCAGTGTCTGTAATGACTACAGTCAACAAATTGAGTCCCTTTAGATGTAGAACATGGATATCAAATGGAAACTTCCTCAACAAACAAATTCTATTATCTTTCTCATGGTAGAAATTCAATCCATGAAGGACATACTCTCCCATCAAGATGACAAACTTAATGCACTTTGGTGACAAATAGAGGACCTAAAACAAATGCCTTAAGCTCCAGAGAACAAAAATATCACCAATACTACTTCAATCCCTCCCAAAATAAATTTGAAATTATATCTCAACAAACCTCCTTTTTCCTTTACTAATGATTTCCTATTTTAAATGTGTCCTTCTGCTAGAAAATTTTTATAATATATATGTATGTCCTCGATTTTCTATTGTAGTATGTTTCCATCATTATTCATTTTCATACATCAGATAGTGCCTCCTTGGAGGAGGCTATGAAATAATATGCAATGTGCTAAATCTCCTGTGTATTTGTTGTGTCCGGGTGCAAATTTTAATACAATCACTACTCATTTGTGTTAAATAAAAAAAAATTCTGAAGTGAAAATAATAGCAAAGATAATGGATCATTTTACTCATCAAAGAACTCCATAAGCTCATATCACATATGCAACATTACATATTCACAATATAGTGTTCTTAATATCTAACGTTACTACTATGTTGCAATATCGCATATGAAACATCCCAAAGGGTAAGGTTGTTCTTAATATCTTACACTATTAGGTTGGGACTTCTAGAAATTATCAATAGTATAATTTTGATTTGACAAGAATTATGATTATAAAATGAAAACTATAGCGTTTAAAATTTATATTTTGGTGTTAAAAATGCCAAAATGAACTCTTGGATCAAAAAGCGATGTTCTAAGGATTACTCTTTTTTCTTGGGTTAAAATTACATCTTAACTAAAAACATGGGCTTTAAAACTAGTACCATTTCCAACCAAGATATAAATTCAACCTTGAATTAATAATGGTGTTCATATAAGTACCACTATTTTTTACTTTAAAAATTACAAATTGTTTAAAACTGTGGTTTCGACAATCAATACCATTAATACAAGAGAGAGAGAGAGAGAGAGAGAGATTCTTAAAAACAATTTTGAAATTAAAAATGCATAATTCTAAAAAAAAAAGAAACTAAAAAACATACATAATTTCCAAATAATTAAAATAAAAACTCTAAAAAAACAAGTTTCAAGAAGAAAAAGACATAAGAGGGAAAATAAATAAATAAACAAAAACAAAATAATCATTTTTTTATAAAAGAATATATATCCACCCCAAATAAATAAGATAATTAAATTAAAAATATGTACATTAAAATGTATTTTTAAAAAAGGATTGAAAATTTAGGGGAGGCAAGAGCGGGAGGAGTTATCTATCACCCCAATGAAGAAAGAGAGATAAAATATGCATGGGGATTGGGGAGCACTATTAATAATCAAGCCAAATTTGCAGCTTAATGGTTGGGATTAAAATTGACTATTTCAAGGAATATTTGGAAGTAAATGGTATATGGAGACTCTATGATAGTCATTCAACAAGTGTTTAAGCTCAAAGGGAACCCCAACCAGGTTCAATGCCCAATTCTGCAAAGAACAAGAATACAAATAGGAAAATTTGAGTCATCTGAGTTTTATCATGTCAAGAGGCATCTAAAATCTAAAGAGGATGCCTTAGAAAATAAGGGAGTCTCCTTAGAACAAGGTATTTTTTCTAAGGATGAATAAAGTGGTATTTATACTCATTTACCATCACTTAATAATAATTTGGTCTCAGATGTCCTCATGTAAAACCACATTTATTTTTCACAAACCATCAAATTTATTCTCCAATTGTTTGGTGGCTCCTCATTACCACCGAGATCTGGGCCCATGCAAAAACCTGGCTGGAACATATGGTTGCAAGTATGCTCTAAGACAAATGGATGATCAAATACAACTATAATAAATGTGGGAAGGAGATGAGGTATGTCATTCTCATTAACAAGGAGAAGAAAGCATGCTCAAGGTACAATATTTTAATTGCAAAGGGAGAGAATAAAAATGGATTTATCACAGATAACGAAAGTATGGTTAGTTGAATGTACATTTCATGTTGGTGCATTGAAGACGACAAGTGAATCTATGGCTTGGTGGGGGTAGGTAATCTTGGAGTTCCAAGCAACCCACTCAACCACAATTGTTCACCACTCTTTCAGTAGAAGTTTGAGTCTGTAAATCCAAGCTCATAGCAGTAAAGAGGTTCATTGCGTGGGTGAAGTCATGGATATGTCACCTATCTTGGAGGAGGAGGAATTCAACTTTCATCTGGATTACCTCACTACAACGATGGATCACATTTTGTCTTTGTTAAACATACAAGGGGAAAAGGGGTTCATGGAGGTTCAGTCCTAGTTATTCCTCCCCAATCAAAAGGTGATAAAAATAATGACCTGCTACAAACCAAAATTGTCAAATTGCAGTTGCATATTGATATTTTGGACCTCCATCTCGCAAGACTTGAATCCTTGAGTGGGAAAAGTGAAAAATAAGCCATCTTGGGAGAGGATAGGAGAGAGGTGATGACTGAAAATAAGCTCATGGTCCTACAATTGTTAAAGAATGATGTTGAGGTGGTGAAAGGGACCCAAGTCCCAATTCTTGCACAATAAAGGAAAGTAGGAAAGTTGAAGTTATCCTTAAATCTGGATCGATCAATGTAGGCTAGTTCATTTTTTTTTTAAATTGTGTATTGCAAGTATGTACTAGTTTTAGGAGCTTTCTAGAAGGTTTTTAGAATGAACCAGTTTAGATTGCAGTATGTATGCAATGTAGTAGGGAAAAAGTCATTTTTGGACAATTTTGAGCTTAGTAGTTGAAGATCCAACTGAAGATGTAAAAGTTCCTAGCCTTGAAACCAAACTGATATTAGTATAAAAAATCCTAACCATTTCATTAAAAAAAACATTGAGAAATTTAAAATAAATCTAAAATTTAAAAGGAGGTGATTCTTAAAATCACCCAACACTCTTAATGTTACTTTGTCCTTTGCATCCCCAACCTCTTCCTTGGCTTATTCTACCCAATTCATGGAGCAGAGGGATGAAGAAAATTTGTGCCCTTCCCATAACCAACCCTATCGCTGTTTATTTTTTTCCTCATGACACCCCTAGACAGGATGATCTCTCGACTAGTCGACTCTACGACAAGAACCCTGACCCTAATGGACCCAAGGATATTGACCCTAATGGACCCTGACTCTTGCATATTGATCTTTTGGACTCTCATTATGAAACTCCAAATATGTGCATACTTTGAAGGTGGTTTGTGACATTATCAAGTGAGTGTGGAAGTGGCTGAGAAGAGTTCGAAGTTGATGTGTCAAATTAAATATCTCGTGATTTTCCTTTCAATATAAAATCATGAGAGGAAAGACTTTAATTTCAATTTTATTATTTGTCAAATTAGAAACTTACCTGTCGGCTTATGACTCTTAAGATAGTCATTTAATAAGAGAGTATAAAATTCCCTGAGGCGAAGTCATTAGAGAATAATTATGTAGAAATTATACAAACAATATGTATACCAATGGATTTAGTCTGATCATGCGATCTACTAAAGTAAGATACTGAATCCTTCTACATATCAATTGCGGAAAATAAACATGATCGCCAATCACAACAAGTAAAGAAAGAAGAAAATCAAACCACAACATAGATATTTTCCCAGGGAAAGATTGCTACTCAAAACCCCTCTATCTTCTATTGTATATTCGCCAAGGAATCATGAAACAATTACAATGCACTCTTCTCACAAGAGTCTCCTGCACTCTCACAACTGTCTCACACTGACCCAGACAAAATCGACCAACACTTAACCAATTTCCTGCCTCTAATCAGCCTGCCTTTCCTGCGCAATTCATGTGGAATGCAATCCCTATTCTTTAGGAAATTCAGCCTTCCAAAATTGTGCAATGCTCATGGGCAATCCTATGGTTGTCTTACTACATGCAGGCAACCTACTAATGATACAACTGATAGTTAACATCCCATTAACCTTTGTCTCAACTGGGTCTCCATTGGAACTAACATGCATGCAACTATTAATAGTAAATCATCAGTTGCATGACAGATCACTACATGTGAATTAAATCTGATTTAATTCACTTGACCTCTCACTAGTGAAACAAAAAGTTACAACTTGTTCAACTAACTTTAACTCAATAAATTGAGTTAACTAATTTCTCATGCATTAAACTAATGCACTAACTGCAACTCGAACTCCATAACTAATAGAATCACTCTACATGCCTTACCAACCACCCTCAACTCGAAATTCATGAGCTAACTGAGTTTATCACACTCATTTAACTATTACAAATGATTATGAGATAAGATTACATTTTATTGTCCAATTTAATTAAGGGAAAATTAAATTAGACACACATTTCTTGTTGAATTTTCAACACTCCCTCTCAACAAGAAAAGGATTATCTGCCACCCCGATCCTGCCTTTATGGTATTCAAATTTTCTCCTGGCAAGCACCTTCGTCAGAACATTTTCATCTTGATCTTCTGTGGGAATGCACTGAAGTAACATAATGCACCTCTGAACACAATCTCTAATATGGTGGTACTGGATTTATATGTGCTTGGACATGCCATGGTATACCAGATTAACCAAGATTTTAATGCAACTCTCGTTATCACAATATATCATCGTCGGATCCATCTGAGAACCAAGCAAATCAACCATAATCTTCCTCATCCAAATGGCCTCACATGCAACCTGACTTGTTGCCATGTACTCTGCCTCAGTTAAAATGAGTGCCACAAATCGCTGCTTCTTGTTGTACCAAGAAACTGATGTAGATCATATCCTGAAGATCCCTCCTGATGTGCTCTTTCTTTCTTATAGATTGATCCGGATCTTGGGGGAGGCCCCCAAGATCTAGAAAATTTAAATGGATCTGACAAGATCTGCAAATTAGAATGCCAAAAAAAAAAAAAAGAGAGAACACAAAGAAAATAAAACCACAAAGAAACTTATTTTATTAAAACAGAGAATAATTGTAGAAGCTACATTATGGCGGACAATCTGTCCTTTTACAAAGTGAGGCTTGTTATTTATAGCCTTTTTTTGAGATAAAATACCATAGGTGGATACCATGGGCCAATACCATGGGTAGATACCACTTACAATACCATGGGTAAATCCCATGTGTGGATAAATACCATGGGTCACTTACAATACCATGGGTGAGTAAATATCATGGGTGGATGAATACCATGGGTCGATGCCATTTACAATACCATGGGTAAATTCCATGGGTGGATGGATAACATGGGTAGATGAATACCATGGGTTGATGTCATTTTCCATTCGGATCATTCCTCCCTCCTTAAGAAGCAATGGTCCCCATTGCGTGAAGTTCCCTCCTGAGAAGCCTTTGTTGAATATGATGAGCCACTGAGGAGAAGGGTTTTGTGTAGTTAACCCATAACCGAGATGAACGGAGATCTGAGGATAGAGATACCCTGTAATGCTTGTGACCAACTGTGATATTGACAGTGTGCGGCCTAGAAAATGGACTTCGATGAAGTGTGGGCTTATGGATGAACCAAAACCATGACAAACAAGATCTGACGATAGAGATACCCTGTAATTCTTGTGACCAACTGTGTTACTAACTATGTGCGGCCTAGCAAATGGACTTCGATGAAAAATATTTTGTGCGGTTGACCCATAACCGTGATGCTGATTGTTGATGAAGTAGCAGGTGCCTACATAGCTTGGGGTGGGAGCGCACATCTCCAAATAACCCAAGCTGAATGCTGCTATGATGAAACTAATGAATGTGAAGCAGGTGCCTACTAAAGCGGGGTGGGAGGGCACGTTTCCAAAGGGAACCCGCTCCGAATGTTGCTCCAAATTTAAAATGAGCATAAATCAGTCAATATAACTTAGAATATTTATTATAACCTTTTTTTGGAAATGGAATGATCATTCTGCATGTTCTCATGTGTTTGAAATCACTATCTGGAGGCTCTAGACTCTCAGATTCGCGCTGGAACTGTCTCGTCATCACAAAATTTCTGAAAAAATAGTTGATTTTAAATCAACGATAACTCCCACATCCGGACTCCGATTCGACCAATTTTTTTTTTTTTTTTTTAACTTGGGTGATTTTTCAAAAGGAGCTCAGATCTATATCCATTCTTCTGAAATTTTGCACTGAAAATTGCAAAAAAATGACAGGAGAGCCGCCGTCCATGAATTGTCATTAGAAAAATTGCTTCAACATTGCTGATTTTGATTCAGCGATATCTCCCTCATCCGAACTCCAATTTGGCCGATTGTTTTTTTGAATTTGAGTATTTTTTCGCAAGGAATCTAGATCTGGTCTTTTTTTTTGTAAATTTTTCACTAAAATTTTCAGATCTGATCTGAAAACTCACCGTCCAAAAAAATTCATTGATTTTGCTGAATATTACTGCAAAACATTGAAACTGAAATATGTTTCAAACCCTCATTCCCATGGATGCGTAACCTAAATCTGATACCACTGATCCAGATCTTGGGGGGGAGGCCCCCAAGTTTTAAAATTTTGAAATGGATCTGACAAGATCTACAAAATTAGAATGCCAAAAAAAAATAAGAGAGAGAACACAAAGAAAATAAAACCACAAAGAAACTTATTTTATTAAAACAGAGAATAATTGTAGAAGCTACATTGTGGCGGACAATCTATCCTTTTACAAAGTGAGGCTTGTTATTTATAGCCTTTTTTTGAGATAGAATACCATAGGTGGATACCATGGGCCAATACCATGGGTAGATACCACTTACAATACCATGGGTAAATCCCATGTGTGGATAAATACCATGGGTGGATACATACCATGGGTCACTTACAATACCATGGGTGAGTAAATATCATGGGTGGATGAATACCATGGGTCAATGCCATTTACAATAACATGGGTAAATTCCATGGGTGGATGGATAACATGGGTAGATGAATACCATGGGTTTATGCCATTTTCCATTCGAATCATGGATTGCCTTCCCAATCTACATTTGTGAAGCCTTGAAGCTTCACTCCCTCTGTCTGTCTATACCATAATCCATACTCTCTAGTGCCCCTAAGATATCTCAAGACATGCTTCCTGGTCTTCCAAAAGAGCTTGGTTGACTTAGCCATAGCTTGACTCAATTGGTTTACTGCGTAGAAAATGTCTGGTCTGGTGTTCACCAAGTACATCAGTGAACCCACTAGCTACCTATAAATAGTAGCATCTACTACCTCACATAAATTAGCATACTCCTTCCTCCAGTTTCATATAAGAGGAGTCTTCATGGGTTTACGGCTCTCCATCTGAAACTTACTCAGAATCTCTTTGGCATACTTGCCTTGAGAAAAAAATAGCTCACCATCCCGCTGCCATATTTCCAAACCAAGGAAATAGTGAAGGAGTCCCATGTCCTTCATTTCGAACTCCCTTGCAAGATCCTCCTTGCAATAATTTATCAATTGCTCATCACCTGTCAAAATTATATCATCAACATAAAGTAAGATAATCAAGAGCTTACCATCAACCATAATCTGGTACAGGTTTGCATCCGCTTCACTCTTTGTGAAGCCCAACCCGGTGAAATAATTGTCAATTCTAACAGTACCAAGAACGAGGTTCTTGCTTCAGCCCATACAGTGCTCTCTTGAGTCTGCACACATGCGACTAATTGTCAAATATCTCAAAACCTTTTGGCTGCTCTATGTACACTTCTTCCTCAATAACTCCATTGAGAAACACATTTTTCACTTCCATATGATGTATCTGCCACCCCATCTCCATTGAGAGTGCAAGGATATATATAATTAATGAGTATCTCGCAACTTGTGAGAAAGTATCCTCATATTCAATCCCCTCAACTTGTAAAAATCCTCAGGCTACAAATCTAGCCTTGTACTTCTCCACACTCCCATCTGCCACCTGCTTCACCTTATAGATCCATATAGATCCAACCACTGATTTTCTGATCGGTCTTGGGACAACTTCCCATGCACTTTTCTTGACGATGGAGTCATACTCCTCAACCATAGTGTCAACCCAAATTGGTTGCGGCACTTCTTCTTAAAAGGAGGACGATTCTATCACACTACACTTTCTTATAAGAGACATGTATCTAGTAAACCTATCTGGAGACTGTCTCTGTGTGTGCAGTGAAGTAGGTGCTCCTACATGCTCTGTCACATCAAGTCTCAATATATCAGCTTCTATGGTGTGCCTTCTACCATTTTTGGTGGATGGATCTGCATGAGTATTTTTTGCCACTCCATGATCCTCCACATGTGGCTGCTCCACATATTGAGGTTCATTCTTTGGAACCAATAGTTCCTTATCTACATGCAATTCTAGCTCCCTCTCAAGGGACAATCGCATGGCTTTCTCCTCATCAACTTTTATATCCCATCTCATAATAGTCATTCTATTTTTTGGAAAATACACCCGATAGTTGTGGGGAGTATCAATGTACCCCAAAAATATCCCAATATCAGTTGTTGGTTTGAGCTTCTTTCTAGAATATTTGGTCACATGGCAATAGACAGATGAGCCAAAAATTTTAAAATATGAAACATCAAGTTTCTTACCAAAAAAAAGCCTCCTCTAGTGTACTCATTCCAAGTATCTAATGAGGACTACAGTTTTGTAAAAATACTGTTGTGGTGCATGCCTCCACCCAAAGATGAAATGGTAGGCCCTGATCATGCAACATCACTTGTGCCGCACCCACAATTGTTATGGTCTTTCTTTTTGCGACCCCATTCTGTTGTGGGTTATGAGGCGTTATAAACTCTCTTCAAATTCCTTATTTTCTACAAAATTTCTTAAACTCATTGGATATGTACTCACCACCATTGTCGCTCCTAAAGAGCCTTCACACGCTTCCCCGCATCTTTCTCCACCAGTTCTTTGAACTCACAAAATTTTGAGAACGTTTAATCTTTCTTCTCCACGAAGTAGATCCAACACTTTCTAGAAAAATCATTAACAAATATTACATAATACATTTGCTTTGTTGTCTAAGCTGTATAGAATGGTCCACACACATCTAATTGAACTCTCTCAGGGATTTCTAAAGCTCGTTTCTCCTTCTCCTGAAAAGTGGCCTTTGCATAGTTCCCCATGGTACATCCCTTGCATGTGTCTACCTGTGCAAGAGTACCCTTGGGCAGTCCCGTAGAAATATTCTGCATGACCTTCAAGGCCCCGTGGTGTAGATGGCCCAATATCCTATGCCATAACTCACCCTCATCTTGGCTCACCAATTTTTCTACCTTACCGGTCAATGTTGCGTAACCATCTACATCAAGTTTATAGAGATTCTTCACATGAATCCCAATATTCTTGGCTTGTCCTGTGGCTTTGTGTTGAAGGAAATATTTCCCTTCACTGAAAACCACATCATAGCCTCTATCCTTCAACATTCCAACTGAAACTAAATTATTTTTCAAGCCTGGTACATGCATTACATCTTTTAATAAGAAGGGTTCACCTGACTGTCTCTGGAAGGTAACTGTACCAATCCCGATAACACTATACCGCCGGTCATCACCCATTTCGATATGCATCTAGAAGTCCTTCTCCTCCAAGCTATTGAAAAGTTCTTTGTCTCCCGTCATGTGGAAATATGCACCACTATGTAAGTACCACACTGATCCCATCGCGCTTGAAACCATGCATGCGATGTGTAATGTTCCAATTTTTTGCAAATAAATTGGAACATTAATTTTTTCTCATATTATCTAGGAGTAGCCATTTTTGCACCTCCTAGTATGAAAAGGGGGCAAACACATGAGGATGAGGCCATGTTCACCAAGTCAACAGCGCAGCCCAAGGGGGTGTAGCTTGCTTGGGAAGACAACACAGTTAGAGAGGGAGGAATATTCCTTGTGGGAGAAACCCTAATTGGGTGGGTTCCATGGCATGGAGACATAATTTTTCATATAAGGAGGATGATGCAGCCATAGAGAGCATTATTGAAGATTTGGAATTTTGAGTCTGTTTTCAATCTCCAGCTGTTCAGCTAAGTTGCAGTGCCTTTGGCACGAGAGATTCCTATTTAGGAGTTCCTCTCCTCCATTGAGTAGCTCAAGGAGGGTTTCTCTTCATTTCTCCATATTCAGGAATTTGGCCATAGCCACTTCTTCATCTACAGCGCAGTCACTGGGTTGTGTTGCAGGTGTTGCTGTGGAGGAGATTCCACAACACCATTCCTTGTATCATTTCTCATAGGAAGGAGTTCCTATTATTTGGGAGGATCAGAAAGGAGGGTTTATAGAGCTAATTTTCATATTTTGGCAGAAGGCCAAGCTTCTCCCACCTTCATCAGCGTAGTCCCTTCCATAGACTATGCTATCTCAAAGTTTTTCTGCAATGGGGGTTTGCCCCATCATTTTGGAGGAAGAGATTTCTTGTGCCAGGATCAACCTTGCACTTAAGGAATCCATCGGAGGAGGTTGTTTCATTTTGCAGGCCATATTCATTATCCTCCTTCTATTGTATATTTGAGTTGCTGCTGCTACCCAGCAACTTTGGCATTATTGTATATTCATATTTTGTACATCTATTATAGCCAATCCTTTAGAGGATTGTTGTAGTGTTATTTTCAAGGGTTGAGAGCTTGCTCCTCCTCATTTCTTGAGCCACTATTGTAATATCATTTTATTACCATTTTGCATGTTGTAGTCTCTCCATGTTACTGCGTAGTCATAGCTAGGGTTCATTTGTGTAGCTGTGTTTATCTCATGATTCTTGGACTTCTGTCTTGAGGATTGACATTGTTCATCTTGAGCATCATTTCCCTCAAGATTTTGTATACATTTGCAGCTTCTATTATTATAATAATATGGCTATGAGTTCTCCGGCATTTTCTTAAGTTTAAGCAAGTTACTCTTCATGCTTATGTTTTGCATATTGTTATAGCTCATCTATATGAGCAAGATATTTTGAGGGAGAAGTATTTACATAGCTATAGGCAGAGTTTGAGAAAATGCCAGATAGCCTCCAGTTCTCATCCTCTCTTTAGAGGTGAAATAACTGGTAAAATCCCTCTTAGTCCATCTCTGACATAGCCTTGTTCATATTTCCGACAAAGGAGTTCTTCAGCGGTGAAAAGCTGCTAATTTCCATTTCGGGATATTACACAATGAGCAAGAAATCCAACTCATATTTTCAGGCCAAAGCCTCACCAGCTGCAGATCCTTAACCCTTCTGGTTCTTATTTTTTTGTGGACAATTAGTGGCATAATGTCCATACTTGTGACAGTGAAAAAATTTCACTCTGGACATCTCACGCTTCTTGCCTTCTTTGCCAGACTCATATTTGGAATAGGATTTCTTTCCTTTCCCCTTCTTCACCTTACCATCCAAGGTGCAATTTCTTCATCATCTGTCTTAGATGAAGATCCATCCCTGGTATTCCACCGGAATTCTTCTTGCACCAAATCCGACCAAATTTTTTCCCGATCTGGTAGCTTCTCCCTCCCATTAACAGAGTCCTGATAACAATTCCAACTCTTGGGAAGGCCTATAAGAGCTTGGATCACCAAGTCATCATTCGTGACAGTAATTTTGACACTCCCAAGCTCATCTTGACATTGGAAAAACTTGGTTAAATATTTCAGAATAGCGTCGCCTTTCTCCATTTTGATTTTCCTGAGCTTGTCCTTCAATGCCAATTTTCTATGATCACTGCTACTCTAAAATAGATCTGTCAAAGCCTTCTACATTGCATATGGAGTCGCTTTTCCATGGATACTTGAGACAATGTGGTCTCGTACTCCCTCCAATAATATCCTCCTCGCCTTTGCAACCTTCTTTTGCTAAGAATCAAGAAGAGCAGCATCTGCTACAGGGGGTTTGGGAATATCTTATCAATGAATTATTTCAACCCATTGTCCTCCAGAACTGTCTCCATCCTATATTTCCACACAATATAATTGGATTTGCCCTCAAATGCATACTCCAATCTAAAGCCATTTAAATCCATCTTGATCCTAATCCGCCTATCGTACCAAAAAATACTTTTGCAAATTTGAATGTTATTAAGTCAAAAACTCAATATCTTCTCCACTATAGTGATTTCATATGCTCTGATACCATGTATAAATTATACAAACAATATGTATACCAATGGATTCAATCCGATCATGCTATCTACTAAAGCAAGATACTAAATCCTTCTACAAATCAATTGCGGAAAATAAACACAATTGCCAATCACAACAAGTAAAGAAAGAAGCAAACCAAACCACAACACAGATATTTTCCCAGGGAAAGCTTGTGGCTCAAAACCCAACTATATTCTATTGTATATTCACCAAGGAATCATGAAAAAATTACAATGCACTCTTCTTACAAGAGTCTCCTCCACTCTCACAACTGTGTCACATTGACCTGGACAAAATCTACCAACACTTAGCCAATTTCCTACCTCTAATCAGCCTGCATTGCTTGTGCAATTCATGTGGAATACAATCCCTATTCTTTAGGAAATTCAAACTTCCAAAACTGCGCAATGCTCATGGGAAATCCTATGGTTGTCTTACTTCATGTGGGCAACCTACTAATGATACAACTGGTAGTTAGCATCCCTTTAACCTTTGTCTCAACTGGGTCTCCACTGGAACTAACATGCATGCAGCTATTAATAGTAAATCATCAATTGCATGCAAGATAACTGCATGTTAATTAAATATGATTTAATTCACTTGATCTCTCACTAGTGCAAAAAAACTGTTACAACTATTTCAACTGAATTTAACTCAATAAATTGAGTTAACTGATTTTTCATGCATTAAACTAATGCACTAACTGCAGCTCGAACTCCATAACTAATAGAATCACTCTTCATGCCTCACCAACCACCCTCAACTCAAAATTCATGAGCTAACTGAGTTTATCACACTTATTTAACTATTACAAGTGAATATGAGATAAGAATACATTTTATTGTCCAATTTAATTAAGGGAAAATTAAATTAGACACACATTTCTTGTTGACTTTTCAACACATTACTCTTGTTAATTTTTGCAATCGTTTGTTGTTGAATACTTCAACATTTAACATAAATAAATTTTCTCTTTGTTGACCAATGTGTGGCTACGCAATTTGAAATTCAATCACGTGCTTTCACTCAATAGGAGGCCCCCTTGGAGAGCTGTGAGATTAGATTAGATTTTGATTATGTTCATTAAATGAATAGTTTCTCCTTCACTGCAATTCGTTGATGCTTTTAATTAGTATTTTTTTCCATTAATTTTTAATTTAATTCTTAGTATTTTGAATAAGCATAACACTCATAAAAATACAAAAAACATTTACCTTTCTTTGATATTCCCACTTAGCAATATTGCTAAGGGAAATATCAATCTTGCCCAATTTTGCCTTATTTCATGTTTTCACTTAGGAGATGTGAGTTTAGAGGCCCCACATGAATTTTGGGATTAAGTGGGGGCCCAAATATTAAGAAGGAAATAAATATTGCGGTTGTAGTGGAGCGTGGGTGCCACCCCATGGAGGATTACGACCCACATGTGGAATATGCTCTCATTGGAGCGAAGTCGGTGGGGGAAATTTGAGTTGGGCCCACATGGGAATTTTGGAGGCTCTTTGATAAAAAGAGAAAGAGTCTCTCATTTGGGCATTCATTCATCATTTCAGAATTTGTCTTTTGACATAGCATGCTTGAGCAAGTGTCAAGTTTGTGGTGTTTTTCAACACACGAGTGTTTCCGAGCAGAAATCCCAACCCTTTCTTCGGTGCAGTTCGAGTGCCAGCCCAAGGAGGGAGTTCTACCTAAGTACCATCCACACTAGCATCAGAGAGATCGTACTATACCGCAGAGATAATCACAACAGCGTAGGGACTGCGCAATGTTTGTAGGAATCACTCTGGGAGCTTGGGGAGTGAGAGGATTTGGAGCTAGAGATTTGGTGGGGAGTTTTGGGAAGCCTTCTAATAGGGATTGCTGGTATTTTGGGAGCATTAGAAAATAGGTTTCACAGTAGGAGCGTTATACCCAGAAGTAGTGCCATCCAAGCACAAGGGGGTCAATTTTCTGGGGTTAATATTTGACCCAACCGTTTGTGGGTTTTTCTGGGTATTGTGTGGGGAGGCTGGGATTAATTTCCTAGAATTTTCTGAGCAGTGGAGACGGCTCGAGCAACAACTCTTTGGAGGCAACAACATATTTCTTGGCCATTCCAGTGCACAGCCAGGAAAACACAATGATTGAATTGAAAACAGTGATGCATACTTCATTTTTCACTTAGCTAGCTTTCCTAGAGCAAGCCCAGGTGCATACATTATAGCACCTCATCTTATACACCTTTTATTTAGTAACAAAATTGCTCAACAATCTGATTTTGGTGTGAAATTGTGCATCTGATTTATTTTTCTGTTTTTGTAAATTTTATGCCTATGCATGCCTGTTATTTACTGTAAATTTTCCTTAGGGATATTACAGTGGTGTCAAATTTTTGTTCTTGGCTTAGCCATGGGGTTCTTTTCCTATGAACGAGGAGGATAGGAAGTTCTTGGAGGAAGCACACTTGGAGGTTGAGGTGTGAAGGAAGATAAGGGTTGAAATTTTAGGAGGACTTTGGGAGAGTATCCTATGGGAGATTGCAGCTATTTTTGGGACCCTTAGCAGGATATTTCATAGGTGGATCAAATTAACCAATAGAAGAGCCATTAAGGGAAAAGAGGGCCAAAATTCCAAGGTCTACCATTGGCCAATTACTTTCTGGGTTTATTGAGGAGAGGCCAAGATTAATTTGGCAGAATTTTTTGGGCAGATTTGAGGGGTCAAAAAGAGATCCTAACTCATCCAACAGCTAGAAGAACTAGGGAAAAATTGGGCTGAAATAATGAGGTCAACATTTGGCCAATTCCTTCGTGTGTTTTTGTCGGTTATTTGTGAAAATATCGAGGTTAATTTCCCTGAATTTTCGAAGCATAGAAGGAGGCCCTAGCCGCCATTTCTTGCAACCAGTAACCTAGTTTTTGGGGAATTCAGCAAAGAGCCAAAGAGAGATCAGACAACAACATTTGAGGAACTTTCCTTTATCACTTGGGCTTTGCTAGCTTGCCTTGAGCAAGCCCAGGTTCACACTTTCAAAATATCATATTGCAACCCCATGATTTTATAATAAAATAGCTTAGAACAACGCATTTTTTGGCTCTATATTGGGTGTTTCATTTATATGCAAATTTTATATGTATTTTTGCTATGTTTTCTTGGTGTATCATTGTATATTTCCATTAGGAATATTACAGTGGTATTAGGAAGAACATTACCCATCGAAGGGAGTAGAGGTGGAAAATATGGGGGAGTCAAGGAGCAAAGGGGAAGCAACATTTGGTAGCCTCTTAAAGGCCCTAAATTATTTATCCAAATGACATAAGGGGATGTTAGAGGGAATAAAGTAGCAGAATAGGGATAAGAGTGTCCATCTTGATTTTCTATTTGGGGAGAGTTTAGGGGTCTCACAATAGTGTGACCACCCTTCACCAACCACTCACCCACCAACCTTCAGTAGGCCAACCAAGACCACGCTGCCAACATTTTTACCTTTAGTAACGAGTGAGAAAGGTAGGCGGGATGATCATTTACCA
This sequence comes from Pinus albicaulis, assembly GCA_034641835.2. Taxonomy (NCBI): domain Eukaryota; kingdom Viridiplantae; phylum Streptophyta; class Pinopsida; order Pinales; family Pinaceae; genus Pinus; species Pinus albicaulis. Next base: position 120,058,498 of record CM076577.1, on the reverse strand, counting down.
ATGGGAGAATATTTTCAAGAATGGAAATCCATGGCGGGAGGGGGGGGGATTCAGAGCAGCCTTTCCCTTCAGACATTACTGCCATCTCAAGAAGGACGAAAAATGCAGGGATAGTGGGGGGTCTAGCAGATAGTGTTCAGAGTTGCAACATACCATTGGGAGGATACATTTTCCCACGTATGATGGATCCACCAAATTTACGTCTCGAGATCAGGTGGAAAATTTGGATACCTTTTTCCAGCTTAACAGGATGACAGAGGGGGAAGCCATCAAAATGACTACCTTGCACATGGAGGATGAGGGCACACAGGATTGTGGGGAGCTCAAGAGTCACCCTTGTTTGAGATTCCCTTGACCACTTTAATTGATATCTTAGAGGAGAGAGTGGAGCATGCACCCATAGGGCCATCCATTGAAGAGGTTCCCAGAGACACAGAGGTGTCCACCATTGAGGAGGCACAATCCGTTGTTGATATATCCATTGGTGAGATGTCCAGGGTAGTTTCCAAGTTTTCAGGTGATAGTAGTTCACATTCGATTGGCGAGGTACCGAGATACATGTCCACCATTGATGAGGTGCCAAGGGATGCAATGGTATTATATGATGGTCACCCACAACAGTTTCATCAGCTCCAAGTAGACCTTCTTGCATTGAAGAAGAAGGCCATGACAATGCAAGTGGTTATTTTGCAACAAAATGAGGGGTTGGAGGTCATGAGAGAAGTTTGTGTCGAGTCATCAACCAAACTGACTCACGTTGGGGAGTGATTGGATTCCCTAATAAATCAGAGAAGCCCTCTTCATACATACATATATGGTGCTTGTAGCACTAGTAGGATGTCTTTGCACATTGGAGAGGGAGAGGTAAATTCACCTCGACATATTTTAGGTGTTGAATAGGATGGTGAGATGAGGAGACATGAGTTGTGTAGGGTGCAACACTCGTAGGATTGAGGGCTTGTTCTATGTGCGGGGATTCTTGCATTTGATTCCTCTCTAGGGGTTGGATGGCAAGAGATTCTGAGTCAGTATCCGGTAGAGTTGGTTGGACTCATGGAGATGATCGCAGCGTGGAGTAAAGCACAGTGGGGGCTTTCAGACATCGAGGGCACTGAAGTTCCAGGTTGGCATTGGGATCCATGTGGGGCTTCCTATTCGATATTATACATGTGATATGGATATGGAATTGAAGAATTATTTGACCCAACAACTAAGCACATGATTTCCTTAAGGAAGTTCCAGTCGGCACTAGCGTCCATGAAATTTGTGAGGAGGCTTTGTGGGTTGTATTGGGATGTTGGTTGTGCATTAGGTCACAAGATGATTAACATTCTCTAGTAGTAGCTGGTGGGAGGAGGTGGCATGGGTAGGCCACCAGACTGAGCATTGTATGAAAATTATGTTCTCCCATTGGGGTATTGGGCACATGATCCACTGAGTATTGACACAACGGAGATATTCCCTCTAGAAAGTGTGGCATTACACCGCTCAGGTTAACTTGGGTAGCCAAGGAGGTGTATATTACATCATGGAGGATGTACTTGTAGAATGATGGGAGCATGGGCACATATGGGATGCCCTATGGTACATGGGAGCAAGGCATTGAGCATTGGTTATCAATGGTGCATGGAGTTGTTCCAAAGAGTTAATTTCTATGCAGAGGGGTGTAGGGGTACGTACTTGTGTGCATCCAAACATGATGATTCACAATATGTTGTCAGAGTTTTGTCACCATAGATATCTCCTAACGAGGACATGATGCACACGATTGGGTTTGGCACACTCATATTTGGAGCACGATTTTATCATAGGGTCGACTGCGAGCTTCCATTTATCACTCTATATCATTTCACACTAACACAGGGGACCTTGACATCATCTCTTGATGCTCTCATCATGAGCCACAAGACCAAGGAGGATCATCTAAGACAATTGGACGGGTCATGGTACATTGGCAGAGAGGTTGTTGAGCTGTGGCATAGGATCAGTATGCAAGTTGCTGGATGCAGACTTGGGGGTAGTCCGATCTTCTGCAAAGGTAGTGCTTGTACAACCTTTGAGCCCACACTGAGGGAGATGCATGACCCCCTTTTGGTGATACATTCTGAGGTGTCTTAGGAGTATCTACAGTGGATGGTGGAACTTACTTGCGGTGATGAGGCCTTTGTCAGTGGGAAAAGTGGGTTTTCCTTATCACTGCTACAGACCATGGTGAGTGTTGGATGGGTAGGTTGTGACATCATGGAGGTGTTTGGGATGGATTCCCTGAGACTCCATATATATTTTTCCATCAGGTCCCAAGAGAAGAAGATACAATTGGTGCATGAGGTGCAAACTGTCATGGTGAGAGTTGGGTAGCATCAACATGGTGGCATCCGTTTTAGACTAGTTTGGGACTTAGGAGCTATAGGGAGGAGCAGTTAGGTTACATAATGGGGAGAGTGGGTTCCCACGGGGGGAGGCCACCTAGATTTTCCATTGAGACTCCTTTATGACAGGTTCACACAGGGATCGAGAGAAAATCAGTGGCATAATTAGGACCCAGTACTACTCGTAGTGGTAATTGGGACAACATGGAGAGAGCGCTTGTTCAACAGATGCTTGAGGACAAGCAATGTTTTGGCGGGGAGGACTGTGATATTCCCACTTAAAAATATTACTAAGGGAAATATCAATCTTGTCCAATTTTTCCTTATTTCATGTTTTCACTGATGTGGGTTTAGAGGCCCCACATGAATTTTGGGATAAAGTGGGGGCCTAAAAACTAGAAAGGAAAGAAATATTGTTGCTCTAGTGGAGTGTGGGGTCCACCCCATGGAGTATTACGGCCCACATGTGGAATACGCTCTCATTAAAGTAAATTCGGCGGGGGAAAGTTGAGATGGGACCAAATAGGAATTTTGGAGGCTCTTTGATAAAAAGAGAAAGAGGCTTTCATTTAGGAATTCACTCATCATTTTTGAATTTGTCTTTTGACATAGCATGCTTGAGAAAGTGCCAAGTCTATAGTGTTGTTCAACACATGGGTGTTTCTGAGCAAAAATCCCAGCCCTTGATTTGGTGGACTTCGAGTACCAAACCAAGGAAGGAGTTCTACCTGAGTCCCATTCGTAATAGCAACAAATAGGCCATACTACAGTGCAGAGACAACCAAAACTGAGTGCAAGGACTGCACAATGTTTGTAGGAGTCACTCCGGGAGCTTGGGGAGTGAGAATATTTGGAGCTAGAGATTTGGTGGGGAGACTTGGGAAGCCTTCTAACAGGGATTGTTGATATTTTGGGAGAATTGGATAGCATATTTCATAGCGGAAGTGTTATACCCAGTAGTAGTGCAACCCAAGCATGGGGGTCGATTTTTCGACGTCAAAATTTGGCCAAACCCTTTGTGGGTTTTTTTGGGTATTGTGTGGGGAGGCTGGGATTAATTTCCCAGAATTTTTTGAGCTATGGAGAGGGCTTTAGTAGCAAATATTTTGAGGCAAAAACATATTTCTAGGTCATTCCAATGCAGAGCCAGGACAACGCAGTGATTTAACTGACAAGGGTGATGTGTAGTTCATTCTAGGCTTAGTTATCTTGCTTAGAGCAAGCCCAGGTGCACACATTCCAACACTTAATCTCGTACACATTTATTCGTTAATAAAATGGCTCAACAGTCCGATTTTGGTGTGAGGTTGTGCATCTGATTTATTTTTTTGTTTTTGTAAATTTTATGTTTATGCATGCATGTTACTTACTGAAATTTTCCTTAGGGATATTACATTTTTACAGTTCATTTCATTCAACGTTTTCATTAAGTACTTTCAGTGATTTCATGAATTATGGATGGATAAATTCTAAAGTATAATTGCACACACTAGTAATCTTTTGAAGTTACAATCTAATTTTATATTTTTTTGAAGAAGTATGATTTCAATTTATTTCCTTCTATCAAGTAGAATATAATTTTAATTTGCAGAATCATTTAGAATAATTCAATTCTTTTCAAATAGAAGTAGAATTTTAATTATGTCATTAGAATAGACATTTCAATTTAGTTCCAATTAGAATAATTTTCGATTCATGTTGCGGTAGATTAAAATTCAATTCAATTCACATAAAATACCTTTGAATTCATGTTGCAATAGATTAAGTTTCAATTCAGTTTGATAGTTAGAATCTTTACTTGACTTCACCTTGAAGTTTGATTTTCTTTGAAAGAGTAATTTTTAATGGAAATAATATGTGCGTAGAAATGTTTTGATTTAATCTAAATTCATTCATATTTAGTTCAATTTCATCTTCTAAAATAAAAAACCGAACTCCTAGCATATATTGTGTACATGCACTTCATAAGTACACGAACCTTAGTTGGCAATTAATGAAGTAATTTAACAATAAATTAAATTACCCACCATTTTTGTGTCGTTATAGGGGAAGTGTATATAGGACTTCATTTTTTTGGTTTTCATATCATCATTAGATGCATGCAATATTATATATGCATAATTAAAACATAATATAAATCTTTTAAAACGCATGAATAGAAAAAGGGATTATAGGGGTAGATTTGTAAGTAGAGGTAGAGGATAGAGTTCAATACCAACATCACCACTCACTTCCACTATACCATGTAGTGCCACACCATCCATTGACAATCACATTCCATCCATAGCAGGTAGAAACATAATTTCTTAGGTGCATAGATCTTAAATCCAACCTAGGGACTCACAAACTTCTTCCATTGAAGTTTTAGTTGAAGAACCTACATCCCCAACTGAAGGAGTTATATTTCTCTCTTCAACAGGAGAAAAAAAATCTTAGGACAAGAGTTAGAGGTACCTAGTGAAGAAGAGGAGGAATCTTATTCTAATACATCATTAATAGAAGAACTAGAGGAAGAGATAGAAAATCCTATTATTGAACCTTATATTAGCTCTAAATAATATACAATGGAGAGGGAAGGGGAAGGATAGTTACACAATGTAAATGGTGAACTTAGGATTGGATGTGCAAGAGGAATAGGAGGAAATAAAGGAGGAGGTGGAGGACGAGGTGATAGAGGAGGTAGGGGAGAACTAGATCCTTATATATTTGCTATATTTGATGAAGATACCACAATCACAATGAAAAATATCTCACCTTCTATTCTTCCTAACTTTCATGGCATGAGAACTAAGGACACATAAACATTCCTTTTTTAGTTTGAAGTATTATCTAGGTCCTATGACTACTTACTTAATACTAAAAAATTGAGACTATTTCTAGCTACTCTATGTTGAGATTCAACAAGATGATGAGCTTAGTGAAAAGAATCACCTTCACTAAGTGGGATCGCAGGCTATTTTTGGCACAAAGTCTATTTTTAGACTATGTCTATTTTTAGACATGTCGATCATATTCTATGAGTTGAAAGATGATATTTGTGGATGGTTGTTCAAGTTGGAAAAATAGATGGACTTCTATTTTTAGACATTTTGGGTGGAGTCTATTTTTAGACTGCCAGTCTAAAAATAGATATGTCGAATATTATTAGCTCTTAATAATATTTGGACTCTAAACATTATCTTATTCTCTTGAAGCAATTCAATTCAGTGCACATATGTGGCACAACAACTAACAGAAGGAATTACGCTATTCCTAAGGGTTTACTAGAGCTATTGCATGGAGGACTTAAGTTAGAACTCAAGTGGCAGAGTTTGGTGGAGTTGCATTTAGTTTAACTCAGTTAGACTTAGTTGAGCTAGTTGTATCTAGTCTAACTGATTGATACACTAGTGAGAGTGGAGTGAATTAATTAGTTAATTAATTCAAAAATAATAACTCATTAATCAACTGAAGAATACATCAGTTAACTACAGTGCATGGTAGTTTCAGTGGAGACCAGTGGAGAGATAGGTGAAAGGGAAAGTGTGACTATCAGTTGTGACTATAGTGATGCATTGATTGCATCCAACACTCAGTGGAGATGCCAATGAGGATTGTGTGAGCAAGGCTAGAGTAATTCGAACTCATTCAGAGCCATTCTTCAGCAAGGATTGCGTAGTAGAGGTAGGCTAGCAGGTGGCAAAGATCGGTGCATGGATTTGCAAGATCGGGCTTGATTAGTGTGTAGCGATTGTATTGTACTGAGAGCTTGATATGATCAAATTTGTATGAGGATTGTTACATGATCTCTATGACATATATTATATAAATATAGTTGGGGTTTTCAGCTTCAGGCTTTCCCGTTAAACAACTGTGTTAATGTGTGTGAATTTTTATTGTTTCATGTGTGCATTGCAATCTTGATTTAATTTCTGCAAATGATCAATGGTGGAATAGATTATGTATTTTGCATGAAGTTAAAATAGTGTGAGATCAGGAGAATCTTGGACATATAACACATAAGTTATATAATTTCTACATGGTATCAGAGTTGTATTGATCATTGGAGGAGATTGCAACAATTGAAGCGATTGAGTTTTGTGCTGGTGGAATTCGAATTTGTTGCAGTGTTTTCTTGGTGTCGAAGTTGAGCATTCATCGAAATGTCTTTCAACGGATTGCAATTGGAGTATGCCCTTGATGGCAGCTCTAATTACATAAAATGGAAGGACAGGATGGAGGCGGTGCTGGATGATAATGGGTTGAAGGATTTCATCAATAGCGATGTTCCTAAGTCGGGATCTAGCGATGCAGCCACACTTGACGCGTGGAAAAATAAGGTAGCAAAGTGTCGAAGGATTCTATTGGAAGGTGTGAAGGACCACATTATGTCCAACCTTCATGGGAAATCCACTCCATTATTAATGTGGAAGGCTTTGACAGACTTGTTCCAAAGCAGAAGTGACTAGAGGAATTTTGCACTTAAAGACAAGCTTAGAAAAATAAAAATGGAGAAAGGCGACAGTATACCAAAATACCTCACGAAATTTGTCCACTGCAAGGATGAGCTGGGAAGTGTGGGGGTTACTATTGATGAAGAAGACTTGGTGAGCTTGGCTCTCCTTGGGCTTCTGAAGAGTTGGCATAGCTACGAAGACTCTGTCAAGGGACGGGAGAAACTACCAGGATGGGAGCGACTTTGGTCGGATCTTGTACAGGAGGAGATAAGGCGGGGTACCAGGGATGGATCTTCATCGAAGAATGAAGATGAAGAAAATTGCGCTTTGGCTGCCAAAGCTCGGAAAGGAAAAGGGAAGAAATCTTCCAAATCCGAAGCTAAAGGCAAGAAGTAGGATTTGTCCAAGGTGAAGTGTTTTCACTGTCACCAGCATGGGCATTTCGCCACTAATTTCCCATAGAAGAAGAAAAATAAGAGCGTTGCTGGTTCTGCAGCAGGAGAGGCCTTAGCCTCATAGTTTGAGCTCAACTTTTATTTGATCACATGCTTGGTTTCAAGTGTGATGGGATCGGTGTGGTTTCTTGATAGTGGTGCATCTTTCCATATGACCGGAGACTAAGATTTGTTTAGTGATCTGGAGGAAAAGGATCTTGGAGTGCACATCAAGATGGGCGATGATAGTAGATACAGTGTGACTGGTATCGGGACCATTTCCTTTGAGAGGGAGTCTGGTAAACCTTTCATCTTGAATGATGTCATGCATGTTCCAGCATTGAAGAATAATATGATCTCTGTGGCGATGCTGGAAGACAAGGGGTATGATGTTGTTTTTAGCGAGGGAAAAGCCTTCCTGTGCCATAAAACAACTGGTCAAACCAGGAGGATAGGGGTTCGAGTTAAGAATATTTATCAATTCTAGGTAAACGGCTGCGTTGCAATCGCAGGAAAAGCAAAAGGAGTGGTGAACCGAGATGAGGGCGAATTGTGGCACGAGAGATTGGGCCATCTTCACCATGGCACTTTGAAAATTTTGTAGCAGATTTCTACCAGGCTTTCTAAAGGTACACTTACGCAGTCAGATCAGTGCAAGGAATGTACTTTGGGAAAATTTATGAAGACCACTTTTCATGAGAAGGAAAGTCGTGCCTCGACAATCCTTGAGAGAATTCACATAGACGTGTGTGGACCTTTCTCGGTTGCTTCAACAACAAAGCACAGGTATTATGTGATATTTGTTGATGAATTTTCTCATAAGTGTTGCATCTTATTCATGTAGAAGAAAAGCGAGACATACTCAAAGTTCTGTGAGTTCAAGGCGCTAGTTGAGAAAGAGTCGGGGAAGCAGGTGAAAGATCTCCAGAGCAATAATGGTGGTGAATACATCTCTAGCAAATTCAAATACTTCTATAGAAAAGAAGGAATTCGAAGAGAACTCATAGCACCTCCTAACCCATAGCAGAATGGGGTCACGGAGAGAAAGAACAGAATGATCGTGGGTGTTGCATGGGTGATGTTGCATGATCAGGGCCTTCCCATACACTTGTGGGCTGAGGCATGCAACACTCTGGTTTATGTGCAAAACTGTTGTCCTCATAGAATACTTGGCATGAGTACACCCGAAGAGGAATTTTCTGGTAAGAAGCCTGATATTTCTCATTTGAAGATTTTTGGCTCACCTGTTTACATTCATGTGACGAAGGATTCCAGGAAGAAGTTGGAGCTGACCACAGAGGTTAGGATATTTTTTGGGTACACAGAAACACCCCACAATTATCGTGTGTATTTTCCAGACATTCAGATGACTGTCGTGTGACGGGATATCAAATTTCATGAGGAGAAAGCCATGAAGTTGTCGCTCAAGAGGGAGCTACACTTGCATGCAGAGGAGGAGCTACTTGTTCCTAAAGATGAGCCTCAAGATGTGGATCAACCACAAGAGGAGGTTCATGGAGTGGAAGAAACCACTCATGCAGCACCAAACATCAGAGGGTGGAAGCGCACTATAGAAGCTAAGCGACTAAATCTTGATGCAGTGCAGAATGTAGGAGTTCCTACATCACAGCACAGACAGAGACAATCACCTGACCGATTTCCTAGATACATGGCTCTGATGAGAAAGTGTATCGTGATGGAGCCATCCTCTTTCAAGGAAGCTGTGGAGGATCCCACATGGGTAGATGCCATGGTGGAATAGTATGATTCAATTGTCAGAAACAATGCATGGGATATTGTCCCAAGGCTGGAAGGGAAATTAATGGTAGGTTCGAGATGGATCTACAAAGTGAAGCAAGCTGCTGATGGGAGTGTTGAGAAGTATAAGGCAATATTTTTTTCCTAGGGCGTCTCATAGATCGAGGGGATCGACTATGAAGAAACCTTTGCACCTGTCGCAAGGTATTCTTCCATACAGACCATCCTTGCTCTCTTAGTGCAGATGGGTTGGCACATTCAGCAGATGGATGTGAAGACTTCGTTCCTCAATGGAATCATTAAGGAGGAGGTGTACATTGAGCAGTCTGAAGGATTCGAAATCTTCAGCAATGAGTCGCATGTGTGTAGTCTCAAAAGAGAATTGTATGGGCTGAAACAAGCACCTCATGCTTGGTACACATGGATAGATAGTTATTTCACTGGACTTGGTTTCGCCAAGAGTGAGGCAGATCCAAACCTATACCAGATTGTGGTGGAGGGTAAGATTTTGATCATTGTGCTTTATGTATATGATATAATACTAACGGATGATGAACTGTTGATACACTCATGCAAGGAAGATCTTGCAAAGGAGTTCGAGATGAAGGACTTGGGCCTCCTTCATTATTTCCTGGGATTGGAAATTTGGTAGTGGAAAGGTGAACTATTTGTGTCTCAAGGCAAGTACGCCCAGGAGATATTGGAGAAGTTTCATATGCAAGGTTGCAAGCCTATCGACACTCCTCTTCCTGGTGGTTGGAGGAAGGAGGATGCTACATCGTCAGAGGTAGTGGATGCCACTGTTTATCGACAGTTGGTTGGTTCACTTATTTATTTAGTCAATACACGACTAGACATATGCTATGCTGTGAACCAGCTTTCACAAGCGATGGTTAAGCCTACCAAGTCTTTTGGAAGGCAGGCAAGCATGTCCTGAGGTATCTCAGGGGCACATCTGGGTATGGATTGTGGTACAGACAGTCGGATGAGGTGAAGTTGCATGGCTTCACAGATGCAGATTGGGAAAGAAGCCAAATGGACAGAAAGATCACATCTGGAGGGATTTTCAGTATCGTATCTACAACAGTTTCTTGGTACAGCAAGAAACAAAGAACTGTGGCACTCAGTTCAGTGGAGGCCGAGTACATGGTAGCAAGTTTGGCTGCATGTGAGACTATATGGATGAGGAAGATCCTGGTTGGTTTTTTCGGTTCTCATTTAGATCCTACTGTGATATATTTTGATAATCAGAGTTGCATTAAACTCTCGGTTAATCCAGTATTTCTTGATAGATCTAAACATATTGACATCCGATACCATCATATCAGAGATTGTGTCAGCGAAAGATCATGTTGCTTTCTTACATTCCTATGGAAGATCAGGATGTAGATATTCTGACGAAGGCACTCACCAGGAGCAAATTTTAATACCATAGAGACAGGATCAGGGTGGCAGATAATCCCTATCTTGTTGAGAGGGATTGTTGAGATTCAACAAGATGATGAGCTTAGTGAAAGAGTCGCCTTCACTAAGTGGGCCCATAGGCTATTTTTTGTGCAAAGTATATTTTTAGACATGTCGATCATATTCTATGAGTTGCAGGATGCTATTTGTGGATGGTTGGTCAAGTTGGAAAAATAGATGGACTTCTATTTTTAGAAATTTTGGGCGGAATCTATTTTTAGACTGCCAGTCTAAAAATAGATATGTCGATTATTATTATCTCTTAATAATATTTGGACTCTAAAAATTAGCTTATTCTCTTAGAGCACTTCAGCTCAGTGCACATATGTGGCACAACAACTGACAGAAGGAATTACACTATTCCTAAGGGTTTACTAGAGCTATTGCATGGAGGACTTCAATTAGAACTCAAGTGGCAGAGTTTGGTGGAGTTGGAGAAGTAGTTGGTGGAGTTGTATTTAGTTTAACTCAGTTAGAATCAGTTGAGCTAATTGTATCTATTCTAACTGATTGATACACTAGTGAGAGTGGAGTGAATTAATTAGTTAATTAATTCAAAAATAATAACTCATTAATCAACTGAAGAATACATCAATTAACTACAGTGCATGGCAGTTTTAGTGGAGAATAGTGGAGAGATAGATGAAAGGGCAAATGTGACTATCAGTTATGACTATAGTGATGCATTGATTGCATCCAACACTCAGTGGAGATGCCAATGAGGATTGTGTGAGTAAGGTTGGGGTAATTCAAACTCATTCAGAGCCATTCTTCAGCAGGGATTGCGCAGTAGAGGCAGGATAGCAAGTGGCAAAGATCGGTGCATGGATTTGCAAGATCAGGTCTGATTAGTGTGTAGCGATTGTATTGTACTGAGAGCTTGATATGATCAGCTTTGTATGAGGATTGTTACTTGATCTCTATGACATATATTATATACAGATAGTTGGGGTTTTCAACTTCAGGCTTTCCCGTTAAGAAACTATGTTAATGTGTGTGAATTTTTATTGTTTCATGTGTGCATTGCAATCTTGATTTAATTTCCGCAAATGACCAATGGTGGAATAGATTTTGTATTTTGCATGAAGTTAAAATAGTGTGAGATCAGGAGAATCTTGGACATATAACACATAAGCTATATAATTTCTACACTCTAAAAGGTGGGGCCCTTAAATGGTTTATAGGCCTAGGAACGCATAGTACCAGAACATTGGAATAAATGAAAAGAGTGTTCCTAGAAAAATATAAAGATTATTGTATGCCCCATAACCTTAAGGATGAATTTTTAAAGATGATGCAAAAGGAGGATGAAAGCCTTGAATGCTTAGTAGAAATATTTTCCTGCAATGTTAAAAGCACTATAATGCATGAATTTCATGAGGAAACATTGAAATATCTTTTGTTAAAATCTATAAGAGATGAATGGATTGACCTCCTAAAATTAATGGGAAAAGGATATGTTTCCCAACTTTCATTTGGAGAAATTTGTGATCTGTGTAAACATATTTCAAGAGGTAAGGCTAGATCTGGTAAGAATCCAAGAGATACAACCATGTCAAGAGTTAGTAAATATGAAACTAGAGCATAAATAGATAATTTGATTGATAAATTCAAAACATATATCCTTGTGAATCTTAGTGAACAACTAGATACTCTCAAAATACAAAACAAGAAAAAAATTGAGACCGCCGCATTATCTATCGTTTGTCCTAGGTGTAGGAAAACACATGCTCTGAGAGAATGTCCTCTTGATAGTGTATAAATTTGTGTCATATGTGTTGAAAATCATGATACAAGGGAATGTCCCTCAATACCTAGGATTAAATTTGTCTTTCAGGATGAAGATGGAAAAATCCAAGTTGAATCACTTTTCTTTGTTGCTAAAATGCCATGGAAATCCAAACAGACAGGTATGACACAAGGTTTTAACACTCAATATCAGCCATATGCAAAACCGTTGAATAATTGGACCGCACCTATGCTTTGGCAACCTTGGCCTCACTCACCACAAAATCCATCTTGGGCACAAGGTTGGTAGAATTCGTATGGCATAAATCATCAATATCCTCAATTCCAACAACCTTATTCCCATTACCCGCCTCAATACTACCCTCCTCAACCAAACCAACATCCTCCATTCCAAGCCCAATCATTGAATAAACCACTTTCATTACCATCCACTCAATTTCCTCAAAAATACAATCAACTACCTACTCAAATACTCCTAAACCCAAATAATAAAAATAAAAAATCTATCTACAATGTAGGTCAAAATTTTCAAGCTTGTATGGTAGCCTCATTAGGTATAAATGATGTCAAAATTGGATCTCGTAGGGTTTTTCAAAATAATGCACCACAATTTTTCATCCAAAAATATAAAGAGGATGAGGTTCTTGAGAAAGAAAAATTTCTTGATCAATAAAAGACTCCTCCAAAGGAATATGTTCTTATACATTTAGATGATAACCAAATAAATCCATCTCCTACAATTCCTCTAGTAGAGAAACCTTATGTTTCCTTGCAAGATCCACCTTTTCCTGAAAGGCTCAAAATTTATAAGGGAATATAAAATAATTTTTTTTTACTATAATATGATATGCTAGATGAATTGAAAAATATTTTCATCAAAATTCCATTACTCAAGCTATAAAGAAAATACCAATATTTTAAAAAACAATTGAGTTTTGCATTAAAAAACCAGGAAGAAAAATAAAAGATGTTAAGAAAGTCCAATTGGTAGGAAAAATTGTTGATATTATGACATGGAAACCAATAATGCAAAAATATCTAAATACAGGTAGCCCTATTGTAAAAATTCACATTAATGGTATTGAAATTCCAAAAACCTTGATTGACTTAGGAGTAGACATCCATATCATGAGAAAAAAAAACTATGGATCAATTGAAGCTTCCAAATCTTCAATATACCCCTACATTATTACAATTAGCAGATAGATTTGTTATCAAACTAGATGGTATATTAGAATATGTGTCTGTCTCTTTGGATTCGTGGGATTATCTTGTTGATTTTATGATTTTAGCTCCCAAGAATAATTTAGGAGGACATCCATTGATTCTTGGTAGACCTTGGTTAGCTACAGATGATGCATTCATAAGTTATAGATCTAGCGATATATATATTTCTAATGGGAACTCTATTAATAAATTCACATGGTATCCACCTGCAAAAAAAATAACTAAAGTAGAAAGTGAAGTCTAGATAGATGATGATATTTAACCAATATTTATTCTTTCACAAATATATGAGGAAGTTCAATTAATAAATTTTATGAATAATAATGATTCTTATTCATACTATGCACAAGATCAAAGTTTTCAAGAACAATATAATATTGAAAATTTATCATCTCATGAAATGGCTTTGCATTCTATGGAAAAGTTTGACAATTATTTAGTAGAAATATTTCCAGGTAAAACATTAAACATCAATAATAATTTGGAATAATTTCAAAAGAGAAATTTGATAGAGATGCTATAAAAACATTCCTTTCCCTATGCATGGGAATATACTGATATGAAGGGAATTGATCCCAAAACTTGTATGCATCATATGTATATTCAGGAAAATGTCAAAAAAATTATACAACCTCATAGAAGGATGAATCCTAATTTGAGAGAAATTATTGAGGAATAGCAAAAGTTACTTAATGTAAATTTCATTTATCCAATTATGCCACTGAGGTCTAAAATGGGCCTCCTAAGGAAATTATAAAATAATAGTAGAAATAATAAAATACGATTTGATTACATCATCAAAATTTAGAGGGAAAAAAGAAAAAACTACTTTTTCAACTCATATTTTCAACTTATCTCCCAAACTTTTTACTCAAATTTGGAGGAGTACTCGTTGGATGCAAAATTTAATTCTCATCCAAGGAGTACCCATGTTGCATACTTTTGATGGACTCTGTTACACGAAAAATGAGAAATACATGAAAAATGTGACTGTAATCACATTTTTTTTATGTATTTCTCATTTTTCATGAAGAAAAGTCCATCGAAAGTATGCAACATGGGTACTCCTTGGATGAGGAATTAAATTTGCATCCAACGAGTACTCCCGCTCGAAATTTGAGTTAAAAATTTGGGAAATAAGTTGAAAATATGAGTTGAAAAAGTAGTTTTATTATTTTATTATTTTTTAATATTTTTACCCTTTTACTTAAAAAATGGTGAATCATCCCCCATGGTTGACATCATCATCTTGAATCCTATTGGTTCTTATAAAGTTTATTTTTTTTGTACATTTTTCTTAGGAGGCTCATTTTAGACCTCAAAATTCCCCTAGTGAATTAAATTACAATAAAATTGTAATTCCATATCACAAGACAAATTATATGAGTTAAATAAGTTAGTATGACTTATTTGGTTCAGTTAATTCGAGTTGAGGGTCTAACTTGATTCATGTAGAGTGTATCCTACAAAATAGGAACCCTGGTTGAATTTATTTTGAGTTGTAATTAATTAACTCAGTTTATCTGAGTTAAAATAAGTTTAACTAGATATAACTGATGGAGGAACTAGTGAGAGGTAAAAGAGTGGAACTTGGAATTGAATTACATATAGGGATCAATCCGATAACTGATGATTCACTCATAAATAAATCATGCATGTTAGAGATGATAAAGACCCATTTGAGATTGGAGTTCAAGGGCAATGTACTATCAATTGTATAATCATCCAAATTGTACAGGTGGTGCATGTAGTAAGAGGAAGGCCCCTAATGGATTTTGCAATATGGATTGGGAATTTCCCTAATTAATAGGGCCTAATTACCCAGGGAAATAAGGATACTAGAGGGAAAAAAATTGGTTAAGTATTGAACCAAGCTTGTCTAGGAATTAGTGAGACAGATAGAGATAGTGCAAAGATTTCTCAGGTTGGAGAAAAGCATTGTAATCTTCTCATATTTTATGATTTATGAAATATGAAAATACAGTTTTTTTAGATGAGGCTTTCCCCAGGAAATACTCATGTACTATGTGATTGAAATTATTTCTCTTTCATGTTTTCTGATTTTGCAATCGTAATTGGTTTCCACAATTGGTAGATTATATTCAAGTATAATGTTTTAGCATATTACAATTATCAGTTTGAATATACGTGGATTTTTTACATGGTATTAGAGTATGAATCACTATAGAAGAGAAGAATATGATTTTTTTGTGGGCAGGCGAATCGAATTTGCAGATCTACTCTTCAGGACTAGCAGTAGGATCATGATGTCTTTTTCTGGATTGGGACTTGAATATGCCCTTGAGGGTAGTTCGAATTACATAGCTTGGAAGGACAGGATGAAATCAGTGTTGAAAGAAAAAAATTTGAAGGAGTTCACAGATAATGATATTCCTAAGCCTGCAGCAGCAGATGCTCAAGATCTGGTAGCCTGGAAGAAGAATGTCGCAAAGGAAAGAAGGATTATATTGGAAGGTATTCAAGATCATATTGTCTCGAACCTCCATGGAAATGAAAATCCATAAGCTATGTGTGATATAGACTTATGTAGGAATGAAATAAAATACAAAAATACACATAAATGCAGAGATGCAGCAGAAATAAGACTTCATTTCATTAATATCACATAACTGAAATATGCTTACAGACATAATGGAAATAGACTAGCTAGGGCACTAGTAGCTTATCTTTGAGAAGAGATGTGGTGACTACAGGCCTATGAACTATGTTACAATGAGGCTCAAGGGACGTTTTATTATTTAAAAACATGGGAAAACACTAAGCATCCAAAAACCTAACCCTAAGAGATGAAGCGCCAAAACTATGGGCCTCGTTTGGGTAAATTGGTACATCAACTTCTCAGGGACGTAACTTTTGTCATACAATCTCCGTTTGACGTTCACAATACCTCGTTATAAATATATATCTGAGGAATACAAATTTTTAATGACAAAAATTGGCTTATAATCCATGTTGGTCTCGTATTTCCAAAAAAACGTCGTTTAGGGCCTCAAAAAAGCTCTGAAAATTCATGACCCGAAAAACTGCCAAAAATATTAAATTGTGCTACAATTAAGGAAAATGAGAAACTAAATGAAACAATGGTGGGGCCCCAAGTGGAATAGGTGGGTGCCCACCAATACCCACCTAGATCATTCCTCCCACATTAGGAAGAAATGGTCCCCATTGTGTTGATTTCCTCCATGAGATGAGGAAACTTCTGATGAACTTGGTCCATGGTGAGCCACTTGCCTTGGTGCAAGAGTTGGCCAAATTTGACAACCTGATACAGTTGGATCTTATATTGGCGAGTGTTCTTGATTTGAATTTCCATGATATGATCTGTGGTGGCCTGCCCCATGCTGTATGGGTTTAACTTTCTTGGTGTGAGTTGTTCTACCATGTCGGAGGTGTCTAGTAGAGGTGGAAAGTAGGGTCGAAGGTGGTCCACATTGAACACTGGGTGCAGACCAAGGAATGGTGGAATACTGAGCTCAAATGAATTGTCCCCTATAACCTTGGTGATGGTGTATGGCCCATATCTGAGGCCATATCTGGGGTCCATCGAGGCACTCCTTCTGCAAATGTAGCCACACTTTTTTTCCCACCTATAAGTTGTGTGGCACCCAATGTTGATCATGTCGTTGCTTGTACTTGGCATTGGCTCTGTCCAATATGTCATGAACCTATTGGTGGATGTGTTGAATGCACTCAATGAAGTTGTTTGCCTTGTCAACTTTAGACTGGACATGAGCTGAATTGGCCTGAGTTGCTAGAAATGGCATGGATATGTCAATGGGAAATAGTGGTTGGAATCCCAAGCCCACTTCAAAAGGGGTTGCGGCCAGTTGATTTGTGGAGCACCATGTTATAGTTGTGTTTTACATAGGGGAGACTCTCATCCCATGTGCATGGATTCTTTGAGTTGTACATGCACATAATTTGTACGATCGTCTTGTTGACAATCTATGTCTGGCCATCAGTTTGGGGATGGAAAGCTATGAACTTGGTGAGCTTGGTGTCCAACATTGACCAGAGGCTGGACCAAAATTTACTGAGGAACCTGTTATCCTAATCTGAGATGATAGACTGTGGGACCCCAAAGTGTACTCACACTCATTCAAAGAAGAGTTTAGTAGTGATTAATGCTATGATATTCTTCTTGCAGGACACCATAATGGCCATCTTCGAGAATCTGTCGACGACCATGAAAACACAATCGTTGCCATGATTAGTATAAGGCTAACATGTAATCCATGGAGATGGATTCCCAAGGTTGATTAGGGGTAGGCAGTGAAGTATATAGGCCTTGCTTCTTGATGGTCGGTTTGGAAATGGCACGGGCAGTGTAGGATCTGATGTACTTCCCAACATCCAGTCGAAGGTTCAGCCAATAGAAATAATTTTGCGGTACTACCATTGTTTTCTTGACCCCAAAATTCCTAGTGACCCGACTGTAGTGCGCTTCCCAAATCATATTGGCACACTCGATTGAAGGAACACAAAGGTGTCTTAGGTGACATAGCATTGCATCCTGGAGGTGAAAATTTCGAACTTTCTTACCCTCCAAGTGTGTATTTTATGTGTGGTCAAATTCTGGGTCGCTCTTGTAGAGAAGCAGCGAATCAGAAGTCTCATTCCCACAAGAGTTGAACATGGTAGTTAGTGCCACGATCAACGATCGGCTGAGGCAGTCTGCAACATTATTGGTGCTTCCCTTCTTGTACTTGATGTTCAAATGAAACTGTTGCAGATATTTCGACCACTTCTGATGGCGATCGTTATGTAACTTCCGTTGTGTCTGTATGAACTACAGGGGTCGATGGTATGTGTGGATGATCATTTCCTTTCCCAAAATGTAATTCTTCCATTTTCAGAAAGCTTGTACAATGGAATACATCTCTTTGTCATAATTGGGATACTTTCAAACTGTGTTGGACAGTGTCTCACTGTGATATGCCACTGGATGACCATGTTGAGTAAGAACAGCCCCAATAGTATAGTATGGGGCATCTGTCTCAATCTCAAATGGTTGTTTCAAGCCTAGTAATGTGAGCACTAAGGTAGAGTAGAGGCGATTTTTCCACTCTACAAACGCCTTTTGTTGAGATAAAATAATTTTTCTTTCACTCCTCCCTTGGTGACTTGGCTCAAGGGATAAGTGATATGAGAGAATCCCAACATGAACCTGCGATAGAAATTGGCAAGACCAAGAATGTTGCGGAGCTATGTTAGTGTGGTTGGGGTTGGCCAATCCCAAATGAATTGGATCTTGGATGGATCCACATGCACCCCCTGCTCATCAATAATGTATCCCAGATACTGAACCTGGGTCATGCCAAAAGTGAACTTCTCCAAATTGGTACACAACTTGTGATGCCGCAGTGTTTGGAGGACCTATCAGATGTGGTGGAGGTTTTATTCCCAAGTCTGGCTGAAGATCAGGATGTCATCCAAGTACACTACTACAAATGAGTTGGTGAATAGCTGCAAGATGTCTTCCATCAGCCTCATGAGGGTTGAGGGAGCATTTGTCAACCCAAAAGGCATGAATACCCCTTCGAAAAGGACCTCCTTTTCTTTGAAGGCGGTCTTTCACACATCAGAGGGTTCGATTCGTACATGGTGATACCCAGACTTCAAGTCAATCTTTCTGAAATATTTCCCCCCCTTGAGTTGGTCCAGAAGGTCATCAATCTGTGGGATCGAGTACCTATTCTGGACAGTGATATTGTTAAGCACCCGATAGTCAATACAGAGTCTCCAAGTCCCATCCTTCTTCTGTACCAACACGATCGAGCTCCCATAGGGTGATGAACTTGGCTGGATGCGACCTTTCTAAAACAACTCTTGAATCTGCCTCTTGATTTTGTCATTCTCCATAATAGAGTATTGATAGATTGGTCCATTGGGAAGTGGTGCACCTGGGGTCATTTCGCTGACAGTGTAGAGGAACCCCTGCGAGTGAGGTGAAGATGTCCCTGTACTCCTCCACGACCTTGTCCATATGTTGTTGTGGTGCAGAGGAGCTTTGTCTGGAGGTCATGGACACAATATTCTTCTTTCCCTGAGGGAAAATTATCTGGAAATATTTTTTCCCATTTTTGGAAATGATCTTACTACATTGTTTTGTAGTAACCAAAGAGATGGCGGTAGGTGGTGCTACCTCTAGCATCCTATACAACTTATTTCCCAAAGTAACAATAAGAGCATGAGGCCAAGACTAATACAAAACATGTCGCTTCCACAAGTATGGTTGGCCTAATAATTCATCATAAAGATCAAGAGGAGCAATATCACATAATACCTCATCCGTGAAGGGCTTGATGCTATAGGGAAGGCGACACTACTGGCTGACATGGATATCTCATACTTGGTGAAGCCACTCGATGGTGTATCGATGTGGGTGTGTTATGGTCGGGAAACCCAACCACTTCATGAACTCTACTAAAATGAGATTCTTTTGGCTCCCATTGTCAACAATGAACCATAATGGGGAACCCTTTACCCATATCTAGGAATGGAAGAGGTGATACCCCTCCTCTGGATCTTCTAGTTCCTCCTTTTGGATCTTCGTGGTGGTAACAGTGGCATTGGGCTCCGCATCAATAATATGCTTCCCTTTATCATTCCCTTTTTCGGGTTATGATTCAGAGTCGGATCATGCATCCGATTCAGAAACCTTCAACTCATCCACTAGTGACTACTTGGCCCAATAATCACTTGTGTTGTGAGTGGATCTCTTATGGATCTCACACCACTTACATGTGTCCTTCTTTGGCTTTGCAGTGTTCTTCTTTTCTTGCGGCTTTGGCGAGTTATCCTGGGCCGCCCTACGTTGGATTTTTCCTTTGCTCTATAGTTTGGGGGCACCTCTCCCTTGCTTCTAATTCGTAGATCCAAAGTATCGCTTCTTCTATTTGAACTTCTGCTCAATATTGGAAGCAAACCGATATTCTGTGTCAAGCGAGGAGATGTCAAGGAACTCCATTTCCTCCTGAATTTATATGTGAAGACAATTGCGATACTTCAACACCAGTTTTTTCTCTGAATATTTGATACCCAATTTTGTACATAGGGTATGGAACATATTTGTCAGCTCATGCACCTCTTGATCCCTTTTTTGTTGCAGCGTAGTCCATTGTATGTAATTTTCCTCATAGCTCCCCACGGGATAATATTGTTCCTTGATAGAATCTCAGAAATAATTCCAAGTGGGTGCGGCCGAAAACAGAGAGGGTTCCCTCTCATCCTTTTGCTCACAATAGGTTTCCCACTAGTCCTTGACATGGGGGGTGGCTTTGAAGAGTGAAAAAGTAATCTTTTCCCAGTTGGAAAATTCATGAACCAAGAAATACCCTTCTAATAAATTCAACTATATCTACGACGTCTACATCTATTTGGCCCTCAAATATGGGAATGTCAAAGTTTACTTGTACCTTAAAAGGAGTTGCACCTCCAGAGTGGTCGATGGATGAAAATGCACCACTGGTGGGAAGCCGTTAAAGGATCTGGGCAAAGGGAAAAGTTATCCATCATCGCGTTCCTTTGTTTCTCAAGGGACTCCTCAAGCAATATTTTGATAGGATCTCTTGCTCTCTCATCATTCTTTTTGTCCCCCATGGGCGACTGTCAGGGTTTGTGAGGTTTATCTTGCAAAGTTTCACCCAAATCTAGCCCTAACTCCTTATACCTCGACCTCGTTGGGGACATACAAAGAAGGATCGAGAAAGAGCATACTGCTCTGATACCACTGATCCATACTTATGAAGGAACACAATAAAATACAAAAATACACATAAACGTAGAGATGCAGCAGAAATAAGACTTCATTTCATTAATATCACATAACTGAAATATGCTTATAGATAGAATGGAAATAAACTAGCTACGACACATATAGATTATCTATAAGAAGATATGTGGCAGCTACAGGCCTTTGAACTATGTTACAATGAGGCTCAGGGCCTTTTTAATATTCAACAACATGGGAAAAATCTAAGTATTAGGTCCCTCTATTACTAGTGTAGTCCCTTATTGTTGTTAGTGTAGCCCCCTTATTATTGTTGTTGTACCCCTATAGTCCCATATTGTTATTATTATGCCCTATAAAATCCCATTATTGTTATTGTTGTGCCCTTATATTATTATTGTTAGGTCGGCTAGGATTATATTGTGACCCCATGGACTCCTATATATAGAAAGGAGGTTTTATCATTTGTGTCATCCAAGGATTGTTCATTTATGTAATGTAAAGGAGGTCTCCCCCTCGAAGAGCTTGATTTATAAGTAGTTGATCTATATTTTCTTCTATTTTGTGAGTTGGTTTCATAACATTTGGTATCAGAGCTTTGGATTCCAGGGTGTTGTTGCTTCAAACATGTCATCGTGGAATTTTCTCTATAAATTTTTTTCTACAAAGGTTCAGGAGCTACAAAAACTCATTTGAAAATAAATCCTGAGGAACTTCATGTAAAAATTTTAGATCTTGGTTCGCAATATTTTCGGAGATATAAGCTATGGAATTTAGGTTTTTGCAGGCTCCTGAATTTCATCTCAAAGAGGTGACCTTGGGAAAATTGTCATAACTCTCTCTCTGAGCATCAGATTGGAATTATGTAACAAGTGGACGAAATTACACATACTATAGTTTCTTGTGTATCGATTTCATAGCTGAAGGAGGAAATAGTGACATTTGGCATGTCGTACAAGTTCTCTCTACTGAACCAGTCTATAATTAGTTCATTGTAGGAGATTGGGCATAAATTTGTATTGAAGAATCCAAATCAGGTCGGACCTGTGGCATTAGAAAGAAGATTCAGAGGGATACCAAAGGACCAAAGATAAAATATTGGGGATACAAAATTATAGAGATACATCAGTTTCAATATCGAGCTCCTCAAAAGCAAGAAAAATGTGTGTTTTTATTATTATTTATTTCCTAAGTCTTGTTTGAAAAATCAGTTTGAAGTGATTCCAAGGGCATATTGAAGCATAGATATCAGTATTGGATTCTAAAATTCCCCCCTAAAAATAATTCAACACCTATTAATCCCTCAGAAGGATATACTATGACTCATGAAGAGGAAGAAGTGCAACATAATATATCAAAATTACAAGACCAAGTGCAACAAACTTCCCTATCACAAAGAGTAACAAAAAAGGAAATATAAGCTAATATGGATGGTTTGAAGAAAGGCGTGGAAGCTAAGATGGATGGTTTGAAGAAAGGCATAGAAGTTAAGATGGATGGGTTGAAGAGTGGCATAGAAGCTAAGATCTATGAAAAAATGAAATCCAACATGGAAGACATGAAGAATGATCTAAAAGCAGACATGGAAGGTTTGAAGGAAGGTTTGACAAAGTTAATACAAGAAATTATTCCTAACGACAAAAAGGTAGTAGAGGAAACTCATGATGAGAAGAAAATAAATGTTAATCATGATTTCATAAACTCTAATTTTGGATTGAAGACCCACCCACCATATTCCAAAAATGGATATGAGGAAGTTTGATGGAAAGGATCCCGTAACATGGATACTAGAGATGGAGCAATATTTGGATCTCCATAATGTGAAAAACACACAAAAGGTAAACATTGAAACATTATATTTAGAACAAAATACATTTGTATGGTATCGATGGCTTTGCTCTCATAAAAAAATTGTCACTTGGAAATTTTTACGAAGTAAATGATAGCACATAATGAGGATACAAAGAGAAACACCTTATTTATCCAATTGATAAATCTCAAACAAAAGGGTTCAATGGTGGAGCACATTGAGGACTTCCAAAAATTGAATATAAGGGTAACTGATATTCCAGAGGAACACAATATTGATGTCTTCATAGGTACTTTAAAGGATAACATCCAACATGAGGTTCACCTTTGGTAACATGATTCGTTGGAGAAGGCCTTCAGGTTGGAAAGAAAAATTAAAAGTACAACTATGGTGACAAGGAAGCCTACCACTCACATCTATAAAGATGGAAGTGTTTCTACTCCTAGACTTCCACAATATACAATGTTGACACCACAACAATTGGAAGAAGAAATAGAAAAAGGGCTTTGCTACAGTTGTGATAGAAAATACACTAAAGGTCATAAGTGTGTTGAGAAGAAATTATTTTACATAGATTGTGAAGAGGAGGAAGAAAATCATACAAGAAACTTCAAAAGAAGAGGATATACACCAGGAACCAACCCTAGAGAAAGAAGAAATGAGTCCAACCATATCTTGTAATGCATTGGCAAGAATTACCACTCCTCAAACTCTCAAGATAGAAGGACATATCAAGAAGAAAAATGTAATAGTGTTGATTGATTCAGGTAGTACCCATAATTTAATTCATTGTAAGGTATCCAAGGAATTGAATTGCTTCCTATACCCAACACCTGAGTGTCAAGTG
The DNA here is from genome assembly GCA_034641835.2 of Pinus albicaulis. NCBI lineage: Eukaryota > Viridiplantae > Streptophyta > Pinopsida > Pinales > Pinaceae > Pinus > Pinus albicaulis. The sequence continues at coordinate 120,034,651 of CM076577.1, read as the reverse complement.
ATGGTTGCAAATGGAGGAACTATAAATTTCTCTAGAAAGTGCCATATTATGAAGCTAACCATGGGGGAATATGTATTGAATAGTCAAATTCTTTCTATTCCAATGGGATGTGATGATGTTGTACTAGGAGTACAATGGTTACAATCTTTGGGGAGGGTAGCTTTTAATTTTAAAGAACTTTTCTTGAATTTTTTTTCGGAAGGAAAGGAAGTTGAATTATGGGGTATCATAGGGAAGCTGGGAAAGAAAATAAGCTCTAATTTCATGAAAAAGCTTCTAAAGAAAGAACAACGAGGCGTAATTTCACAATTATGCTCACTAGAAGTTCCAGCATCAAAATCATCTATTTCTTCAGATCTCCAAAAAGTCTTGGACAATCATTACAAGGTGTTTGAAACTCCCAAAGGACTCCCACCTATTCATGATCATGATCATGCTATTAATTTTATTCCAGAAAGTGTTCCTCCAAACATCAAACCTTACAGATATCCATATGTCCAAAAGAGTGAAATTGAATGTATGATTGCAAAAATGTTAGAGGGTGGTATAAGTCAACCTAGTCAAGGTTCTTTCTTTGCTCCAGTAGTATTGGTGCACAAGAAGGATGGATCATGGCGCATGTGTCTGGATTATATGGAGCACAATAAGCTCACTATTAAAGATAAATTTCCCATTCCTGTGATTGATGAATTATCATATGAATTACATGGAGCAATTTATTTACCAATTTGGATCTTCGTTCAGGAAATCATCAAATTAGAATGAAGAGTGAATATATTCTGAAAACAACATTTCAAACTCATGAGGGTCATTATTAATTTTTGGTCATGCCATTTGGCCTTACCAATGCACCTTCTACATTTCAAGGGTTGATGAATTTCATTTTCAAACCCTTCCTTATAAAATTTGTGTTAGTAGTTTTTGATGATATACTAATATACAATAGGTCTTGGAAGGATCATGTTCAACATGTTGATAGGGTGCTCAAACTATTGGAGGAGAAACAATTATATGCAAAGAACTCAAAATGTTTCTTTAGAGTACAAGAGGTGGAATATCTAGGTCATATTTTATCTTAGGAGGGTGTTAAGGTAGACCCTAGCAAAATTAAAGCCATTAAGGAATGGAAAGTCCCCACAACCATAAATAAGTTACAAGGATTTCTCTGGTTAACAGGGTATTATAGCAAGTTTCTTAAGAATTATGGGAGAATAGAAGCACCTCTAACAACATTATTTAAGAAATATGCATTTTCATGGACTCCTGAAGTAATTGAGGCCTTTGAACATCTTAAAGAGCCAATGTGCCAAGAACCGGTCTTGGCTACATCAGACTTCACAAAAACCTTTATTGTGGAATATGATGCCTAGGGAAATGGAATTTATGTTGTTTTAATGAAAGAAGGATGACCCATTGATTTTGAAAGATGTCCAATGATCAATCAAAGGAAAGTATTTATAGAAAGCTATTTATGAGAAGGAAATGTTGGAAATACTACATGCACTAAAGAAATGGCAACCTTACCTAATGGGAAAGCACTTCAAGGTAAAAACTGATCATGATAGTCTTAAATAATTTTTGGAACAAATACCATCTTCAGAAGAGTAGCAAAAATGGGTCACAAAGATGTTGGGTTATGACTTTCAAATCATCTACAAAAAAGGGAAGCTAAATGTTGTTGCAGATGCACTATCAAGAAAGGATGAGGATGTGGAAGCATTTCTTTGTGAAATTTATATTATCCAACCAGATTGGATTACCGTAGCAAGGGAGGAATGGAAGAATGACGAAGATGTGTAGAAACTCATTCAAAAGTTGCAGTATTATCCCAATACATCTAATAGATTTAGTTGGAAAAATGATTCCTTATGGTATAAAGATAGTTTATATTTTTGTAAGAATTCCCAACTAAAACAAAGGATTCTTTTGGAATTGCACACCTCTACCTTAGTAGGACACTCGAGATTTTTTAAAACTTACCATAGGGTGAAGAAATATTTTTTTTTGGGATGGACTTAAATTCGATATTCAAAAGTTTGTGGCAGAATTTTTGGTTTTTCAGCAAAATAAAGTTTAGAAAATTAAGACCTCGGGTCTGCTACAACCTTTATCCATTCCAAGTCAACATTGGGAGGAGGTTTCAAGGGATTTTATCACAGGTTTACCTAAGTCTGAAGGAAAGAGTGTCATCATGGTGGTAGTTGATAGACTTACCAAGTATGCACACTTTTGTGCATTATCTCATCCATTTAAAGCAAGTAAAGTTACTACTTCATTTATGATAAAAAAGCAAAATATACATGGAAACCCAAAGATTATTGTAAGCCACAGAGATCCCATTTCAACTGGAAATTTTTGGACGAAATTATTTTCTTGTTTGGGCACTCAACTAGCTCATAGCTCATCTTATCATCCTCAATCCGATGGGAAAACTGAGATAGTGAAAAAATGTTTGGAAGGATATCTTCGTTGTTTTATATCTGATAAACAAACACAATGGGTCAAGTGGTTACCTCTGGATGAATGGTGGTATAACAATTCCTTCCATACTACAGCAAAATTGACCTCACGTATGGCACTTTATGGATATCATCCAACATCCATCACATCATATTTAAGAGAAAATTATAAGGTTCAAGCACTGGAAGATCACATCGAGCATCAACAAAAAGTTCTCCAACTCTTAAAGGATAACCTAAATTTGGCACAAAATCAAATGAAACAACATTCAGATCAACATTGCCATGAGAGAAGTTTTGATGTAAGAGACTGGGTATTTTTACAGCTACAACCATACAAGCAATTGTCCCTCAAGCAAGCTAAGAATGATAATAAATTATCACCAAAGTACTATGTTCCTTACAAGGTGTTGCAAAATATTGGTACTATGGCATACAAATTTGTGCTTCCCGCTTCTTCCTGAGTGCACCCAGTTTTCCATTTTTCATGCTTAAACAAGGTTATAGGTGAAAAACTTCCAGTTCAAACAATATTGCGAGAACTTGATGAGGAAGGAAAAATCATATTGGAACTTGAAGCAGTTGTTGAGAGTTTTAATTGGAGAATTAAAGTTCTTAATATTTAATTGTGAATCTGAGAGTCATAAACACAAGTTGTCCAGTGTGTTGGTTCAGCTGAATGGTCAGAGTATATAAGTTTCCTTAATAATGATAAACTAGTTACTAGAATGAAACACACATTTGCTGGCAAATAAACAATCTTGAAAATGGGACCTACTTAACTAATTTTATCAATCCATCATCACGCTTCCTGCAATCCTGATAGTTAAATTCAATCTTCTGAAATAGAAAGCAATCTCACTGGTTGACAAGGCATAATCAAATAATCAAATTCAATTTCTAAAATTAATTTAAGATTCCTATTTAGTCAATATGTTCTGTACTTAAGAAGATTTTGTACTTTAAACTAGAAAACTCCACATTGTAATGAAACTATAAGGAAATTCAAAGAAATCCTCAATCATATAACATTCTCACACTATAGCTAGATAAATTCGGAATTCTACTTTTTAAATATTCTATGATATCTTGAAAACCCTGATCTATTTTCTCCTCTCATTAACTTGAAACTAACACTTGAAACTAAAACTTGAGATAACCAAAAGGACACACATTATTCTAATGATAACTTCACACCTTAAACTAACTAGAACTACTATTGATAACAAATTCAAGATTCAAACTGACAAAGGAAATTTCTAACTATTGTTGGAAGAAAACCACTTCAATTCATGTAAAATAACTCCTAAAAGATCCTATTAAAAATATCATTGCAAATAATCTGTGAGAAACCTTCAATTCAAATAATTTAATCTATATGAGATGAATTATTCAAAATCAAGATCACTCTTAAAAATCATGTAGCTCATAATGAAAGCTAATCACCCTACATTAGACTTGATATTTCTACTTGCATAATCAAATTCACACTCAGAATTACTCTTATAAAGAAATTGATTACACTACGAAAAACAAGAAATATTCTAATTGAAAAGAGATCTAATTACTAAGTGAAGTCTTGAGATGCATAAACAAATCAAATGAGCATCAATTCCTACAAACATTCAAAAGAAACTAAGTAATGCAAAACTTGAATCAATATTCTAAATTGGCAGTATTAACATATTGAAATTCAAAGCATTAAAATCTGTTCTAATTCCGATCAAACTCAGAAATCACTATATTCCTATATCATGGATTCTCCAAATATAAATATGAATAAATGTGATTCAAATAGAGAAACAGGGCATGGCTCTATGTTAAAATGTGAATCAGGTGATAAAATGAATCAGATACCTTTAACATAGGAGAGAAATCCTTAAGTTATGTAATCTAGCTACCTGACTATTTAATGAAGCTTATCTCCAGAGGTGGTGGGCCTTCCCACGCCTTGAGTAAGCTGACATACTACAATGAAAGTAAGATTTAAAACATCAAATATATAGTTCAAAATCAACCATGGAAACAACACATTTGCTCACATGCTCACAATGTGAAGGAGATAATATATATATATATATATATATATATAGAGTTCGGGAATCAATTGACATAGTCACAGACAAAAACGGTTCTAATTTTTTACCAGCTAGCTCTCCATTACAATATTTTTGTCTTCTTCTCCCAAATTTATTGTCAGATCTCGATCTAAGAATTTTCTCTCCCCCTTCTCAGTGTGCAACCCTCTATTTTATAGCAACAGCGCTGCCCCTACTTTCTCAGATCTATGCTTACAATTTTAGCACAGTTTGTCAAAACAAACTATGCTTGAAACTAAAAAATCTGATTTGGAGGATAATAGAACGATTAGTGCTAATAGAATATTGTTAGCTATGCTCATCTCAACGCATGATGAGATAATTACTGTTTATTGCTTCCTTGAGAGGCAAAGGATGCATTATATTTCTGACAGTGATTATAATTGGAATTTGGCATTTTATAATCCTCTGTTTGTGAGAACATAAGTTTTTCTAGATTCATATTCAAGATTGTCGAGCTTCCAAAATGAGAGTAATGCCAGCTTGAATTTTCTTAAATGGCAGCCATATGGATTTATTGATACAAAACAATGTTACACACGATGTGGGAATTTACACGAGCGACCCTGCACCGTAATAACTATAGTTTACTAATATATGGGAAAATCTCTGATGTTTTACCACTGCCTGTTTGACCATAAGTGAAGCACATCCCTTTTTGTATAGAGAAATATAGACGTAACAATTGGTTTCATGATAAACTTCTTTGAAAAGGAATGTAGATGTGATCCTTGTCGAGAACTCAAATGTGCTCCTTCAAAGCCTGAGATTTGCAACCATGATGCATAAGCATTCATCATTCCTTAGGTCAGATTGAGGTCCTTCGAGGGAGCATAATTGGTGTTTCTTTTGTCCTTCCCAAAGAAAATAAGCCACAAGCGGAATCCCAGAAATTTGTGGTGCCCTTCAACAATTTTTTCCACGTTCCCATCATAACTAGGAATAAATACATCACTTGCAATTGACACCAAATAATCAAATGAAGTCATTTGTGACAAATGATTTTGAAAAGGCTTCAAATTGTTTGGATTCAAAAACGTCTCCTTGTGAACAATGTTTAGATAAAATACACTCAAGGCTGCCAATTCACCACCATAGCTTTGACCAGCCACAATACAAATTTGAGTATTCTTATCAAAGACTAAAGCCTTCAAAACCAGTGCAGAATCCTCTGGGTATATTTTGCCACCAAATGTAGCTTCTAAGGTACTAATGACTAGACCAATAGGGTCATTATTAATGGCATATTGGAATTTTTTGTGACTGCAGTCTTCAATCTTTGTCATTAAATATGATTTTCTGCCCTCAAAGATTTCTTCATCAAATAAAAAGAGTTATATATACATGTGTTGCAAAGCGCTTTCAAGATTACTTCATTTAGAGAAAATGGTCATGGAGATGGTCTAATGCTCTTATTAACTGTTGAAGGTATTGTAGATGATCTCCATGTAGCTGTTTCTGTGATTAAGATGAATCTGTACTCAAGTATGTTTCTGCTTCTATGCATGAATCCAAATTCCTACATTGGACTTATACACCTACCACCAAGAAGGCATTTATTAAAGAAATTTACTCAAAATTACTCTTCAAGAAGAGTTTATAAATTAATATCTATTGTCTCTATATGCCTCTAACTATTATCTTAATAATATAAAAACGATTAAAACACTAGGTACTGGTATATAATTATGTGATAAATATTGTGAAAATTTGGACAAAAATTTGGCTCAACAACAGTCATGGAAACAAGAACTCAACAATTATGAATCGATCAATTTCAGAGTATCTCATCAAGTGGAAGAACTTACCCACTAAATATTCCACATGGGAGGATGAGAATTTATACAGAAGCATCCAGAACTACTCAAGCATTGAGGACACCATTTTTTTGAAGGAGAGGGGCATGTTAGGTCCCTATATTGCTAGTGTAGTCCCTTATTGTTGTTATTGTAGCCCCCTTATTGTTATTTTTGTACCCATGTAGTCCCCATATTGTTATTATTGTGCCCCTCAAAAGCCCACTATTGTTATTTTTTTCCCTTGCATTATTATTTTTAGGTCGGCTAGGATTATATTGTGACCCCAATGACTCCTATATATAGAAAGGAGGTTTTTTCATTTGTATCATCCAATAATTTTTCATTTGTTTAATGTAAAGGAGTTTTCCATCGTGAAGAGGCTGATTTACAAGTCATTGGTCTATATTTTCTTCTATTTTGTGAGCTGGTTTCATAACACTAAGCATCTAAAAACCTAACCCTAGGAGATGAAGCGTCAAAACTATGGGCCCCATTTGGGTAAATTGGTACATCAACTTATCAGGGACGTAACTTTGGCATACGATCTTCGTTTGATGTGCACAATACCTCATTAGAAATATCTATGTGAGGACTAAAACTTTTGAGCGACCAACATTGATTAGATTACACATGATGGTCCCGAATTTTCCAAAAAACTTCGTTTAGGGCCTCAAAATGGCTTCGGAAGTTTAGGACCCGAAAAAACTGCCAAAAATCGTAAATTGTGCTACAATTATGGGAACTGAAAAACTGAAAGAAACAATGGTGGGGCCCCAAGTGGAATAGGTGGGTGGCCACCAATATCCACCTAGATCAATGGAAGGCCTTAACAAATTTGTTTCAGAACAACAATGACCACAAGAAGCTAACACTAAAGGAAAAGTTCAGAAAAATCAAGATGGAGAAGGGTGACACAATACCAAAGTACTTGAACAAGTTCACCCAATGTCAGGATGAGCTTGGAAGTGTTGGTGTTAGAGTTTTTGAGGATGATCTGGTGAGCCTAGAACTTCTATGCCTTCCCAAGAGCTAGCACAACTACTAGGATTCGGTAAACGAGAGGGGAAAGCTACCAGAGTGGGAGCAATTATGGTCTGACTTCCGGAAGAAGAGATTTGACGAAACACCAAAGATGGATCCTTATTAAATATTGAAGAGGAGAAGAATTGTGCCTTGGCTAGAAAGGAAAATAAATGGAAAGGGAATTCATCCCATTTCAAATCATATTCTGGTCAGGCAGGAAAGAAGGAGGACTTGTCGAAGATTAAATATTTTCACTGTCACGATCTGGGACACTATGCCACGAAGTGTCTGCACAAGAAGGCCAGAAAGAAGCCCTTAGAAGGATCAATATGTGAGGCTCTTGTTTCACAATTCAATTTGGATCTTACTCTCATCGCATGCATGTTGTCATTAGTGATGGGTTTTTTATGATACCTGGATAGTGGAGCGTCATCCCGTATGACTGGAAAAAAAGAGTTCTTTGGCGAATTGGAGGAGAAGGAACTCCAAATGCACATAGATATGGGATATGATTGGAGGTGTTGGAAATGTTGTCATTGATGGCAAAGGAATTGGCAAAGATAGGAGTAGCATTTAAACTATCTTTGAGGCATCAGAGAAGAACAAAGGAAGAGTGCAACTACAGAGAGCAGTATCGGTCAAGGAACAGATTCAAGCAGTGAATTGAAGCAGAGTTGTACAGAGACAGAGGAATAGAAAACCTGGCAAATTGAAAAGAATGAGTGAAACACTTATTCATTCATATATGGTGATGAGGGATTGGTTCTATATTCTATGGTGATGAGGGATTGGTTCTATATTCTACGTGACTTATATATTCAGCAGAGTATTTCAGTTCCTGTGGACATTTGTGAAATCATGTGTTACTGACAAATGGGATTTTGCCCGTATAAACAGATTGAATTATGAAAGCGTGAATGTGTTACTCAGAACATCTAGATTCCGTGAAAGGAGGAGATTCGTGAAGTTGTATACGATATTGGGTTGCTAAGACCACGGTACAGTGAGCCATGGACGGGTTCTGTGTGTACAGGGCACATTATATATATATAACCTGAGTTTCATACATTAACATAGTCACGGAGGAAGATCAATTAAATCAAAGCTATGCTTTAAAGAATCACGTGCGGAATGAACAGTGAAAGCGGTTTGTGGTTTTCATCGCACCGCCTATTCGGAGCAAGTGGCATTTCCTGGTCGAGGAGCGATCCCATAGAGTACTTGACACGCGTCCCTGCACGACGTCACAAATCCACTTTTCACTATGCGCCATCGTGCGTTATAGTTCGACCCAGGATGCCCAGCGATATCGTTGAGCGTCGTTGATCTCGGAAGAGGTCATCAGACGGTCATTAATTGTTGAAGGTGCATGAAGATTAACATAGATACGGCGGGCCATCGCCTGTTAAAGTTTAGCATCGGAGGTCGAGTGATATGCATATGTGTCGTTGATCTTGGAGGCTCGTGATCTAACGATGATCGGGTGATGGACTTGCACAAAGTTTATTTTGATACGGTGGGGCGCATATGTGGGCCAGGGGTCAAAGGTTTATTGAAATATTAAACTATTTGAAAGTGTTGGATATTGTTTATAAAGTCCGAAGGGTTAAACATAAGGGATTAAAACTATTTATTTATTTATCAATTGATAAATAAATTAAAAAGAAATAAAAACCCCGTGGGCCAAACTAATGAAAATATTGTCAAAGGAATACCATTAGCGGTTAAATGGTTTTTGACTCATGGTTTTAATAAATGCAAAAACTATATAAAGGGAAAAAGATTATTATTCGTGGTGTGCATGGTGAGGGTTGAAAATAAAAATTCCTCTAAGGAATATCTATATGAGCGAGCTACGTGCTTAACTGATAAATCTAAATCGATAATGCACCCATGAACGCATCGATCGAAAGATGATGAGCCTTAAGTCTATTCAACAGAAGAATTGACGAAGATATGGCGCAAGTCTACTGAAGAACATATATGATTTCGACTTGATCCAGTGTGAAAATCGATGAAATGTGGTCCGCAGTTGTGCTGAGGATTGAAGCCTTCAGAGAGGGGGTTGTGGCTCCCTTCCAGTGGTAGCTGGTAAACGAGAGCAGGGGGTAGTAGCTCCCTTCTAGGAGAGGCTGGTAAACTAGAGAAGGTTGTAGCCTTCTGCAGTGGGTGCCTGCGTGCTGGTATAAGTCTGCACCAGCACATATTGTAAGAATTTTTTTCTCTATAATAAATATTGAAGACTGAGATTACAGCAGCGGTGGTTTTCTCCCGAATTGAGTTTCCACCTTAAATCCTAGTGTTCATATGTGTGGTTTATGTTTGATGGTTTGTTCTGTTATTTCTGTTCATGCTCAATGATACAATACTCTGAGTAATGACATAATTAGATATCTAGATATATATGGTTTTAAGAGAAAGGAAAGAAAAATTGTTCAGCCCTAAATACTGATTCACCCCTCCCCTCTCAGTATTTTTCCCAACAATTGGTTTCAGATCAGGTCCTTCTGAAAAAGCTTAGCCGCTAGAAGGAAGATCAAGCAAGATGAGTAACCAAGATGGAACATCATCTATCAGACCTCTTCTCTTTAACAGAAATAATTTAATCTTCTAGAAAACAAGGATGAGATCCTATCTTCAGTCTCTGGGAGCAGATGTATGGGCAATTTTTGAACAAGGATATCAATATCCAGCTGCAATGCCAACGGATCTGACGGAAAGAAATAATTATGAAACAAATGCAAAGGCGTTCAATGCTCTGTTGGGAAGTCTAACTGAATCAGAATTTGTCAAATTCATGCAGCTAAATACAGAAAATGCAATATGGGACAAAATCATTCTAAGTTATGAAGGTGATGCAAAGGTAAAAAGTGCTAAACTCCAAACTCTCAGAATTCAATATGAGAATCTAAAAATGGAGAATGAGGAGAGCATTGCCAATTTCTTCTTACGTCTTGATGATATTATAAATCGTATGAGAAATATGGGAGAAACTATAACTGAATCTACCTTGGTTGAGAAAGTCTTAAGATCACTAACGACAAAATTTGAGTCAAAAGTTTCAGCTCTTGAAGAAAAGCAGGATCTTCAAAATCTTACTGTGGTGAAACTTCATGGCATACTAACTGCATATGAAATGAGAAGAGGAGGACCATCTAAAGTCAAAGAAGCAGTCTTTAGAACTTCTAAAAAAGGGAAGGAAGTACAAAAAACAGAAGGATCAGGATATATCTCAGAAGAAGATGAGATAAACTTTTTAAAGAAACTTCAACTTGGCACAGGACGGTTCAGAGGTAAGCTTCCTTTCAAATGTTTTGATTGTGGAAGAGTTGGTCATTATGCTGCTAAGTGTCCTTATAAAGAAACTCATAAAAAAAGGAAGGAAGTAGCAAAAAGGAATAAGAATCGTTTTAGCACTAGAAAGAGTTACTACACTCATGAAGATAGTGATGGGTTATCTGATAGTGAGGAAGAATGTGAACAAGATCTTAGACTTCTCATGGCATTTGAAAAAGAATCTAGAGAAGAAAAGGATACTTTTGTGGATGCTCTAGAAGATAGTGATTTTCTTGATGAAAACAATAAACTCAAAATCTTCTTAGAAGAGAGTAAAATAACTATAGAAACTCTAAAAAATCAGCTTGAAGAAAAAGAGAAACACAATGAGGAATTAGAATGTGAAGTAGTAAGTCTAAGAAAAGAACTTGAGAAAGTAAAAACTCTGAATCTTAGATTTGCTAAAGGATCTGAAACCTTAGATGAGATTATCAAGGTACAACGTTCTCCTCTTTCAAAGACAGGTCTTGGATATATTGGAGAATATTCTCAGGCTTCAGTACCAAATTATCTAAAAGCAGTTACAGCTGGTTTACAACATGCTGCCACTCAGCAAGGGAATAAAGAATCTTCACAGGTAAAGCATGATCATCTTAATTCAAAGAACACTAACAGGAATATCTTTCAAAGAAACACCTATCAATAGGAAAATTCATGTAGAAGATTTTATGATCGCAGAAATTTCTTCTTCAATGGACAATGTTTCTCATGTCACAATTTTGGTCATAAAGCTGTTCAATGTGTTGCATATAAAGCCATCATGACAAGAGAAGCAAGAAAGAAAAGGATTGATATTGAAACAAAGAAAAGTACCTATAACAACTTTTCTCCTCTTCAAAATGAAGTTGAATGTGCTTACTGCAATAATTTTGGCCATGAAGAATCTGAATGCAGGAGCAAAGTTCAGCCGAAAGAACATGTTCCTTCAAGCTCTAAAGTATGGAAAAAGAAGGAATTACAGGTTGAAAATTGTGGCATAGCGTTATTTGCAGAAGATGAAGAAAACCAATGATACATTGATAGTGGATGCTCAAGACACATGACAGGTGATAAAGACAAACTTCTTGCATATAGTGCTCTAGAAAAAGAGAAAAATGTTACATTTGGAAATGATACTCCTGCGGTCATTAAGGGAAAAGGGTCTGTTTTTCTAAAAGAAAAGGTGAAAGCTAATGAAGTCATGTATGTGGATGGATTAAAGCATAACTTGTTAAGTGTAAGTCAAATGTGTGATCAAGGAACTAAAGTTGTCTTTAGTTCAAAATAATGTGTGGTACGTGATCTTGATACAGGTAAAGCAATTATAAAAGGGAAAAGAACTCCAAACAACCTATATATATTGAAGAACTGCAAAGAACAATGTTATTTGAGTAAATCTTCAGAAAATTGGCTATGGCATAGAAGGTTGGGGCATTTGAGCTTCTCTCAAATCAACAAATCAAGCAGACTTAAAGTTGTTCGTGATCTTCCCAATATTACTTTACCTGAAAATATCATATGCAAATCTTGCCAATTCGGTAAGCAAACCAGAGTACAATTTAATGCCAAGGAAGGATCATCAAGTAAGCCTCTTGAACTCATTCATACTAACATATGTGGACCCATGAGGAAAAAGTCACCACGTGGTGAAGAATACTATATCTTATTCATTGATGATTTCTCTAGAATGTGTTGGATTGGGCTGCTTAAACACAAAGATGAAGCATTTGAGAAATTTCAGATATTTAAAGCACTAGTTGAAAATGAATTAGATCTAAAAATCAAGTGTTTCAGATCTGATCGAGGAGGAGAATATACATCAAATGAATTCCTTGAATTTTGTGAACAACATGGCATAAAAAGACAGTTTTCTGTAGCTGGCACTCCACAACAAAATGGTGTTGCAGAAAGAATGAATAGAACAGTTCAACAAATGGCTAGAGCTATGTTGGATGATTCTGGAACACCTGACATATTTTGGGGAGAAGCGGCACATACAGCAGTAAACATTCTCAACAAGGCACATGTTTGTGTAAATAGTGATAAAACTCCATATGAACTTTGGTATGGTAATCCTCCCACTATAAAGCATTTTAGAATTTTTGGAAGCAAATGCTTCATCAAGAATAATGATGAAAAACTTGGCAAGTTTGAACCTAGAGCAGATGAAGGAATATTTCTTGGTTACTCCTCTAGGATTAGGGCATATAAATGTTACAATAAAAGACTTCGGAAGATTGTTGAATGTATTGATGTTGTTATTGATGAGTCTCCTGTAGCTCCAAAAGAACAAAAGAAAACAACAGATGAAGATGATGATGACACATATCCTTCTACATCAAAAAGTAATGATACAAAAAGTGAACCTAGTGAAGAACCAGAAGATGGTTTGTCTGAAAAAGCTCCCTCCAGATATGTTCAAAATAATCATCCAGAATCTCAAATTTTGGGAGAAAAGGGATCAGGTGTACAAACAAGAAGGACTCTCATGGGATCTTCTAGCAATCTGGCATTTCTGTCCACTATTGAACCTCACAGTGTTAGTCAAGCTAGCAAAGATAGTTGTTGGATTCAAGCCATGAATGAAGAGCTTGATCAAATTGAAAAGAATCACACTTGGGAATTAGTACCAAGACCTCATGACAAAAATTTCATTGGAACTAAATGGGTATTCAAGAACAAGTTAAATGAGAATGGGGATGTTGTAAGAAATAAAGCTAGACTTGTTTGCAAGGGGTATGCTCAACAAGAAGGTATAGACTTTGAAGAAACCTTTACTCCTGTAGCTAGACTTGAAGCCATAAGAATTTTTCTTGCTTTTTCAAGCTTCCAACAAAACAGAGTTTATCAAATGGATGTTAAATCTGATTTTCTCAATGGTGATTTAGAAGAAGAAGTTTATATAGAACAACCAGAAGGATTCATTTTTGGAAATGATGAAAAACTTGTTTTTTGACTTAAAAAGGCTCTATATGGTCTCAAGCAAGCTCCAAGGGCATGGTACTATCGTCTTGACAAATATCTTCATCAACAAGGATTTTCAAAAGGGTCTGCTGATAGAAACTTATACACAAAAACTGAAAATGACAAATTGTTGATTGTGGTTGTATATGTCGATGATATCATTTTTGGAAGTAATGAAGAGTCTATGAGTCAGAAATTTGCTTCTAATATGCAGCACGAATTTGAAATGTCTTTACTTGGGGAACTAACATTCTTTCTTGGCTTGCAAGTGCAACAAGCAACAGATGGTATATTCTTATCACAAGCAAAGTACCTCAAGAAAATCCTGAAGAAGTATGGCATGGAAGATTGCAAACCTGTAAGTACACCAATGATAACCGGATGTAATCTCAGTTCTAATGATGATTCCCCCACGGTGAATCAACCAGAATATAGATCTATGATAGGAAGTCTACTTTATCTCACTGGGACTAGACCAGACATTATGCATGCAGTTGGGATTGTTGGACGATTCCAAGCTAATCCAAAAGAGTCTCACCTTCAGGCTGTCAAAAGAATATTCAAATATCTACAAGGAACTAAAGACTTTGGACTATGGTATCCAAAGAATGTTGATCTTACTCTTCATGCTTACACTGATGCAGATTGGGCTGGAAATGTTGATGATCAGAAAAGTACTAGTGGTGGTGCATTCTATATGGGGCCCCGGTTAGTTTCTTGGTTCAGCAAGAAGCAAAACTCTATTGCCTTATCTACAGCAGAAGCAGAATATGTGGCTGCCGCATCATGTTGCACTCAACTTCTTTGGATGATGCAAACCTTACAAGACTTTCAAATCAAATGTTCACCTCCTATATCCATTATGTGTGATAATACAAGTGCCATCAGTATCTCAAAGAATCCTGTTATGCATTCCAAGACCAAGCACATTCCCATCAAATATCACTTCTTACGTGAACAAGTACTTGAACAAAAAGTGAAATTGGAATATGTTTCCTCCAAAGAACAAGTTGCTGATATATTTACCAAAGCTGTACCCAGGGAAACGTTCGAATATCTCAGAAAAAAATTAGGAGTAGTCTCTGCCATGCAGAGGATCAGGTCTACTTAAATACAGAAGATTAAATTGGCTGTGAGAAGTTTTTGGGCATTTATGAATGCTCAGGCTAAGGGGGAGCATTGGTCATATGAAAAGGATTCATTGTTGGCATTTATAAGTCATTTTGTTTTATTATGAAGATGCAGCATGATCTCAGGGGGAGCCTGGTATTGCCAAACTCTTTGCCATTGATGTCAAAGGGGGAGGAAAAGCAACAAAGGGCTTCTATAAAGCTTCTATAAAGAGTATTGCCATCAATGCCAAAGGGGGAGATTGTTGGAAATGTTGTCATTGATGGAAAAGGAATTGGAAAAGACAGGAGCAACATTCCAACTATCTTTGAGGCAGCAAAGAAGAACAGAGGAAGAGTGCAATTACAGAGAGCAGTATCGGTCAAGGAACATATTCAAGCAGTGAATTGAAGCAGAGTTTTCCAGAGACAGAGGAATAGAAAACCTGGAAAATTGAGAAGAATGAGTGAAACACTTATTCATTCATATATGGTGATGAGGGATTGGTTCTATATTCTATGGTGATGAGGGATTGGTTCTATATTCTATGGTGATGACGGATTGGTTCTATATTCTCCATGACTTATATATTCAGCAGAGTATTTCAGTTCCTGTGAACATTTGTGAAATCATGTGTTACTGACAGATGGGATTTTTCCCATATAGACAGCTTGAATTATGAAAGCGTGAATGTGTTACTCAGAACATCTAGATTTTGTGAAAGGAGGAGATTCGTGAAGTTGTATACGATATCGGGTTGCTAAGGCCACAGTATAGTGAGCCATGGACGGGTTTTGTGTGTACAGGGCACATTATATATATATATAACCTGAGTTTCATACATTAACATAATCATGGAGGAAGATCAATTAAATCAAAGTTATGCTTTAAAGAATCACGTGCGGAATGAACAGTGAAAGTAGTTTGTGGTTTTCATTGCACCGCCTACGTGGAGCAAGCAGTATTTCCTGGTCGAGGAGCGATCCCATAGAGTACTTGACACGCGTCCCTGCATGACGTCACAAAACCACTTTTCACTATGCGCCATCGCACATTATAGTTCGACCCAGGATGCCCAGCGATATTGCTGAGCACCATTGATCTGGGAAAAGGTCATCGGACGGTCATTAATTGTTGAAGGTGCGCGAAGATTAACATAGGTATGATGGGCCATCGCCCGTTAAATTTCGGCATCGGAGGTCAAGTGATATGCATATGTGCCGTTGATCTTGGAGGCTCGCGATCTAACGGTGATCGGGTGATGGACTTGCACGAATTTTATTTTGATACGGTGGGGCGCATATGTGGGCCAAGGGTCAAAGGTTTATTGAAATATTAAACTATTTGAAAGCATTGGATATTGTTTATAAAGTCCGAAGGGTTAAACATAAGGGATTAAAACTATTTATTTATTTATCAATTGATAAATAAATTAAAAAGAAATAAAAACCCCGTGGGCCAAAATAATGAAAATATTTTCAAAGGAATACCATTAGTGGTTAAATGGTTTTTGACTCATGGTTTTAATAAAGGCGAAAACTATATAAAGGGAAAAAGATTATTATTCGTGGTGTGCATGGTGAGGGTTGAAAAGAAAAATTCCTCTAAGGAATATATGTATGAGCGAGCTACGTGCTTAACTAATAAATCTAAATCGATAATGCACCCATGAACGCATCGATCGAAAGATGATGAGCCTTAAGTCTATTCAACAAAATAATTGACGAAGAACTGGTGCAAGTCTGCTGAAGAACATATATGATTTCAGCTCGATCTAGTGTGAAAATAAATGAAACGTGGTCTGCAGTTGTGCTGAGGATTGAAGCATTCAGAGAGGGGGTTGTGGCTCCCTTCCAGTGGTAGATGGTAAACGAGAGCAGGGGGTAGTAGCTCCCTTCCAGGAGAGGCTGATAAACTAGAGAAGGTTGTAGCCTTTTGCAGGTGGGTGCCTGCGTGCTGGTATAAGTCTGCACCAGCACATATTGTAAGAATTTTTTTCTCTATAATAAATATTGAAGACTAAGATTATAGCAACGGTGTTTTTCTCTCAAATTGGGTTTCCACCTTAAATCTTGGTGTTCATATGTGTGGTTTATGTTTGATGGTTTTTTCTGTCATTTCTGTTCATGCTCAATGATACAATACTTTAAGTAATGACATAATTAGATATCTGGATATATATGGTTTTAAGAAAAAGGAAAGAAAAATTGTTCAGCCCTAAATACTGATTCACCCCTCCCCTCTCAGTATTTTTCCCAACAGGAGGTATAATGCGAACTACATCGGTACTGTTACCTTTCAGAGGGATTATGGTTCTCCTCTCACATTAAAAGATGTCATATTTTTTCTTTGTTTGAAGAACTTAGTTTCAGTTTCTATGTTGGGAGATCGTGGATACGGTGTGATTTTTAGAAAAGGAAAGGTGTTTCTTTGTCACATATATACGAGATTGGTGAAGAAGATTGGGGTTCAGGTAAAGAAATTCTAAAAATTAGATGTAGAAGATTGTGTTTCCTTGAGCACTAAAGTAGAGAAGGTGGAGAACCGAGACTTTAGTGAGTTATGGCATAGAACATTGGGCCATCTACACCATGGAGTCTTAAAGATCATGCATCAAATTTCTACAAGACTTCCCAAGGGTGCACTTGAGCAACGTGATACATGCAAAGGGTGTACATTGGGGAAGTACACCAAATCCACATCTCATGATAAGGATAGTCGAGCGCAAGAGAACCTTGAAAGAGTTCACTCGGATGTGTGTGGATCGTTCTCGATACCCTCCATGGCCAATCAGAGGTATTATGTGATTTTTGTAGATGATTTTTCACGCAATTTTTGGATATTATTCATGCAGAAGAAAGACTAGACGTTCTCAAAATTTTGTAATTTAAAATCACCTGTTGAAAAATACACAAGCAAGAAAGTGAATGCTCTCAGGAGCGACAACGATGGAGAATATGTTTCAAATGAATTCAAGAATTTAAGTGCATCAAAACAGATTCAATGAGAGTTGATAACACCTCATAATCCACAACAAAAAGGGGTTGTAGAAAGAAATAATAAAAGCATTGTGGGAGTTGCACAGGCAATGTTACATGATCAAGGCCTATCGTTGCACTTGTGGGTGGAAGCATGCAACATAATTTTGTATGTGAAGAATAGGAGTCCTCATCGGATCCTCGGGGTGATTATATAAAAGGAAGCCTTTTCTGGTAAGAAGCTATATGTGGTGCACTTTAGAATATTTGGTTCATCACTTTACTTTCATATTCCTAAGGATGCACATAAAAAGCCAGAACCAACAACTTTTGGGCATATTTGTGGGTACAATGATACACCTCACAACTATCGGGTGTACCTTCCATCTCACGGGATGATAATGGTTCATAGAGATGTAAAGGCAAGGCCACACCATGCAAATTTCCCTTGAGAGGGAGCTTCATATGCATGCATATGAGGAGATTTTAGCTCCAAAAGAAGAACCTCAAGATGTGGAGCAGCCACAAGAAGAGGAGCAAAGAGTGGAAGCATCCACTCATGCAGAGACATACAAAGATGGAAGGAAGCGCATCAGAGAGGCTGACAGGTTGATGCATGATTCTAGAGAGAATGTGGGAGCACCCACATCAAAATGTAGGCAGATAAGGTCCCCAGATTGGTACACTGGCTACATGGATTTGATGAACGAGAGTGTAGAGACTGAGCCATCCTCATTCAAGGAATAAATGTAGCAAACAATATGGGTTGATGCCATGTTAGAGGAGTATGACTCCATTATTAGAAACAATGCATGGGAAGTTGTCCCAAGATCAGAGGACAAGTCAGTTGTACGATCCAGGTGGATATACAAGGTGAAGCAAGCAGCAAATGGGAGTGTGGAGAAACACAAGGCCAAATTTGTGGCCAAGGGGTTCTCTCAGGTGGAGGGAATATATTACGAGACCTTTTCTCCAGTAGAAATGTACTCTTCAATCAGATCTATTCTTTCACTTTCAGCACAAATGGGTTGGAAAATACATCAGATGGATGTAAAGACAACCTTCCTCAATGGAGTGATTGAGGAAAAGGTCTACATAAAGCATCCAGAAGGATTTGATACCTTCGATAGAGAGTCACATGTGTGCATACTCAAGCGAGCATTGTATGGACTAAAACAAACACCTTGTGCTTGGTACACCAGGTGATGAGCTCCATCATTAGGTATAATTGGAGGGGTTAATTGTCACCTTTTAGCCTTACTATTTCTCTCTTTCTCACATTTAAATTATATTATGGTTTTATGTTGCTAATGTAGATGGTGATTAAGGTTTTTCATACTTTGAATTCATAACATGATTTAAATGCAGGATAATCACGAAGATATTGCACTTTTGATGAAGATTTTGCAATTAAAGCTCAAAGTAGACAACAAGGAGAGATTATAGGGTGATTGTGCGCCTCCTTAACTCCCAAAGGTAGCCAAGGGATCCTCGATATTCCCTCCAACAGCTCGAAATCAAAGGCAGCCAAGCAAGTGGGAGAGCAAGTGCACCAAAGCTCCACTTCTCTTGCAATCAAAGTGGATGCATCACCTACTTTTTAGGGAGATTTTGGTAGCTACCCTCTAGGTTAAATAGTGTTGAGAAAGAGATCGTTAGGATTCAAACTTTGAAGGAAGCTAATAGACTCTTAGCTCTTGTAATAGGTTTTTGAGACTTTTATGACTATGTAATGAGACTATTTTCTGCAATAAGATGAATATTTAGATTGTCCTTCACAGAGTTAGTTTCAGAAAAGCTAGGCTTGTGGGTTAGGGCCCAGTCCATTGGCCTTAGTCTCTCTTATGTATTCATGCTTATTTTTATGTCATTGTAGCTAGTTTTCTTTATGAGTTTTTAGCTAGTTTTCTTACATTTCAATTCACTGCTTTTATTTTTATTCCATTTGTATTTTGTTGTAGTTAAGTTTTCATAAATGATTGGTAGAATAACTGATAAAATCATAAATTTGTGTGTCAAGCCTCCCTCTCTCATCTCTTTCATTAGAGCTTGAGGAGGGCAGACCTTCTCCACAAGCCAAATTTTCTCTTTAGTTTATGATTTCTTGGAAATAATAGTTAGGTTGTTGTAGTTTCATGAACATGTCTAGAATGTTGAGTTGGATTTCTGTTTGAATGCTAAAGTAGGTTTTCTTTTCATAATTCAACTCATCTTTTCCATTTCATTCATCATGAATTTGTTAATATTTGTTGCATGAACAAGTATTTTTCTTGTTGGTTCAGGTAGCACAACAAAGGAGGACTTCACCAACACCCTTAGATTCATTTATCACCCATCATCAACCTTCTTTCCATCAAATCACCATCAACCTTATTTTTCAGATTTTTCACCTTCACACCATGAGAAAACCCTATAAGTGCAAGACAGGCTTCTCAAGAGTTTATGAGCTTGGCCTAGGGATTGGTCACCTTCCACCCATCCAAACACACCTCCCCTATGCTTTTATCCACCATTTTTGGCCTCGGATTTCCCTCAAATTGTTTCTTGTAGCAATTCGGGACTTTATTGTAGCACTACTAGAAATATGTAGCAACACTTGCAACAACACTAGTGGGCCTCTTATTAAGCCCAAAAACCATCATCCATCTCATCTAGACCTGATAAAACCACCCAAACACCTTCCACCTTGCACCTATGAGTTCAAACCCTTCCTAAGCCACCTTAGCACTTTCCACGGGGGCGTCACTGACAAAGAAATATTATATCACGTGTGTTCATATTGGGGTAAATTTTTTTAGAAAAACCTAAAAAATTAGATTGGATATATAACTAAGGGTTAGTGGGTTTTTTTATTACATATGGAATATAAATATTTTAAAGTATTTTTTATTTATTTTTTAGGCCAAATGGGCTTGTTTTTTGGGAAAAAGAAAAAGAGCGCCGACCGATATTATGTGAGGCATCATTGGCATTCGAGCACCATTGGACCAAGATGGGTTAGGTTTGGTCGACTGAACATTTCTTGTGCATATCTAAGCATTTGAACCTGCCTGGCACTCATGACTATCCAGATGCGAGATGCGGGAGGAGGGATCACCGAGAGAAAGGATAGAAAGACCCCTCCATTGACAGATTGGGGGCGGGTGAGCGACCTTTATTTATGGATGACATTGCTCGGGTAGGATTTGAATGAAACTGATTAGTATTCTGCGAGGAAGGGGTGAGGAGAACCAAAAGCAATGAACTGCTGCAAGGTGTTGGGACTACTGCTGAAAATTTGATAGGCATAGATTTTCAACAGTATCGATTCTCGTAGATAACTACTTGATCACAATATCTGCTTGAATTGTGCCATTTCTTTTTTCTATCTACTTGAAATATAAGCATTCTTTGACATTCTCATTTAAGTGATTGGTATCGATTTTTGCAGTATAATTATGGATTTTTTTTCTCAGTCAATCTCGGCAATTTCTTCATAGTAACCAGAACCATCCTGAATAGTATGGTTTCTAACAAATCTTCCTACGTGCAACTCAGAAAAAACCTTTTCCTCCTCAAGCCTAGCATTGATGAAATTTCCAAGCTATCTTCTCAGTCAGGCCCTGCACCTGAGAGAGGCCACCCATTCAAAGACTTTCAAGCTCAACTGCAAGATGGCCTTCACATAGTAAAAAAATTAGACCGTATGAGCAGCTTTAATTTATACAGAAGGTATCGATATGGAAAGAAGATACAAGAGATAGAAAAGAATGTCAACAATTTATTATGTACCCTTGATTTCCACAACCCAGATGTGGATTTCATGGGTTTTAGCGAACTATATGAACTTATTGAAGAAATGGGTCGGATTATAATGGAAAGGGTTAATGTTAAGATGAATAATGATGAAAGCTCCAATTCATTCATGCTTCATCAAATGAGCACAATTGAACTATTTCAGAGTGCCATTTATGGGTCGCATGATACCACAATGTTTGCACAGTCTTAGTAGTTCACCGACATCGACAACTCCCAAGTCTCAAGTATGCCAAACTTTGTACTGGGTTTCAATAATATTTTCAGTGATGTCAAACGTATCCTATTCAAGAAGGGAGTTAGTATCGTTGGAGTTGAAGGGATGGGTGGAAGCGGAAAAACTACCATTTCATTAGCCCCTTGCAATGATCCCAAAGTCAAAGGTAAGAACAACTCCCCTGTTTTAATCGTCACTCCAAGCTTCCATTTTATTGCTTCCCTTTTGGTTTTTTCATTGCTTATTCTCGTTGTGATTATCAGATTTCTTGCAAAACAATATAGTTTTCATAACTGTTACACGGTCTCCAAATGTAATGGGCCTTTTGGAGATTATGTGGGATAAAATAATTAGAAGTCAAAAGCCTGTTTTTCAAAGCATCGAAGATGCACAAAACCAACTGTAGAAGAAACTCAGTTTAAATGGAAATCCACAGGTGTTGGTGATTTTGGATGATGTTTGGTCAAAATCAGATGTGGAACAGTTGTTGTTTGATGTAGAGGGTTGCAAAAAGGTTATCACAACCAGGCAAGATCTCACTATTCCACATATAGACAACATTCACATGTATAACATGCCCATGTTGCAGAAGGCTGATGCCATTTCTCATTTTTGTTTATGGGCCTTTGGACAACCTTCGATTCCAACAAGAAATGACGAAGTTGTTGTTAAACAGGTATGAAGATGACATACTATTCAAAATCTCATACCCTAACTGCTTTTTTCTCTATCCTGCTCGAATTCTTTGCATCCTATTATACATTGTTAAAAATCAGATTGATTTTATGTCCCTTTGGCAGATAAATGGTTTTATAGGTCTAAAATCGGAGAGTTAACAACTCCAGAAATTTTTTTAATGCTCTATATTTCTGCATAAGATTAACATGTTTAATTGCTAAAATTTTTGTTGGTTGAAGCAGTTTGTGTGGGTTTACCACTTGCCCTCAAGGTGATTGGCAGATCTTTGCGCAATGAGCCACAACCAATTTGGGAAAAGGCTAAGAAGAAAATTTCAAGAGAAGAATATATATCAAAACATCACAGAGAGGATCTGCTCCATTGCTTGGAAACAAGTATTGATGTCCTTGATGATGAAACAAAGGACTGCTTTATGGACTTGGGGGAATTTCCCAAGGGTAGAAATATCTATGTAGATTCATTGCTAGATATTTGGGTATATGCCCATGGAATGGATAGGAAATATTCTTTTGTGGTCTTGTTATAACTTGCAAGTCGAAACCTCCTTAATCACACAAGCGATTCAAGGTGAGGAACTTGCTTAGATTTGTTGCCTTCAATAAATTTGTTGATTGTTTTGTTCTTCTCATTCTTCATATTTGTATCTCAACTTAATTTTAAGGTCTTTTATGAGAACCAGCTTTGCAAAAAAGTTAAGGAAAAAAAAATCAGAAATCAATAAGGTAAGATAAATCAATGTGTTAGCTGGTAAAGATAAAGGTGTTTTTCATATCACTACCTTTGGTTAATACAAGTTTTGATGTATCAGGAGTCTAGGCATCTCATTTGATTGTGCTAGTGAGATTTTCTTTACTCAACATGATGTGATGCATGATTTAGCCTTGTGTCTGGATAGCCAAGATAGTGTCGTTCATAAGAGGCTTTTCATGCCTGCTAAACAGGATGGTATTCCCACAAACTGGTTGGCACTAGAGCATACATCTCAGGTTCAATTTGTTTCAATTCATACAGGTCATCCTTGAAACTTATTTTCTTTTCCTTGCATAAGAATTGAATAATTATTTGTTCAATTTACTAATTTTTCAAATTTAATAAGGAAACATTTTTATTAGCATAACATCTCAGCTTTCTGAATTTTTCATTTCTGGGACATTACTATAGGGTCAATGGAAGAACAAGATTGGTCTCAAATATATTTTTCTGAGGTGAAAGCTCTGGCTTTGTTCTTTGATGCAAGTCAATATTGTCTTCCAAAATTTTTACATACCATGCCAAAACTTTAGGTTCTTATCATGTACAATTATAATTCAAAGCATGGAGTACTTAAAGGCCTATCAGTACTTTTATCAGTTACCCAGCTTAAGTCTATATTCCTTGAGAAGTTGATACTACCTCCTCTTTATGAGTACTATAGATCCTGGGAGAACTTGGAAAAATTCTCTGTATGCCTTTGTGAGGACTTGGGAAATATGACTCTATTTGAGAAGGGGCAAGTCCTAGAGTTTTCTAAGTTTGTAGAAATTATCTTTGATCACTGTAGCGATTTGGAGGAATTGAGAGTAAATATATGCAGTTTAAATTCTGTGGAAAGGTTGTTTTTCACGGATTGTCATCTTATCCAAAAGTTACCTGATGACTTGGGAAATTTAAGGTCACTTAGGTTGTTGAGATTTTATTCAAGTCCAAGCTTGTCAATGCTTCCTCCTTCCATTTGCAGACTTCAACAACTAGAATTTCTTGATATTTCACTGTGCAGCTCTTTGAAGGAACTTCCCGTCGAATTTGATAAAATATAAAACCTAAAGGTTTTGGACATGAGAGAGTGCTCTAGACTCACTTTAAGACTAGTGTTTTTGCACAAGAATGATGGCTAATATTCTCTAGAATTTATGAATAATAAGAGGCCACTTGGGGCAAGATCTATGATTTCTATTGTAGACAGTGAGATTGATTATTATACACTTCAAAAATTTATTGTATAACTGATAGTTACATGCTATATGTCTATTTGTGAGAGAACTGGAAATTTCAGATTTTGTAACTTGGTCAGGCAGTGGCTGTGAAATAACTCACATTTATATGTACAAAACTGGCATTGCAAAAAATGAGTGAAAAATTACATTTTATATGTATTTTTGCTTCATGCAATTTTTTTTTATAACTTTGTATAATTCCTTCTTTTTCCATACTAATATATGTATTGTATGCCATCGTATGCAAGCAAAGTAGAACATCATCTGTTTTTTTTTCAATGTCTTTGGAACATAAGATAAAATGCCTTTTGTTTTGGGTCAACTGTGTGGATGTCAAAGACACTTACATCTTTGATGCTCATCAAAGAATGGCTTAACATTCATGATAAAGGAGAGGTTCATATGAAAAAAATGCTTGAAATTTGATTGATGATTGGCTATGTTTAAGAGAAATGTTCTACACTAGCATGCTTTCTAAAATTCATTTATATTTTCTCCACACATGCAGCTTCAGGAAAGTACACAATCTTCATCTGGAGAAACTGATGTCAAATTTCAGATAACGAAAGACACTTTGGAGGCCATGTTGATATATATGTACTGCATAAGAGACCAACTATCTGATGTTGTAAGTAGATCCAATTATATACTACAATAAATTTCATAAATTTAGAAGTTAGAACATAATTATTCATTTTTTTACAGTGTAGTTTTTATTGGTCTTATTAACTAGTTGATTGAATTGTTAATTTGAATCTACTCCATAGTTTTCTGAGACTTGTCATAATAGGTCTACTTCTTCATGAACTTTTTACAAGACTAATATGTAATTCAATTCCACACGTTTGTTTTCAGGGTGCAACTTCAAGTGGGCAGGCATTGAGGAAGGGTCGGCAATAATGTATTTGAATATAGGAAAATCATTAAATGTATTTGGTTTGGATTTTGAGACATGAAAAGTGAGAATTCATTACTTAATGAATATTTCAGTGAGTGGGTGGGAAAAAAATTCAATATGAATGGTTAAAAGAGGGAAAGGGATAGCAATGGCCAATGGAACAAATTGGTAAAGTAGAAAATGCTAATTGTAATATCTAATCACATTGTTCTACTCTTCATATAAAATGGCCTAGAAATAAGTAGTGATTATTTCTTCTTGCCAGGTTAGGCCTTTATATTGTTATTCTTACCCATGAAACACGAGCATGAAGGAGAAGCTGGTTATTTATGGTAGTTAGCCTGAATTGCATGCTCAATCTACTATAAAAATTCCATGATTAAGTCTGGGATGTTTTGTGTAGTTTATGGTTGCCATGCCATCTCGTCATCACCATCTCCTAACTAATATAAGATTTCTTATACATAACTCCACTTCACCATATATGTATGTATGGGTAAAATGTTGTGCATCTAACCATTCCATATTTATTATGTATTAAAATGTATGAATGTGAACTATCTTGTATGTATACTTGTACATTTACTAATATTTTAGTATTAGGTCTCATGGTTTCTAATTTCAATAATTATAACAAGCCACTTTCATAAGCTGATAATCTGTATTAATGTTCTAGTATTAGGTCTCATGGTGTCTTATTTCAATAATTGTAAAAGGCCACTTTCATGTAATAAGAGTCTCGTGACACTTAATAGTTACTTGAGCTTGAAGTTATGGTTTCTCATGTTTGTATAACCAAGGGTTTCCCCTTCTTTTGTAACTTATTACTTGATCAATACAATTAACAACCTACATTGCAAAGCTCTTCCTCAATATTATCTGGATGCCTCTAAACATTGTTTTTCCTGTTGTCATTTTCTACTTATTTGGGGTTTACTGTTATTTTATTTCTTCTTGTACTATTTTAGTTTCAATAGTAGTGCATCTTTGTATGCATACAAAGTGGTTTACGAGCTACAAGGATGAGATTTTGGAAAAAAGTAATCAAACTTCGAATGTTGATAAATACAAAGAATCATGAAAAATAATCACTTGGTGATTCTAAATGAAAATTTTTCACATGACAACTTGCAAGACTAAGGTAGGTCGAGAAAATGATAGAAACACAAAATGAAATCCCTATGATTTTGAAGGTGATGTTGGAATGCACACATGGATGAGAAAGATCAAATTAGCCTTTAAAGTGCATGACACTCATAAAGAGGAATATAAGTTAAGCATTTCCCTTTGCCTATAAGAGTTGATGTAGACAAGGTGTGGAACTTTCAACATGTTTATAGAGGCAATATCCCAAAATGTTTATGGAGGCAATATCCCAAAATGTCAACGAAAACATCCTAGGATAAACCTTACGATTTTCAACTCATTTTAATGCTCCACATTGAGGCCATTAGATGGGTATACCTATATTATGATGTATTTCAATGTTTTTATTTGTTTATTATCTTTTTGGGGCTCAACAACATTTGATCTGAGGATACCTAATCATCTTTTATTAGAGTATATTATTATGCAATTGCATGGTTATAATGATGGGTAATGTAATAAAGATGTTTAAATTATCACATATATATGGAATGCATGATGACGCAGGGGAGGGGGGTAATCCATGTTGAAATATGTAACTAGGTTCGGTCTTCATAATGACATATATAATCATGATTTTATGTATTTGATGTAAAGATAAACATAAATTTATTATTATTAAATTCTTGAGGAATGGGTTTCATGCTCAAGGGAAAATTATTTTTAGGTCAAGCACCCGTTGAGTGCTTCTAGGAATTTTCATTTGGTCTACAAGTCAGTTGAATCATTGTCATGTATGGAAGACTCTTTTGGGCATGTTACATATTGTAAAGAAAATTTATTTGAGTCAAATCTAGAGTCAAAGACCCTCCAAGGCCTCGTCATAGTGCAAAGAACAAATCGACCTCTATGAGAGGATAAGTCAGCCTAAAGCTAGCAATTCAACCTAGAGAAAGACCTATATATAAGAAAGACTTCGATCTCACTTGAAGGACTTACTCCACGTTAATGACCAAGCCTTAAAGTATACAATTTTCTAGGATTTTGATGTATTGAGTTGTCTAGTGAGAAGCAAATATGTCTTGAGTCTATCTGTGTATCATAGATAGCTTGTTCTGAAGCTTATTAACAAATTTAATTTCAGTTGGTTGCTACAATATTTGATTCTTGAGGCAGCATGGTTGAGCATGGTGATTGATCATTTAATATCGTCACGATATCTCGGCACCTTTGGTGACATAAGAGAACCTTGATTTGAAATTGACATTTATAGTAATCTTGTGGATAGATAATAATGAGACTGCCAAGGGAAGTAATCTATAGACTGTGACCTATGTGTTAGTGAGTGACCTTGTTTCACATTTGTATGCTAATGTTTAATGACAACATGATGAATCTTGCTTTTGTCACAATAACCTTGGCATCTGTATAGCAGTAATCTTCTCTGTGACATGGTGACAATGATCCCCTTTTGTGAAAAATGTTGAAGACTCATCTTGAGGTTGTTGAGTATAGTTGTTACAATAATTATGAATGAAGATTCATCTTGAGGTTTTTTAGTATAGTTGTTACAGTAATTATGACTACATCTCCAGTGCTCCCAAATGGGCCTTGAAATTTCTGGTATCATTTTGAAAACACATTCTGTCGTAATCTAGTGAATATTAGGCTTATTAATTCTTCTCCAACCCAACCAAGATAGTGTTGTGACCCCATATATCCCTCCAATTGTGAAATCCCATCTTTGAAATATGCTTACTGAAAAAATTGGGGGTAGACCTACCTAGCATTTTCATGTTGGGAAGTTTCATAAAACATAGCCACATAATACCATTCATTTGAACTTGGGGGAAACTGTCTACAATGCTTACAAAATATTTTTGATAATCCTTAAAACAAGAAATATAGTGGTAAGAGCTCTTTAAATCAAATTACCAAGGTTAAAAAACCATTAATTCCATCCACATGGGTCATTTCCAAATGATGTATTGATAAAATATACCATGGCGCTCTCATTAAAACACTTAAATTTAAAAAAATAGAGAACAATGTTTTTTTTTTCATTAAAGAAAAGGGAGGGTCTCATAACTCTCATCCTCACCTTGCCTTTTCTTCTCTATATAACTCTTTGAAACTATAACTTTTTTTGTTCCACTTTAATAAGACACTAGTTTGAGTACATGAGGTTGTAGCTGTATTTTTGAACAAGAAGATTTCATAGGGAAGAGGGTATAGACTTGTGATTGAACACCTTATTTGGTGAAAACATATTCATAAAGATTGATCAATTTATTTTTCATCATCATATAGATCAATTTATATGTCATTCTATAGACATGCACATAATCAATCTTCCTAAAACATGGTTGATCTTTGTATGCCTTAGACCATTAAATGCCACAAATCATAGTGAGATGTGCTTGAGTGTGGATTGAGTAATCACATTGTGGGAATACTAATATGCATCTCTTATGTATATCACAAGAATAAAGGTGAATTTTAGAATGCATGTGGGGTCATAAGAGAGGCATCATTTCATTATGTTAAGGATATAAATATAAAGGGGTGTAAAAAATGTTAATGAAAAAACAGATACCTACAATATCTAGTGAAAGTAGGGGTTTTTTAAATTGGGAAAATGCAATGGGTTAATATTGGTAAGGGTTGAAATAAAGTGATTTTTAAAGGTATTTTCCAATATGTAGTCAAATTAAGGGTGTTGTTTAGTATGCCACGAATGCACGTTCTATGCATTACATGTCATAGAAGTTTGCTTAGTCTTTAAGGAGAATCATGACACAGACAAGTGTCCCTCCTTACCTGGACTCAAAGTTGTATATCAAGGTGGGGAAGTAGGACCAGAGAAACTCTGTTTCATCAACCAGAGAAGGCCTCAAGGCCCTCAGTCATACCAGCAAGGTATGCAAGGTACACCTTATTTCTACTATCATAATAATCTGAATTCACCTATGCAATATTCGTACACCCCCACTCCTCCATCCTGGCCTACACCTCCTACTTGGCCTTACAACCCTCCATATCATCCTCATCCTGTGAACCAACCATTTCAGTAGTATGTTCCTCAACAACCTCAGTGGAAAAACCCATCACAAGGGTGGTGGCCTCAACATAATCAACCACCTTCTCTATTCCCTCCACCCCAACCTCAACCTCACCTTACTCATGATGCTCCACCCAAGATGCCTCGGATTCCTGCACGACCCAATCAGAACCTAAACAACAGATAGGAACATCAGGTTTATAGTGGAGAGACATCCTATCCATCTTATGTTGTGGAGATACAAGAGATTAATCTTAGGTCGAGAAGAGTACTCCCAGATAACCACCCACCATCTCCACCTATAGAGGTTGAGGAGGAGAAGGAATAAATTAACACTCAGATCCAACAACCTCCTTTTCCTGAGCACTTGATCCACTCCAGTCAGCACAACCCAAAGGAGATTGAACTTCTGGGAGAACTGAAAATTTTGTGTGTAAAAATACCCCTTGTCCAGGCCATTAAGGATGTCCCTATTTACAATATGCTCATCAAGTAAAAGTGCTCCAAGAAACCTAGGAGAAGGAAGAAAGATACCCCCACCATCAATGTAGTAGGACAACGATCAGACTTAATGTTGGGAAGGGTGATCTTCCCAAAGTACCTAGACCTCGGTAGTCCAGTTTTAGATGTGCACATATATGGTGTCATAGTCCCCAATACTTTCATTGATCTTGAGGCTACCATCAATGTAATTACCAAGGAAAATATGCTTAAACTCAACGTCCAAGGGACTTTGATGAAAACCACAACAATTCTACAACTTGCAGATCGGTCCACTCTGGAAGGAATTTTTGAGGATGTTATGGTTTCAATTGACTCTTTGGAGTATCCTACATATTTCCTGGTTCTCCAGCCAAAAACCAAGTTCAATGGATATCCTCTCATTCTAGGGAGACCTTGGTTAGTCACTTTCGATGCTTATATCAGCTGTCGGGCTGGAAACATGACTATTAAGAATGGGCCCTTGTCTAAACAATTGGTTTTATATCCTCCAAGCCAACTTTCCATGGACCATGACTTACCTATATGGTTGGAGGATTAAGAAGAAGATGAAGTATACGAAACTACACCCTACCCCATTTGTACCATAGATGTTGTTCTTAGAGGAGGGAAGCTTGATGAAGATGAACTCATTGACCGAGTCATTCAGAACCAGTCCCCCACTAACAAACTGCTTCAAAACCTAGCCAAAGAATCTGAAAGCCACCCTTAGCAGGAACTGCACTCAATTGATTCAACCTCTAAAACCACCAAGGCTAAGAAATTTGGCCCATCCAAATCTCTAAAAATTAACTCAAACCTCTAAGATAGAGAAGAAGAGCAGTTATGCCAGCTTTTGAAAGAAAACCTAGATGCATTTTCTTGGGACTACAAGGACATGAAAGTGGTGCATCCTTCGGTGTGCATACACCATATTTACATTAAAGAAGTATGCAAGCTTGTGTGCCAACCCCAAGGGTGGATGAACCCAGCTCTAAAAGACATAGTCAAGGAAGAACTACAGAAATTTTTGGATACATGTTTCATTTATCCTATATTAGGCAATGAGTGGGTATCTCCTTTTTTCCTAGTCCAGAAGGAGAATGGAAAATGGTGAATATGTGTTGATTATCTGGAACTCAACAAAGCCACCAAGAAGGACCATTTCCCTTTGCCCTTTATAGATAAAGTCCTGGATGGCCTTGCAAGAAAGAAGTTATTTTCTTGATTAGATGGGTTCAGTGGGTATAACTAGATCCAAATTAGCCCGAAAGACCAGGACAAGACTACTTTCAAATTTCCTTGAGGTACCTTCACTTACAGAGTCCTACCCTTTGGGTTGTGCAATGCCCTAGCTACCTTCCAAAGAGTTGTCTTGAGAATTTTCTCTGATCTAGTCCATGACTCGGTTGAAATATACATGGATGACTTCACACCCTATGGGGATGAATTCCAGGAAGCTCTCTCTAATTTGGGAAAAGTGCTGAGAAGATGCATTGAGATGCATCTCTCCCTGAGCCCAGAAAAGTGTGAATTATTGAAAAGAGCAGGAGTAGTATTGGGACATTAAATCTCCCAAATAGGAATACAGGTGGACCCGAACAAAATCAACATCATCAAAAGGGTACCTGCTCATCAAAAACAAAGATATGTCAAGAGTTTCTTAGGTTTATATGACTACTATATAAGCTTTATCAAATATTTCAGCAAGTTGGCTTCGCCAATATTTGGTTTGTTGGCCAAAGACTATGAGTTTACTTGGTCCAGTCTCTGTCCATAATATTTTGAGCTCATTAAGGGAAATTTAAATATTGACCCCATTCCCCGAGGTCCAAATTGGACTCTGCCTTTTCACATCCACACAGATGCATCAAACAAAGTTGTGGGGGAAGCCTTGGGGTAGTTAGAAGACAAATTACGTTGTGAAATCTATTTCATTAGTAAGAACTTGTCCAAGGCTGAACTCAATTATACTATCACAGAGAAGGTAATGTTAGCCATTGTCCATGCTTTAAAAAAATTTAGACATTATATCATTGGTTTACATACCTTTGTACACACTGACCATGCAACCATCAAATATTTATTAAACAAACTAGATGTTAATGCTAGAATAATTAGATGTTTGTTACTATTACAACAATTTGACCTAACCATTGTCGATAAATATGGAAAGGAGAATGTTGTTGAAATTTTTTTATCCAGGTTAGCTCTATCTACAAATGAAGAAGGAATGGTGGATGACTAGCTCCCAGATGAACACCTCTTTGTTATCTCAGCACACTCTCCATAGTTTTTTTGACATAGATAACTACTTGGTTGCTAAAAAGTTCCATCCTAACCTCTCATCCAAGGAGAAGAGAAAGATCATTAGAAAAAGCGCCCCTTTCACCTGGATTGGGGGAAATCTCTTCAAGCTAGGCCTTGACCAAATTCTTAGAAGATGTGTGAGGGATGAATAATTTTTTGACATCCTCTATGCATGTCATGATAGCCCTTGTGGAGGCCACTTTGCTGCAAAAAGGACAACTATCAAATCTTTGTAGGTAGGTTACTATTGGCCTACCCTTCACCAAGATGCCAAAATATACACAAGCAGGTGTGACCATGCCAAAGGATGGAGAAACCTACACAAAGGGATGAGATGCCTCTGCACCCTCAGGTGGCTATAGAGAAATTTGACAAGTGGGGCATGGAATTAATTGGACCCATTGATCCACCATCTGGCTAGAAAAGGTATATCATAGTATGCACTAACTACCTGACAAAGTGGGTTGAAACAAAAGATGTGAAGGTAACAACTAATGAGAAGGTAGCATAATTTTTGAGAGAGAATGTGTTCTACAAATTTGATACCCTAGAGAGGTGGTCATTGATCAGGGGGCACAATTCACATCTCATCTCATTGAGAATTTTTCTGAGGAAGCACAAGATAAAGCATAAGACTTCCAATGCCTACCACCTTCAAGCAAATGGCCAAGTGGAAGTGATCAACAGAGCCTTGGAGAATATCGTCACCAATGTTGTGAGCAACAACATAAAATATTGGGTGTACATATTGGTGGAAGCTACTTGGGCCTACAACACTACTTGGAAAACAACAACATGGTTCACTCCTTATGACTTGGTCTATGGGAAGAAAGCCCTGATTTCAATTGAATTTGAGTTCAACACCTTAAGGATGGCAGCTGAGCTAGACCCAGATATGTTAAAGGCACAACAAGAGAGGTTTCTACAATTAAATGGATTGGATGAGTTAAGGATGCAAGCACTCCTTCACACAAAATTGATTCAGCTGCAAAGGAAGGTCTCGCATGACAATAGTATTAAGGAAAATACCTTTCAAGAAAGAGATTGGGTGATGTTGTATGACTCAAGGTTAAAGTATTTCAAAGGAAAACTAATGACAAGATGGTTGGCACCCTACAAAGTGGAAAAATGTTATGATAATGGTGGAGTTTAGATCAGAACCATAGATGAGGAGGGTATTCCCCTACTTATTTATGGTTATAGACTTAAAGGTTATAAAAACCCCATGCCTAGGGATGAATTTATAAATTCCATAAATAGGGAGGTGTATGTCATGGGGGACCCCATAGTTTCCAACACCTCCCCCTCCTAGAAAAAATAAAAAAATAAAGAGGCATGGGTGAAAAAATCTATGAGGCTCCCAAGGCCAACTCTAGGGTTGAAAACCTCCATGAGGCAATCTTGGAGCAAAAAAAAAAAAAAAAGATCCTTGGGTGAAAACCTCTCTGAGGCTCCCAAGCTAGGCCTGTGGGTTGAAAACCTCTATGGAGGCAACCCACTTGCCTTCAGAAAAAAA
Source organism: Pinus albicaulis (assembly GCA_034641835.2). Lineage (NCBI taxonomy): Eukaryota > Viridiplantae > Streptophyta > Pinopsida > Pinales > Pinaceae > Pinus > Pinus albicaulis. The sequence goes on along the minus strand of CM076577.1, from coordinate 120,000,869 downwards.
GAGAAAAAAGGATAGAAACAAAAGAAAAAAGAGAAAGAAAATACCTATGCACTCATTTTTTTTATATGTTTTCCAGGTTATTGGTCAAAGATATTTTTTGGATCTAGAGGAGTAGTTTTTCATCACTTATCCCTCTCCTCTTCTTACACACTCCATGGAAACTCCATCATGCACCCATTCATTCATTTCACCCCTCAAATAGGTAGAAAACTCCATTTTTTTCTCCTAAGTGTAATTGCTACAGGCAAGTCTAGCAGCTACAGGATTATTGTAGCACTACAGAAAACTCTTGTAAATGCTACAGGAAACTTATTTGTGTTGAAAAGAGCTCTCTAAAAGAATTATAAACTTCAAGGAGAGCATGATAATTTATTTTTTTCCTATACCTACCACTCCTAACCCCTCATTTCACTCCATGCACAAGGATTCACTCTCTAAACCCTATGTTGCGCCATTAGCAGCTATATCATCTGTAACTTGGAATGAGACCCATCCCCTTACCTATCCACAAATCCATTGATTCCATGACTCTATTCATAACATCCATAAACCATCTCCCTTAATTTCTAAGCAAGTTGAAGCCCAGGAAGCAAAAAGAAGACTGCTACAGGAAATTGGAAGTTTCCTGTAGAAATTATGTGTATGGCACAACAAGGCCAAAATATGAAGATAAATTGAAGAAGATGGATTCAGAGGACCACCAACATACTCCAGGAGAGTGATCACACCAACCAAGGCATCTTAGGACCTCCATGTAGCACTTGCAAGAAGAAAAAAACAAATAAAAGGATAAGCAGCTCGCTTAGAAAATAAACAAAAAAACAAAAAATAGCAAGAGGAAGATCATGTCTGCAATCAAAATCTCCATCTCCCTGCATCAGATCATTATGCAACACACCAGCACCAGGTAGGCTAAAGTTTGGCCCTTCACCTCTCGCTATGCACTCATAATTTCCAAAATATTTTAATGTCGAGGTTTAGAGACTTAAAAGGAAAAAAAGGTGGCCAATTAAATTGGCCACCTTCGTAAAGTTGAACTGAATGAAAATTAAAAGGTGCATGCCACCTGGGAAAGTCAAATAAATTCAATAGGGAGTGAAAAAATACGAGGAGGTTATTATGAGGTTGTGTAATCATTGACTGGAGTGGGACCAACGGTCTCAAAGAGGAAAACTCGTGTTAATTCCAAATCAACACCTCACTACAAATTTGTTTAAGAAGACCATAAATGTGATTTATGCCTCATTATACCAACTTTGTTGAGAATTTCGAGAGCAATGAGAGCCAAAGAATCCAGAGGATACATCAGGGAGAGAAGCATTGAAGTTTGGGCTTGCATTCACCATCATGCTACATGAAACAATGAATTTCTATAGGCAATTGCACAAGAAGGTCAACAAGGATACAAAGGGAAAAAGAGAATCACCTTTGGGTGAAATTAATTCCTAAGGCCACCATCTCCCAAGAAAAAACACCAGAGGACAGAGGTAAGTAGTTTCCACCCTCCATAATTGAAATTTCTCCATTAAATTTACACATAGTCAGTTACAAATTGGAAATTAAATTTGTCTATGTTTGAGACCATAATCTCCAAGACCTCTTCACATAATTCTCAAAAATCTTACCACCTTCCTATCACAACCATAAAAATGGGAGCGAGATTTAATAGACGAGAGCCCAGTGATATTAAAATAATAAGACAACATCCTCCATTAATGGAAATTTTCAGAAACCACCAATGGATAGGTTTCTTTGAGCTTTTGAAGGGTTTTGATGAGGACACAGCTCAAGATTTTGCAGTGAATTTGCAATCACACTCAGAGGAGAGAGCCACCATTGTGGTTAGGGGTCTAGCCATCACACTTTCACCTGAAATAATTAGCAGCGTCACTAATTTTCCCTTAGGAGTTAAGTGGGTTAAAGAAAGGATGCTAAGCATTGCAGCCAATAAAATCTTCTTTCTGCCTGGAAAAGAGTACATTGAGGACAAGAATGGAGTGAGGAGAAAAATCCTTCCATACCCCTGGGATGAAGTAGCCTTCCATATCATGAAATTCATTTCTTGTGAAGGCATACTTAGTGTATTTTATGGGTACCATTTCAGGCTTTTGAATGAGCTTAGGTTTCAAGGAGAACTCCCTCTAGAACAAAGATTGAGCATCCCTCATTTTCTCTTGAACTCAATAAAAAACATGAAAAAAATGGTGAGGGAAAGGAAATACCAACATTTGGCTCATATTGGCCTTATAAAACTAATAGTGAATGATTCTCTAAGAAGATTAAACTTCCATGTATCTTGGTCCTCATTCATAGACATGGATAGGGAAGCCTTCATAGCCACCCAAACAAGACAAAACTTTGCCTCTAGTCTTAGAGAGAGGGAGGTAGAAAATGAAAAAGAGGAGGTTGAAGATGAAGAATAAAAAAAAGAAATGTAGGTTGAAACAAAAAAAACAGAGATATTAGAGACAAATAAGGAAGAGGCTGAGGGGAAGAAGGAAGAAAATACATAGAGGAAGGAAATTTTGGACCATATGCTAAGCAGTGATACCTCCCCTCAAGACACCAGTATGTCACCAAACATAACAAATCATGAAGTGGCTACTACCCTAGCCACTTTGAGCACACCAATGAAAACAAAGAGGAAGAGGAAAACACCCATGTATTTCAAGACTAGGAAGAGCCAAAGGGTGAGGCAAGGGAAACCACAAACTCCAACCAAAAGCCCTATTGTCATTGAGGAGTCACCCAAGGAAGATGATGAAATAAGGATAGAAGAAGGAAAGGTTCAAGAGTTCACCTCACCTATGAGGACCTCTATGACCTACATAAGAAGACACTCAACAAGTTTGGCATCCCATGCAAATATAACCCCCACATACCCTCAAAAGACAGAAAATGGAAAAACAAGAAAGAGAGGGTCTTTAGCAGGAAAAATAGAGTTTGCTACATGAAACTCTAGCAGACCCAGAATCAGAGAAAAAGACCTCGGATGAGGGAGAAAAGACAACCATGGATGGGCAAGAGGCCCAAGAAGTTTAGGAAAAGGCACAAGATGAAAGGAAAGATTAAAAAGGGGAGGAAGAGAAAGATGAAAAGGAGGAGCCCACCTCACCAAAACCTATCCTCAAAGACATATCAGTAGTGCCAAACCATAGCCATCAGCTAAATCTGAACTCCTGCTACACATTTATTGAAGGGGGTAGATTGGATCCTCAGAAGTTCACAATGCCTTTATGCTATCAGTTGGAAGAGGAGAGGGCACACACTCATCATTGGATGAAGCTTGCCACAACCAAAGGTGTTCATGACCTAGGGGTCATGGAGGAAAAATTGACTGATTTGGGAGGATTTGTCTAATGCTAGGCTCAGAGAATCCATGTTGAAAGAGTAGCTTCAGAAGTCCCAAGCAAAGAATGTAGCATTGCAGGATCAACTTCAGCAATAAGACAAACAAATGGCCACCATGGTAGATTTGTGCATGGAGGCCGTCCAACATAGATACCCATCAGATTCCTATGCAGTCTACCTCAAAGAACAATAGCTCCTATTTCATAACAAGACACTAGCCTCTCATGGATCCTTACCCTTACAAAACTACAGAAAATTCATTGACTTTTGAAACAAGTCAAGTATGGCAGACAAGGAAAAAATGGCAGAATTATACATGCACAATCTTGTGTTGACAGACTTGAACATTTGGGACCCTAATCCTAGAATGGGAGACATGCAGTTAATGGAATTAGCCTCTTGGATGGTTAATGAGGAAGATAGAGCACAATAAATAAGAAGGGTCATGAGAAGATAAAACATAGAACCTCTACACATTAGGGCAGAACTATTCAACACTAGGGGAGTCATTAACAACCATCTAAAGATAGAAAAGGATGTTGCACTTGCAGAAAAGTACCTCAGCACACAAGATCAAGCCATGGATCATCTTGATGATGTTTCTAGGTTTTTGGGAGATGAATGCATAATGGCTAGTTAAAGGAGATAGAATAGCCTCCCTCACAGTAATAGAAGCATGGAATACCACACACTAGAGAGATTAAGAGGTTCCCTAGAAACATCACCATTATACAAGAGGACCATGCAGGCCAGGAAGATTCATTGGCCTGGTTTGAAACTCAATCCACCCTTACTGCTGCGGTTGAGTGATGGAAAATACCAATATGAACAAAACATAGAATGCGAGGAAGAAGAAAAGAATGATGGCTTTTACCCTCCTGAAGGGACTTCCACTATTCTTCCTTGGGAAGTCAGAGGGTCCATTAAAGCTTTGAAAGAAATGCAGAAGGAGGACTAAGTTTCTTAGAGGATGAGCAACCATTTGGTAGGAAGGTGATGATGAACTCCATCATTAGGTATAACTAGAGGGGTTAATTGTCACCTTTTAGCCTTATTAAGTATCTCTTTCTCACATTTAAATTATATTATGGTATTATATTTCTAGTGTAGATGGTGATTAAGGCTTGTCATACTCCGAATGCCTAACATGAGTTAAATGCAGGATAATCACGAAGATATTGCAGTTTTGATGAAGATTTTGCAATTAAATCTTGGAGTATACAAAAAGGATAGATTCTAGGGTGATTTCCCACCTCCTTAACTCCCAAAGGTAGCTAAGGGATCCTCGAGATTCCCTCCAACAACTCGAAATCAAAGGCAGCCAAGCAAGTGGGAGATAAAGTGTACCAAAGCTCCACTTCTCTTGCAGTCAAAGTGGACACATCACCTAATTTTTAGGGATTTTTTGGTCACTACCCTCTAGGTTAAATAGGATTAAGCAAGAGATTATTAGGATTCGAACTTTGAAGGGAGGCAATAGAATCTTAGCTCTTGTAATAGGTTTTTGAGACTTTTATGATTATGTAATGAGACTATTTTCTACAATAAGATGAGTATTCAGATTGACCTTCACTGAGTTATTTTTAGAGGGCTAGGCTTGTGGGTTAAGGCCCAATCCATTGGCCTTAGTCTCTCTTATGTATTCGTTCTTATTTTTATGTCATTGTATCTAGTTTTCTTTATATTTTTTAGCTAGTTTTCTTACATTTCAATTCACTGTTTTTAGTTTTCTTCCATTTATCTTTTGTTGTACTTAAGATTGCATAAATGATTGGTAGAATAATTGATAAACTCAGAAATTTGTGTGTCAAGCCTCCCTTTCTCATCTCTGTCATTGGAGCTTGAGGAGGGAAAACCTTCTCCACAGGCCAAATTTTCTCTTTAGTTTATTATTTCTTGGAAATAATAGTTAGGTTATTGTAGTGTCATGAAAATGTCTAGAATGCTGAGTTAGATTTCTATTTGAATTCTAAAGTAGGTTTTCTTTCCAAATTCAACTCATCTTTTCCATTTCCTTAATCATGAAGTTGTCAATATTTGTTGCATGAACAGTTAGCTTTATTTCAGGTTCAAGAATCACAGCAAATGAGGACTTCACCAACACCCTTAGCTTCATTTCTCACCCATCATCAGCCTTATTTCCGTCAAATCGCCATGAGCCCTGTTTTTCAGATTTTTCACCTTCACAATGTCATAAAACCCTAGAAGTGCAAGAAAAGCTTCTCAAGAGGTTTTGAGCTTGGCCAAGGAGTTTTCCACCTTCCACTCATCCAAACACGCCTTCACTCCACCTCCCCTATGCTTTTGTCCATCATTTTTGGCCTCGGATTTCCCTCGGAAACCTATAGCAGCACTTGCAACAACACCAGTGGGCCTCTCCTTAAGCCCAGAATCCATCATACACCTCATCCAGACCTGCAAAAAACCACCCAGACACCTTCATCCTTGCACCCATGATGTGTGGTTAGGTTAGTCTTCTTTATGAAATTTCAATTCAAAAATTTACTTCATGAAAGATGCTTAGTTTGCTTCCATTTCTTGCCATAGCTTAATTTGTAGATTTCTTTAATTACAGAGTAGTTAGATGTAATTTCTTGTTGTAGAATAGTTCTTTGATTGTTGATAGAGTAACAAATTTGAATCATTTTTAGCCCTAGGTCTAAATTCAAAAGTGTGAAAAACTTCATTTAGAAACCCTAGAAATAGCACCCTCTCGTAGGACTCAGAAGAGGATTACATGAGTAGAATTCATTTGTGTTGTATATAGCATTGGCACCTCCAAGTTTGTACGAAACCCGGGTTGATAAAGTAAAGTAGAGAAGCCTCTAGGAGTTGCAGCATTCTTAGTTCAATATCAGGGCTCACCATCAGGATCGGCAGTTATTTCACCGGATTGGGCTTCAACAAAAGTGAAGCAGCTGTGAATATTTACCATATTGTGGTTGAAGGTAAATTATTGATTATAGTTTTATATGTAGATGATTTAATACTAAAATGTGATGGGAAGATGATAAAATATTGCAAAAAGGATCTTGCAAGAGAATTTAAGATGAAGGACATGGGGCTCTTGCATTATTTCCTTGGTTTGGAAATTTGGAAAAGATATGGGAACTGTTTGTCTCTTAGGTAAAGTATGCCAATGAGATACTGAATAAGTTTCACATGGAGAGAAGCAAAGCCATGGAAACTCCGCTAGTAGGGAATTGGAGGAAGGAAGATTCTAATTCAAGTGAAGTGGTAGAAGTTACCATTTACAGGAAGCTTGTGGGGTCACTTATGTATTTGGTGAACACACGATTGGACATGTTTTATGCGGTTAAACAGCTTAGTCAAGCAATGGTTAAGCCTACCAATATCTATTGGAAGCAACAAAATATGTGTTGAGATACCTCAGAGGCGCCACTCAGTTTTGTCTTTGGTACAGGAGGACAGAGGGAGTGAATCTGCAAGGATTCACAGAAGTAGATTGGGTAAGGAGTCCATCCGATAGGAAGATAACTTCAGGTGAAATATTCAGTATTGGCTAAACAACATTTTCCTAGTACATCAGGAAGCAGAGATCAGTCACACTCAGTTTAGCAAAAGCAGATTACATGGCTTCTAGTCAAGAAACTTGTTAGCCTATCTAGATGGGGAATATCCTCATTGGGCTGTTTGGAAAACAAATGGATCCTATAATGATTTACTATGACAACTAGAGTTGCATCAAACTCTCAGTTAATCCAAGTTTTCATGATAGATCCAAGCATATCGACATCGGTACCACCTTGTCAGATATTATGTGTAGAGGTGGATCATGATGCTATAGTACTTTCCTATAGAGGAATGAGATGCAAAAATCTTGACTAAGGCACTATCAAGAGGAAAATTCGAGTTCCATAGAGGCAGGATCTGGGGGTATCAGATAATCCCTTTCTTGTTGAGAGGGAGTGTTGAAAATGACAACAAAAAAATATTCTAATTTATTTTTCCCTTGAATTAAATTAGAATAAAATTGTAATTCGAAATCACAAGACAACTTGTACGAGTTAACTAATTTATTTGAGGGTCTAACTTGAGTCATGTAGAGTGTCTCCTACAAAATAGGAGCCCTAGTTGAGTATATTTTGAGTTGTAATTAATCAATTCAGTTTATCTGAGATAAAATCATTTTAACTAGTTCTAACTGATGGAGGAACTAGTGAGAGGCCAAAGAGTGGAAATTGGACTTGAACCACATCTAGTGATCAATCAAATAACTGATGATTCACTCATAAATAACTCATGCATGTCAATTCTGAGAAAGGCTTAGTTGATATTGGAGTTCAAGGGCAGTGTACTATCATTTGTATAATCATCCAAATTGTACAGGTGGTACATGCATTTAGAGGAAGGCCCCTAATGGATTGCACATTATGGATTGGGAATTACCCTAATTAATAGGGCATAATTACCCAAGGAAAAAATGAAAGGAAATATGGATATTGGAGGGAAGAAAAATCGTTAAGTATTGAACCAGGCCTGTGTGGAAATAGTGAGACATATAGAGATAGTGAAGTGGTTTCTCAGGTTGGAGAAAAACATTGTAATCTTCTCATATTTTCTAACTTATGCAATATACATATAGCAGGGTTTTTAGATGAGTATTTCCCCAGGAAATATTTGTGTACTGTGCAATTGAAATTATTTCTCTTTCATGTTTTGTGATTTCCCGATCATAATTGGTTTCAGCAATTGGTGGAGTAGATTTAAGTATAATGTTTTAGCATATTACAATTATCAATTTGAATCAACATGGATTTTCTACATCTTTTTCAAATTTCAACTGATGCTTTAGATACAACTTTAGGAGTTGTGTTGGGATAGAAATATCTAACTCTTTATGTTATTTATTACACAAGCAACAATTTGACACTTGAAAAGTTAAATTATATTGTAACAAAAAAGGAGTTTTTAGTTATTATGCATGCCATTAACAAGTTTCAACATTATATCACTCGTTATGAAACCTTCATTCATACATGTCATTTTTCTATTAGATATCTAATGAACAAACCAATTAGTAATGGTAGAATTACACGATTGTTATTATTATTACAGAAATTCAATGTTACTATCCTTGATAGACTCGGAAAAGAAAACAAAGTTGTTGATTTCCTTTCTAGCATGCAAAATAATAATAATGATGTTCATGTAAAGGATAATTTTCCTGACAAATATATTTTGCAGTATCTGCTAAAACTCTTTGGTTTGTAGATATTTCTAATTATTTGGTTATAGGAAAACTACCCCCACAATTATCATCCAAAGAGAAAAAGAAAGTTATCAAACCCAGTGCAACTTATTCTTGGATATATGGAGAACTATACAAAACTGAACCTGACTTAATCATCTGAATATGTGTTCGAGAAGATGAAATACTAGAAATGTTGAAAGCTTTTCATGATGTACAATGTGGAGGACACTTTATTGATAGAAGAACTTCTAACATAGACATCGATCAAATGAGAAAAATACCGATTACCCCCTTTTTTTTTAGGTAGGAAAAAAATCACCCAATTTTGAAAATTGGTTATTCAGAATACACCATTTTTTAGCATATTTTTGACACTTTAAATTTTCTTATGTAAAATTTTTTTTTTAAATGTTAGTGATTTTCATGCTAATTTTGAAAAGCGTTGATGCGACATCAACCCATTTTTTTAGAGGGATTATTTTTGACACTTTAATTTTTTTTTATGTATCAAGTATGAACATTTTTTTTTAACTATTAGCGATTTTCTTGCTGATTTTGAAAATGTTGATACAACATCAACCCTTTTTTGTTTAAAGGGCTCATTTTTTACACTTTAAATTTTCTAATGTATTAAGTGCTTTTTTGAAATATTTTCCCTTATTTTTTTTTTTTAACAAGTTAATTTTGTTTTTTTCACTTTTTTATATATGATTTTTTGGGGTCATGTTTTTTAAATTTCTTTTTATATTTTATTACTTGTTATTATTTTTTAACTTTTTTTTTGTGTTTTCTTTTTTTTTTTAATTTTAGTTTTTATTTTTTATATATATGGGAAGTGGAAGCGATTCAACAACTTCTCATTCCTCATCGCGAGTGGAAGTGGAAGTGATCTAACAACTTCTCATTCCTCATTATCATTGCATGTGGAAGACTATTGAGTATGGCGTTGGGCGACATAGGCATACAAATGATATGAATATATCTAAGGAATGCCTTGGTCTTCCTCCGAAATTTTTTAACCCTTTTACATGGCTTTTTACAATTTTTGGCATAGGTAGAATAGGAGATTAGGTAGAAACAACGACTTACTTGAAGTCGACTTGTCTCTGGTACATCTACTTGTTCGAACAGATAAAGGCGAGAACAACAGAAGAACACTCTAGAGATACATTATAGAGGATCGGGTTACACTTGCTCACTTGAGTGGCTACATTTATTCAAAATATCTGGAGAGGATTGGATTGGAGATATCACTTTATATATATGGGACTTCTCAGTAATTTCTATTGTTGTTACAAAAGACCAGAAGATGACACATAGTTGCACCAGAAACAATAGATTTACTTCTATGTTTAGAAGATAAACTTACATAATATATATCTCACAGGATCAATGGAAGATAGCTGGACTTCCCTGGTTATTTGATAGATTATATATTTTTTTAATATATTTCTTTGATTCAGTTAGAAATTTCATGAGAGTTGTGGTGCAGAGATACAAGAGCCTTGGGAATTTTTTTGTAAAGGTTTGATGCAATTATAGAATTCAGATTCGAATGATTTGTGATGTTGTTACAACTTTTGGAAGTTTGGATTGGGTTACAGTTGCTGGTCTTGAGGTGGTAGTTATTACAACTAATTGGGAAGTTGACCTGTGATTCTTTCCACCATCCAACACAAATTTGTGGTTTTTCGACTGTTGGTCAGTCGTCGTCGAGACGTGGACTAAGTTTTGTGGATTGATCTAGTGCTAGGTCAGAGCAAGTAGGTGGGTTCCTAGTCAAATTTTATGCCTATCTTTCTGTTACTCATGTCAGAGTGTGCATTTAATATTTGGGACTTTACAAAGATCTTTTGATTTATTTGGCAGTGTGGTTCTTTCACTCATTTACTTTTCCTATTGGTCGTATTCCTAGGGAGTGATTACATTTAAGAGTATGTACACTCCTCTAGGTGTTACACTTAATATTTTGGTTCTAGCTAGCTTCATTGTGTTTCCCAGGGGGTACCTTTGATATATCGACGGTTGGTGATTTTGACCTCTCCTACTTTTCACATCACCTTTTGTACTTCCCTCGAGAGGCATTCCCGATCTGGGCTCAGATCTAAGGGTGAGGGTTAGGAATAAGGTAAAAATGGTCAACATGCAGGATGGTGACTCCCCATATGCAGAAGCGCTCATTGAATCTACCATCAGGGTTGAATAAGAGGCCATCGTGAAATTTCCTACTCGGGTGTCGTTTGCTGAAATTTCCTATGAGGAGTTTGCAGAGGATGATCTCCTTCCTCCTCTACGATATCCTGGTGGAAAAAGAACTCGTAAAAATAAACATAACCGCTTGAGGTTGTTACTAACCAACAACCACTGATTCCGGGAAATAATGCGTACTGGGATAATATTGAAAGATTAAGGAATAAAGCACTAGTGGGGCAGTGGCACCACCTTTGAATGTGTGATGTTCAAGAAAAGTCCTAGGTGGCATAATGATGGATTCATATTATTAAATACAAGACCAATATCAACGTTTTATCTAATGATTGGTTTTGCTTCCATTTCATGATCATGGACAATGCAGAGCGAATATTAAGGGATCCTTGGGTTAAAGGAAGGGGATATCTCCTCTTGCAGCTGTGGATGTCTGGATTTGACCCTAAAGTGGAGCTACCTAGACACAAATTGGTATGGGAAGATCTTCCTGACCACCCATTAGAATTTTGGAACCATGTGGTAGTGGAGGAAATAGCAAATAGAATCAGGAAATTATATTTCTGGGATGATAGCAGCTTAGGAAGTTGGATAAACGTCTGGCTTGGGTGCTGGTGGAAGTAGATTTCGGGTGTGGTCTTTTAGCATAGATCGATGTACAATCGGGTAACTTTAAAACTCATATGGAAGTGGATTATTGGGCTCTCCCGTTCCAATGCATTTTGTGTCACAAAACGAGACATCTGATGGAGGCATGTCTAGGTAATGCAACCTTGGCATTGGGATCCGCTTTACATGGACGTTAGGTTTTTGCTTCTACCGATACATCTTCTACAACACCTTTGGATCACATTGTCCCCTATGGGCACATACTAGGTATTCTAGAATCCTATCCTTACAATAATTATGAGCCTCTTCATGTTTCTAGTGTTCCCTTTAATTCTTTTCCAGGGGCGGCATCACGACAATTCAGGTTGGATCCCATTAACATTGATTCATTTGATTTCATTTCACATAGCTCTGATTTTTATATTATTTTGGTCGATATCGAGTCAGGTGTTGGGTATGTCATTGCCTCTTTACTTTCGAACCCCGGTCTTCCTTGTAATTGTCTAGATGTTCCCCTCTTTTCTATTCAACCAGCCCAGACATCTGCGAGGGAAGTCCTTCAATATCTGTCTCTTGATAGCGAGATCCTCATAGTTTTGGACTATGAAGAGTATATGGAACCTTTTCTCATTAAGAGGTCATTTTTTTCCCCTTCTGGAGTTACTAGGTCTATTCCTGTCTGTCGAATGTGACCCATAGGAAAAAAATACCTCCATGATAAAAAGAAATCTTGGATTTTTCCGTGTCTTCGTTGAGATCTCAATTGGCTTTGGTCTCAGATGAAATCCATTTTGTCATTGACCTTGATTTTACTTCGAGTTCGATATCAATCTTAGACAGTGATGGTTATCAAGCCCTTAGAGGGGAATTTCTTGCTAGTGGCTTGTTTCCATGATTATTATCTCTCTAAACATCATAAGGTTGGGGGTTGAACCTAAAGTCAACTTAATATTGGGTTTGATCATACTTTATCGGCTAAATATGCTCCTTTTTCAGGAGACGATGGTTCGATCAGATAGAACCTCCGAAGGAATGTTGAAAATTTTTTCGACATTGGAAGTATGTGCCACATATGCGTCTGGTCTTTCTGGGGGGCTGGGCGTAATGTGGAATCTATACATTTTTAATATGAATGCCTTCTACACATGTGCATGCATCCTTCATACGGGTTATAAAATTGGTTTAGTAGACAGGCTCTGAATTATGGATACATACACTCCTTATATTGGACATAGAATGTTATGTAACAGAGTGGCTCATTTTGGTATTTCAAGTCTTTGTGCATTCATCTTGGTAGGGGACCTCAACTTTATCTTGAACTCTTTCAATATTTGGGGCTTGAAGGCTTGGTTGGATCCTCTTTCGGCATATTTTAAGGTTCTTCTAGATGTAAATGCATTGTCTGATGCTACTCCCAAACTCATGGCTTCTACTTGGAGGAATGGGAGAACGAGAGGGGATGGTATTTCCAAAAGGATCGACTAGTTCCTTGTCAGTTAGTAGTGTTTCAACAACATGGTGGATGTTGAGTCCTATACCATCCCTATGTTCATTTTAGATCATATGTTGATAGTGCTGGGGTGGAGGGGATTGGAGATGCGGAGAGTCTATCCATTCAAATTTAATCCTTGTTGGCTTAAGGATGATTCGCTCAAGGATTGAGTTTAGTCAGTATGGCATGATCATACAACCTTTTCCTCTCTATCCATTATAGAGAAAGCCTGCCATAAATTAAGGGTGCTTAAAGCTAAAACTCAGCTTTGGATTAAGGACAGAAGGAAGGAGGAGTTGCTTGATCTTTTGGCGATAGAGGATGAGTTTCGGGTTCTCTGTAATACACATGATCCTTTGTAATTTTAGAAATCATATCATGAAAAATTTATAGCTTTGGAGGGATGTAGGATTGTTATTTTAAAATCAAAGGAAGATGATTTAAGACATAAAATTTGGGCCATATGGATACAAGGAGGTGATAAAAACACCATATATTTTCACAAACAATTTAATTTGAGAAATTAAGTTAACTCTATCAAAAGGATTTGGGACACTAATGGGATTTGTTTCAACACACAAACATAATTGGAATAGGTTGTTGTAACACATTTCAACAAGAAATATGAGGCAAAAAACCATGGTTTTGGAGCCCAAGGGGAATTTATTGAGATGGTTCCCACTTTGATCGCTCAAGAAGACAATGAAGTATTGGGACAACCCATTACAAGGAAAGAGTTATTAGAAACTTTAAAGGATTGTGTGAAGGACACAAGCTCTGGCCTGGATGGGTGGGGGGTTGATATTTTATTCATTTCAAGGATCTGATGTTACAGAACTTACTGGAGGTGGTAGAGTATTCTAGGGGGAAGGGGTACATTTCAGGGCCGATCAACACCACTTTTCTCACACTTATCCCAAAAATTCATGTCCCCACAACATTTTAGGATTTCAGACCTATTTCCCTATACAACTCAATCTATAAAATGATCACCAAATTGATTTCTCACTGAATCAAGCCCTTTCTGGTGAGATTCATCACTCCTGAATAGTTTGGGTGGTAGACATATACATAATGTGATCGACATCATCACACAAGAAATGATGCATTCGATCAAGTCCCCTTCCAAAGGTTATTGTCTTTTGAAGGTTGATTTCATTAAGGCATACAACTGCATAGATTGGGAATTATTGACCCTTATCCTACTCAAAACGAGGATGAACATGTGGATTGTCTAGTGGATTATGGGATGCATCAAGACCACAAATTTTGTTGTGATTTTCAATGGGTATCCACAAATTTACTGGATGCACCTTTTTTTGCTGCCAAACGAAATCATAAAAAACATACTGTCCATTATGGGGCGTTTTATTTGGTCTAGGGCACACATTGGGGAGACCAAAGACCAGATACACTTGGAGATGGTCTCTCATTGCCAAGCCTATTGCAGAAGGTGGTTGGGGTATTTTGGACCCAAGCCTTGTCAATAGGGCCCCCATCATAAAAAAAAATTAGTGAGTAGTGGATGGCACTAGTTTATGGTCCAATATTATCTAGGTCAAACACTTAAATGGTCTTTCATTTTAGAAATAGATATGTTTAGGGGATAAGAATAAACTTCAAAATTATTTCATCTGGAAAATTATGTTCCAAGGTGTTGGATTTCCTTCTGCACCATGTTTTTTGGGTTGCAGATGACAATAATAAGATCAAGGTAGGTCTCGACGCCATTTGCGGTATAAAAGGTAATCATACCTTACCGGTGCAAATTCTAAATCATTTACATCAAAAGGGAATTTTATTTCTTAAGCAAATCATTGTTATTTATCCCCAACATTTAGATCTCCAGGATTGGCTTAAGGCCGAGGAGTTGGATTTACTAGAGGAATTTTTTAAGGATTGGAACTCTTACATTTCAATTCTCCGAAATGTAGGGATCACTATTTGCGAAAGAGAGGACCATATGGCATGGGAAGGATCATTTAAAAAAGGAAATACTTGTGTACAGGAGATTTATAAAAAAATTCCAAAGCTGGAGGGGGCGAATGCATATCTTGCACAACCACAAGTCGTATGGAAAAGGAAGATTCCAAATAAAATTAAATTTTTTAGTTAGCTGGCCATACATGACAGAATTTTGACTTGGAAGAATCTCCAAAAATGCAGATTCCATGGGCATGGTATTTGTGTGTTGTGTATGTAGGGAAACAAGGATAATATACATCTCTTTCTGAAGTGTTCATATAGTCTTGCACTTTGGGCAGGGGTTCTAGAAAAATATAATCTTGATACTAGAATCTTACCTCAGACTATGTACAACTGCTTTAAAGTTTGGAGTAAATTACATGATTATCATGCAGTCCCTGGTTATACATATTCTAGACTATATGGAGAAAAAGTAACGCAATCATTTTTGACAAGAAATTTATGGGGATTCGAGATGATATTACCAAGGCTATGACATATTATAATGAGATAGGCATGTCGAAGATTAGAAAACCTCACAGGATTCCAAAAAGGAGAGACCTGTGGAATTCATATCCTGTGGGTTTCTTTGACGATCCCTGTGCTAAGAGGAAGTGTGGTTGTGGTGTGGTAATTTATTCAGTAACAGATAAGTATTATCACTTTTGGTGGGAGGGAGGGATGGGCACAAACAACACAACATAATTAATTGAATTATGGGGGGTGATGATTGTCGCCAAATGGCTTGGAATGGATGAAATTCAGATATTTGGGGATGCCAAAGGCATCATACAATGGGCTAAGGGGCATAATGAGTGCAGACCTCCCATACTTATAAATTGGATGGATCGTATCCAAATGGTGATAAGAACATTTCAATAGGTCTCTTTTCACCATATTTACAGAGAGAAAAATTGGACTATGGATTTATTATCAAAAAGAGGTATCCATCGGGAAACAAGTAAGTTCTTTTTTTCTGAATTTTAACAGGGAGGTGTGACCAACATGAGCATCATCAACTACTCCTAAGAACCGAAAAGACATAGCATTAAATGTTGTTAGATATAGAGGAAAGATCATATTTTTGTAATGAAAACTTGAACAACAGGTAGGATAGTATGGAATTTTGTATTACTGTGTATTCAAAAGTTGATATTTAGTCAAGTTACAGTAATGTGAAGACAACATAGAACATTTATCTCGTGAGAAATCTATATGTTTGTAGAAGGAAGGACAGTTAAAAGAACTAAGACATTTGTACTATTATTTTATCTATATATTAAAGTTTTTATTAAAATATATATATATATATCTCTATATAGTCTACAGGGTCTATGTCGATGCTCGACTAGCAACCCAATCCCATTATGTGCAATTTGATAGTTGATTTTAAAACTTTTATTATAATAAATCGAGTCTGCCCCCACAATGTGTCAATTTCATGGTTGTTCTTTAAGTTTTCATTACAACGAGTCGAGTTCACTTACATTGCGTGCCAATTTGATGTTTGATTTTTAAATTTTTGTTGCAATGTGTCAAGTTGTCTTAGGCTAGACTTTAAAATCACTTACATATAGCATTTAAAAAATAAATTATTCTTCGTATAATGACTCTTTCATTCAAGTGTTCATTTTTAAAGTTTTTTTAGTCATAAAATTTTTCCATAATGTCATGCTTGAAATATTTTTAAAACTTAAGGTTTTTTTGTAGTCATAATCTTTGGTTTTAATTCCATGGTTGAAAAATTGTCAATTTTTTAAAGATTTTCCAAGTCATGATCTTTTATCTTTAATGCTATGGCTGAAAATAGTTATAAGTATTTTCTATTTAGCACCATGACTTAAAATAGTTGGAATTTTAATGTTTTTCAAAGAGGTGTTATTTTATATTTAATGTCATGCCTAAAAATCATTGGAATTTTAAGGCTTTTCAAATATGTGATATTTTATTGTTAATTTCATGCTTGAAAATCATTGGAACTTTAATTTTTTTCGGAGTCATTATATTTTATTTTTAACGTAATTTTTAAAAAAATGTTGAAAATTTACCTCGAAAAAAAAGACGTTATTCCAACATCAACACTTTTCATTTTTAGGGTGTCTTTTGCACACAAAAAATGGTTTTTACTGCCATTTAAAAAAAAATGAAAATTTACCCCCAAAAAAATTGTTATTCCAACATCAACACTTTTCGTTTTCAAACTTTTTTCATGTTTTTTTGGGGATTTTTGGCTAGAGTTCTCGTTTTGAGGTAATAGTTATCGTTTTATTGGTAACTTTGTTTTCTTACAAAATCCTTCTTTTGGGTTATTATTGGCCTTCTCTTTTCAAGGATGTCAAAGAATATGTCAAGAGATGTGATAGCTTCCAGAGAATGGGAAAGCCTAATCCATCAGATGAGATTTCTCTATAAGCACATGTACTTGTAGAACCTTCTAAAAAATAGGCTCTAGATTTTGTTGGTCCAATCAATCCTCCACCTAGATAGAAAATATATATACTTTTTTGTACATATTATGTTACAAAATGGATAGAAGCTAAACCACTTCCATTTGCAACTGAAAATGTTGCAGTTACATTTCTTTTTGAGGATATTTTTACTCATTTTGATGTCTCAAGAGAAATTGTGATATATCAAGGTACTCAATTCACATCCAAGTTGGTATAGCAAATAATGGATCAATACAAAATCAAACATCGGAAGTCTACTCCATATCAACCATAGTCCAATGGGCAAGTGGAATCCACCAATAAGGTACTTGAAGAAATTATAACCAAGATTGTGCATTTGCATAGAAGAGATTGGGCAGAAAATCTTAGAGAAACACTATGGGCATATCATATGACATGGAGAAACACAACTGGACAAACTCATTATGAGCTTTTCTATGGAAAGAAAGTTTTTCTTCCAATTGAGTTCCAAGTGGAGATCTTCAGAACAACAACCAAATTGGGCCTTGATCTATCTGAAGCTAAAAAACTAAGCTTAGCACAACTAAATGAGCTATATGGGATTTGATAAGATTTTATCCAAAGAATCATAATAGTTCAACAACAAATATCAAGATTACATGACAATTTCATCAAAGCTAAAAGGTTCAAGCGAGGTGATTGGGCTCTTCTTTTTTACTTTAAATTAAAATATTTTCAAGGAAAAATTCAAACTCACTAGCTTGGCCCTAATGAGACAGATATTGTCTTTGATAATGGAGCAGTTAGAATCAAAACCATTGATGATGAAAAAATTACATTCCTTGTTAATGGTCATAGATTAACATTATATCATAAACCATTAACAAGAAAAGAATTCGTCAAATATCTGCAAGATAGTTTTGATTTATAGTTGGGTGAGAAAGGAGATCTTTAAGCATGAAAACCAACATTTTTGACATGTCTATATAGAAATCTTAACTAAAAACCAAGAATTCTTTGCAGTTTATTTTTTCACAACTCCCTATCTCTTTCCCATTTCCTTATTAGCCCTATTTTTTTCCTAATAATTTTACAAGTATTAAGCACACTTCTAAGGACCAACCTTCTTAAATTTCCACCAAGAAGCAGCAACAATAAAGATTCCATTCCATCCAACAATTTTTTTTTTTAAAAATAAACAGCTACTAAATCAGTGACATTATAAAGCCAATTTTAAATTCTGCAGTTGATTTCAATTTCTATAGCCAGATTGGTCTATATTGAAAGAAGCTTCTAGAACCTGCAACAAAGGAAGCTATAAATATGCTAAGGTATGTAGGATGTTATATTAATTTTCATTTAAGGAACATTATATTTTTAAATTCGTTGGATGATCGTGATACATATATAATTGAGAAATTAAATACCTCATAGCACTTCCTACCATTATAATTCTAAATCATGACCATTTTAACCCTATGCTATCATAATAATCCAACCTATCACATCAAATCTCTTCAAAATCACCTAAATTTTAATGATCCTATAAAATCAGATCTTAAAATTGTGGCAATCATATAAATGAAAAACTAGTCCTTTTGTGAATTGAGCACCTTGTGAGCAACTTATTTCACCTTCGCTTGACCTCCATTCAATATCCTTAACCATCCAGCCTTGTCAACCATTATTCCTATTTACCTCTACCACCTTTTTCAAAGAGACACGTTCTAGAACTAAAAATTCTCCCCATGATGGATGTGATTGTAAGAACATAGCCCAATAGAGTGAAATTTAATCAGGCATATCCTCAGGTCAGGGATTAGTTGCATAAGGTGGTTTGGCTCAGTTTATTTGATACCAATTGTTAATCAAGGTTTTCATTGATGTCAATATGACTTTGGATGAGATGTCAATATTCTTAAGATGCTTGGTTCCAGATGATGATGTCATGACTCTTGGTTGACTAGGATACTATCAATGAAGAAGCCAAACCACTAATGAAAAAATTCCTAAGAAGTACTTGATCTAATGTTTCATGCACTTGATGATCTAGGCCTTAATATTTGATGACATATGGACAACTACATGTAATGATGACATGGAATATCTCATTTTATGGTTGGAAGACTATCTTACTATCTTGGAACTTTCCTAATGATGAAGTTGCCTATGTCATATCACTGCACTATGACATGAATACATGATGAGACTATGATGAATCACTCGGTGACATAAGAAGACATGGAATACCTCATGGTGATGTGGAAATAATATAAAGGCATTTTTGGAGCCATAACAATGAAGATGACCTCTTGTTGTCCTAATCACTTTCTGTACATAAAAATCCAAGGACAGTTATAAAGAAAAATACATTTTTCTACCTTAGAGGCATAATTTCACTATGACACCTACACTATATTTTAAAGCATAATTTTATCTTTCTAACGAGCTCTTACTTGGCAAGAAACTCCAAGCGGTTTGGGAGATATGAATTTTTCAAGTTAAGGAAATAATTATGTCCTTGAGCCGACCTATGCTAGCCCACACATGTCGGCCTACCTCCAGAAAGACACATCCTTTCACCTTGGCATCAAACTCATATAAAAAGGAGGCTCGTATTGTTAATTTGACCAAGGAATTCCGGTGGAAAACAATCTCATAAGACAAGGAACAACAACCAAAGTCGAGGAGGATTTTTAAAACACTTTTTTGGGCCAAAATGATTTCTATTTAGGGTTAAGACATCTTGAGGACTATCACAGCTCAGTGGACAGCTTGGTTTAACATCTCAGAAATCTGAAAATTGCAGGTTTCATTGGGTATACTTTAGCTCTTCTGGAATCTCGGAAAAAGGCTACAAGATCATAGAACTTTACTTAAACTTTATAACGGTCATCTATGGTAAAACTAGGCAACAGACCTGTGATATTTAGAGCTCAAAAAAACCTGAAGTGACTCGATGGGAGGCTCAGATTCATTTAAAGGCTGAACCTGTGCACAATGACACTTGAACCTGTGATAAATACTTCAGACTTTCTGCCTGTGGAGGCTCAAACCTTGGGTAACTTGTAAAAAATCGAACTGGCAGTGACACCTATGAAGAACACGGATTAGAAGCACATAGCAAGATAATTAAGTGTTCAGAACTGTGTTGTATATTTCAAATTTTTTACTGTGTGACCACATTTTTTTGTGTCGGATCTATGGTGTGTACACCACTGTAAAATCTCAGACTTGGAAGAAACTTAGACCTGACTCAGTCTTGTGGGAAGTGAGAGGAGATCTGTCTTATAGCTTACATGGGACTATTTCCATTACAGTAGCCTAGATTTCTAAGGAGACATTATAGCCTGTAGCTTGATTGATTAAAGAAGTCTTGGAACTGTTTGGAGGACAAAACTATAACGGTGGTTTTGGGAATCATTTTTGGAGCAGTGATTGGAAAGATTGTAGACCCTTTTTTTTGAAGGCTTTGTTAAGTCTTGTTAAAGGAGCATTGATGACTTAAGAAGTTTGGAGCATCTAGCAGACTTGTTGAAGTCTAGTATGCAGAACTTGTGAATACTTGTGAAGGCTTGTTGACTTGTGAAGTGTTCTTGAAGATTTGGAACAAACCTTGGAGAAGCCTTCATTGGCTTGGAATATTCTTGAATAATTGAAGGATTGAAGATCTTGAAGACATCGTTGAGGAAGAACTATGGAAGACACCCTTGGAGTATTGAAGACCAGGTGCATCATTAACGTCATCATGAGGTAACTTGGAGAAATTGTTTGGGTAACATGAAGAGCTGTGGGGATACCTTCGTGAGTAGATAAGGTTGTCATTGATGATGTGACCTGGAGACTAAGTGATGGAATTTCTGAAGATTGTCAGGGCTCGTTGAAGAAGACTTTGGGAGCCGTGAAGAATAACCAAACATATTTTGAGGAAGTGAAGTTTAGGGTTGGAGCCTTATAGAGACAAGGTAGGTTCCTTGGAAGATAGGGTTGGAGCCATAGGGGATTGGAGTCCTCAAGAAACTAGGTCGGAGCCTGTACCAAGATAGCGTTGGAGCCCTAGAGGTTGGTGCCTCAAATTGACAAGGTTGGAGCCTTGGAAAGACCAAGTCGGTGCTTGGCACAATATAGGTTGGAGCCTGGAAGATTGGAGTCTTCATCTAGGGTTGGACCCCTATATCATTATTTTACTTTACTTATTGTAAAGAAGAAATTAATAAAAGTATATATTCCATCATTGTTCATTTTGTGTTCTAAATATAAGTGATCTAACTAGTAAAATTAACAATGGAAAAGAAACACTGATTCACCCCCCTCTCAGTATCTCCAACAATTGGTATCAAAGCCAGTAACTTCACTCAAAGCCTAACAGCTTGAAGGTTGATCATTAGAACACAAATGGAAAAGCCAAGGAAGAAAGTCTCCAATCCTCCTAAAGATGTGTCTTCCCCAACCATTGAAATTGAAGTCAATCCATTTGCAAAGGATCCATTATTCAATGGAAATTTTGATATATGGGAGGCAAGAATGAGAAATTTCTGGAAGACTCAAGGAATTTAATTTTGGAAATTAGTGATTACTAATGACACGATGGACGAAGAATCCAAGGAGTACAATACAATAGCAAAGAAGGCAATTTTTGAATGGGTTACCAAATTCTGTGAAGGCCAATTTTGAAAAATGTTCGTCAGCACAAGTCATATGGGACAAACTTCATGATCTTCACTCAAAAGGAGCATTGATGAGGATCTATAGTCAAGAAGATGATGGAAAAAAAGAAATAATTCTAGATTTCATCAAGGAAGATGAAGATAAGAGAGATGACAACAAGGTAAAAAATAACCTAGAAGATGAAGAGAACAAAGAAGACTTTGAAGAAGATCTCCTTAATAAACTTATGGCTTCCATGGAAGAGATTAATAGTTTGAAAAAGGAAAATGAGGAACTTAAGAAGAAAGCGCAAGATGGTAACCAAGACAAGACAAGGAAGGAAGTTTCCTTTGTTAAGCTTCTAGTAAAGAAAAGAGATGAGGATCTTGCCAAACTTAAAGAGGAATTTCATCAAAACAAAAGAAATCATCATGAAGAAGTCATATCTATGACAAATCAATTTGATAAGGAAAATAAAAAGGAAGAAACTTTGTCAAGCCACCTTGAACAAAGACTTAAGAGCTTGAATAATCTTGAAGCAGAGATTGGTCAATACAAGGAAGAGCTCTCCTTTCTTAAATCTCAACTAGAAGAAAAGGATGAAGAAATATTCAAACTAAAATCAGACATCAATCTTCTCAAGGCCGAAACATATGAAGCTACAAGAATAAAAAAAGAAATGGAGAGCAGTCTAGCAAAGGAGAATGAAGAAATCTTCATAATGAAATCAAATATCATCTCCCTTAAAATCAAAGCACGTGAAGCAACAAGGATGATGGAAGAAATGAAGAAGCAACTAGTCATAAAAGATGAATATTGTGAAAAATTGAAAGGAGAAATTGTCTCTCTTAAAAAGGAAGTTGAGTTGCTAAATAAGAACCTTAAGAGTTCTCAAACCCTAAATGAAATCCTAAGTCATCAAAGATCCCCCCTTGATAAATCAGGTCTTGGCTATGCAGGTGAACCCTCAAGCAAGAATGATAATGCTTCAAACAACAAGGATGTGAGGAAGCTAGGAAGAAATGATACTCCCAGTTCTAGCAAAGGCAAGATTCAAGATGACATAAGAAGAAACCCTACTCCAAGGAGATTTACAGATGATGTCAAAAATACAAAAGGAAATGAATACCATCAAAGAATTCCAAGGCAAAAAGACTTTAGAAGTACTTCATGGAACTCTTCATCTCCCAGGTACCAAAGTATATTTCTTGGTTATTGCTATTCTTGTACAAATTTTGGGCACATGGCAAAGGATTGTAGGGCATACCACAAGGACAAATTTAATGATCCCTATCAATCTCCTAGAAGCAACCTTTCAAGAATAAATCATGCATCTTCATTTATGAGAAAAATGGAATGTTTCAATTTCCATAAAGTTCGACATATGGCTCATGATTGTAACTTGACTTGGGTCCCTAAAAAAGCTAAAACTATGACAACCAAGCTAGAGAAAAAACTTACACAAGTGTGGAAAAGGAAGAAAATTGGGTATGAAAGTCTCTTGAACACTCCAACCAACAACACATGTTGTTGATTTGATGAAGACATCATTGGCAGATATGATATTAGAAGGTTTAATGATGAATTTCTGCCAAGAAGAAGATAATGCATATTGTTAGGGAGAGCTTGTGATTCTTGACCATTCTTGCAAAGGCTATCCGTGAATGGGCCGTATGAAAACCTTGATGAGTCACACTTGAACCATCATCCTTTGATATATCATCTCTTGGGAACAACTTCATTGAAGAACATGATCCCTTATTCATCCGATGAACTAGTTTTCTTCCACATTTTCACAAGGTAGCAAGTTTTTCTTGAGCTAGAAGAGTTTATACAGGCAGGAGAAGTTGGTTCACCACATGAAGAAATGAAAACATATCATGGACCACATTTCCAGAAGGAAGAGCACCATGACATGGGGAGTAACATACCTATGAAGGACTACTATTCATGAAGAAAAGAAGCAGCTTGACAGGGGGAGTACTTGAGCACCCCATTTTCCATTGATGACAAAGGGGGAGAGGATGTTGGAAGGGAAATAATATTGCCAACAATGACAAAGGGGGATATTTTTAATCAAGGTTGTCATTGATTTCAATATGAATTTGGCTGAGATGTCAATATTATTGAGATGCTTGGTTCCAGATGATGATGTCATGACTCTTGGTTAACTAGGATAATATCAATGAAGAATTCAAACCACTAATGAAGGAAGTCCTAAGAATTACTTGATCTAATGTTTCATGCACTTGATGATCTAGGCCTTAATATTTGATGATTTGTGGAGAACTACATGTGATGATGACATGGAATATCCCATTTGATGGTTGGAAGACTATCTTACTATCTTGGAACTTTACTGATGATGAAGTTTCCTATGTCATATCACTGCACTATGACATGAATACATGATGAGACTATGATTAATCACTTGGTGACATAAGAAGACATGGAATACCTCATGATGACGTGGAAATAATATAAAGGCATTGTTGGAGCCATAACAATGAAGATGACCTCTTGCTGTCCCAATCACTTTCTGCACATAAAAATTCAAGGACGGTTATAAAGAAAAGTAAATTTTTCTACCTTAGAGGCAGAATTTCACTATGACACCTACACTACCTTTTAGAGCATAATTTTAGCTTTCTAACGAGCTCTTACTTGGCCAGAAACTCCAATCGGTTTGGGAGATATAAATTTTTCAAGTTAAGGAAATAATTTTGTCCTTGACCTGACCTGTGCTAGCCTACACATGTCGACCTACCTCCAGAAAGACACATCCTTTCATCTTGATGTCAAAATCATATAAAAAGGAGGCTCGGACTATTCATTTGACCAAGGAATTTCGATGAAAAACAATCTCAGAAGATAAGAAAAAACAACCAAGGTCAAGGAGGATTTTTAAATCGTTGTTTTGGGCTAAAAAGATTTCTGTTAAGGGTTAAGACATCTTAAGGAATGTCACAGCTCGATGGACAACTTGGTTTAACATCTTAGAAATTCGAAAATTGCAGGTTTGAGTGGGTATACTTTAGCTCTTATAGAAGCTCGGAAAAAGGCTACAAGATCACAAAAATTTCCTTAAACTTTATAACAATCACATGTGGTAAAACTAGGCAGCAGACCTGTGATCTTTAGAGCTTAGACAAACCTGAAGTGACTCTATGGGAGGCTCAGATTTTTTTAAAGGCTGAACTTGTGGATAGTGACACTTGAACCTGTGATCAATACTTCAGACTTTCTTCCTATGGAGGCTCAAACCTTGGGTAACTTGTAAAAACTTAGACTGGCAGTGACACATGTGAATAACACGGATTAGAAGCACACAACAAGATAATTAAATGTTTAGAATTGTGTTGTATATTTCAAATTGTTGACTGTGTGACCACAATTTTTTTGTGTTGGATCTATGGTGTGTAGACCACTGTAAAAGCTCAGATTTGGAAGAAACTTAGACCTCACTTAGTCTTGTGGGAAGTGAGAGGAGATCTATCTTGTAGCTTACATGGGACTGTTTCCATTACAGTAGCCCAGATTGCTAAGGAGACATTATAGCCTATAGCTTGATTGATTAAAAAATTCTTGGACCTGTTTGGAGAACAAAACTATAACGGTGGTTTTGGGCATCATTTTTGGAGCAGTGATTGAAAAGATTGTAGAACCTTTTTTTTTAAGGCTTTGTTAATCTTATTAAAGGAGCATTGATGACTTAAGAAGTTTGCAGCATCTAGCAGACTTGTTGAAGTCTAGTATGCAAAACTTGTGAAGACTTGTGAAGGCCTGTTGACTTGTGAAGTGTTCTTGAATATTTGGAACAAACCTTGGAGAAGCCTTCATTGTCTTGGAATATTCTTGAAGAATTGAAGGATTGAAGGTCTTGAAGACATCGTTGAGGAAAAAATATTGAAGACATCCTTGGAGTATTGAAGACCATGATGCATCATTGACGTTATCATGAGGTAACTTGGATAAATTGTTTGGGTAACATGAAGAGCTATGGGGACACCTTCATGAGTAGATAAGGTTGTCATTGATGATGTGACGTGGAGACTAAGTGAAGGCATTGTTGAAGATTGTCATGGCTCGTTGAAGAAGACTTTGGGAGACGTGAAGAATAACCAAACATATTTTGACAAAGTGTAGTTTAGTGTTGGAGCCCAAGAGGTTGGAGCCTCATAGAGAGAAGGTCGATGCCTTGGAATATATGGTTGGAGCCCTAGGGGATTGGAGTCCTCAAAAAACCAGGTAACTTGTAAAAAATCGAACTGGAAGTGACACCTATGAAGAACACGGATTAGAAGCACATAGCAAGATAATTAAGTGTTCAGAACTGTGTTGTATATTTCAAATTTTTTACTGTGTGACCACATTTTTTTGTGTCGGATCTATGGTGTGTACACCACTGTAAAATCTCAGACTTGGAAGAAACTTAGACCTGACTCAGTCTTGTGGGAAGTGAGAGGAGATCTGTCTTATAGCTTACATGGGACTATTTCCATTACAGTAGCCTAGATTTCTAAGGAGACATTATAGCCTGTAGCTTGATTGATTAAAGAAGTCTTGGAACTGTTTGGAGGACAAAACTATAACGGTGGTTTTGGGAATCATTTTTGGAGCAGTGATTGGAAAGATTGTAGACCCTTTTTTTTGAAGGCTTTGTTAAGTCTTGTTAAAGGAGCATTGATGACTTAAGAAGTTTGGAGCATCTAGCAGACTTGTTGAAGTCTAGTATGCAGAACTTGTGAAGACTTGTGAAGGCTTGTTGACTTGTGAAGTGTTCTTGAAGATTTGGAACAAATCTTGGAGAAGCCTTCATTGGCTTGGAATATTCTTGAATAATTGAAGGATTGAAGATCTTGAAGACATCGTTGAGGAAGAACTATGGAAGACACCCTTGGAGTATTGAAGACCAGGTGCATCATTAACGTCATCATGAGGTAACTTGGAGAAATTGTTTGGGTAACATGAAGAGCTGTGGGGATACCTTCGTGAGTAGATAAGGTTGTCATTGATGATGTGACCTGGAGACTAAGTGATGGAATTTCTGAAGATTGTCAGGGCTCGTTGAAGAAGACTTTGGGAGCCGTGAAGAATAACCAAACATATTTTGAGGAAGTGAAGTTTAGGGTTGGAGCCCAAGAGGTTGGAGCCTCATAGAGACAAGGTAGGTGCCTTGGAAGATAGGGTTGGAGCCATAGGGGATTGGAGTCCTCAAGAAACTAGGTCGGAGCCTGTACCAAGATAGCGTTGGAGCCCTAGAGGTTGGTGCCTCAAATTGACAAGGTTGGAGCCTTGGAAAGACCAAGTCGGTGCTTGGCACAATATAGGTTGGAGCCTAGAAGACTGGAGTCTTCATTACTTATTGTAAAGAAGAAATTAATAAAAGTATCTATTCCATCATTTTTCATTTTGTGTTCTAAATATAAGTGATCTAACTGGTAAAATTAACAATGGAAAAGAAATACTAATTCACCCCCCTCTCAGTATTTCCAACAAAGGTCACAAAATATTTTGCACAATATTTTGATGGAGTAAATGTGAAATTTGGTGATATTAAGCTCATACTTACAGAGTACATAGTGGTAGAAGATACAAAATTACTCAAGAGTGGAGAGAGTTAGTTTTAAAATATGGAAATCAAGGAGAAAGAGTGGAAAATATTCCTTCGAGATCCAAGTATGAACGTTTCTATTTTAAAAAAGGGAATCACAATCACCGCACTAAAAATTAAGTGGAGGAATTTATTATTAATCATCCAAAATTTCTTAACTTGTGAAGGGAGGTGTGGTACCATGTTGTATTACCATGTTCGACTTTTGATGCATTTCATTGATGGGAATGAGTTAAATTTACCTTATTTCCTACTCTGTAACCTTAAAAATATGGCCTCTATTGTGCAATGAGAATGAAAAACCCTCGTCGGTGCTCTCTATCACCATGGGCTCATTAAAATTCTCATTGAAGCACACTTGAGGGCCATGGGAGATAATGTTAGGTCCCTATAATACTAGTGTAGACCCTTATTTTTATTGTTAGTGTAGCCCCCTTATTATTATTATTATTTTTCCAATGTAGTCCCCATATTTTTATTGTTGTGCCCCATATAATCTCACTATTATTATTGTTGTGCCCTTACATTATTATTGTTATGTCGACGTTGATTATATTGTGACCCCTTATACTCTTATATATATAAAGGAGGTTTTTTCATTTGAATCATCCAAGAATTATTCATTTATGTAATGTAAAGGAGGTTTCCCCCTCAAAGAGGATAATTTTTAAGTCGTTGATCTACAATTTCTATTGTTTTGTGAGCTAGCTGCATAACATTTCGTATTCGAGCTTTGGATTCTAGGGTTTCTCTTCTTCAAACAAAACATATTGGAATTTTCGATATAACGTTTTTTCTACGAGGATTAAGAAGCTGAAATTTCAACCACATGGAGCTGAAATATTTTCTAACTTTGTGTAAAAATTTCATATAATGGTTCGCTATATTTTCAGAGATATGATCTAGGGAATTTAGGGTTTTTGTAGGCTCTAGAATTTAGTCTAAAACAATTGACTGAGGGAAACTTTTCATAACTTTCTCTTCTAACATCGGATTGGAATTTCATAAAATGTGATAGAAATACCATGGATTTTAGTTTCTTGTGTATAAATTTTAGGGTTGAAGGCTAAAACAAGGACACGTGGCATTCCGTAAAATTTCGCTCTACTGAACCAGTCCATAATTAAGTCATTGTGGGAGAACGGACATATCTTTACCTTGAAGAATCCAAATTGGGTTTGACCTATGGCATTGGAAAGAAGACATAGAGATCTACTACAAGACCAAATTTTAAAT
Organism: Pinus albicaulis; assembly: GCA_034641835.2. Lineage (NCBI taxonomy): Eukaryota > Viridiplantae > Streptophyta > Pinopsida > Pinales > Pinaceae > Pinus > Pinus albicaulis. The sequence continues at coordinate 119,972,124 of CM076577.1, read as the reverse complement.
CTTGGATATCCAAAATCACAGAGATACATCAGGTTCAATATCGAGCTCCTCAAAAGCAAGAAAATTATGTGTCTTTTATTTTTTTAAATTGCATAACTTTGACTTGAGTATTAGTTTAAATTGATTCCAAGGGCATATTGAAGAATATATATTAGTATTGGGTTCTAAAATTCATACCAAAAAAAATAATTCCACACCCATTAATCCCTCAAAAATCTCTCCTATGGCACATGAAGAGAAAGAATTGCAACATGATATATAAAAATTACAATACCAAGTGCAACGAATTTCGCTCTCGCAAAGAATAACCAAAAATGATATGGAAGCTAAGATATATGGTATGGAAGCTAAGATGGATGGCATTGAAGAAAAAATGGAATATTTTAAGGATGGATTAAAAGCAGACATGGAGGGTTTAAAGGATGGTTTAAAAGTAGACATGGAAGGTTTGAAGGAAGGTCTGACAAATTTGCTACAAGAAATGCTTCCTAATGGTGAAAAGGTATTAGATAAACCTCATGATGTGAACAAAAAAAAAATTAGTCATGATTTAATAGCCTCTAAAATTGGATTGAAGACCTGCCATATTCCAAAGATTGATATGAGGAATTTTGACGGCAAGGATTCGGTAACATGGATACTACATATGGAGAAATACTTTGATATCCATAATGTGCAACACACACAAAACGTATGCATTGCAAATTTATATTTAGAACCTAATCAGTTTGTATGGTATCGATGGATTTTTTCTCATAAAACACTTGTCACTTGGTCAATTTTTACGAAGGAAATGATAGCACATTATGAGGATACCAAGAGAAACACCTTATTTATCCAATTGATAAATATCAGACAAAAATGTTCAATGGAGGAGCACATTGAGGACTTCCAAAAATTGAATGTAAGGGTAAATTATATTCCAGAGGAACATAGGAATGATTTCTTCATAGGTACTTTAAAGGATAACATCCAATATGAGGTTCAAATTTGAGAACCTGATTCATTGGAGAAGGCATTCAAGTTAGAAAGAAAAATTATGGCGATAATTAAGCCTACCACTCACATCTATAAATATGGAATTGTTGTTATTCCTAGCCTTCCACAACCTACAAGGTTGAAACCATAAGAGTTGGAAGAAAAAAAATCAAAAGGGCTTTGTTACAGTTTTGATAGCAAATACACTAAAGGTCATAAGTGTGATGAGAATAAATTATTTTACATATATTGTAAAGTGGAGGAAGAAAAGGAAAAAGAAACTTCAAAAGAAGAGGATGTACATCAGGAACCAACCCTAGAGAAAGAAGAAATGATATGACCATATCTTGTAATGAATTGGTAGGAATTGCCACTCCTCAAATTCTCAATATAGAAGGACATATCAAGAAGAAAAAAGTAATAGTGTTTATTGATTCGGGTAGTGCCCGTAATTTTATTCATTGTAAGATATCCAAGGAATTGAATTTCTTCCTATATCTATCACCAGAGTGTCAAGCGATGGTTACAAATGGAGGAACTATAAATTTCTTCGGAAAGTGCCATAATATCAAGCTAGCCATGGGTAAATATGTATTGAATAGTCCAATACTTTCCATTTCGATGGGTAGTTTTGATTTTTTACTAGAAGTCCAATGGTTACAAACTTTGGGTATGATAGCTTTTAATTTTCAAGAAATTTTATTGAAATTTTTTTGGGAATAAAAGGAAGTTGAATTAAGGGGTATCATAGGGAAACCAGGAAATATAATCATCTCTAATGGTATGAAAAAGCTTCTAAATAAAGAACAATGGGGCGTAATTGCACAATTATGCTCACTAGATGTTCAAAAATCGAACTCATCTATTTCTCCAGATCTCCAAAAATTCTTGTACAATCATTCGAAGGTATTTGAGACTCCCAAAGGCCTCCCACCTATTCATGATCATGATCATGCTATTCATTTGATTCTAGGAATTTTTTCTCAAAACATCATGCCTTACACATATCCCTATTCCCAAACGAGTGAAATTTAATGTATGGTTGCAAAAATTCTAGATGTCGGTATAATTCAACCTAGTCAAAGTTCTTTCTCTGCTCTAGTAGCATTTGTTCACAAGAAGGATGGATCATGGCACATGTGTCCAGGTTATAGGGAGCACAACAAGCTCACTATTAAATATAAATTTCCCATTCGTGTCATTGATGAATTATTGGATGAATTACATGGAGAAATTTACTTCACCAAGTTGGATCTTCGTTCAAGATATCATCAAATTAGAATGAAGACTGAAGACATTTTGAAAACAACATTTAGAACTTATGAGGGTCATTATGAATTTTTGGTCATGCCTTTTGGCCTTACCAATTCACCTTCTACATTTCAAGGTTTGATGAATTCCATTTTCAAACCCTTAGAAAAATTGTGTTAGTATTTTTTGATGATATACTAATCTAGAGAAATTCTTTGAAGGATCGTGTTCAACATCTTGACAGGGTGCTAAAACTATTGGAGGAGAAAATATTATATGCAAAAACCTCAAAATGTTTCTTTGGAGTACAAGAGGCAGAATATCTGGGTCATATTGTATCTCATGAGGGTGTTAAGGTAGACCCTAACAAAATTAAAGCCATTAAGGAATGGAAAATCCCCACAACCATAAAGAATCTACGAGGATTTCTCTGGCTGACAGGGTATTATTGCAAGTTTGTTAAGAATTATGGGAGAATAGAAATACATCTAACAACATTACTGAAGAAAGATGCATTTTCTTGGATTCCGGAAGAAACTAAGGCCTTTTGACATATTAATGAAGCAATGTTCCAAGAACCAGTCTTAGCTACACTAGACATCACAAAAACCTTTATTGTGGATTGTGATGCCTATGTAAATGGAATTGGTATAATTTTAATGCAATAGGGAAGCCCCATTGCTTTTTAAAGTTTTCCAATAAAAGGAAAGTATTTACAAAAACCTACTTATGAGAATGAAATGTTGACAATACTACATGCACTAAAGCAATGGCAACCTTACCTAATGGGAAGACACTTCAAGGTGAAAAAAAATCATGATAGTCTTAAATACATTTTGGAACAAATATTATCTTCAGAAGAGCAACAAAAATGGGTCACAAATATGTTGGGTTATGACTTTGAAATCACCTACAAAAAAGGGAAGAAAAATTTTGTTGCAGATGCACTCTCGAGAAAGGATAATTGTTGATGTGAAGCCATTTCTTTGTGCCATTTCTATTATCCAACCAGATTGAATAACTAAAGCAAGGGATGAATGAAAGAATGATGACTAAGTGTGGACACTCATTCAAAATTTGCAGAAAGATCCCATTACATCTGATACATTTAGCTGGAAAAATGATTCATTACAATACAAAGTTCGCTTATATCTTTGTAAGCATTCCCAACTCAAACAAAATATTCTTTTGGAATTGCACACCTCTCCCTTAGGAGGGCACTCAGGATTTTTAAAAACTTACCACGAGGTTAAGAAGGAATTTTTTTGAATGGCCTTAAATATGATATTCAAAATTTTGTGGTAGAATGTTTGGTTTGCAAACAAAATAAAGTTGATACAATTAACACCCCGAGTCTGTTACAACATTTATCCATTCCAAGTCAACGTTGGGAGGAGGTTTCAATGTATTTTATCACAAGTTTACCCAAGTCTAAAGGAAAGAGTGTCATCATGGTGATAGTTGATAGACTTACCAAGTATGCACACTTTTGTGCATTATATCATCCATTTAAAGCCACTGCATTTATGGAAACAATTCAAAAGCTACATGGAAACCCAAAGATTATTGTAAGTGACAGAGATCCCATTTTCATTAGAAAATTTTGGATGAAATTAATTTCATGTTTGGGTACTCAATTAGCTCATAACTCATCTTATCATACTCAATTTTATGGGAAAACTGAGATAGTGAATAAATTTTAGGAAGGATATCTTTGTTGCTTTGTATCTAACAAAAAAACACAATGGTTCAAGTGGTTACCTTTGGCTGAATGGTGGTATAACACTACCTTCCATATTGCAGCAAAAGTGACCCCATTTATGGAACTTTATGGATATCATCCACCTTCCATCACATCATATTTAAGAGAAAATTCTAAATTTCAAGCAGTGGAATATCACATCAAGCATCAACAAAAAGTTCTCCATCTCTTAAAGGATAACCTCACTTTGGTGCAGAATTGAATGAAACTGCAGGAAGATCGACATCGCAACGAAATAAGTTTTGATGCAGGCGAGTGTGTAGAAACTATATAACATATGCATGTATATATCCATATTCTCCTGATCTAACAATACTTATCTTTTTTCTAAATACAGAATCCTTCCACTGTTAATATTTTGTGGAAAATCAATTGCAAACACATGAAGCAATAAAAATAATTGCACATAACACAGTTGTTTAACGGGAAAGCCTGAAACTAAAAACCCCAAATATCATATATTATGTATCATGGAGATCATGTAACAATCTCATACAAAGATTATTACATCAAGCTCTCATTAAAATAAAATCGTCACACACTAACAAGAAGAAATCTGCAAATCCATGCACTAATTTCTGCCCCTTGATAGCCTTGCCTCCACTGCGCAATCCCTAGTAAAGAAGACCCCTAAATGAATTTGAATTGGCCTTGCCTTGACTGCGCAATCCTCATTGGCAACTCCAATGTGTGTGTGATGCAACCAATGCATCACTATAGTCACAATGGATATTCCATCTCACCCTTTCACCTATCTCTCCACTGAGTCTCCACTGGAACTTACATGCATTGTAGTTAACTATTGTATTTGTTCAATTGATTAGTGAGTTTTTCTTTTTCTTTTTCTAAGTCTAAAATCTATTACTGAAACATATGGTACATACAGTTTAAGGCTATCAGAGGCGTCATGAGTTCAACAAAATGACAAAAATGGGCTGCCCACAAGGGGAAACCAGCCTAAGAAAAGTATATAAGCTCCCTCGAAAGAGGAAACCAGCTTTGACAGAACCAAAAACTGTGACTTCAGTTTTGACATACCAAAAAACGATGACTTCCCAAAGCATCAAAATGACATGAAAACTGAACAAAATTACTTGAATGAAGCTTCCTGCACTAGAGACCATAGTCTTCGGAGGGGGGCCCTTCTTCAATTCTGCACCAGTAGCCGTCATTGTCATCCGAAATGGGACAATGGCATGCTGCTGCTTCTCCTGGTGCTGCTGCTTCTCCTGCTTTTCCACAGCCCTCCTGCTTGCCTTTTTCCTATTGAAGACTCGAGCTGCCAATGCCTGCTTTAAGGGAAGTCTCTTTTTCTCCAGCTTGAGTGGGCTGCACAAGGTCTGAGGGATCCTGCTTGTTAGTTTGGTGCACAGGAGGGAGAGGTTCAGGGCCAGCTTCCGAAATTTCCTTGAAGGTGACAGAGACAGTTGCAATGACTAAGGGCCGATTAGTTTGGCATTGGAAATGAAAATGAGCAGTGGTCGGGTTGGCGAGATATGCCGAGGCAGTGGGAAGGGAGCGGGGAGGAGACTGAGAGACCGAGCCATCGCGAGTGTGGGAGGGAAGACTGCGTCCACGCCCACGCCCACGCCCACTTCACGTGGTAGGATATTTTCCATGAGAGCTTTCAAAAGAGGAGGTCGAAGAACTGGTGGTGGGGGAGTGGCGTCGGCTAGAAGGCCGAGCTCTGGAGCTGCCCCGACGAAATCTGAGCCTGTGCCTGAGCCTGGGCATTGTCTCACAAAATCGATGAGAACGGGTAGAATTGAGTTGAGATGGGGAGGTGAAATGCAGGGAAGGAGGCGAATTGAGCTGAGATGGGGAGGGGAAATGCAAAGGACAGAAAGGACTATGGGATAAGTGATAACCAGGAAGAAGCTCCAGGCAGCAACCCAGGTGACTGTGTTTGCCCAGAGAGGTGCATGAGCTGGGAAGCTCCGCTTCAGGAGGGTAACCAGAGCTAACAGGCGGAGGCCAATTCTGCATGGGGGTGGTCAAACAAAGCTGCAGTAGAGCCGAAGACTCAGACGTGGGGGTGAGGAACAAAAACCTGAATCCAAAGGGTGGCATTATGCTGAGCTCGTGGCTTTGTCTTCCCCACCGGCGTAAATGCCTCAGAGGTTGTCGGCCTGGAGAGTTAAGGCGCTCAAGTCTCCTTAATGTTTTCCTGCAGGCGGCCATGTGGCCATGCCATGCACTGTCCTGCAAATTAAATGCCATCCCTTCACAATACTGCACCCGCATCCGGGGAATTGATTAGTGAGTTATTATTTGTGAATTAATTAACTAATTAATTCACTCCACTCTCACTAGCTCAACTGAGTTTAACTCCAATAACTAAGTTAAACTGAATAACAACTCCATGAACTACTCTTCCAACTCTGTCATAACTTTGCCACTTCAGTTTTAACTGAGTCCTTCATGCATGAACCACCAGTAAACCCTAGGAATTGCATAATTCCTTTAGCCCATTGATTTTCCAAATATGTATACTGAAATAAAGTGCTCCAAGAGAATAAGTTGATGTTGATTGTTGGATTATTATTAAGAGCTAATAATAATTGACATGCATATATTTTTAGATTGAAAATCTATAAATAGACTTTGCCCAATATTCTAAAAATATAATTTCATATATTTTTCCAAATTGACCAACCATCCACAAATAACATCCTGGAATTTCTGAAATATGATCACCATTTCTAAAAATAGACTTACACCTAAAAATAGCCTGCAGGCCCACTTAGTGAAGGTGACTGATTTTCACTAAGCTTCATCATCTTGTTGAATCTCAACAGAGTGGGTATTTTTACAGCTACAACCATACAAAAAAATGTCCCTCAATAAAGTTAATAAGGATAATAATTTATCACCAAAGTATTATGGTCCTTTTAAGGTGTTGCAAAATATTGGTACTATGACATACAAATTGGAGCTTCCTACATCTTCCTGAGGACACCCAGTTTTCCATGTTTCATGCTTAAAGAAGGTTATATGTGAAAAGATTCTAATTCAAACAATATTTATAGAACTTGATGAGGAAGGAAAAATCATATTGGAACCCGAAGAATTCACAGAAACAAGAACTCGAAAACTTCAAAATAGATCAATTCTAGATTATCTCATCAAGTGGAAGAACTTACCCATTGAAGATTCAACATGGGAGGATGATAATTTTATACAGAAGCATCCAGAACTACTCAAGCATTGAGGACAACACTCTTTTGAAGGAGAGGGGCATGTTAGATCCCTATAAAACTAGTGTAGCCCCTTATTTTTATTGTTAGTGTAGCCCCCTTATTGTTATTGTTGTGCCCATGTAGTCCCCATATTATTATTATTGTGCCCCATAGAAGCCCATTATTTTTGTTGTGCCCTTACATTATTATTGTTATGTTGGCCCTAATTATGTTGTGATCCCTTAGAATCCTATTTATAGAAAGGAGATTTTTTCATTTGAATCATCCAAAAATTGTTCATTTATGTAATGTAAATGAGGTTTCCCCCTCGAAGAGGATATTTTTTTAAGTCGTTGATCTACTATTTCTATTGTTTTGTGATTTGGTTTCATAAATATAATTGGGAGAATTTTCTAGTCCGCAATCATTTTGTAGAAGCTCAGGAGGAGGAAATGAGTACAAAAATTAGTAGGAGTTGGTGTAAAATAATTTCAAACCCTAACCCTAAAACTATTACTGGATAAGAGGTTTGACTCTTAATGAAACAGAGATATTTGATACCCAATTGGAGATGTTTGAATATGACACTCCTATTTCTTAGTTTTTGGAAAAGATTAAATAGAAAAATTAAAAGAATATGTTAGAAGAAAGAAAGCCAGCACAAGTCACCAAGAAGTATGAATAGAAAGAAGTGGCACTAGAAGACAAAGAGTAGAGGAAAATAAAAAGCATCCAAAAGACAGAGGAGTCTGAAATGAAATTGAGAAGAAGCAAACACATTTCTAAGTGTTTAAGTATATAATCACCATAAATAGTTGACCTTAAGGAAGAAGATCATAACATAAATGAAGAAGAAAGAGAATCAACAGTCTATCATACACCAAGTCCAAATAGAGAGACACCTAAGATTGACCCATTTCAACAACAAATCTATGATTAGGTTGAATCCCTGGAGAAAAGAGCACAACAAAAGGAAAATTCCCCTCTCCAAAATGAATATGAAGATGCTTTCAATGAAGAAATTCCTCTGACTGATGAAATTCTTCAAAAGAAATATAACATTGAAGCTGCTTTAAAGCAAGATGTATATGAGTTGAAAGTATTAAACAAGAACATGAGACAATAAAGGTACAAAATCAAATCTCAAGGACTCAAAATGATAACATAATCTTGCACTTGTGCCACTTGTATAAGAAGAAAAAAAAACTCAAGGCTAACAACAAGTTCCTTAGAAACAAAGTGAGAGGGTTATAAAGCAATATTCTAATGAAGAAGCCAAGGGAATTATTTAATATTAAGAAAAGAAAAAGGAGCACTAGTTTTGATGTATTCACTACAAGGAAAATACCCTTTAGAGGAGGTTATAACGGAGGTTTTTAGTGTTAAAAAATTGGCCAAAATTGTGAAAAAAACATTTTCTACAACACTCGTTTTCGGTAATGGAGGTTTTTGCGGAGCTTCTAATGGAATTTCAACACAACTAAAAAAAATTGGGCGGCTGGAGGTTTTTACAGATGTGTTTCTCATCGGTGCACTAATCAAGTGTCAACGCACTGGTGTGTTTTATAGTGAACACACTGGTATTGTAAACCTACTAAGCACCGAGACAGATGTAATATTCCTAATTAGCACTGCTAATTGGAATATTTCATTTTTGTATAGTTTTGCCGCCTTTAGTTAAATTAATAAATAAAGTGAGAAATAGGGGGTTAACTCACTTTAATAAAATAAAGTGCTTCCTAGTTGATGAACGTTGTGACTTAAAGGGGATGGCCTTGGGGGTCCACACACACATGAGGGGAGGCCTCACGTAGGCTCCTAAGGTAATTGCGCAGGTCAAGGAGGAGGTCAAGGACGCAGTTAGGGTTTTTGAGGGAGTTAGCACTATAAAAGGTGGGGTTTTCACTCCATTTGGCATTATTGATATGTTATTGATATTGAGAGCTAGACTTCTGTCTACTTCAGCACGCCGGTTGTTTAGTCGGTCTGCAGCACTGTTTAGTGCGAACTGAGTGTCTCCGGTCAGAGATCTCGCCCTTGGCCCTGGGGGACTTCGAGTGCCTGCTCGGGCAAGGTATTTCCTTCAGTTTCTGTAGGTGATTTGTAGTGGATTTTGGGTGGACGTTGCAGAGGAGCTAGCCCCTTGGAGTGACTGCGCAGTCCAGGAGAGAGGACGCAGTTTCAGCAGGGAGGACGCAGTCATTGTTGTGCAGCGCAATTCTGAGGTGATTTGGTGGTGGTTTTAGCGTTTTTCAGTCTTGGGAGATTGTTGTTTCAGCCGGAGGTTTAGCAGGAGGAATTAGGCCCCTTCTCCAGCGTGTTTCTTGAGCTTCTGCGCTGTTCCTGGGAAGACAGCGTTTTTATTGAGGAGGGTTTATTTGATGGATTTTCGGAGGTGGAGCACTTGCTTCACGGTTTCTGGGTTTTTTCCGGAGGGTTGAGTACAGATAGTCTTTAGATTTTCAGCTCATTCCGGTGAGGGGATCAGCCCCTAGTTCCAGTACATTACAGCAGCAGCTTTCTACGACAGTTTTCTTCAGCAGCTAGGACGCAGTCTCTATTGTAGCCATTTCTATTTCTGAGAGGGTCTTCACTTTCCTAGAGCAAGGATAGGTGCACTCATTCTGATTATCTCTTGTACCCATATATATGTATTCTCAGATTAATAAAATGGCTTAGCGTTCTGGTATTTTATGTGTACTTGTTCCATATTCTAGTTCCGGCATTTTGTTCTATATAGCTGCTTGTTGTTTTGATGTGTATTACTGTTTATTTCCCATTGGGGATATTACAGTGGTATCAGAGCATAGTTCTGGCACAGCCTGTGGTGCTAGCAGTCTATGACGCCCGGGGATAATCCCTACTTTGATCAGAGGAGACACAGGGACATTGAGAGTAGGTGGGAGTTTCCCTTCGGAGGGAGGGATTCTGATCAGGAGCCACCTGAGACAGATTCAGAGCAGGAGCAGCCTGCGGGGGACACAGAGCAGCGGAACCCAATGGCAGACGATGAGGGTTCGAGGAGATGGGATACACTCCTCCATCACATGCAGGAGATGACACAGAGACTCACGGCATTAGAGGTCAGGCAGAGGGAACCCCCCAGGGTTTTCCAGATCGGTGAGGGTTCGAGTATGTCCCACCACGTGCCAGTGCATGATGCTATCCCCAATGCGGCATCGCATGCACCCACACGAGCTACTATGCCCACATTCTTGCCAGAGGACGCAGGGGCAGGAGTACAGAGGAGTGCACAGAGGGATATTCCAGCACCCACGCGATCCACCATGCCTACCTTCCTGGCAGAGGACGCAGGGGCAGCAGCACAGCGAGAGATAGATCTGGGTCTGATGGGTGACCTTTTTACAGAGTACCAGGCATACGGACCGGCATTCCGAGATTCTATCACCTTCAGAGACTTTATCCAGCTCCAACATGACATTAGACCCCGTGGTCATCACCGAGGGCACAGGCACCACCGTGATGACCACCGCGTAGCTAGTAGATTTCATTTGCCCACGTTTGATGGGTCATCAAACAGTTCGGCAAAGTCTTGGGTGGAGAAGCTGGACATCTATTTCCAGCTTAACCTAATGTCGCAGTCAGAGGCCATTAAGGTGGCAATATTACATCTGGACGGTGAGGCCCAGGACTGGTGGTTCCATGGGATGATGACACTCGGACATTCTGCAGTGACGACATATGCCGAGTTTACCCAGAGGGTGATAGAGCACTTTGACAAGAGGGATTCGGAGCAGCACTTTGTTGAGCTAACAAAGCTCAAACAGTCTGGGAGCGCAGAGACATACATTTCAGACTTCTTGAGGATTTCGGTGATGGTACCTGATTTGTCTATGACTCGGATGGTTTACATGTTTGTGGAGGGATTGTCAGAGCCACTTCGTGGCCTAGTCCGGTCGACCAGACCAGCTACCCTTCAGGATGCCATCAGCAGGACTCGGGACTTACAGGATGTCTTACCCAGGACTCGGACACCTTATCCCCAGAGACAGGCCTTCTAGCCTAAGGGGAAGGACACGAGGGTTCCGCCTCCCAAGGCGAATCCTGGACGAGGGCAGTTTGATGACGAGGCTAGGAGAAAGCTGAGGAGGAAGCGATTGTGCTTCACTTTCCAGAAGCCATGGGCACCGGGACATAGGTGTGCTGCAGGGAAAGCACACTTCATTGAGGTCTTCTCCGAGAGCAGTGGGGAAGAGGATGAGGAGGATGATGTGGAGGCAGGAGATTGTTATGCAGCGCAGGGTACCTTACCACCTCCACCACCCGCAGCAGGTGGGGCATCGTTTGCACCCACTGGGGGAGCTCTAGCCGCATTGCGGGGAGTTCCCAAGTACTTGACACTGCGCGTACGAGGGACAGTGCGCGGGCAGCGGGTTTCAGTCTTAGTTGATAGTGGGGCCACCCACAACTTCATTGATGCCCAGATGGTTGAGCGGAGAGGCATACAGATAGAGGGTTTCGATGGATTTTCCGTCTTGGTCCCAGGAGATCAGACCATGGCATGTGCTCGGTATGTTCCGGAGCTATCAGTGACGATGGGCACGTATACATTGACAGATCACTTCTTTGTGGTGGATATTCCGGACACCAACCTGATATTGGGTGTTCAATGGCTCATTACTTTGGGGAAGGTCACGACAGATTGGAAGGCCCTAGAGATGGAGTGGGATGATCCCAAGACGGGGAGGCATGAGAAGATACGGGGACAGCACACATACCCGCCTCAGACGGTGTCGGCACATAGGATGGAGGCGACCTTCCGCAAGGGAGACATAGAGTGGGTGGTAGAGTTGCGGGCTTCAGAGGCAGTGGATACAGGGTAGACAGTGCATCCTGAGCTACAGTCTATTCTCGATAGGTATGCAGTGGTTTTCGGGGATATTCCGCCAGGGCAGCCGCCGGATCGAGGGTTTGAGCATACGATCGAGCTTGAGCAGGGGATACAGGCCATGATTACCACACCGTATAGGCATCCCAAGGCCTATCGGGACGAGATAGAGTGGGCTATTCAGGAGTTGCTGGCCCTTGGTCACATTCGGCCCAGCACGAGTCCTTTCAATTCTTCTGTAGTGCTGGTGAAGAAGAAGGACGACACATTGCGCATGTGCATTGACTACAGGGCTCTGAATAAGAAGACCCTGAAGAACAGGTACCCCATCCCCAGGATTGATGAGCTGATGGATGAGTTGAGAGGAGCACGGTTCTTCTCGAAGATTGACTTGAGATCTGGGTACCATCAGATTCACGTGAGGGAACAGGACATTCCCAAGACCACTTTCAGGTGTCACTATGGGCACTTTGAGTTTCTGGTCATGCCATTCGGGCTAACCAATGCACCTGCTACCTTCCAATCATGCATGAACCACATTTTCAGGGGTCATCTGAGGAAGTTTGTGCTGGTCTTCTTTGATGACATACTTATATATAGCAGGACTTGGGAGGAGCATCTCCAGCATATTGAGACAGTTTTGCACATCTTGGAGGAGCAGCAGTTCTATGCCAAGCTCTCCAAGTGTGAGTTTGGGTTGACAGAGATGCTGTATCTGGGGCACATTATAGGAGTGGACGGGGTGAGAGTCCACGAGGAGAAGATCAGGGCCATCAGGGATTTGCCAGAGCTGCGGAATGTGACGGAGCTTCGGGGATTTATTGGCATTTGCGCATACTACAGGAAGTTTGTCAAGGGCTTCTCTCAGCTTGCTGCACCCCTCACAGATTTGACGAGAAAGGGGGCATTCAGTTGGTCGGACACAGCACAGCGAGCTTTTGACAAGCTCAAGGAGGTGATGAGAAGTTGTCCTGTGTTGGCGTTGCCAGATTTTACACAGCCCTTTGTCCTAGAGTGTGATGCATCAGGAGAGGGGATTAGTACAGTTTTGATGCAGGGCGGTCACTCGATTGCTTTTGAGAGCCGGAAGCTCCTTCCACACGAGAGGTTGTATCCCATATACGACAAGGAGATGTTGGCCATCATGCATGCATTGGCCAAATACCGGCAGTACCTAGTGGGTAGCAGATTCAGGGTGAGGACAGATCATAACAGCCTGAGGTTCTTTCTGGAGCAGAAGCAGTTGCAGGAGAGGCAGCAGAAGTGGATCAGCAAGATCCAAGCCTATGACTTTGACATAGAGTATGTCAAAGGCAAGAATAACGTGGTAGCTGATGCCCTTTCTCGTAGACCGGCCACGTTATCACTTATGAGCTTGGACGCTGATTGGAGGGCTCGACTGCTGGTTGAGTACTCCAAGGACAAGTTTGCATGTGAGGTCCTGGACGGGCAGGTAGCAGATGACAGGTACAGGGTGGTCGATGAGATCATCTATTACAGGGACAGGATCTTCTTGACTGAGGGATCTCAGCTCAAGAAGAAGATACTCCAAGCTTCACACGATTCTCCATTGGCGGGCCATCAGGGGTTCACCAAGACTTACAGGGCTATCCGGGAGAGGTTCTCATGGAAGGGCCTCAAGGAGGACGTACTCCAGCATGTCAGGGAGTGCGATGTTTGCCAGCGAAACAAGGGAGAGATGAGCCATCCTGCAGGGTTGTTGCAGCCTCTTCCCATTCCGGAGGGGAAATGGGAGAGCATATCGATGGACTTCATCACAGGGTTGCCCATGGTGCAGGGCAAGGACTACATCTTCGTAGTCGTTGACCGGCTGACGAAGTATGCCCATTTTTTGCCATATCCGCACATCACACAGCAGCGCAGGTGGCTGAGCTGTTCTTCAGGGAGATTTTCAGATTACATGGTCTACCCAAGACCATCGTCAGTGACAGGGACAGCCGCTTCATGGGCGGATTCTGGCAGGAGCTCTTCCGATTAGTGGGGACCGAGTTGACACCGAGCACTAGTTATCACCCCCAGATGGACGGGCAGACAGAGATAGTTAACAAGTGGCTGGAGGGCTACTTGCGTAACTACGTCAGTGGACAGCAGAGGGCATGGCTGAAGTGGCTGCATCTGGGCGAGTACTGCTACAACACGACGCATCATATGTCTACTGGTATGTCACCTTTCTATGCCTTGTATGGATATCATTCCTTATCTTTCGTGGACATGATGTTTGGTGTTAGCAGGGCTCCGAGAGCCAAGTTATGGATCCAAGAGAGCCAAGATATCCTCCGAGCTCTCAAGGACAACATAGCCACAACACAGAATCAGCAGAAGTTGTATGCTGATAAGGGTCGGGTGGAGAGACACTTTGAGGTAGGGGACTTGGTCTACCTGCGACTACAGCCATACCGACAGTCTTCGCTTAAGAAGAAGGGGGCGGAGAAGCTTAAGCCCCGCTTTTATGGGCCATACAGGGTGATACGCAGGATCGGGTAGGTTGCATATGAGTTGGAGCTGCCCCAAGGCAGCAAGATTCATAATATCTTTCATGTATCATGCCTGAAAAAGGCACTGGGCCAGCAGGTGACAGTCACAGAGGAGCTACCACCCACGGATGATGAGGGGCATCTGGTGTTGCAGTCGGAGGCTATTATTGACACTAGGGAGAGGCAGCTGCGGAGCAGGAAGATCAGGGAGTTCTTGGTGAGATGGAAGAACTTGCCGGATGAGGATGCTACTTGGGAGGATGAGAGGATATTGCAGCATCCATCACTTCAGTTGCTCGAGGACAAGCAACGTTCTGCCGGGGGAGACTGTAATATTCCCAATTAGCACCGCTAATTGGAATATTTCATTTTTGTATAGTTTTGCCGCCTTTAGTTGAATTAATAAATAAAGTGAGAAATAGGGGGTCAACTCACTTAATAAAATAAAGTGCTTCCTAGTTGATGAACGCTAGACGAAAGGGGATGGCCTGGGGGTCCACACACACACATGAGGAGGCCTCACGTAGGCTCCTATGGAATCAGGTGTCAAGAGGAGGTCAAGGACGCAGCTAGGGGTTTCGAGGAGTTAGGCACTATAAAAGGTGGGGTTTTCACTCCATTTGGCATTATTGATATGTTATTGATATTGAGAGCTAGACTTCTGTCTACTTCAGCACGCTGGTTGTTTAGTCGGTCTACAACACTGTTTAGTGCGAACTGAGTGTCTCCGGTCGGAGATCTCGCCCTTGGCCCCGGGGGACTTCGAGTGCCTGCTCGGGAAAGGTATTTCCTTCAGTTTCTATAGGTTATTTGCAGTGGATTTTGGGTGGACGTTGCAGAGGAGCTAGCCCCTTGGAGTGACTGCGCAGTCCAGGAGAGAGGACGCAGTTTCAGCAGGGAGGACGTAGTCAATGTTGTGCAACGCAGTTGTGAGGTTATTTGGTGGTGGTTTCAGTGTTTTTCAGTCTTGGGAGATTGTTGTTTCAGCCAGAGGTTTAGCAGGAGGAATTAGGCCCCTTCTCCAGCGTGTTTCTTGAGCTTCTGCGCTGTTCCTGGGAGAGACAACGTTTTTATTGAGGAGGGTTTATTTGGTGGATTTTCGGAGGTGGAGCACTTGCTTCACGGTTTCTGGGTTTTGTCCGGAGGGTTGAGTACAGATAGTCTTCAGATTTTCAGCTCATTCTGGTGAGGGGATCAGCCCCTAGTTCCAGTACATTGCAGCAGCAGCTTTCTACGGCAGTTTTCTTCAACAGCTAGGACGCAGTCTCTATTGTAGCCATTTCTATTTCTGAGAGGGTCTTCACTTGCCTAGAGCAAGGATAGGTGCACTCATTATGATTATCTCTTGTACCCATATATATGTATTCTCAAATTAATAAAATGGCTTAGCGTTCTGGTATTTTATGTGTACTTGTTCCATATTCTAGTTCCGGCATTTTGTTCTATATAGTTGCTTGTTGTTTTGCTGTGTATTACTGTTTATTTCCCGTTGGGGATATTACAACAGAAAAAAAATTTAGGATGCCCCGGGGCGTTTAGCAATGTCCCAGTGCGTGTCAGCTAGAGAGTCGCCCCAGGGCAGTCGAAGGTGCATGCACCGGGCCGTTAAGGTGTAAAACCGCACCGGGTGCACTTGAATGTGCATTTTAATGTGATTTTTGGATTAATTTGCTATATCATATTATCAGATTTCACATCTCTTCATTATAATCTTTAATCATCCATATATTTAATCAGTGGTGTTACATTTCACAGTGACAATGGAGAACACAATAGAATAAATTAAAATGTATATATATATATATATATATATATATATATAAGACACTCTTTTTCATACAAAATGGGACAATTATTGGTATCCCTCTATCTTTCAATTGGGACACTATGTCCATTACATTAAACAAAATGTCTGATTTTAAAGACAAATATTTCAAAAAATACAATGCCTTGCTTTGATATCCAAACATATTGATCATCATTCTTCGCTTGAATTGTTGTCACTGCTTGAGCTACTTCCATGACTTGGGTTATTTTGAGGAATGTTTTGTTCACGGTGTTGATTGTTTTCTTCTTCTTCACCTTCCATCTACAAGCATAAAAATAAATTGTAATGAGTGTATATACATTGGTGAGAATAATGAAAAATACAATATTAAATAATATACATCAATGTAAATCGAAAATAAATGATGCACGATAGCAAGAATTGACTCATGAACTATACACATTATTTCAAAACCAAATTTCATGCCATATTTCAACATTTCATTTGTTGGCATAGTTCCATACTTTGTTTCCTACAAGTTTTATATCCCATAACAAATCATATATTTAATATAAAATATTTTTTTGTTCTATTAATTATAGACAGAGCTAAGTAAAACAAGATCGATAGATGCTTACAAATCCCACAATTAATTTCTAATATGCCAACATATACTGACAACCCATATTTAACCTAATGTCAATCAATTCGTCTGATGGTTCTTCTTTGTATGTTAGCACCTGTTTGAAGACATTCAATGATGATTGTTGTAAAACAACTTAAAATATACAAAAATGAAATCTAGTTAAGTTGTTATAAGGAAGTAACAATTACTCACAAACTAAGATATCAACCCTTTTCTTCCTTGTCGTCCTATTTTGTGTGCTGAATGGGTTCCATTTTCTTTTCTTTTCTGCAAGAAAATACTTGAAAATTAATATTTAATGCTAAATTGTTTATTTATTGTATCCAATCGAAAAATTAAATGATTACATATTAGATTTGAAGCACGTTGTTTTTGAGATGGCTCCTCGTGTGATACAATTATGTCCATTTATTTGACCATATCTTTTTACACCTTTTTGGACATTCCTACTGGCATATTTCTGATATCAGCTCGTTCATCCTTTGAGATTTTCATAATTTTCCTGAAAATGTAACATGAAAATAAACTATTTAATTTTTATATTGATATATGAAAAGTAAATATAACAAAAGTGATATTTGTAAATGATTGCTTTCTAGTGATATATACATATAATTCTAGAAAAACATTTAAAGTAATATTATATTTTCATTCCTTCTTTTTGTTGTTGTACGTTTTTTCTATTAAAATTCTGACATGTCTCATTGTCCAATTCTCTGGAAACTCATCTTGTAGTTTAGATAAAATTTACTTCTTGGAATCATTGGATTGATTTTTGTATTGTAAGTGGAAAGAACGTCTATACATTCCACAGGGACATCACTAACAAAGAAATATTATATCACGTGCATCCATATTGGGTTAATTTTTTTTAGAAAAACGCAAAACATTATATTAGATATATAACTAAGGGTTAGTGGGTTTTTTTTATTACATATGGAATATAAATATCTTAAGGTATTTTTTATTTATTTTTTAGGCCAAATGGGCTTGTTTTTTGGGCAAAAGGAAAAGAGCGTTGACCGATATTGTGTGAGGCATCATTTGAGCACCATTGGACCAAGTTGGGTTAGTTTTGGCCGACTAAACATTTCTTGTGCAGATCTGAGCATTTGAACCTACCTGGTACTTAGTGGCCAGATGCGAGATGTGGGAGGAGGGATCACCGAGAGAAAGGAGAGACAGACCCCTCCATTGACAGACCTAGGGCGGGTGAACGACCTTTCTTTATGGATGGCATTGCTCGGGTAGGATCCAGATGAAAATGAATTAGTATTATGTGAGGAAGTGGTGAGGAGAACCAAAAGCATTGAACCGCTGCAAGCTATTTGGACTGCTGCTAAAAATTTGATAAGCATAGATTTTCAATGGTATCACAATATATGCTTGAATTGTGCCATTTATTTTGTCTATATAATTGAAATATAAACATTCTTTGACATTATCATTTAATGATTGGTATCTATTTTTGCAGTATAGTTATCGATTTTGTTTCTTAGTCGATCATCGACAAGTTCGTCATAGTAACCAGAACCATCCTGAATAGTATGGTTTCTAACAAATCCTCCTGCGAGGAACTCAGACAAAACCTTTTCCTCCTCAAGCCTAGCATTGATGAAATTTCCAAGCTATCTTCTCAGTCAGGCCCTGCTCCTGAGAGAGGCCACCCATGCAAAGACATTCAAGCGCAGCTGCAAGATGGCCTTCACATAGTAAAAAAATTAGAGCGTATGAGTAGCTTTAATTTATAAAGAAGGTATCGCTATGGAAAGAAGATCCAAAAGATAGAAAAGAATGTCAACAATTCTTGTGTACCCTTGATGTCCACAACCCAGATGTGGATTTCAAGGGTTTTAGCGAACAATCTGAACTTATTGAAGAAATCGGTCGACTTATAATGGAAAGGGTTAATGTTAAGATGAATAATGATGCCAACTCAAATTCATTCATGCTTCATCAAATGAGCACAAATGAACTATTTCAAAGCGCCATTGAGGGGTCGCATGATACCATAATGTCTGAACAGTCTGAGAAGTTCACCGGAAGCGACAGCTCCCAAGTCCTGAGTATGCCAAACTTTGTAGTGGGTTTGAATAATATTGTCAATGATGTCAAACATATCCTATTAAATAAGCGAGTTAGTATCTTTAGGGTTGAAAGGATGGGTGGAAGCGACAAAACTACCATATCATTAGCCCCTTGCAACTATCCCAAAGTCAAAGGTAAGAACAACTCCCATGTTTTAATTGTCACACCAAGCTTCCATTTTATTGCTTCCATTTTGGTTTTTTCAGTGCTTATTCTCATTGTGATTATCATATTTCTTCCAAAACATTATAGTGTTCATAACTGTTGCACGGTCTCCAAATGTAATGGGCCTTTTGGAGATTATGTGGGATAAAATAATCGGAGGTCGAAGGCCTGTTTTTCAGAGCATTGAGGATGCGCACAACCAACTGCAGAAGAAACTCAGTTTAAAAGAAATCCACGGACGTTGGTGATTTTGGATGATGTTTGGACAAAATCAGAAGTGGAACAGTTGTTGTTTGAAGCAGAGGGTTGCAAAACGATTATCACAACCAGGCAGGATCTCGCTATTCCACATACAGATAGCAGTCATGTGTATAACATGCCCATGTTTCAAAAGGCTGATTCCTTGTCTCAATTTTGTTTCTAGGCCTTTGGAAAACCTTCGATTCCAACAAGAAATGATGAAGTTGTTGTTAAACAGGTATGAATATGACATACTATTCAAAATCTCATACCCTAACTACTTATTTCTCTATCCTGCTCAAATGCTTTGCATCCTATTATACAATGTTCAAACTCAAATTGATTTTATGTCCCTTTGATAGATAAATGTTTTTATAGGTATAAAATCAGAGAGTTAACAACTCCAGAAAATTTTTTAATTCTCTATATTTCTGCAAAAGATTAACATGTTTAACTATTAAAATTATTTTCGGTTGAAGCAGTCTGTATGGGTTTACCACTTGCCCTCAAGGTGATTGGAAGCTCTTTGTGCAATGAGCCACAACCAGTTTGGGAAAAGGCTAAGAATAAACTTTCAAGAGCAGAATCTATATCGAAACATCACAGAGAGGATCTTCTAGATTGCTTGGAAACAAGTATTGATGTCCTTGATGATGAAACAAAGGACTTCTTTATGGACTTGGGGGCATTTCCCAAGGGTAGAAATATCTGTGTAGATTCATTGCTGGATATTTGGGTATATTCTCATGGAATGGATAGAAAAGATGCTTTTGTGGTCTTGTTAGAGCTTGCAAGTCAAAATCTCCTAAATCTCACAAGTGATTCAAGGTGAGGAACTTTCTTAGATTTGTTTCCTTCAATAAATTTGCAAATTGTTTTGTTCTTCTCATTCTTCATATTTTTATCTCAACTTAATTTTAAAGTATTTTATGAGCACTAGCTTTGCAAAAAAATTGAGGCAAAAAAAATTCAGAAATCAAGAAGGTAAGATAAATCAATGTGTTAGCTGGTAAAGATAAATGTGTTTTTCAAATCACTACCTTTGGTTAATACAATTTTGATGTATCAAGAGTGTAGGCATGTCATTTGATTGTGCTAGTGAGCTTTTCTTTACTCAACATGATGTGATGCATGATTTAGCCTTGAGTCTTGCTAGCCAGGATAGTGTCATTCATAAGAGGATTTTCATGCCTGCTAAAGAGGATGGTATTCCCACAAACTGGTTGGCACTAGAGCATACATCTAAGGTTCAATTTGTTTCAATTCATACAGGTCATCCCTGAAATTTTTTTTCTTTTCCCTGCATAAGTATTGAATAATTATTTGTTCAATTTACTAATTTTTCAAATATGATAAGGAAGCATTTTTATCAGCATAGCATCTCAGATTTATGACTTTTACATTTCTAGGACATTACTATAGGTTCAATGGAAGAACAAGATTGGTCTCAAATATATTTTTCCAAGGTGAAAGATCTGGCTTTGTTCTTTGATCCAAGTCAATACTATCTTCCAACATTTTTACATACCATGCCAAAACTTCAGGTTTTTATCATGTACAATTACAATTCAAAATGTGCAGTACTTAAAGTCCTATCAGTACTTTTTCAGTTACCCAGCTTAACTATGTATTCCTTGAGAAGTTGATACTACCTCCTCTTTACAATTATTGTAGATCCTAGGAGAACTTGGAAAAATTCTTTGTATGCCTTTGTGAGGACTTTGGAAATATGACTCTATTTGACAAGGGGTATGTCCTAGAGTTTCCTAAGTTTTTAGAAATTATCTTTGATCACTGTAGCGATTTGGAGGAATTGCCAGCAAACATATGCAGTTTAATTTCCATGGAAAGGTTGTTTGTCACGAATTGTCATCTTATCCAAAAGTTACCTGATCACTTGGGAAATTTAAGGTTACTTAGGTTGTTGAGATTGTCTGCAATTCCAAGCTTTTCAATGCTTCCTCCTTCCATTTGCAGACTTCAACAACTAGAATTTCTTGATATTTCACTGTGTAGCTCTTTGAAGGACCTTCCCATAGAATTTGATAAACTATCAAACCTAAAGGTTTTGTACATAAGAGAGTGCTCTGGACTCAATTTAATACTAGTGTTTTTTCACAATAATGATGGCTAATATTCTCTAGAAATTATGAATAACAAGAGGCCACTTGGGGCAAGATCTATGATTTCTATTGTAGACAGTGAGATTTATTATTAAACACTTCAAAAATTTACTGTATAACTGACAGTTACATGCTATCTATCTATTTTTGAGAGAACTGGAAATTTCAGATTTTGTAACTTGGTCAGGCAGTGGCTATGAAATAACTCACATATATATATGTACAAAACTGGCATTGGAAAAAATGGGTGAAAAATTACGTTTTATATGTATTTTTGCTTCATGCAATTTTGTTTTTACAACTTTGTATAATTCCTTCTTTTTCCATACTAATATATGTATTGTATGCCATTGTATGCAAGAAAAGCAGAACATCATTTGTTTTTTTTCAATGTCTTTGGAACATAAGATAAAATGCCTTTTGTTTTGGGTCAACTGTGTGTATGTCAAAGACACTTAGATCTTTGATGCTCATCAAAGAATGGCTTAACATTCATGATAGAGGAGAGGTTCATATGAAAAAATGCTCGAAATGTGATTGATTATTGGTTATGTTTAAGAGAAATGTTCTACACTAGCATGCTTTCTAAAATTCATTTATATTTGCTCCACACATGCAGCTTCAGGAAACTACACAATCTTCATCTAGAGAAACTGATGTCAAATTTCAGATAACGAAAGACACTTTGGAGGCCATGTTGAGATCTATGTACTACATAAGAGACCCACTTTCTAATTTTATAAGTAGATCCAATTATATCCTGCAATAAATTTCATAAATTTAGAAGTTAGAACAGAATTATTCATATTTGTACAGTGTAGTTTTTATTGGTCTTATTAACTAGTTGATTGAATTGTTAATTTGAATCTACTCCATAGTTTTCTGAGACTTGCCATAATAGCTCTACTTCTACGTGAAATTTTTACAATACTAATATCTAGTGCAATTCCATGTGTTTTTTTTCAGGGTGCAACTTCAAGTGGGTGGGCATTGAGGAAGGGCCAGCAATAAGTTATTTGAATATAGCAAAATCATTAAATGTATTTGGTATGGATTTTGAGACATGCAAAGTGAGAATTCATTACTTAATGAATATTTCAGTGAGTGGGTGGGAAAAAATTCAATATGAATGGTTAAAAGAGGGAAAGGGATAGCAATGGCCAAGGGAACAAAGCGGTAAAGTAGAAAATGCTAATTATAATATCTAATCACATTGTTTTACTCTTCATACAAAATGGCCTAGAAATAAGTAGTGATGATTTCTTCTTGCCAAAGTAGGCCTTTCTATTGTTATTCTTACCCATGAAACATGAGCATGAAGGAGAGGCTGGTTATTTATGGTAGTTAGCCTGAATTGCATGCTCAATCTACTATAAAAATTCCATGATTAAGCTTGGGATGTTTTGTGTAGTTTATAGCTGCCATGCCATCTCATCATCACCATCTCGTAGCTAATCTAAGATAGCTTATACATAAATCCACTTCACCATATATGTATGTATGGGTGAAAGGTTGTGCATCTAACCATTCCATATTTATTATGTATTAAAATGTATGAATGTGAGCTATCTTGTATGTAAACTTGTACATTTATTAACCTTTTAGTATTAGGTCTCATGGTTTCTAATTTCAATAATTATAACAGGCCACTTTCATAATCTCATAGTCTATATTAATGTTCTACTATCAGGTCTCATGGTGTCTTATTTCAATAATTGTAAAAGGCCACTTTCATGTAATAAGAGTCTCATGACACTTAATAGTTACTTGAGCTTGAAGTTATGGTTTCTTCATTGTTTGTATAACCAAGGGTTTCCCCTTATTTTGTAACTCATTTCTTGATCAATACAATTAACAACCTACATTGTAGAGCTCTTCCTCGATATAATTTGGATGCCTCTAAACATTGTTTTTCCTATTTTCATTTTGTACTTATTCGGGGTTTATTGTTATTTTATTTCTTCTTGTACTATTGTAGTTGCAATAGTAGTGCAGCTTTGTATGCATACAAATTGGTTTACGAGCTACAAGGCTGATAATTTGGAAAAAATTAATCAAACTTCGAATGTTGATAAATACTAAGAATCACGAAAAATAATCATTTGGTGATTCTAAATGACATTTTTTCACATGAAAACTGGCAAGACTAAGACAGATCGAGAAAATGATAGAAAGACACAATGCAATCCCTATGATTTTGAAGGTGATGTTGGAATGCATACATGGATGAGAAATATCAAATTAGCCTTTAAAGTGCACAACACTCATAAAGAGGAATATAAGTTAAGTATTTCCTTTTGCCTATAAAGGTTGATGTAGACAAGGTGTGGAGCTTTCAATATGTTTATAGAGGAAATATCCCAAAATGTTTGTGGAGGAAATATGCCAAAATGTCAACGAAAACATCCTAGGATAAACCTTACAATTTTCAACTCATTTTAATGCTCCACATTGAGGCCCTTAGATGGGTAGACCTATATTATGATGTATGCCAATGTTTGTATTTGTTTATTATCTTGTTGGGGCTCAACAAATTTTGATGTGAGGATACCTAATCATGTTTTTTTAGAGTATATGATTATGAAATTGCATGGTTATAATGATGGGTAATGTAATAAAGATGTTTAAATTCTCACATATATATGTGATGCATGATGACGTAGGCCTAGGGGGGTAATCCATGTTGAAATATGTAGCTAGGTTTGGTCTTCACAATGACATATGTAATCATGATTTTATGTATTTTATGTAAAGAG
This sequence comes from Pinus albicaulis, assembly GCA_034641835.2. NCBI lineage: Eukaryota > Viridiplantae > Streptophyta > Pinopsida > Pinales > Pinaceae > Pinus > Pinus albicaulis. The sequence continues at coordinate 119,947,824 of CM076577.1, read as the reverse complement.
AAACATAAATTTATTATTATTAAATTCTTGAAGCATGGGTTTCATGCTCAAGGGAAATTTATTTTTAGGTCAAGCACCTGTTGAGTGCTTCTATGACTTGTCATTTGGTCTAAAAGTCAGTTGAGTCATTGTCATGTATGGAAGACTCTTTTAGGCATGTTACATATTGTAAAGAAAAATTATTTGAGTCAAATATAGAGTCAAAGACACTCCAAGGCCTCGTCATAGTGCAAAGAACAAGTCAACCTCTATGAGAGGATAAGTCGACCTAAAGCTAGAAATTCAACCTAGAGAAAGACCTATATATAAGAAATACTTTGATCTCACTTGAAGGAATTACTCCACGTTAATTACCAATCCTTAAAGTATATAATTTTCTAGGATTTTGATGTATTGAGTTGTCTAGCTAGATGCCAATAAGTCTTGAGTCTATTTGTGTATCATAGATAGCTTGTTTTGAAGCTTATTAGCAAATTTAATTTCAGTTGGTTGCTGAAAGATTTGATTCTTGAGGCAATATGTTTGAGCATGGTGATTTATCATTTAATATCGTCATGATGTCTCGACACCTTTGGTGACATAAGAGAACCTTGATTTCAAATTGACATTTATAGTAATCTTGTGGATAGATAATCATGAGACTGTCAAGGGAAGTAATCTATAGACTGTGACATATGTGTTAGTGAGTGACCCTGTTTTACATTTGTATACTAACGTTTAATGACAACATGACGGATCTTGCTTTTGTCACAATAACCTTGGCATCTGTATAGCAACAATCTTCTCTGTGACATGGTGACAATGATCCCGTTTTTTGAACATTGTTGAAGATTCATCTTGAGGTTGTTGAGTATAGTTGTTACAGTAATTATGACTGAAGATTCATCTTGAGGTTGTTGAGTATATTTGTTACAATAATTATGACTACATCTCTAGTGCTTCCAAATGGGCCTTGAAATTTCACGTATCATTTTGAAAACACATTCTTGTCTTAAGCTAGTGAATATTGGGCTTATTAATTCTTCTCCAATCCAACCAAGATAGTGTTGTGACCCCATATATCCCTCCAAATGTGAAATCCCATATTTGAAAGATGCTTACTGAAAAACTTGGAGGTAGACCTACCTAGCATGTTGATGTTGGGAAGGTTCATAAAACATAGCCACATAATACCATCCGTTTGAACTTGGGGGAAACTGTCTACAATGCTTACAAAATCTTTTTGATAATCCTAAAAACAAGAAATATAGTGGTAAGAGCTCTTTAAATCACATTACCAAGGTTAAAAAACCATTAATGCCTTCCAGTACATGGGTAGTTTCCAAATGATGTCTTAATAAAATATACCATGGGGCTCTCATTCAAACACTTAAATTAAAAACAACAGAGAACAATGTTTTTTTTTCATTAAAGCAAAGGGAGGGTCTCATAACTCTCATCCTCATCTTGCCTTTTCTTCTTTATATAACTCTTCAAAACTGTAACTTTTTTGTTCCACCTTAATAAGACACTAGTTTGAGTACATGAGGTTGTAGTTGGATTTTTGAACAAGAAGCTTTCAAAGGGAAGAGGGTCTAGAATTGTGATTGAACACCTTATTTGGTGCAAACATATTCATAAAGATTGATCAATTGATTTTTCATCATCATATAGATCAATTTATATGTCATTTTATAGACATGCATGTAATAAATCTTCCTAAAACATGGTTGATCTTTGTATGCCTTAGACCATTAAATGCCACAAATAATTGTGAGATGTGCTTGAGTGTGGATTGAGTAATCACATTGTGGGAATACTAATATGCATCTCTTATGTATATCACAAGAAGAAAGGTGAATTATAGAATGCATGTGGGGTCATAAGAGAGGCATCTTGTCATTACGTTAAGGATATAAATATAAAGGGGTGTAAAAAATGTTAATGAAAAAATAGATATCTACAATATCTAGTGAAAGTAGGGGTTTTTTAAATTGGGAAATGAAATGGGTTTGTATTGGTAGGGGGTTAAATAAAGTTATTTTTAGAGGTATTTTCCAATATGTAGTCAAATTAAGGGTATTGTTTCATATGCCACGAACGCACGTGCTATGCCATAGGTTAATTGAGTGATGCCCCTGTGATATATTCATTCCACTAGATCCCTCAAAGTTTTGTAAATAATTTTCCCCCCTTTCGTTAACCTCCAACACCACTCTAGATGAGCTAAGGAGAAATTCATTTTCATTTGGATATTCTATTTTTTTTCTTTTCTTAGAACAACATTCCTTTTCTGAGTTGTTCGTCCCTGTAGAACATTAAATATATGTGAATTAATAGATTGTTTGAAACATGTTATATAATATTTTTAAGTATATTATTAATGAAAATTAAAAAAATAAACTCATGTTGGATCAATATTATTTTTTCATTCACCCGATTCATCCTTCTGCAATTTTTCCATCAAGCTTTTATGCTATTCTGGTCCTAGATCACAAATAATCTTATCGAGCTTCATCATTTTGTGGCTCTGCATGATACACAATAAACAATACATATTAGTAAAACTTACATATAGTTCAAAAATAATAATTTCTGTAAATAATTTACAAAGAACTTTCCTTTTTTTCTTTTCTTAATGTGCTATCAATATTTTTTTTAATTAATCTCTTATGAGCCATTTATTTATCAATATGAAACATGTCCCATACCATTTATTAATATATTTTACAAATAAATCACAAAACTTTCAGGTAAAAAAAACAAATCAAGAAAACAATGTGCCTTTCAAGAAGTACACACTGACGTCGGTGCGGTGTGTTCTTATAAATGCACCACCAAAACAGTAGAAACACCGTAAGGTGCTCTCTATCAACAAGGAGAATCATTGGGTTATATGTTAACCAGCGCACCAATTAACACAAGCAAATTAATAAAAATCGTCTAGTGTTATTTTTTATAGCATATAATGTCGTGGAGGGGGCGGTGTGGCATGTTCTTATAAACGCACCGAGAAAACAGGGGACCACTGTACGGTGCTCTCTGTCAACAAGGAGACCCAGTGCGTTATATGTTAACCGATGCACCGAGTAACACAGACATAAAATAAAAAATGGTTTTTTTCAAACAGTATGTGCACAGTGCGCTATTTGACACAGGGCGCACAGATTATATATATATATATATATATATATATATATATATATATATATATATATATATATATATATATATATATATATATATATTATCAAATAGTACATACGTGGTGCGTTGTGATAAAATAACGTACCGGTGCACTATTTTACACAGGGCATGGGGATTAAAAAAATTCTGTTTTTTTTTTAAATTCACGCAAGGGCCGACATGGATTGGGATCCGACTCTGCAAGTCATCCCATGGGTTAGATTTCATATGCCTATATATATAGCAATACAAACCCTATAAATCTAAAATTAAAAGCCCTAATTCTGAAGTCACATAAATAACAATAATTAAGAGAAGAAACAAAAATAACCAAGGGTTTAGTGTAAGAATGGATTTTTTTTTTCTTCTTCTCAAAAATAACAGTAAAATTTATTAAATCAAACAGAAAATGTAAAAAAAAAATTGATTATTACAGTAAAATTTAATCACCAGATGGTTTGAAATTCTATGCTACAAGGTTTCAATCACCAGAGGTTTGGAATTATGATTGTCTGAATATTCTGTTCGAAAGTATTTCGCATCTCCACATTGCTCTTGTACTCTCTTGCTCCAGGTATGTCTCTCATGCAAACCTCTCCTTGAATTTTTTTTGCAAAAATAATGAAATAATGAAAAGTTTTTACTATTTAAAGAATTGTTTTATTAAATTAGATTTTCGAAAATAATTTGCCACTCATTTTTCAATTTACCACTTTTTTTTCACTTTAAAAAATAAAGTTGAATTTTTTTTTTAATTTGCGGCTCTTCGGCACCGGTGCATCAATTAATAACACAGCACCGATGTGCAGTAACTAAAATGCACTGGTGTTGTTCATTGTACATTAGCATCGATAAAAATAAGTCCATTTTTAAGGCACCAAAATTACTTTTAGGTGTGTACACCAAAATTTATTGTTGATTTTGATCAAATGTAGGGATAAAGTAGCATAATTATATTGAATGGAAAATTCTTTAAAATCTAGCTCGTTCCATAATTTTTCTTAAAGTCCATCGCGGAGTTCTCCCTATCCATATCGAGGCGTAATATTTACTTCAAATTTTATTTATATTTTAATTATCCAATTGAATTTAATTTTTTTCTTCATGTCAATCAGCTTAATAAAATTAATGTATACAAATTTGCAGGTTCGTGCAGATTCAGAATCGAGTTCAAATGCACAAAATATTCAAACAGCTCCAAAACGTCGGAAGCTCTTATCAAAAACAGCATACCGCAAGACGCATTTGGTAGATGAAAATGGATAGCCATTTCACCCTGCCAATTGTAACATTGCATCTTCTAGCCACAATCCTAGGACAATGATGGTAATAATAATTGTTTGGTATATTAATGTAATTATTTCAATGTCAAACCAATTAATCATGCATTGTTGACATGCTTACTAATTGATATCATATATTTTGTACTAATCATGTTTAAATATATTTTTTGAAATTATTAGGATTCTAGTGATGATGAGGAACCTACCTACCATCTTTCGTTGCACCCCACCACAATGTCAAATTGAGAGAAGGTTGAATTAAGAGAAAAAAATCAAAGAGGAACGATACCAAGAATGGTTGAATCAACCACCTATTCAATTCCCACTACGTCTAGATTCACCAATTAGGAATGATTACAACAATAGTAGTTCTTCACAACCTGGCAATGGAGGCAATCAAATAGAGGTTGGTATGGATGATTACTTAAGGGATACGACTGCCATGGAGACAATGTTGTTAGATGCATTTCGAAATGATGATTAGTTAGGGGATGTGCTCATATCTTTGATACCTTTTTTGAAAGCCTTAAATTTGCTTCCACCACCCCTCTCTTTGGACCTGGAGGTCAGTCAAATTCTACCCAGCTGGGGACAACGATGTTACTATACAACTTGAAAGCAAAGTTTGGCTTGTCGAATGCATGTTTCTCGGAAATTTTGAGGTAAGTGACCATAAAGTCCTCCCTTATATTTTGAGAAATATAATCACACAATGAACATTACAAATGGTCAATTTTATGAACATTAATAATTATATTGGCATTAATGTGCATTTAATATTTTCCATGATAACCAACTACAGGTTATTCAAAGATAAGGTTCTTCTAAGTCATAATGTCTTTCCCGGTAGCTGCGAAGAGGCAAAGAAATTGTTTAAATTTTGGGTGTTGAGTACATATCATATCACGCATGTCCAAATGATTGTATACTATATAGAGGATAATATGCAGACAAAGAGATATGTCTGAAATGTGGGCATGATAGGTATGATAAATCAAAAAATAAGGGTAAATCACGTGGTTCTCCTTTTAAGATATTGAGGCACATGCTTATAATCCCAAGGATTCAAAGGCTCTTTCGTTGCAAAGAATTATCTATGTTGCATGTATGGTATGCCTCACACAAAAGTGAGTTGGGAGTTATGCGAATCCCAACAGATTCAATAGCCATGAAGCATATATAGGATACATGGCCTGAAAAATTCAAGGATGAAGTACAAATTCTACGACTCAGCATAGTCATGGATGGCGTCAACCCATATTCCTTCCAGAACACCAAATATTCTGTTTGGCCTGTATTAGTGATCAATAACAATATTCCCCCATGGTTGTCTATGAAGAATGAACATATTATGTTGGCTCTCATAGTCCCTGGTAGAAGACAAGTGAAGAATATGGATGTCTACTTACAACCACTGGTAGATGAATTGAATGAATTATAGGATGGGATAAATGTATATGATGTATCAATACCCATCGCAGTAGAGAGGAGTTTTACATTATATGGCATATGTGCTTACACGACACATGATTATCCAGGCTTAGGACTTTGCTCAGGTAAATTACATGTTTATTTATTTGTTTATATATGTAACAATATTATTTCACATATTAGTTATTTAATTCGTTGTAATTGTTCTGATCATCATGATATTCTTAAATGTGCCATGCATATATATTGTATACAATAATCTCAAAGGTATTGTAACAAAAGGGTATTTTGGATTTAAATGTTGTGGACCTTCTCTAAAAGCTAGATAGTCCAACGACCTACGAAATCCAATGTATGACTGCTCCAAAGTATTCCTCCCATAAGAACACCCTTACAGAAGAGAAGCATCCACTTTCAATGGTAAACGAGAGAGAACCCAAAGGCCTCCAATAACGACATCGGCTGAATGGATTAGAGCATATAAGAGAGAGAAGGAGAAGGAGTTCATAGAAATATTCGATTCAAATGGGGAGCCTATGTTCGATGATCTAGAATTATTTGACACCTATGTTGAGAAATTACCCATTGGGATGGAAAGGAAATCTATCTTTTATAACCTCCCATATTGGGAGCATCTTAAGATTACCCACTTATTAGATCCCATGCATATACTTAAAAATGTTTCATCTTCTTTATGGAGGCACATATCATCGAAACAAAGTGACACATTGGTTGTTAGGAAAGATCTTATTACTTCAAAAACTAAAAAGAAGCATTGGCCAAGACGTTTAGAAAGTACAGGATCAGAGGCAGGTGTTGGTCCCTCTAATTCATGGTATTTCAAAGAAGGTGATGTCCCATGGATTTTAAAAAAAGATGATCTTTCTTTGGCAAAGGAAGTTATAATGGGTGTGAGGGTGCCATCTTCATACGGGTCTTCACTACGGCGCTACTTCACCATTGATGACCATTTTTTGGGGTTGAAATCGCATGACCATTTGAATCTTCTAAGAGTACGTATAATGTCAAAAGCATGATTTTATTATTTGTTATATTAATAAATTTTATCTCATGCAGGGATCATAAAAAATAACTATTTTTTATATTATTGCATGTGCTTATAAATTTGCAGTGTCATTATCCTTTTTTCGTGTGTGGGTATGTGAAACATGAATTCCCCCAAGACCTAAGACGTGCCATATCTAAATTATCTTCATTTTTACGTTGGATCATGTCAAAGGAGATTCATGTGGCTAGCATTCCATGGTGGTGTCAAGATATAGTTGATATTGTTTGTATGTTTGATAAGGAATTGCCGAAGAGTTTCATGGACTTGCAGGTTCATCTTCTAATCCACCTAGTAGATGAGGTTGAATTAGTTGGGGTGGTTTCTTGTCATTGGATGTTCTTAATAGAGAGGTACATGAAGAAATTGAAAGGTTTTGCTCGACAAAGGGAAAAACCCGAGGGGTTTATGGTAGAGAGGTACATATCATATGAGTATTTCTATTATGCCAGTGAGTACATCAAGCATATCGACAACATACAAGGTGCGGTGATTTGGGACGATGAAAGGGATGAAGACAAAAGAGAAGGGGTGCTGCTCCAAACGAATGGAAAAAGGCGCTTGATAAAGAGTAAGCGACTTATAATTTTTCAAATTTGCACAAAGTAAATATTCATGTTGAATTTCGATATAATGTATATTTTGATCTCATATGTACCATATGTCAGTTTGATTTCATTAGCGAATGTAGAAATTGAAGAAATCAATAAATTCGTTCTTTACAATTTTGAAGCGACAAAACCATGGGTCGCATTGTACAAACAAAAGAGGATGAAAAGGGATAGTGACAGGAAAGAATTTAGATGGTTGAATGGTAGAAGTGTGCCTTATCTTGATCATTTAAAAGAAAAAATTGCCCCAACAGTTGGGTTTTTGAACAAGCCAGAGATAAATATGGTGCAACTGGTCGTTACCCGCGTGCTAAAGAGGATGCGCTAAACGTAGGGATTGGGTGCACCCACTCGGTAATAATATATTTATGTACATTTTAAACTTAATAATGCACCTTTGAAATGTAATTACATCTATATTTCATATTTTAACCGTTAGGTTATTATAAGACACATGACACTATGATTTTTTAACTTTTTTATAGGTGCATTTTTTCCCATCTATGTGGGCATATGGACATCATTTACACACACAAAATTTCGATGATGGACACATGACACAAGACTTTGGAGTGGAAGTCGATTTCAATCAATCTAGTCGATCTAGCCACCGTGATCAAAACCTAGTACGAGGGATGTTAGGCTATGTCGGAAAGATACAAGAGATCATTGAAGTGGATTTCTCTTCTTTCCAATGTGTTATTTTTAGGTGCAAGGGGTGGGACACCTTTGATTGGAATAATGTAAATAAATATCGCGATAGTAGGCTGATATGTATCAACTCTAGAAATATGTGGGATGAAGCTAAGGAGCTCTATGTTTTCCCCAAACACTGCAGCCGGGTGTTTTTTTACCCAGATGTGTTGGATAGGGATTGGTGGTTCGTATTGAGACATGACCCTAGATCAAAACATATTTTTTAGAACAATAGTGTTATCATGCCAAGCAAGCTGGAAGATAATGAGGGCGATCATGAGAACCGAGAGTGATATGGTACATGTGTTATTTCATCATTTATACTTTTTAAGATGGGCTTTTATAAAAAATAGGACTTAATTACCTTATAACTAAGACTTTTTTTTCGAAACATTATAATATGCATTTTGAATTAATTGGTAATTTGCATTGTGTTAATGTTAAAATCATTTCACTTGATAATTTGCAATTATGTTGATCTCGAAAACAATGACGTACTATATAAAGTTCTTTTTTTATATAATATAGATTCCTAAAATAATAAAACTACTTGATTGCTTTAAATGTGTGTGAATGATATCTTCAAAATGTATATTGTTATTTTTGGTATGTAAGATCATAATAAAATAATGATAATTCTAAAGTACATGAATTTATTTACATTATTTTCTAAACTTTATTATGTTACAAAAATTCATATTATTCTAGATTTATTATTTTACAATTATTTTTATTCATACAAATTTACAATTTTACAATTATGGTAATTTAACAATATTTACGATATACATTTTACTTATGGTAGTTATGGTTCAAAATTGACAATTAATTTACAATTTTACAAATTTACAAATTTTAATAAAATTGAATGATGACAATACATATCATTACAATTACAGTTTTACAATTTCACAATACAATTACAATTACAATTTTAGAATTTTACATACAATTACAATTACAATTTTACAAATTTACAAACAATTACAATTTTAAAATTTCACATACAATTGCAATTACAATTTTACAATTTTACATACAATTACAATTTTACAATTAAAATTACAATTGCAATCATTTCACATTAATACAATTAAAATTTTACAAATATTTTACATACAATTACAATTTTACAATTTCACATACAATTACAATTACAATTACAATTTTACAATTTTACATATATACAATTACAATTACAATCATTTCACAATAAATTAAATATTACAATTACAATTTTACAATTTTACATACAATTAAAATTAAAATTACAATTACAATCACAACATAATATTTAATAAATATCATGATTTAATATTAAAAATAAGCATCACGATCATGATAACCATCGTACAAACATCATATTCGACTAAAAAACACATTCAAATTCGCTAACATCATCTAGTCATCGTGATCATAATCATCTAACAAAACACAAGAATTGTATAACATCATCACAACACATACATCAAATATACATCTCATGTAAAATAACTGCTATCACATACACATCTATCTGCAAGTTGCACATTAAATGAACATATCTAACATGACCTAACAATATACACGTCATGATGAAAACCAACACGTAAATTAAGCACATCTGCAACATGAACATAAAATATATGGACCATAAAACACAAGAATTTTATAACATCATCACAACACAAACATCAAATATACATCTCATGTAAAATAGCTGCTATCACATACACATCTATCTGCAAGTTTCACATTAAATGAACATATCTAACATGACCTAACAATATACACATCATGATGACACCAACATGTAAATTAAGTACATCTGCAACATGAACATAAAATACATGGACTATATATATATATATATATATATATATATACAACTGTAATATAACTGCATATAAATGTCAAATATCAGCTAGTGGTACATCAATAGTAGTATTAGTCGTGACCTGCTCAGTCGATGGTGCAGCATTGACATGCTCAGATAGATGTCGATCACGTGTCTGTTGATTTGGAGGTGCCTCATGCTAATCAGGATCAACTGCTTGCTCATGATGACTCATGGATGGTCCAACCTGCTGATCAGTGGATGGTGTGGCAGCCTACTCAGTCGATGGACCCGTCTCCTCAGATGGACCTGCCCCCTCCTCAGGATCAGATGCCTGCTCATGATCATGACTGCTAGATGTTGCAGGCTACTTATCTCTAGCGCGAGGTGGAGGAGTACTAGAACGATGATCACTCCCCTGATCATGATCAGATTATGCACTGCTCGACTATCGATGTACTGCATCTCCACCACGCCTACGTCGACCGGCCCTCCTTGCTCGTGCCAGTAATCTAGTAGCTCCAATGATATGTTGCATCAGGGTCAACATTTCACAGGGTATGCCTCTTCATAGCTCTTTCAACCTATCATTAGCTTGTATCTCTCTGATAGTGACCGGCCTAACTCCCTCCTCCACTAGGAGTTGATAGATTTGGTCACCCAACTCCATCCTAAATCGAGTGTCAGGCCTACGTCTCACACCTACTGGTACCGCGAATGATCATGAGGACCAATTCTGTCACCAGCCTAATCCTCTGCATTTTCCATCTCCTCGTCAGCAGGATCTACACCTGGATCATTTGGTGGCGGTGGCATCTCATTGCCAACAAATGACCCAATATCTACAAAATATATATAAGTACACAACAATAATTAGAAAATTTCATTAAACAATTTAATAAAAAAAGTTAAAGAACGTTTTAGAATAAATTTAAAGAAAACACTAATATTACCTCTCTCATCCGATGGCTCATCATCTATGAAGAGGATTTTGGCACACTCTCTCAATCCAAACCAACATACAAACATGGCACCAAAACGAAGGCGTGATCATCAACACTAGATAGAAACTCTAGTGCCTCATGAGATATCCTCCCAGAAAATTCAGACTCGCCCCTCTTGGGCATCATCTAGCCCCACATCTCCATTCATACGTGCAACATCGACCTACAAGGTTGTTGAAAAAAAGTAGGTCTCGTCTCTGGAAACCTCTCAAAAAATAAACAAAATAACTCTAAAGCAAAAGGGAAGTTCACCCTCCCATGTGCTTTAGAACAACATCTATCGAATGATGTACAAAAATGCCACAAAAAATTTGTAGACCACCTCACAAGTCATGGCACCTGTAATAAAGAATCAACATAAAATAAAAGCAAAAAACTAATGTGTTGTCTGTCACTGGTATGGTGTGCAATGGTCATCAACAGTCGTGAGAGGCACCTCACCTCCTTTGCACCAAACGAAGCAATATGTAACTGACCACCAGAGACCTAAAAACCTGCAGGAGAAAGTATATCGGTGCTAATGTATCTCTGGGAGTACACCAATTGAATCCCTACTTCATAATCGTCAGGGACCTTTGGGAACGAGGGAAAATCCCGCCCTCTCCTAGATAGGCCAATAATAAAATATATGTCCTCCCCAGTGGGCGTGTACCACTAGTTAGGACCAACCTGGAAAGGTTGTCTGTGGGCATCCCACCTGAAGATGAGTTGTCCCAATAATCCATTATGGCCCTTCAGGGATGTAACCTCCTCATAGAACTTGGGGATGCCTACATCCCTTAGGAGAAACTAGGTGGCTACTGTAATAGGGTGAGGGTACATAAGTCTCTCCCTCTCTCATGCCTCTCACAGGCGAACCACGTTATACTTGTCTGCCATATGTTCTTGTTTTTCCTTTCTTCTCTCCTTTGATGTCTAAGAATGATTCACATACTAAATACATTTTTTTTATTAAATGAGACATGTCTTTACAAATACACACACACACACACACACACACACACACACACACACATATATATATATATATATATATATATTTGGAAAAAAAATTAGTCGATGCGCCCAAAAAAACAGTCTTGCACCGGTATCGGTGCGTCTGTTTTTATCGTGCACCGTCCTCGATGCGCATGGAAATTTGCAGCGCACCACAAAAAATGAAATGTACTTTTTGTTGTGGTGTGTCAATGAAACTATCCACCTTGGGGCAGATAGTTAGTTCAACACACCGCCCATCATAACTCATGGTCAACGGTGTGGTCCTGTAAACGACCGCACCATTGACTACGTATCCATGTCGGGAGGGCGGTGTGTTGTCCATACAATTCACCCCAGGTTAGGTAGTTTCATTGACACACCTCCCTCCTGAAATCAGTACACGATCAATGGTGTGGTTGTCTAAACGACTGCATCGTTGACTATGTACCAGTGTCGGGAGGGCGGTGCGCTGACCAAACTATGCACCCTGGGGCAGATAGTTTCATCAATACACCGCCCTCCTGGCATCAGTAAACAGTCAATGGTGTGGTCGTTTAAATGACCACACCATTGACTATGTACCAATGTTCAGAGGGCAGTGTGTTGACCGAAATATCTGCCCCGGGGCGGATATTTTAGTCAACGCACCGCCCTCCTGACACTAGAACATAGTCAACAGTACGGTCATTTAAATAACTGCACCGCCATATTAATTTTGTTAAAACATGATGAGCGTTTTTGGTACCGCACCAGACCCAGTGTGGTTTCTGTTAGCACCGTTCATGGTGCGACCTGTAAATTTACAGGCAGCACCGCGAACGGTGCTAGTTGAACGGCTTGAGCACACCGCACAATAAATTTTTTTTAAATTGGTAAATTTTAAGGTTTTTAACAAATCTAATCTGCTTAAAATTTTAATTATTGAGAAACAAGTAAAATACATGTACATTTGGGCATCGAGGAGGCATATTTGCTGAAGAATTTGAAAAAATAAATTTTCCCACCGTTTTGAAAAATTCGAACTCGAGAAGGTGGGCAATGGACGGTAGCAATGCGTGCAATGGGAGCACCGATGGCAGGGCACCTCACACAAGGGAAATTTGCACTGGTAGTTGAGAGCTATGGAGCACTGAAGAAGTGAAAACGTGGATTTTTTGGTCGGTAATTTTTTTTTATTCAACCCTGTTTCGGTGCGCGGGTTTTTGAAGCATACCAAGCGATTTATGCCTAGCGCACCGAGCCTGTTTCTTTTTGAGCGAGGGTTTTTAAGACGAACCAGGCCTATTTCTGAGTAGCGCACCAGTGCGCTACAATAATGAGATGCACCAGGCGGGTTTGTATAGAGAGCACACTGTCTTGGTGCACCAATTTGTAGTACGCACCAGTGCCTTATGAGTTAAACACACTAGTGCAGTTTATGATTAGAAACGCACCAGAAAAAAAACATTCGCAAAAACCTCCACCAGCCAACCTCCACTACAAATGGATATCTGGGCTATTTTTATAAAGGGTTCCTCAAAAACATCAGCTAGAGGGTCTTTTCCTTGTAGTGATTGGCTCAAACCTCGGAGATAGTACAGTGAATAAAGGACTTGGAAAATTTTGAATTTTTTATGCATGAGGACATGCAAAACCCTTGGTGTGAGGGAATGTTGAAGTACAAAATTGTCCTCTTTTTTACAACCCTTTTGCCTTTTTTCCCATATTTTTCAGTTGCAAATTCAAGTTTAAAGGTAATCTTAGGCATGCTCAAACATCCAAAATGGTATTAATAATCCATGATTTATAATCTATCGTTTCTTTTTTAAATTTAATTTAAACATTCCTATAGCTATTGAATTGCATTTCTTCTGCAGCCAGTCAATAATTTTGCATCTACCTTCATGGTTAGACAGGTTCCAGTGCATTAGAGAAGAAATGAAAGACACGGGCAGATGGAAAATGATAAACACTTAGATATCCACCTATGTTAGCGACTTAGAAATTCACATGGTTCAAGAGATCTGAAAGTCAAAACAGAAGTCAACATTGGTTATGACACTCCAATGATGTGTAGACTTTGAAGGTGGTTTGTGTTGTTATCAAGTGAGTGTGGAAATGGTCGAGAAGAGTTCGAAGCTGATGTGTCAAATTAAATCTCTCATGATTTTCTCTTTCAATGGAAAATCCTGAGAAGAAAGACTTTAATTTCAATTTTATTTCTTAATTGTAAAATTAGAAATTTACCTCTCGGCTTATGATTCTTAAGACAATTATTTAATAAGATAGTATAAAAGTTCGTGAGGTGAAGTAATAGAGAATCATTACTCTTGTTAATTTTTGCAATAGTTTCTTGTTGAAGACTTCAACATTTAATATAAATAATTGTGTTCTTTGCTAACCAATGTGTGGCTAAGTAATTTGATATTCAATCGCGTTCTTACACTCAACAGAAGGGCCCCCTGGAGAGATATAAGACTAGATTAGCTTTGATTATGTTCATTAGATGAATAACTATTCCTTCACTGCAATTGGTTGACGCTTTTAATTAGTATTTTTTCCATTGATTGTTAGTTTAATTCTCAGTATTTCGAATAGGCAGAGTGCTCGTAAAAATATATAAACATTTAATTTTTGTAGTTCATTTCATTCAATGTTTTCATTGAGCACTTTCAGTGATTTCATGAATGATTGATGGATACATTCTAAAGTATAACTTGACACACTAGTAATCCTTTGAAGTTATAATCCTGTTTGATATTTTGTTGAAGAAGTCTGATTTTAATTTATTTCCTTTTGCCAAGTAGAATAAAATTTTAATTTGCAGAAGCATTTAGAATAATTCAATTCTTTGCAAATAGAAGTATAATTTCAATTATGTCATTAGAATAAACATTTGAATTTAGTCCCAATTAGATTAATTTTTTAGTATGTTGTAGTAGATTAAAATTCAATTCAATTCAAATAGAGTAAATTTGAATTCATGTTGCAATAGATTAAATTTCGATTTAGTTTGATAGTTATAATATTTACTTGACTTCACCTTGAAGTTTGATTTTCTTTGAAAGAGTAATTTTTAATGGAAATAACATGTGCGTATGAATATTTTGATTTAATATAACTTCATTCATTTTAGTTCAATTTCATATTATAAAATAAAAAAAGAGAACTCCTATCATATATTGTGCACATGCACTTCATAAGTACACCAACCTTGGTTGAAAATTAATGAAGTAATTTAACCATCAATTAAATTACCCAACAGAGTGCCCACTACCTTGTTGTCTCCCACAACATTTAATGGGGGGGGGGGGGGGGGGTGACGTGGCATGCTCGCCCCATGTAGCACATGTTAACTTAACTCCTTATTAATATGATGGACAAAATCCCTTCGTTATTTCATCATGTGCATCAATACTTTGTTATTTGGAATTTATGTTGGATCTAGTTTCCCTCCTTGTCGATGATGGGAATAATGTCTCGACAACTTATCAGTACAAGACCAACACTTGGTGTAAATTTGATTGATAAATGGTGTGACCTTAGGATTTTTTTCTAAGTTTAGGTCACCTTCCTCTCGTTTTGGAGCGTCAAGGACATAGTTACGCATGAAATTATTTTTTTCCCTAGAGTCCTGAAGGAATAGTAGATAGAGTGAGAAGTTGGATGCAAGTGCAATATCAAAACCGCATTATGTTGAGCTTTCACACTAAGAAACATTGCAGGTTGTACCCAAACTAAGGATAATCACTATAGGTGGTGCCACCCTATATTTAGGGATTGAGATTGTGCTATATACAGTGAAAATGGATAAATATAGCAGGTTTTAGTCTAATCCTTCTTTTCATGTTGTTTATTTTTTGTTTTAATTTTTGTTGTTTTAATTCTAGAGATTTCCATTTAATTCTTTAAGGGGTGCAATGGGATTGGCTCTCTGATGTCCTATGGCATGAGGGGGTCTTTGTCTGGAGGTGGCTGTATGTGTATTTGGTGTATGGAACTTTATTTACCTATAATATTGGGTCACCCCAAATCCTTTGTTCATGTGGGCTTGTCTTTAGTTTTGGTCTGTTTAAACTCCTATTTTTGTCGGGTCTAGTGTGGGTCAATTTTCTAGCTTGGTTCTTTACTTATTAGGGAAAATTTCCATGGAAACACATGCGTAGTCATAGTGGTGTTGAGAAGAGAGGCCATAAGGGTTAATCACGTGCCAAGATCCAGGCTCAAGAATCCACAAACATTTTTCACTATGCCAGTACTCTGAATGTCTGTGAAGAAATTTGCTAGCTTGAAATTGATACCACTAATGACTGTTAGGCATACTCTGACTCTGAGATCATGGAGGAAGTAGCCAATTGGCTTCCTAACTCTAGTCATACCAGGGGAAGATAGAATGAGTATTTTAATTTTCACACTCCATTAGTAGTTGAATACACTTTTAGCCAGAGTCCAAAAAGATAAACATGAAGATTGGAATGACATAATTTCTTCCCTGGATGAGATAAAGAGGATGCAACATCATCAACGCTCTTGTTTTGCTGGCTTGGATGCTCAATTAGTTCATGTGGAAAGCCATATTAAATGTGAACTCAAGCCTTCTACTCTTGTTTGTACTAGTGCACAGGATCCTACTTCAGTGATCTCATCAAATTCTTAATCACTTGCCATTGCTTTCTTTGGTTATTTATGTCTTCAAGTTACTAAGTCTCTGTTAGCTATAGTTGATTACTACAATATACACTTTATTTTGACTCATATTGTTACATTAGGGGTCAATAGATTTGGTTTCCCTTGTGGTATATTGAGACTGATAATGGTATGAATTGTGTTGATCTAAGATGTTTCGAATGATGTAATATAAAATTTTGAGATATTGAAAAATTAAACTTACAAAAAAAAAATATTTTAAGTTTTTGGTCAAATGGCATTAGTATTAAGGTCATAATTTCAAACTAGTTATAATTTTAACTTTGGAACAAAATGGGTGATATTGGGAGTATTAATTTTGAATTAAGGGGTTGATTTTAAGGTTTTTATTGATAATGGTATCGCTATGAAAGGCACAATTTGAAATAGTTTGTAATTTTAGCCTTTAAAAAAGTGTGATTTTAGAAGCACAACTTTTTTAATTAGGGTAAAAACAATAGCTGAATGTAATGCTATAATAAATTAAAACTATACAGAGTTTTTTTCAAGTAGGTAACATGGTTCAATAACCTAATTATTAATAAATAAAATTCACATCATGTTAATTTTCCACTGCTCTATGTTATATCAATTACTTTAACCCATTTCAATTTAGAAATATTTTCAATAACAATTAATTCTTCCAACAATCAACAGTAATTGAAAATAGAACAATAAATGCAATGAAAATAAGAGAAAATCAATAGCATCAATAAGAGACACCAAATTGGTCAAAGACTAGGGAAAACCCCACAAAGGGAGAAACCCTTTGAAATTATTCTTCTATTAGGCAGTATTTAAATGTTCAACAGAGAATACAATGAGCCAAATAAAATAATAAAATTTAAAGTCAAAGTCTTGACTTGTCCAACAAATCAACCAACCAATATGCCAATGACGAAATATTCAAATCTGGGAAATTATCATAAATCCGCAATGTTGTCCAAGTCAACATCAGTCAAAGTGTGCCTAATTAGTCCACAAGTCAAGATCAGCGAAAATTTTAGGGGCTAATATTCACAAGTGGGCTAATTTTCCATGCTTTTTCCAAAAAAAGGTTCGTCAATTTCTAGATTTTTCTAGAAGTTATTTTCCCATATTTTATAGTATAAAATTATACTACATAAAAAATTGCCAAAAATTTATATAGAATACTATAAAATTATTATATATCTAATTATTTTTACAAAAAATATCCCCAAACATTTTGCAATTTTCATATTAGAGACTAGTAAGATTCGTTAATCCTTCTAAACTTTAAGATAAATTTCCATCCTCAAAATTTTCCCTAGTCAACATTCAACCCTTCCAATCAGCTTGGTAAAATTGTTGATAAATGCAGCCTCAACTGTTGGTAAAGTTCAACCCAAAAAAGTCTTGAATACTCAGTCAAAAGAGAGAGAAATTATGTAATAAACCCGTGCGATCAACCTGAAGCCAATGCCATTCAAACAACCCAGATCACCTCGTTTTTTTTTGTGCCAGCCAAATCAGCGTCAAGAAATTATAATTTTCCCATTCAAATCATGTCAAATGATGAAGTCAAACTCAATCAAATGAGAGAGAAACTTTTGCAATCAAAGTCTGTAATTTGTTTTTTGTGGTCAACCCAACTCAAATAGCTCCAAAATCGTCTATTTTTGTGTCAAAATATGCAGCCTAGTGAGAGAGAGAATCCCCAAAAGAATCGAACCAAAATTATGTGAAATAACCCTTGTTCAATGTTGGTCAAAGTGCAGATTAGCTGAGATTTTTGGCCACCTGAAATTCTTCCTCCTTCTTTCCCACACGTGTGAAAAAGAGTTTCCTCAGATCTGTATAAACCAATCATATTAAGAGAGATAGAGAGAGAAGACGATATGATGTGATATTATCTCCAAATGAGCTTGAGGTCACTTGTATTTATATGCATTGGAGGAGGGTAAATTTTTCCTTAGGCCGACATTAACAATTTGTGTATTTGTGGGCTTGACTTCAAAATTGCATTTTTGCTTATCCAAATTCAGTGCTTCAAAGGTCAATTTTGGTCCTCTTGGAAATAGGAATCTAGTAAAATGATTGGAAATTTTCACTAGGCTTCCAAATTAACACTCCCTCTCAGCTAGGAATAAATTCCAACTGCATAATGTGATAATTGCAAGCGTCTCGTCATGTCTCATATTTGCTCAAATCTATATGTTGAATCATTTTCAAATCTAAATAAGAAGAATCATAGGAGAGCTTTAGCTACCACCCTATATCCATCGAGAAGCCATTGCTACCACCCAAAATAATTGCTATTGGGGATCCAATGTTACTACCCAAGTATCCTCTTCCAGCGGGAAGCCGAATGCTACTACCTGGGAATCTTTTCCAGTGGGGAGCCAATGCTACAACTTAGGAAACCTACAAAAAATCAGAGGGATTCCACTTACCCTATGATGCACTGATCGCTCCTATCCCACTGCCTAGCGATAATAGGAGGGATATCACTTAAC
Organism: Pinus albicaulis; assembly: GCA_034641835.2. Taxonomy (NCBI): domain Eukaryota; kingdom Viridiplantae; phylum Streptophyta; class Pinopsida; order Pinales; family Pinaceae; genus Pinus; species Pinus albicaulis. Next base: position 119,928,632 of record CM076577.1, on the reverse strand, counting down.
ATAAACTGTAAGGATCATGCATATCCTATTATCTACTAATCTTCCCAGCTTGACCTCAAGAGTGAGTGGTAGAACACCTGCATCTCTAGTTTGAGTAGGATTCCACTTACCATAAGTGGTAAGGATCGCACCTAACTCAAAAAACCAACACCCATTAGCCAGATGGGTGCGAAATTCATATGTCAACTACAATATACTTTTTCAAATCTAGAGGTCCATTAACCCTAGGAGCTCTAAAGCTCAATTCCTCACCTTGTGAGCTCAAATAGGGGGGAAGAGCATAGCTCACTACCCTTAAACAGTTGGGACCCTTACCTGGGAGAGTCACATCCATTAGACCAAGCTACTCCATGTCTGAAATCTATTCATCAATCAAAGTATGACAGAGTCTCATAGCTCCTATCTGTGCCATATCACATATGTAATTATATTTGATCTATGAGCTCAGATTTGTCATAAAACGTGTGATTTTATGACAATAAAATTTCACTCTTGTTGTTGCAATATATCATTGTCGTATATAGGACCTGCTCAAATAGCTCTTTTAAGATAAAAATGTATCCTGCATCGTCCATGCTTAAAGTAATATAATTTTGTTTCCTTTTTATCCATGATATCAGCATAGATCCCAAGCAGCACCCAAATGTTCTCTTCTTGTCACTAACGGTTCTAGCCCAATCATCTTCAGTGTATCCAGGCAGTCTCATATCTCTAGAAGTATATCTCAGACCAATATCTTTCATATAGAACTCAGAATCCAACTCCTTCTTATGCTCAATCATCAGAGGCTCATTACCTATCAAGAATAGATCGTCAATATAAAAAAACAAAATCAAAGTCATACCTTGGACCAATTTGAAGTAGATGTTAATATTGGAGCTGCTTCTTATGAATCCAAGCTTCACCAAGTAACAGTCAGTTCAAGAATACCATGCTCAGGGAGCTTTCTTCAAACCACATAATGCTTTCTTCAATTTGAAAACCTGAGTCTTCTTGTATTGTACTTTAAATTCCTAAGGCTGATCAACACATACTTTGTCTTTGTACTTATCAATGCTTCCATTTTCTTCATTCTTTATCTTATATATTTGTTTTGAAGTTTTGTTATACTTTCCTTGAGGTCTCAGAAAAACATCCCATATATCATTTGCCATAATCAATTCTTTGGCCATAGAATCCTTCCAAAATTATTATTTCATAGCTACTCCATTCTATTCGGTATTACTTCGGCTAGGGGAGGACCTTTCCATTGATGAAGGCTACTCTCATAAATTTGTCTTCCAAGGAAGAAATATATATCAAGTTCTTCTTTAGTTCCAGAACATATGTCACTTCATGAATAATAACAGATTCTCCATAGTCTAAATCAAATTTGACAGTACGAAAGCCCTTCATTGGATATGTAGTGTTGTTCCCAAGAATAATATTCAAAATAGTCTCCCTCTCAACCATATTTGAGAGGACTTCCTTATACCCATATAGGTGTATAGAAGCCCCATTATCTACCACACAACTATTATACAAATCTAGAGGAGAAGAACCAGAAAGGGTTGAAATAAGAATGTTTTTAGATTGACTAGTAGTTATGTTACTTTCATACCTAGAGTTTCTTGACTTCTTTTTAGGATGAGGACTTTCTTCATGATCATTTGCAACATCTCTTCTCCTTCTATCATCCCTTATTCTTCTATCATCTCCTCTCCTTCTATCATATCTTCTTCTTCTATCATCCCTTCTTCTTCTATCATCTCATCTCCTTCTATCATATCTTCTTCTTCTATCATCATTACTTCTCCTATCATTATGTCTATTGTTATTGTAGCTTCGATAAGATCTTGGAGCATATTTGTTTCTCACATAGTCTCAAGGATAGTGACCACACTTGTGACAATTGTAAAATTAAATATCACTTAATATTCTATTAGGGTCCTTTGTCTTAGGAGAATGCATATTTTAACCAAACGGTCTTCCTTTTCCCTTTTTCTTCTTGACTTGTGTAACAAATGCAGCAGGCTCTCCTTCTTCATGCTTTTGAATTCTCCCTCTTGAAACCATCCTGGATTCTTCTTGAGTGTTTTTTCCAACAATCTCATCAAATGACGGGAAACTATTGTTATTTCTTATGGTTATAATAATAAAGGTTTTCCAAACAGGAGGGATACCTCTAAGGGTTACCAACACCAACTCTCAGTCAGGTACAGTTTCCCAAACTCTCTACAATTGATATCTAAGACGAGATATCCTCATGATGTAGGATTGCATAGATTCTCCTTTATTAATTTTCATATATTTGAGTTTATCTTTCAAGGAGATGATCTCATTCAAATCATTTATTTCATACATGTCAGTCAACTTATCATACATATCCTTGGAATTCTTTAAATTCCCAACATAGGCAAGTAAATGATCTTGTAAACCATCAATTATAATTTTATTTTATTTTTAACTCACCTTTATTGTATTTATTCTTGGCAACAGTGGGAGCATTTTTCGGAGGTTCGGAAAATTTCCCTTATATTTACTCCAATACATCATTTTCATCCGATATGATTTCAAACCTAATCTTCCAAGAAACAAAATTTGATGACTCTCGCAGCTTCTCGACTTCCTTGAAGTATGACGTAGTCATCTTGACCTATTCAGATAGATTCCTTCAACTTTTCCAAAGATGATTTCTCTAGATATTGTCTCATTTGGGCTTGTCCTTCACCTTAGCTTCGATACCATGTTAATTTTCCACTACTCTATGTTATATCAATTACTTTATCCCATTTCAATTTAGCAATATTTTCAATAACAATAATTTCTTCCAATAATCAATAATAATTAAAGATACAACAACAAATGCAATGACAATAAGATACAATCAAGAGCATCAAAAAGAGACACCAATTTGGTCAAAGGCCAGGGACAAACCCTACAAGGGGGAAAACCCTTTGAATTATTCCTCTATTAGATTGTCTTCAAATGTTCAGCATAGAGTACAATAGCCAAATTCAATAATAAAAGTCAAATTCAAAGTCTTGACTTGTCCAACAAATCAACCAACCAATATGCCAATGATGAAATAGTCAAATATATCGCATCCATGAGAGGTTAGGACAATGGTTGTTGGTTCCTTTGGTTTTTCCTAAGTCTGTGCTCTCGGCCTCCTACTAAGGGCCTCCCTCTATCTCCCGCGAGTACCATCCTATAGTCTCGGGAGTTTTTCATAGTTCTTCATCTTATGTTCTATCACCCACCTATTGAAGGCCCCCTTCCCCCTTCCCTCTCCTCTTGCTTCCCCTCTTCTCTGACATGTATTGGTGGGTCTATATTTGTTTGGATGGGGCCCTGATGCTGACCTAGGATGGTTCCTTAGTGGCTGAAATAAAAACTTTTAATTCCATGGTGGCTTCATCCCATAAGTTTCATATACAATTTCCATCATGATTCATGAAAAAGGTTGATGAAATCCCTAAGATTGAGATTAGTGCCCCTCAATCCCTCTCATGTGCTTTGCAGCTTGCAAAAAGGGGTATTATTGGCCAGTTCATGGGCCTTTGGCCATCTCTGCCGATGGTTAAATCCTGAATTGAGAAGAAATTGAAGCCTCTCATCAAGGGTGAGTTTATATATTCTTTTTGTGTTAAGGTATTCTACAACTTCTACTTTGGAAATCAACTGGACAAAGATTTAGTGTTCAGAAGTGGCCCATACTTCATGCGAGCTCGGGGGTTGAATCTGGATTGGTGGAGTCCAAGCTTCAACCTGAAATGTGATGTTCCCTCTATAATCCCAGTCTGGGTGAAGTTTCCATAACTTCATCTTCACTGCTGGAATGATGCAACCTTTAGGTTGATTGGGAAATCCCTCCGAAAGTATATATATTGTTCTGAACCTAAGGATGGTCTATTCTCTTGTGCTAGGATTTTTGTGGAAGTAGACCTAGAAAAAGGTCTCCCGGCAGTAGTAAATTATGTATTTATAGTTTCACTCATGTGCACGATGTAGACTACGATCAACTTCCATTCAAATGTAAAAATTTTCATGAATACAGGAACTTTGCAAAAAATTTCCCAAAACATCAAGACATTTTGGAAAATCAACCAGGAGCAACAAATGAGAAATGCTAGTAGCAATTAAAAATAAAAAAGGGTAAATTAAAGCAGAATAATGGGCCAGCAACAAATTCTGAGTTCGCCCCCAAGAATGTTGGTCCAAGCCATAGTGCACTTACCCCTCATTTGGGAGCTCCTAGATGGAGGTGATGGAAAAGAAGAAGATAATAGTTATCCAGTTTTGGCTTCAGTTCATGAGGATGGAAGCTCTCTCCACGCGCGCCCACCCCCGGCAAAAAAAAAAAAAAAAAAACTGGGCTTGACACCTCCTGAGGCATCCATTCTATCATCGACCTCAAAAAAGAAAAAAGAAATAAACTCTAGTCCATAAACATATAGCAGCATAGAAGACACTTTGGATGAAGAGGAGGAAAAGGAAGGATTCTTGTCCTCTAAGGAATCAATGAGAACAACAATATCAATGAGCTCAACAGATGAGAAATGAGAAGGAACAAGATCCAAGGAAATGGATAGAAAGGTCAGAAGATAAGTAAGGAAATCAAACAAATAAATAAGGCAATAAAAAATGGAAAAAGACAAAGATTTGGGATTCCAACACACGATACCTCGCCAGCTAGTTGGATTGGGGAAAAAAAGAGGAAAGAAAGGAAGTATAGTAGGCCCTGTGAAGGGGGAGACATCCACAAAGAACTAAATTATGAATATAATCTACTGGAATTGTAGGGGACTAGGATATGGGAAAATAATATTGAAAGTGAAATATCTAATTCAAAAGGAAATACTAGTAGTCACTCTCCTTCAGGAGTCAAAGTTGGGTAAGTAAGACCTTCACTCACTACACTTCAAAATTTGGGGTCGCAACAATTTGGTAGCAGAAAGCTCAAGAGGAGCTTCTAGAGGAATCTTCACGATGTGGAATCCATCAAAATTACAACTGGTAAGCTCTTTAAAAACTACCCATTGGATTTCAACTACATTTAAAATTTTATTGATGCATCAGAACTTCAATGTGATCAATGCATATATGCATGTTCATTTTCAAGAGAAACAAGATTGTTGGAAATCATTGACTGACTTTAAAAGTATTGAGTATGATCGAAATAACATTTTGGGAGGGGATTTTAATACCAAATTGGGTAAAAATGAGAAAATGGGAGGCTCAACAGTCATGGATGCCTTCCAGGAGAATATGGAGGACCTTCTTCTTAACCTAAACCTATTCGATGTCAAGCCTCTGAAATTTCTTTACACTAGGAATAATAAACGTACATGTCTGGGCCATATTGCAGCTAGTCTTGATTGTTTTCTAGCCTTTGATAGTCTCCTTATCTTAAACCTTTGCCTAAAATCCTTTATTATTCCGTGGTGTGGCTCAGACCATCACCTGATCAACCTCCTTATTTCCCCATCCCTAAACTGCGGTCCTATCCCCTTTTGGTTCTCCCCTTTATGGTTGGACTCTTTTGGGTTCTTCGACTTGGTCTCCCTATCTTGGCCAAGGGCAACCCAATTACCATCTGGGAAACAAAAATCAAAAGGTTAAAAGGAGACATTAAAAAATGGGTAAAATAAAATAAACCTAAAAGGCAATATGAAATAAGGGAAATGGAGGAAAAATTGGCTTCATTACAGGGGAAAATGGAGACTGCTCAGGTAAACCTATTGGAATTACAAAAATAAGTTGAAACCTTCAAGGCCCTTTATACTAACCTTAGAAGAAAAGAAGAGTACTGAAGACTAAAATTGAGAAACAATTGCCTCTTGGTCGGGGGCAGAAACACAAAATTCTTCCATAAGAAAGAAAAGTTGATGGAAAGCAAAAAAAACATCTCTTAGATCATTTCTGGTGGGCATACTCTAAATAATTTTGAGAATATAAAGAAATTTGTGGTGGATCACTTGAAGAGTCTTTACCATGGGGACCCTCTCAGAGATGTTGAGAGTGAGTATTTCTTCCTAGAGGTTATGTCTTCAATGGTTTCATCGGAAATAAACAAGGGTTTGGTCTTCGCTCCATCACCAGATGAGATTAAGTCTTTTGTTTTCTCCTTCTCCCCAAATAAGGCCCCTGGTCTGAACGAGTTATCGGTCTGCTTCTATCAAAATTCTAGGAGGTGATAAGGAAATACATTTTTCAATTGGTGGGATACTCCTTCAACAGTTTTATTATGGGCGGGGGAATTAACACCTCCTTCTTAGATTTATTCCCTAAGGAGTCAAAACCCTCCTCCTTCTCTATATTTTGTCATATCTCCCTCTGCATTGTCTCTTATACTATCTTCTCGAAGTTGCTTACCTCTAGGCTCAAACCTATCCTGCCCCTATTGGTCTCGACCAAACATGGGGGGTTTTTTTCGGGGAGGAAATTTTTTGATAATATTATACTACTCTAGGAAGCCATTGATGCTCGGTGGAGACGAGGTGATCAATGAATGATAATAAAATTTGACATGGAAAATGCATTCGAAAAATTCAAGTATGGTTTCTTGTTGAAAGTTCTAAAAAAAATGGGGTTCGATAAAGAATTTATAAGGTGGATTTCCCTTTGTATTTCTTCTCCTTGGATCGCTCCTTTAGTTAATGGAAGAGTGGTTGGATTTTTTAAAGCCTATAGGGGGATGCACTAAGGCTTACCTCTCTCCCCTTTTATCTATATAATGATGGCAGACACACTGAGTTGAATATTAGATAAATATCAGGACTCTCACCTCCTTCATGGGATCCAATATAAACAAGGAATCATAATTATTAACCATGCACAATTTGTGGATGATATTGTTTTTCTTGGAGGGGCCTCTGCTATGATCTCAAGACGATTCAAAGGGAATCTAGATCGGCTCCTCCGGGCCTTGGGAGGAGCCATAAATGACAGCAAAATCAATATATACAGCTGGAATATATCCCCTAATAAAGAAATAAATAGAAGAAATCCTGGGATTTAGAACAATTAGGAACTAGAAATACTTTAACTTCCTAGCAATTCCTATCTTCCCAAGAAGATATTCTCCTTATGCTTGGAAAAAATTCCTTGATAAAATCAAATCCAAAATCGTGAATTGGGGAGGAATCTAGCTTAATAACACGGGGAGGACTATTCTTTTGAAATCAATGTTATCAGTCATCCCATTATATCAATTATCTTCTCTTCAAGCTACGAAGTATTTTATGCATCAACTCACGATTTATATTAGAAAATTTCTCTAGTAGGGAGGAAAGATAGAAAACAAAAAATTCCATTTGGTTAACTAGAAAACTATCAGAGTGCCAAAACAATATGGAGGGCTAGGAATAAGAGACTCCGCTATAGTCAATATGGTAATGGGGGCCAAGATCTACTGGATCCTGACCACAAAGTCAGATCAATGATGGGTACAAGTAACGAGAGAAAAGTATATAAACCAGCATAGCAACAGAAAGGTGTGAATGGAGGTGACTCAAGGTTCTCCAATATGGAAACTCATGAGAACACCTTCGGACATCATATTGAATAATTTATGTAAAATTTCAAGTAAAGGAGACTCGACTTATATTTGTTTGGACTTGATCCTAGGTCTCCAACCTTTGTGTTTGGATCCCTCTCTCAACCCTCTTAGGAATAACATGATGTAGAATGGGGTGGTTTTTTTGGATCAAATTTCATATTGGGATCATCAGGGACTATGGAAGGGGTGGAAATTGTAAAATATCCTGGCAAATATGCTCCCATCAAGAGAACACCTAATTAAAAAGCTACGTGGATGTGTCCCCATTGTGCAAACAATGGTGGACAGGTGGGCATGGAAAAAATCCATTTTCACGGTTAAAGCAGGATACTCTCATATTATTTTCAATACCCAAATCCCTCCAAAGTACTCAATATGTAATAAAATTTGGAAAACAAATGTTATCCCCAAGGTAAAATTCTTTTGTTGGCTTTTAGCTCATTAAAAAATCCTCACGACGGATAATCTATAGAAAAGAGGTTTCATTAGGCCCTCTAGATGTCCCATATGTGAAAATTTTGAGGAAAGAATCCTTCATCTCTTCCTCCACTGTCATTTTTCAAAATAATTTTGGTCGATGGCCCTTGGTCTGCTTTTCCTCAGAACAAGATGGTTCATTGATCTCCTTCAAATATTTAGTTCCTAGCCCAAATTTTATGTAGGCTCCCTTCAGGCCAAAAGCATCTTCAATGAGCTATGGATCACTCTTTCTCAGTATGTTTTCTAGAAAATATGGTTATCAAGGAATAAATTAATCTTCATCATGACTTGCATGACAACCAAAACCACATCTCTTAAATCCCTATCGTCTTGTATGGAATTTCACAGACCAACTATGGAACCCTCTCTGGATTATGGACAATGTGCATGGATCTCTCCTTGGGTCTACCCCCAAGCCTCCTTTCCCTCTTCAAAAAATCCCCCTCCATGCCCTTCCTGAATCCTTAGACTGTATCCTAAAGGGCTTTTGGATTCAATGCAAAATTCGAATAAGTGGATCCTCCAATTTGATGGAGCTTCGAAAAGAAATCTTGGGCTGGCAGGAGGGGGAGGGATTCTCATTAATCCTAAAGGAATCATAGAAGATAGATATGCCTGGGGATTGGGAAAGACGACAAATAATCAAGCTGATGCTTATGGATTGTTCCTCGATCTCACCTTAGCTCGGAGAAAAGGAATCATGGAGATGAATATCCTAGGGGACTCTCTTTTGATCATAAAGCACATGAACGACAACTTGATAGCTTGAAACAATAAATTGAATCAAATTATTAGGAGAGCCTATGGAATTCTTCATCACTTTGGACAATTAAAGTTTTTTCACATCCTAAGAGGTCAAAAAAAGAAAGTCGACAGGCAAGAAAACTTTTCCTGCAAGATTAAAGAAGAAAGCAGCGAGGTGAACAGTATAGCGAGACATTTTCCTATCCCCTAAATGCTTATATGATAATCCAAAACTTAACAGTTAATTTTGAATCCTGCATTAAAATTAAAAATAATAAGATGAAAAATAGGGAGATCAAGGGGTTTGTAGGTTTTGGCATCTCCCTCATGGCTCCCTCATGGCATCCCCCTCTTCCTTCACTCATGCCCCTTCACCCTGCCTCCCTGCCCCCACTTCCACCTCCCCCGCCACATCACCCTCCTCTCTTGGCCACCTCATGCACCTGGCTTCTCACCCCTCTTCACTCTCCCTCATATCCTCCCTACCCCTGTCACATATTCCCTCTCCTCACATGCCCCCTCTCCCTACCTTGTGGCGGCTCTCCTCAGCGTGACGTTTTATTTCATTTATCATGTTCCTGCTCTACTCAGATGGTTGTAACACTTGGAGCTGGCTTGTGCTTAAGTGTGTGAGATCAGGTGCTCACTTCTCAGATCAGGCTCTGTAGTAGGTGCATTCAAGTAGAAAACATGTGAATTCCCTTTGAAGGAGAAAACATGTGAAGGCTCGGGAATTTCTATATAAGGATTCATAACGGTTTTATATTCTGCCAAAAGAGTGGGTTTGTCTCAGTCCTAGTGGTAATTAGCTCAAGGACCCCATGAAAAGGTCTAGGGATTCAGGTTATCTAGGGGTTTTTCATGGTATACGGACCAGAGGGAAGTCACCCTCTGGAGTGTGAGGTTGTATCTGCAGTAGGGGTCAATTTCGGTACATTGGATAAGAGCGATTTAATTGAGGGGCTCTGTGATTATCCTTTCTGTGCGATATTTTTTGGGTTATCTGTTTATCCTTTTTGTTCTGGTAATCCTTTCCATCAGTTTCCATCGATTTTTTACATGGATGTAATGAGTTATACTCATGAGGTGGCCTCAATTTCAGGTTCCTGGGGTCCTTGTTGCCCTTGTTCGGGCAAGATGATGGGGTGCTATGTGAATTTTCGAGGCAGGATCCCTCCACAGACAAAATTCACATCTCCAGATTTTGTTCTATGTGTCAAGGAACATGTTGAACTTAGGGAGGAGTTGGTGGTTATACAAAGATTTCTACATCAATAGCAGAAGGAGGCTTACGAAATGTAGGAGAGGCATATTGAAAAGAACATGAAGATTCATCAATTAGAGGATGAAATTGACGCTCTACGAATGCAAATTAAGGACCTCCAAATCAAACTGGAAGAAAATAACTCTCGTTCCGATGAAGAAACTAATGGAATGATCTCAAGTGTCCAACTACAATGGAGGATTAGCCAGCCCCTTGTGTTTTTTATGACGAAATATAAATGTAATTTTCTTTTGAATCAATTTCGTAGGGTATATAGTAGTAATCAAGTATATATGTGGCTTTTTGTAATTTTGGAAAAGAATTGGGTCTGGAGGAACATTATGCAAATTCTACTGCCCAAGAGTGGCAGTGTACTCAATCTGTAATTCTCCTGGTTTTTGTCTGCGTATGATCACGGATTAATATAATCCTTCTTCTCTTCATTATTAAAAAAAATAGTCAAATCTTGTCAATTTTTATAAATCTGCAATTCTATCCAAGTCAACAATAGTCATTACGTGCCCTAACTAGTCCACAAAGTCAACAATCAACCTTTCCAATCAACTTGGTCAAACTAGCAATAAATGAGGCCTAATGTGTTGATCAAAGTCAACCTAAACAATCTTGAATGTTGAAATTCAACAAGAAAATGCACCACATACTAGTGTGGGGTTCCAGGTGACACGTGAGTGAGGAATTCAGTGACACATTAGTGCTAATCTGGGTGACCAATTTTTAAATAAATTGGAAAATAAATTGTAATCATATCTCATAGCAACTTTTAATAGTTAACTAAGTGTGATAGATGTTGGTGTCCAGATGTGAACAAATATTCAAACCCTTTTTCCACATAAATTATCAACCCAGGGGCATTATTTATTTCAATACTAACGTGCACAATATATGCAAGAGCAATCACATAGCCTGCTATTGAATCACGGGCTTTAATTAATGAACAAACAAACTACTTGTAGAGAGTTCTAATTGGTGAATCGAAGCTCTTAATATTTAATTTGTCAATCCGGGCTCGTAAACATGAGTTGCACTGCTGCCCTTCTTGATTCAGGTTGTAGGTCAGAGCTTAAATGTTTCATTTATAATGATTAATTCAAAAATGAGACACACCAATACTCATAAACACACAAATTGCAGAAAAGGGATCAGTTCATCATTCCAAGCAAGATCAATAATTGAATTTGACTTGAGCACTTAACCCTTTATTTAATTTATCTCATGATTGAACTAAAATCAAAACCTAATTACTCTAAAGCAAATACCTAGTCTTCAACAAAATTCAATTTAGCAATTCAACATTTCTTGCAAAAATTCCACAACCCTAACTCTAGCTTTAAAAAGTCACACTTGAAAGAAATAGAAGAATTTAGTCTAAATGCATTGGTAAGTTGATTTTATGTTCACACAATCAATTTCATACTTACTGACTGTGCCTTCACTCAAACCCTAGGATGAGCACACTTCATACCTTAATATCAAGCAAGAGATTGCGGTATCAATACTGCTTTGGATCCTTGTCTCATTCACTTACCAATTAGAGTGAACAATTGATATTTCAACCTACTCCATGGTGGTTTCAATCACCAACCCTAATTCTACTTTTAGACAAACTGAGACAAATATGAACGGTTTAAGCACATGGAACTGTACTTGGAAAATAGACTACTATTGTAGTTAACATCAATAAAAATATTTAAACTTAACTCTAGCAAAATCACCCAAACTCTTTAGAAATCATTATTCTGTTCTCCTAAGAAAAAAAGATAAGGCTGTCTACTTTGAAATCCAACTACTCACACATTGTACTAAGTATTGTAATGGGGACCACTTCAACTAGGGTTTCTATCACACTGCTAATGAGAATTCCAATAGGCAATCATTCAATCGTTTTAATTAATGTAACTAATTTGTCTAATGCTCCGGAGACTCAAATGAAAAGTCACTCTCAAACTGAATTGGAAAGACTGACAATTAAAACAACTCAAAATCACTTATCCACACCTTGCTCCTAAGCTAGAAATTTGAGATTACATACAAGACTTAAACCCTGAATTTCTTTACAATTGATAAAGGAACTTCTAAAAAAACTAATTTTCTCACACCCACACAATTCAACAAATATTGCATTCAAACTAAAATCCTAAGGTGATCTGCACATTGACTCAATGCTTTTGATGATGAGTTGAGATAAGTTCTGGCATTGAGGATCGACCTAAGTATCTTAACTCAATGAAACAGGTTGAGAATGCACTCCTATAAATCCTTTGACAGCTTCAAAATACCTCACTATTGAAATCAAACAAACTGATGTAATCTTAATGCCAATTTAAAGAATAAGAGACTTAACCTATCAACTCCATTCTAAATCACACCAAGCAAGCAATGGAAACCATACTTCTATGTTGGAAGAATTGTAAACTTATTTGATGTTGAAACCTAATCAATTCCTAAACTAACACTCTCCTTTTCAAATTCAAAACAAATTTGCTGCTAATACAATTCCAGAAATCCTCAAATTAATTCTGCAATATAATTTGAACCGAATGCGCTCTTAATCAAATGTAATTTTGTGTTCAATGGATTGGGTTCCATCAATATATACACTTGCTTCACAGAATTTTAAGAAACAATTTCCAAAATCAACAATTCAAATCCATACGTTGTTTGCAACAACTAAAGGAAATTGATGCTTGTTCGTTGGCATTTTAAGAATCAATTTCCAAAATCAACAATTCAAATCCATACGTTGTTTGCAAAAGCTAAAGGAAATCGATGCCTGTTTGTACAGTGAGCTTGAAATTAAACTTAAAGATCTCAATTAATACAGATCAGTAATCAATTTGTGAAATGCATTCAAAATATTTTCATATACAGTGAGGAAACATTACTCAACCTTTAATACAAATTAGCAATTGGTTTGTAAGAATGTGTTCAAAGAGAAAATATCACTTAGTCACACTGGAAACATGATCTCATGCATAAAATCGAACTTCAGATAAAAATTTAACAATACAAGTATTTCCAATTGAAATCTGCGAAACAAATTCACAAATAAAACTAATAAAAATCACAAAACTTATTAAATCTAGCTAACAATGGAAAAAACTCCCTAGGTTGTGGTGGGCCCTTGCCACACCTGGGATGAAAAACTTACAGAAAGAAAGATCTTATCAGCTAATTAACTGAATCATGCAACAATCCATCACTCCATAGCTCCAATCAAAGCACGCTACAGGCTTAAGATAAAAAGATCATGAATTAAAATAGAGTTCCATAACTTAGATACAAATAACTCACTGTCTGATCAACCTTATGACTATTCCCCTCTAAATATATATCCCAATATGTCTATGTTATAGGATTTATAATTACAGCCTTAGAATTACAAATAGAAAATGATTTATGTAGATCAGATCAAAAGATCATTATGCTACTTAACTCATCTAAATTTGATTACATTGTCCATTCCAAGCTTTGTTGCTCAACAACGCTTCATTAATAGCAATGGAGATAAGATGAAATTGATTCTAAAACCTATTATGTGCTGATCTATAGTAGTTTCAACTGCCTTTGACCAAAAATCCAAAACAAGGTTGTTTTGGGAGATTTTGACAATTCTAAAAATTTATGAATTTTACATAAATTAGCCTCAAGCCCCCCTGAATATATCCAAAACCATACGTGATTTTGCAAAACTGTTATATTTTTAGTAAATTGGCTATATTTGGATCAAAACCCATGTGCCCGAATTTCTCTATTCACCTTCATCTGCATGGAAATTGAGGCGTAAGTTGGCAGTTTAGATTTTTTTACAGATTTGGAAAAATTGGGTAATTTCCTTCTAGAGACCCATATGAGTGAGATGGGTGGAATCCAACTTATGGAGAGGTATAATAACATCATTTTTTATAATAACCTCTCCCAGATTGTCTGGAAGCACGCCGAAAGTGCCAAAGCCCCAAATTAGGCATTCCCATATTTAACTGGCTTGTGAGGGATTTCAGTGATGGAATCCTGTAATAAACATACTTAAACAAAACCGTCATTAGTAAAACATGAAAAAAACATATTTAATCATAGAGAAGTGAATAAATTGATGATAATCAACTATAGAGAGTATTTGGCCAAAAGTGACAGAATTAGGGTATAGCATGGTGTAAAAACCTAGTGTTTTAGGGTATAAACAATGATGTTTTATGATGAAAACATGGGCATATACGAGGCCCAACATCCCCCCATGCCTGAGGTTTTGCATGTCTTCATGCAAACAAAGACTTTATTCATATTTAGGTTTTTATGGCATCATGGCTTTTAGGTAGGGTTGGGTCTTGTGAAACAACATTACATGAAGATTTGATTGCCATAGGTTTGATTTTAAGAGAAATACAAATCGAGGAAAAACAATAGATATGGTAGGAGGAAAATGATGAATAGGATGATAGGTGACCATGGAAATGGTAGATGAGCTGAGGTGGTGATGGAGATGGGAAGACATGTGCTTGCATGCTCTATTTTCGCGAGGCCAATGCTTATGGATGGTTTCTTCATGAAAGGCAACAATGAATTCATCCTCTATTGGATTAAACTGATAATATGTGTGAATTAAGGATGGGAAGGCATTATAGCTACTGCTTTTGTTTACGTGAACCATTATTATTATGACCTAGAGTAGCATGCAAATGGAGGGTATATGGAAAACCAGATATACTGAATATGTGGTGGTTATTCATCAAAGCTTTCTTAAGTCTCTAATCAATTAAAAAATCTTAAGCCACCTCTACCTCAAGTTTTACCCTTTTTGTTGATGTCCTTGGTGTTGCAATAAGAATTAAATGATGGAATGGCTCGAGCTTTTGTGATTGCTAATATGATCTGCTGAAGAAGGAAAAAGGTCTTGATATCCACGTTATCCTAAAAATGTTGATGCATGTGTGATTTCATATGGCTTCCTGAAAAAAACACAAGCACCATCATTAACATTTCTTTTCATGCAAATCTTTTTGAAATAAAGGAAATAGGTTAAATAATGAACACTTACCTGATCATTCTCCAAGCCCAAAAATTGTGAAAAATGATAGTGAGAACCATGAGTAAGCATAGGGTAAAATTATGAATCAAAACCTGACAATTCTCATCATTTTTCCTAACATCTCTCCCCCCCATGCCTATCATCTTGCATGTCCTCATGTAAGAAAAACCTCTGACAGGGACCAAAGACTAAAGGGCTAGGATTTCTATATTAAAGTAATGCTTCATTGAATTAAACCATATGGCTAATTGTGAGAGCATGTAAGTAAGTTCCATAAGATGTCATCTTCTTTTGCATCAATAAGATAAGAAAAATTAGTGACCAAGGATCCAGTGATGTCAAGACTGAGCTTTATTATTCCAAAAAAAAGTAACTAATGCTAGGGCTACTAAAATAATGCTTAACAATGTTGTTACTGCAGGGATAATGTCATCCTAAAATGATTAACCATAAGAATGTCCACAAAGCATCTCAAGAGTAATCCAAAGCAACAAGTCTTCATTTTCAATAGCCTCATTATTACAAGTAAAAGTGACTTTATTTAAAAACCAAGGCATTAAAATGGATCGAAATAGGGAAAAATAAATATTACAAAATGATACCTTCTGAGGATGATTGCCTTACCGTTACCCAAGCATATAGTTGAAGCTTCTCTTATTCAAGCAGAGTGAATCACCTGCACTAAGGGTCTCACATCCATAAAAACCAAATCATTCTTGAAAGATAGAAATCCAAAGCACACTACTGAAGGATATTAAAGCCATTCTTAGAGAGATATGATAGTGAGTTTAGGTAAAAGACAAAAACAACCAAGTAAATCATAGTGTAGAATTAACTTTGATACCACAGGCATGGCCCTGCTGCTAGTAGGCGTTTGTAGCCTTGACAGGGATGCCTTTTAACCTAACGAAATGTCTATGTCCCACTTACTAGATATAGATTCAGAGTTATCTTATTTGACTTTTAGATAAAGGCCATTATCTTGGCTTGGTAACCAGCTGATGGCAGTGCCACTCACAAGAAGTAACATGGATGAACAAGCCAGCTCACAATGAGACCTCCTGTCTTCCAGTTTTTTGGGCTGAAATCCATTACTCTGGCTTGGTCAATAGTAGAAATAATGTCATGCATGTTAGGTCTCATGATCGTGCTAGGTTGGATCATTACGAGACCTCCTATCCTCCCCTAAATATTTTTGTAGACTCTAATTATGATTAACCTTAGAGGTTACTTAATAAGTGGGGAGATAGATATACTCTTTAAGAGCGTAGGATGGCGTGAAAATTTTTTAATTACTAATCTTTACTGGTCGATCCTTCTACCCTAAAGACTCAAGAAAAGAAAATAACTCAAATAAAGACTGGAATATTCCTCGAGTAGGTCATGCTAGGGTTCTTATGAGAGCTCATTAGGGTTTTATAGGAGTGGTCCACCATAGGAGGCTTTTCATCAATACCTTCAAAGAGAAACTTGAAAAGATTCTTGGATGATAGTATGTTAAGCTTTATGAGTGGGAAGTATAACAATAACAATTCCCCTAACTAACCCAATGAATAATCTCGGCCAATAATCAGTCACTTTATAAAATATGAGGTATTAAGAGTGAATTTATTCTGTCAAGTCTTACCACAAGAGTGCGTAATGACAAAAATTGCAATGGCTATGCCTTAGGAATTTCAATTTCAAGAGTTTTAGGTCCCTATATTACTAGTATAGTCCCTTATTGTTATTAGTGTGACCCCCTTATTGTCATTATTGTACCCTTGTAACCCCCATTTTGTTATTATTGTCCCCTTAAATTATTATTTTTAGGTCAGCTAGGGTTACATTGTGGCCCATTAGGATTACATTATGGCCACATGGACTCCCATATATAGAAAGGAGGCTTTGTAAATTGTATCATCCAAGAATTTTTCATTTATGTAATGTATTGGAGGTTTCCCCCTCGAAGTGGCTTATTTCTAAGGCGTTGATATCTCTTTTCTTCTATTTTTGGAGCTGGTTACACAACATTTGGTATCAAACAATATTGCCAGAACTTGGTGAGGAAGGAAAAATCATATTGGAACCTGAAGTGGTCACGGAAACAAGAACTCGAAAGCTATGGAATCGATCAATTTCAGAGTATCTCATCAAGTGGAAGAACTTACCCACTGAAGATTCTACATGGGAGGATGAGAAGTTTATACAGAAGCACCCAGAGCTACTCAAGCGTTGAGGACAACACTTTTTTGAAGGAGAGGGGCATGTTAGGCCCCTATATTACTAGTATAGTCCCTTATTGTTATTAGTGTAACCCCCTTAGTGTTATTATTGTACCCTTGTAACCCCCATTTTGTTATTATTGTGCCCTTAAATTATTATTGTTAGGTCGGCTAGGATTACATTGTGGCCCACTAGGATTACATTATGGCCCCATGGACTCCTATACATAGAAAGGAGGTTTTGTAAATTGTATCATCCAAGAATTGTTCATTTATGTAATGTATTGGAAGTTTCCCCCTCGAAGTGGCTTATTTCTAAGGCGTTGATATCTCTTTTCTTCTATTTTTGGAGATGGTTACACAACAAAGAGTGATGTCGTAACAACAATTTTATTTCATATAAAAATTTTAGTCATTTCTACCCTACCCTAATCTAGAGAGAGGAAGGTCTCCTTCAAGTGTAGGAGTACTTCCAATGCAGCCATGTTCGTAAGATCATGCTAAATATACTCACACTCAGTTTAAAATAATAAATTTCAACACATACCATAGTATGAGAAACCAGTTGCTTCGATTGATATGATATCAAGAGTATTTGAAGATGAGACTGGTACTTTGGCTGGATTACCATCTGGAACCAATCCTTGATGTAATCCTGGTGGTATTGGCTCATTTCTTCTTTTGGACCGCTCTAAATTCCCTCCTTGGTCATGCCAGGTAAACTTAGATAATTGGTCTCTGGAATGCACACAAGGCTTGTTGCTGGGCATGGTGAAGGTTCCTCGATCTCAAGTTCAACTAGATGCTCCCCATCAGATTTGGTACATGGGTCATCGACCTCCTTGATAGATAGGAAAGAGGGCTCAAGTGATATTTCCAAATCATGTTCTGGCTATGGAGAGACAAATAATTTCTTGAATGTGGTGAATATGAACTCTTCCTGAGAGGTAGATATCCCATCTACTACTAGGACTTAAGAAAGTATTTCGAGGGACATTCTTCAAGCTCTCGGTCATTCTTGAATTTCTCTTACTGGTTGATGTTCCCTGTCCGCAACATGGATTAGTACAAAAAGTGGGTTCTTACAACACCCCAAAAATGTTTTGTCGTTCAAAGCTTGAATTTTTTTATCTAAATGAATTAAAAACTGTTAATTGCAAGAAAACTAGCACTGGAAATAAATTTACCTTTACTTCTATGCATAAAAAATAAAAAGGAAATGAAAACTCAAGAACAAGCAGTAATCAGTCAGACTTTTGAGCAGCCCCACAAAAGTGGATACGTGACTCTTCAATCACGTCTTACTGTACACTCTCCACCCTCTGACGGCCCTACAAGATCCTGAAACTCTGATAATAATTACCTAAATCAAAAATTGCAACCCCCCGGCAATGACGCCAAAATTTTGAGAGTTCTAATTGGTGAATCAAAGCTCTTAATATTTAATTTGAAAATTTGGGCTTGTAAACATGAGCTGCACTGCACTTCTTGATTCAGGTTGTAGGTCAGAGCTTAAATGTTTCCTTTATAATGATTAATTCATAAATGAGACACAAAATTACTCATAAACACGAAAATTGTAGAAAAGGGATGAGTTCATCATTCCAAGCAGGATCAATAATTGAATTTGACTTGAGCACTTAACCCTTTTATTTAATTTATCTCGTGATTGAACTGAAATCAAAACCTAATTACTCTAAAGAAAATAACTAGTCTTCAACAAACTTCAATTTAACAATTCAATATTTCTTGCAAAAATTCCAAAACCCTAACTCTAGCTTTCACAAGTCACACTTGAAAGAAATAGAAGAATTTAGTCTAAATGCATTGGTAAGTTGATTTTATTTTCACACAATAAATTTCATACTTATTGATTGTGCCTTCACTCAAACCCTAGGATGAGCACACTTCATACCTTAATATCAAGCAAGAGATTGCGGTATCAATACTAGTTTGGATGCTTGTCCCATGCACTTACCAATTAGAGTGAACAATTGATCTTTCAACCTACTCTATGGTGGTTTCAATCGCCAAAAACCTAATTCTACTTTTAGACAAACTGAGACAAATATGAACGGTTTAAGCACACGGAACTGTACTCAGAAAACTAGACTATTATTCCAGTTAACATCAATCAAACATTTAAACTTAACTCTAGCAAAATCACCCAAACTATTTAGCAATCATTACTCTATTCTCCTAAGAAAAAAAGATAAAGTTGTCTACTTTGAAATCCAACCACTCACACACTGTACTAAGTATTGCAATGGGGACCACTTCAACCAAGAAACTAGGGTTTCTATCACACTGCTAATGAGAATTCCAATAGGCAATCATTCAATCATTTTAAGTAATGTAACTAATTTTTTTAATGCTCCGGAGACTCAAATAAAAAGTCACTCTCAAACTAAATTGGAAAGACTGACAATTAAAACAACTCAAAATCACTTATCCACACCTTGCTCCTAAGCTAGAAATTTGAGATTGCATATAAGAATAAAACCCTAACTTGCTTTACAGTTGATAAAGGAACTTCTAAAAAACCTAATTTTCTCACACCCACACAATTCAACAAATATTGCATTCAAACTGAAATCCTAAGGTGATCTGCACACTGACTCAATGCCTTTGATGATGAGTTGAGATAAGTTCTGGAATTGAGGATCAACCTAAGTATATTAACTCAATGAAACAAGCTGAGAATGCACTCCTATAAATTCTTTAACAGCTTCAAAATACCTCACTATTGAAATCAGACAAATTGATGTAATCCTAATGCTGATTTAAAGAATAAGAGACTTAACCTATCAACTCCATTCTAGATCACACCAAGCAAGCAATGGAAACCATACTTCTATGTTGGAAGAATTGTAAACTTATTTGATGCTGAAACCTAATCAATTCCTAAACTAACACTCTGTTTTTCAATCAAAAACAAATTTGTTGCCAATACAATTCCAGAAATCCTCAAATTAATTCTGCAATATAATTTGAACCGACTGTGCTCTTAATCAAACGTAATTATGTGTTCAATGGATTAGGTTCCATCAATATATACACTTGCTTCACAGTCTTTTAAGAATCAATTTCCAAAATAAAAAATTCAAATCCATACGTTGTTTGCAACATCTAAAGGAAATCAATGCTTGTTTGTTGGTATTTATGCATGGGTTCTAACACTGAACTCGAAGGGTCATTCCTAAACACAATGAGCTTCAAATTCAACTTAAAGATCTCAATTGATACAGATCAGTAATCAATTTGTGAAATGCATTCAAAAGATGTTCATATACAGTGAGGAAACATTACTCAACCTTCAATACATATCAGCAATTGGTTTGTAAGAACGCATTCAAAGAGAAAATATCACTCAGTCATACTGGAAACATAATCTCATTTAGCAAATCTAACTTCAGGTAAAAATTCAACAATACAAGTATTTCCAATTGAAATCTGAGATACAAATTCACAAATAAAACTAATGAAAATCACAAAAATTATTAAATCTAGCTAACAATGGACAAAACTCCCTAGGTTGTGGTGGGCCCTTGCCACACCTGGGATGAAAAACTTATAGAAATAAAGAGGTGATCAACTAATTAACTGAATCATGCACCAATCCATCACTCCATAGCTCCAATCAAAGAACGTTATAGGCTTAAGATAAAAGGATCATGAATTAAAACAGAGTTCCATAACTTGGATACAAATAACTCACTATCTGATCAACCTTATGACTATTCCCCTCTAGATATATATCCCAATCTATCTCTGCTGCAGGCTTTATAATTATAGCCTTAGAATTACAAATAGAAAATGATCTATGCAAATCAGATCAAAAGATCATTATGGTACTTAACTCATCTAAATTTGATTACATTGTCCATTCCAAGCTTTGTTGCTCAACAACGCTCCATTCATATCCATGGAGATAAGATTAAATTGATTCTAAAAGTTGTGATGTGCTAATCTGTAGTAGTTTCAACCGCCTTTGACCAAAAATCCAAGACAAGGTTGTTTTGGGAAATTTTGACAATTCTGGAAATTTCTGAATTTTACATAAATTAGCCTCAAGCCCCCCTGAATATCTCCAAAACCATAAGTTATTTTGAAAAAATATTATATTTTTAGTAAATTTTCTACATTGGGATCAAAACCCATGTGCCCAAATTTCTCTCTTTGCCTTCATCTACTTGGAAATTGAGGCGTAAGTTGGAAGTTTAGAATTTTTTACAGATTTGGAAAAATTGGGTAATTTCCTTCTAGAGACCCATATGAGTGAGCTGGGTGGAATCCAACTTATGGAGAGGTATAATAATATCATTTTTTATAATAAACTCTCCCGGATTCTACGGAAGCACGCCGAAAGTGCCAAAGCCCCAAATTAGGCATTCCCATATTTAACTGGCTTGTGAGGGATTTCAGCGATGGAATCCTGTAATAAATGTACTTCAACAAAAATGTCATCAGTAAAACATGACAAAATCATCTTTAATCATAGAGAAGTGAAGAACTTGATGATAATCAACCGTTGAGAGTATTTTCCCAAAAGTGACAGAATTAGGGTATAGCATGGTGTAAAAACCTAGGGTTTTAGGGTATAAACAGTGATGTTTTATGATGAAAACATGGGCATATACGAGGCCCAACACTACTGTAACAACAATTAAGATGGATTGCAGAATTAAAAAGGCATTCACAGAAATGGAAGAATTATATTGAAACAACAGTAACGATAACAAATCAAAATATAAAATCAACAAAGGAAAGATAACACATCACCTAATCAGAAGAGTGGGCCCAAATCTCTGATCAGGTATGCGAAAAACTCACAACTTAGAAGTGATACAAACTATTGTGCATTCAATTAATTAGAAAACACTTCTGTTACAAAATTTGTGTCTTCTTGCTTTTTTCTGATTCACGGCCCGAAGGCCCTCTTTATACAAATGTTCAGGAAATCGTGGATTTCCTTTAACAACTAAATATCTACAATTATACATTTTGTTACAACAGC
Organism: Pinus albicaulis; assembly: GCA_034641835.2. Taxonomy (NCBI): domain Eukaryota; kingdom Viridiplantae; phylum Streptophyta; class Pinopsida; order Pinales; family Pinaceae; genus Pinus; species Pinus albicaulis. Next base: position 119,906,336 of record CM076577.1, on the reverse strand, counting down.
AACCTAGTTTCCAAAAGGAGACCATGAAAAGCCTGAAATAGCATTGGGGTAAGATGGAGTCTGTTGTGTTGTTGCGGCAGGTTGAGATAATGCTGGAAATTAGGAGTTGTTATGTGGCTCGCAGCTATAATCACTTTAATTTTACCAAATCTGTAAAAACACTAGAGTTAATTCTTGCAAAGGTAAAACCTCCATGACTATTACTTCATTAATCAAATATTCCATGTAAGATAGTGGAAAGGGGTTTACTTCATGTATTTTAGAACAATTAATGATGCAAAGAAATAGAAAGGTGGGTGAAAATGGGAGAGAAAAGTATACAGATTTGGTACCCAACATCTCCCCCCAACTGGTCTATCTACATGTCCTCATGCAGCTCATCATCTTCTCATATCTGGGTTGGACTGACTTTGACTAGAATGAAGTTGTGTGAGATAATATTCTTCGACCATCTCTATCCCAAGGGTTTTATAACCTTCCGTCATAACAACATCCTTCCACCAATTTGGGCTAACATTATATGCAGGAGTATATTGCTCTGCTGGCAACCAAATGAGGGGAAACTAAAATATCAGCCCCATCCACCTGCCCCACAAGTCTAAATGCATGCTACAAAACGTGGCACTCTTTCTAGTTCCTGTGCAAATTTACGTGCTCCAAAAGGCTCTCGACTTTTGACAGATGAAGATGACAACATCCACCTCCTTTGACAACTGTCCAGTGATTCATCTCGGAAATTTATTATCTGTCTGACACAGAGGTCAACACACCATTTTTGGGTTTCCAACATGTGTCCTCTATGCCCCTCAATTTGTAAAAAGGTAAAATGCTTGTTATAAATATATTTCCGCCTGGCCATGCTCCCTCCTCATCATTAGCGGCCTTGTGACTTGGTTTTCTTCAAACATATCATAAGCCTTTCTCCATTTAATCTAATTGATGGTGTATGAGGCAAAGGCTCTTAAATGAATGTCCCCCACAAATGGAATGGGGTTAAAGGTCTAATCAAGCCTTAAAAAGTAACCATGCATGTAGAGTTCGCACATTAAGTGTTGTCCTATGATATCATGAATTTTCAAAATATGGAGGAACTGGATTGGGTCCTCAATCTCGAGACAAATTTCCTTATATATACTCTCAAGGAAAAAGAAAATAAATTGTTCATGAAGGAATAAGGCATAATTATGTGCGGGAGGTCTACAGGCCATTACCTGTTGCACCAAGGAAAACATCTTCTCCTTATCTGATTGCAGCAACTGCACTTATTCTTATAACTCATCTATCTTGCCTTTTTGTTTTGCTTGCCTCTGCCGCGCTTTATCCAAGTGGTCTATGTATCCTGTAACAATCCCGACAGCCTGTTCTTGAACCCGCATTGTCTCCTTCTTATTTCCATTCGCAATAGACTACCATCTCTAGATTTTAGCAGCCAGGAAGAATTCCCGGCCTTCAAATGACTGTTCAATCAGACCAGTTTGTGTAGTTGCGAAGGAGACCTCAATTTTTGGTTTTACTGCCTTCCACTTGTAGAATTTTACCTTCTTTTGAAACTGGGAAATTTGCCTCTTCAGCTCTCGAACTTCCTTATTCAATCGCATGGTTTCATTGAACTGCAACTGATACTTTTTCTTGAGAGGTAATATTATTTTCTCACACTGTTTAATCCACTCTTGTTCGACAATAAATTCATCTCCCAAGCCTGTAACAGGCTCAGGAGGTGGTGGAATGTTGTCGATATTATCAATTGGTTTTTTTGATAGGTATTTCTAGCTGGGTTCCCTGTCTTAAGGGGCATCCTCCTCTACATTTACCCCAGGGAATACTGCTGTTTGGTCAACACTTCCATCGACCATCCTGTGCTCCAGTGTTTCCACAGAAATTCCATTCCCCTTATGAGCCTCTGGGTGCTCTGACTGCGTCCCAACAATTGATGGACCAATGTCGGTCATGTTCTTCCCTGGGTCGACAAATATCAGGACCAGTGGAACAACTATTTCCTCCATTAATCATTGGGGCGAGTGGAATCCCCTCGCCCCTCTAGGCATCATAGACTGGAATGGAGAACGAGGAATAGCTTCATCATCCTTATTTCCAACTTGGGCCAGAATTTCATGCATTGCTACTTCAGTTGGGGTTGAAGTTGGTTCTTGTGGAATAACATCGATTATGAGGATCGTTTCCTTTCTGTCCTCTTGCCCTTCGTGCATTAATTTCTCACCTACGGTTGATACTGGTTCTTGTAGGATAGTGTCAACTTCGTGGTTTTCTCCTCTATATTCCTGTTCTCCATGCATTTCTTCCTCTCCTGCGGTCGACACTGGTTCTTGTGGGATAATGTCGACTTTGCGGATTACTTCTTCTCTATCTCCCTGTTCTGGCTGAATCGGGGGTGGTTCTTGTGTAACACCCCCACTTATTTCAATATTCATATCTGCTTGGGTAGGTGATGCTATTTCTTGCAAAACAACATCACTTGCCATCCCTCTGTCGGATGTTCCACCTTCCAGTTCTTCATTAATGAAAGTTGATTACTATAAAAAAATCTCAACTTCATGCACTATATTCATAATTCCTTCATCTGTGGTTTCTTCAGGCGAGGATGGTTCTTGTGTGGCAGCCTCGACTATATCACCAATTGTCTCCTCTATTTCCATTTCTTCAGGTTCATCCTAATCAACCCCCATCTCCATTTCTTCCGGTTCTTCCTGGTCTAATTCCATGTCCTCTGAATGATCTTCCTCTGCTAAACCAACCAGAGAGACTAGTTCTTCTTCTCTAGCAACAATGATAACTGTTATCTCTTCTTCCGATGATTCGCAGAGTTCTACCCAAGAAACTTAAAATCGGACTATTGCATGCATGACCAGTAAATGAACCAATCCATGATTGGAGAGAACTTCCGACATCTGGCTCGAACACCAAGCAGACTGTGCCATGTGCTACAGTTGTTTTAATAGAAAGAAAGGCATGTTTAAGGAATGCACCTGAGCTTGTGGAAATCGAAGGTGAGTCAAAATTTTAAAATGATATTTGAACAGAGTTGTGGCTCGTCCTTCACAAGTTATGTATTTCATTACAAAACCTGCTACTTCGTTCCATGGACATGGTACAGACTTGTGCTCATATCCTCTCCCATATGGAACGACACTTTCTCCTGCCTGCAAGAACAGTTCGGGAAACTCCGGGAGAGGAATTCTTCGAGCAAACCACTGATGCCCTTGTTGTCTCAGTCCACTAACTTCCACAATTACTTCTTCTATGACAGGAATTTCCAATCCTCTGACCCGTGAGCAATTCTCATCCAAATTAAGTGCAAACTCCATTGTGATTCTTTTATCAAACCCCTGCAATCTATCGAAGTAAATATCCCATCCTGCATTGACAAAAGCTTGCCACACCTCTGGATTACTGCGGACCGAGACTGTATTTTCTGGTTCATGCTGCACAGCTAGTCTGCCCTTCCTATGGAGACTGTAACAACACTCTGGAACAACAGACCGTTGGATGGAATGGTGGGTACCAAATTTGGCAAAACAACATGGTGAAAAACAAGGGGTAGTAATGGTAAATACATATGGTAATTATCGGGAAACGAGGAAAATCATGGAAAATTATGGTAAGTGCGATGAATGGAATAGTAATTATTTCATATGAGGTGGAAAGGACTGATTGGTCCGTATCATATGTGTGTTTCGGATCCCAATACATATTTAATGATTATACGGAGTATGGTAAGGATAGTATGGTGCACCACAACAGAGTTGTAATAATGACTTTTGAAATCATCATTACGCCATCGTTAAGTTATGACAGCACCCCCCCAACTTAAAAGTTTCCATCCGTGGCATTAATGTCTTCACATGGAATATTTAATTAAATCCATAAAATTCAAGTGGAGACGTACCTGGCAGCCTATCTGGAGGAAGTGACGATTGGTAGAATAACGATGCAGTAATGATGTGGATGGAGTAACAACAGTGCCAGTAACAACCTCTGGAGTAACAGAATCATGAGTAGCAGCATCCTGAGTAGTAGCATCGGGAGTAATATCATCGAGTAGCAGCATCTGAAGTAACATCATCGAGTAGCAACATCCGAAGTAACATCATCTGGAGTAACAACATGACGAGTAGCAACATCCGGAGTAATAGCATCTAGAGTAACAGCATGACGAGTAGCAGCATCCAAAGTAACAACGTCTGGAGTAACATCATGACGAGTAATAGCATCCAAAGTAACAACATCTGGGGTAACAACATGATGAGTAGCAGCATCCGGAGTAACAACATCTGGAGTAAGAGCATGACGAGTAGCAGCATCCAGAGTAACAAAATCTGGAGTAACAACATGACGAGTAGCAGCATCCGGAGTAACAGCATCTGGGGTAACAACATGAAGAGTAGCAGCATCCGGAGTAACAACATGACGAGTAGCACCATATGGAGTAACAACATGAGGAGTAGCAGCATCCGGAGTAACAACGTCTGGAGTAACAGCATGACGAGTAGCAACATCTAGAGTAACAACATTTGGGGTAACAACATGACGAGTAGCAGCATTCAGAGTAACAACATCTACAGTAACAACATGATGAGTAGCAGCATCTGGAGTAACAACGTCTGGAGTAAGAGCATGACGAGTAGCAGCATCCAGAGTAACAGCATCTAGGGTAACAACATGACAAGTAGCAGCATCTGGGGTAACATCATGACAAGTAGCAGCATCCGGAGTAACAACATTTGGAGTAACAGCATGACGAGTAGCAGCATCCAAGGAATAACAACATCATGAGTAGTAGCAACCGAGTAACATCATCATGAGTAGCAGCAACCGAGTAACAACATCATGAGTAGTAACATCCAAGGAATAACAACATCGATACTTAGAAATTTTTTGAGCTCTAAAACATTACTCCTTAGTAGTAACTCCTACAAAAAGACAACAAAATAAATAGTAATAGTATTTATTCATTTATTTATTATTATTATTATTATTTATTTTTATTTTAGAGCAAGGATGCAGAGGAAGAATTCTCTATGCTAATAACCTTCAAACCAGATTTCTCAGAGAGATGTTTGATGGAAGCATCCTATGACGTTGGGTGGTGGTATAATCTCAGGTGATGTCCATTTTCTATGAATGAAGAATGTGTATCATCAATTGTGACTAGCCTGATTGTTCCATTATCAAATACAGCATCCACCTCGTAAGGTCCCATCCAACAAGTGCAAAGCTTTCCCTTAAAATCCTTAAAACGGGAGTCATAAAGTAATGCCTAGTATCTCCAATGAAACACCTTGTTTTTGATAAATTTATCGTGCCATTTCAGTCTCTACTACTGGATAGTGGTAGTCCTCTGGATAGCCATTGAACATATTTCATCTAATTCATTAAGCTGGGCCAGTCAGTGTTTATGGGCCTCTGACAAATCCAAAACAACTTCAAGAGTTGTTCTGAGCGTACTGATTTCAAATTCTATTGGAAACAACGTGGATTTCCCATAAACCAACTCAAATGGTGAAAACCCAGTTGTGTTCCGCCATGTTGTTCTGTATTCCCAGAGAGCTTCAGGAAGCTTCTGAGCCTAATCCTGACGATGGTATGCCACATTTTGTTTCAAGATATTTTCCAATGTATTGTTTGTGCTTTCCACTTGTCCATTCGCCTGGGGGTGGTATGGAGATGTCACCCTGTGCTTGATCCCATATTTCTGCATAATATTTTCTATCATGTGTTATGTAAATTGTGCTCCTCCATCTGAAAAAATCTCTCTTGGAGTACCGTAATGAGAAAAAATTTCTTTAAATAGAAAATTTGAAACCACTTGCTCTATTTCTTTCGCAACAGCTTTGGCTTCTACCCACTTAGTCACGTAATCTGTACAGACCAAAATGTGAACCTTTTGCTGGGAGGGTGGGTTGAAGGGTCTAACGAAGTCAATAGCCCATTTCTCAAAAGGTTCAAGGACTACCTATGCCTGCAAAGGCACTTCATCATCTCAACCGGGTTGCCCCATGCACTGGCAACTATCACACCTCCTAACATAATTATGTACATCCCGAAAGATAGAAGGCCAGTAATATCCCATTTGTAGCACCTTATGGCCTGTCATTTTATCTACAAAATGTCCCCCACAAGGGCCATCATGGGCAGCCTTCAGTACTTCATAAATATCGTCCTCAGATACACAGCGTCAGATCTTCTTATCGGCTCCTGTATGAAAGAGGTACCCTGCCATCCAAGAATATCGGGCACTGTGATAGATAATTTTTCATTGTTCCCTATATGAAAAATAATGGGGCACCTACCCTGTATCAATATAGTTAGAAATATCTGCATACCACGGAGGATTAGTAGAAATTGCAAAAATATTCTCATAGGGAAAACTATCTTCTATAGGTGTGCAATCATCATTGTTATCCATTATAGACAGAAAATCAGCAACTACATTATCTTTTCTTGGTTTTTCTACTATTGTAATATCAAATTCTTGAAGCAATAGCAACCATATTGTAGTACAGCCACGAGTGATAGGTTTATTCATCAAATACTGTATTGTTGCATGATCAGTATGTACAAAAGTAGGATACCCGGTGATGTAGTTCCATAACTTGTTGATAGCATAAATGACAACCAAAAATTCTTTCTCCATCACCAAGTAATTCAATTCAACAGGAATTAAATTCTTGCTGACATAGTAAACTGCATACGGTGTTTTGTCTACCTATTTTTGTCTAAGAAGCATCAGCATGTATGTGAAATGGTAATGCCCAATCAGGTCCTCGAAGGATTGGCGCCTTGAAATCAATCCCTTAATTTTCATGAAAGCTGCTTCATAGTCTTCAGTCCACAAGAATTCTGCATCTTTTGTTAGCAATTGAAAAAGTGGATGTGTTATTTTAGCAAACTTTTCTATAAAGCATCCGTAATAACCAACACAACCAATAAAGCTACGTACTTGTGTGGGTGCCTTAGGTATCGGGAAGTGTAATATTACCTCTACTTTGGCCGGATCAACTCAAATTCCAGCAGCTGAGAGAAAATGTCCCAATACTATTCCTTCTTCCCTCATCATACGGCATTTGACTGTACTTAGAGATACATGGGTCTACTTACATCTTTTGAGTACTTTCTCCAGATTTTTCAATCCCTCTTCAAATGAGTTCCTTATGGAGTAAAATCATCCAGATAGATTTCAATGCTGTCATCAACTAAATCAGAAAAAATTCCTAGAATTTCCCTCTGGAAGGTTGCAGGAGCATTGCACAGGCCAAATGGGAGGACCCTGTATGCAAAGGTCCCCCATGGGCATGTGAAAGTTGTTTTATCCTGGTCTTCCGAGGCTATCTGGATCTGGTTATACCCGCTAAACCTGTCTAGGAAGGAAAATAACTTCTTCCCAGCCAAGGTGTCTAGGACTTGGTCAATGAATGGCAAAGGGAAATGGTCTTTTTGAGTTGCCTTGTTTAGCTCCCTATAATCTACGCAAATCCTCCATTTACCATTCTTTTTAGAAACAATAACTAGCAGAGATACCCATTGGCTATTCGAGATGGGGTAAATGAAACCTACATCCAATAATTTTTGTAATTCCTCTTTGACAATGTTCTTTAGAGCAGGGTTCATTCTCCGTTGGGCCTATCTCACAGGGTGGCAATATTCCTTAATATAAATATGATGAGTACATAAGTTAGCAGGGATCCCCTTCATATCGGTATAATCCCAGGAAAAATCTTCCTGATGTTCTTGAAGGAAATTTAAAAGCTACTTTGCCTAGGATTCAGACAGATTGGGGTTGATATTGAGTGTTTTCCCTGGTTCAATTTCAATCGAAATACTATCATGGGATGAGGTTACAGGAATGTCTTCAATTTCATCTTCTGGTTTGAATTTTTCCTGTGTCTCATAGCTCATAGAAAATTCTAAATTTTGACGAGTTGAATTGGAAACAAAACCAAGTCATTAACAATATTGTTAATGGCATCGTCCTTGGTTTCTGTTTTAAATTGAAGGGCCTACCCAGTAGTGAGGATTGGTCTAACTTATTCATTTTCAAGTTTAGGCTCTTCTATTGGTAGAGGTTTCTGACTGGCTAATAATTTTTTAGATGGGCTAGGTTCTATAGGAGGGTAGAGAGTAATATTCTTTGTAACCATCCCATTTGATATAATCATATGCCCATATCGGCACACTATGTAAGCGGTTGCGGTTGCGAGCCAAGGTCTTCCCAAGATCAATGGGTGGACACAAACTAAGGATCATGTCTGTAATACAAGGAGGTCCACAGGGTAGTTCCATGAATCCACTGAAATAGTCACATCTTTCAATTTCCCTATCGGTTTAATTGTAGACCTATCTGCTAGTTCCAAGATAGTAGGGGTTGGCTTAATATTTCTGAGACTTAATGTATTCATTACTTCAGAGGTAATAATATTGATGGAAGCACCCAAATCTACCAGTACATTTTGGATTTCAACCCCATTGATTTGTACTATTAGAATTTGGTTTCCTGGGTCTCCATATTTTATAGGCATGGTCTTTCCTAGCATGATGTCGGACAGTCTACCCATCACATGAATGGTTAACGGATCCCTTTGTTTCTTCCCAGGTTTCTTAGAGCAGTAATATTTGAGAGTTTTTGCATATATTGGTACATCCCTCATAGCCTGTGGCAGGGGTATTTTGACAAAAATATTTTTCAATTCCCCCAGGAAATCAAACTCTACTTAAGGGTTTTGTTTATTCAAGGTTAGTCTTTCAGGATATGGTGGAGAGGTTGGATGACCCTGATTAAGAATAGGTTGGGGCGGTGTCTGATTTGTCATGTTTTGGTTTGGTTCATCCCCAACTTTCCTCTATTATGGTTCTATAACTTCATTGTCAATATGTTCTATGATAATAGGTGAAGTGGGAGAATTTACTACCCAATCGAATTGTAAGTTTATCTTATTAAGTCCTATGGTAGAAATGCTATAAGATGGAAGGTTAAGAGTATCTGTTTGTTGGACCCCTTTATTATTAGGATTCAAATTGGGCTAGATAGGAAGCTGGGGTCGAAGGGTTGGGTTTCTAGGAGGTACATTAGAGCGAAACTGAAGTTATTTTTTAGGCATAGATTGGGGAAATTGCATAGTAGGAGAGGGCCCATGACAATTATGATTCCATGAAGGGTTTGAACTAGCCTGGGGAACCCATTGTTTCTAGGGGGGGTATTGATACTGAAACCACATATGTGAGAAAGGTACATATTGGGGACCCATATTAAAATTATTAAAATACTGAGATGGGTCCTGAGGCATACCTGGATTCATAGTTGGTGGTCGAGGTTTCCATGGATTTCTCAACCCCATGAAGTAAAATTGATCTACTGCATTTTCTTCACTTGCCTCTTGAAAACTACCTTCAGTCCTAGTAAGGAAGGGCATGAGCTGGTCGCATGAGTCTGTTCACAGATTGCGCAGGCTTCCACTATTTTTAATGGGAATTCTTTCAAAGGATGCTTCTTTTTGCACTTTGGGCAGAATATAGCCATAGTCTTCTCCAACTCTACGTGTTTTTGTTTTGCTTGCAGAGTGTCTATCTGGGTGGATAATGTGCTTAGGATATTAGTCCTTAATTTATCCAGTAGGTTTCCAATTTCTGCCTTTGTAACCCCTCCACCATAAGTCTTTAATGAACGAATTCCTTGTCCACTCCTTGTAGCCCCTCGTGAACACTGAATGCACAAGTCACAGATGGTGTCAAATTATTCTTTTGAAACATCCCCCTTTCCTACTATGTTCAAAAATTGCAGAGAATCTTCCCTCAGAGCCCGGAAAGGGATGATTTTCAGAATATCTTTATCCAAGTCACTATGGCTTGATCTCTGCAATATATATTTGAATCGTTTCACATAGTCTTCCATGTTCTCATCCTCTTTCTGTACAAACTTAAATATTTCCTCCTTGATGTCACGGGATTTACAGTAGTCCTGGTATTTTTCCAAAAATAATTCTTTCATCGCATCCCATGAAGAAATAGTCTTTCCTCAACCATCGCAGGGCTGTCCCTTTTAAGGTAGAAGGAAATATTTTTAGTTTCTGAGCATCAGCGATATAATCATACCCTCGACAGACAATGTCAAATTCGAAGAGGAATGTATCAGGGTCTTCAGAATAAAGCCCATGAAAATTAGGCAGAACCCTTAAATGAATGGGCTTCGTCGGTGCATCACCTATAATGTTTCCAATTGAAAAATCAATAGAAGAACTTGTAGGTGCCATAAATATTCTCCAATACTCACTTGGGATTTCAAATAATTCTGTGACTAGTACTTGGGGTGATTCGATTGTAGGAGATTTCACCATACTCCCTTGGTGACGCAAAATCCCTCAGGAACTCTCTTTCCAAATCGAGATTGCTTAGTTCAACCGCAGGAGGCTTTACAGCACTCCTTTAGTCTCGTGGTGATGAAAACCCTTTCGAAGGTTCTTCTTCCCAATTGGAATTTCTTAATTCTTTCAACCCTCTACTTGCTATTTCTTCCCCTTCTGCTAACAGCAGGGATGTCTCCTCCACCGATACCTTATTTATTGCTTCTTCTGTCGTAGAAACAATTTCCTCTGGTACCGTGGATGGCACTGGCTATTCAACCGACTGCACTTTTGACTTCGTATGAACCCTTACCCTGACAGCAGTGCGAGAGGATGCTTCAAATTTAGCCTTTTCGTTGATCTCCTGGATATATTTCTTCCTCCCTAGATCCTTTCCTCTCTTTGGGGGTCTTCCTCTTCCCCTCTTATTCAGATATTTGTTCATAAAATTGGTGAGAAGAATTCATCAAAATATCAAAAGCGCTTAGGACCTGGAGTAGGACAGATAGCTTCCTCCCCAGGATGAGAGAGTAGGTTCAAACATAAAATCAAATAAACTAAAAGAAAATCAAAGTTTAGGACCTGAAGTAGGGTAATCAAATACCCTCCCTAGGACGAGAAGTTGGTCCTTTCAAAAAAATAATCAAAAATCAGAAAATTTGAATACTATGCTTAGGACTTAGAGCAAGGTAATGGATGCCCTCCCCAAGACGAGAGATCAGTTCTAAAAAAAAACAAAAAAAACAAAAAAAAAATAGAAAACTATGCTTAGGACTTGGAGAAGGGCAATAAATTCCCTCCCCAAGGCGAGAGATCGACCCTTAGATCAATTTTAGATCATGTTCTTGCACCTTGTTAGCCTTCCCCAGCAACGGCGCCAAAATGTTGGTGTCCAGATGTGAACAAATATTCAAACCCTTTTTCCACATAAATTATCAACCCGGGGGCGTTAGTTATTTCAAGACTAACCCGTAAATTATATGTAAGAGAAATCACATAACCTGCTATTGAATCATATGCTTTAATCAATGAACGGACAAACTACTGTAACAACAATTAAGATGGATTGAAAAATTAAAAAGGCATTCACAGCAATGGCAAAATTATACTGGAATAGCAGTAATGATCAATCAACAAAGGAAAGATAATGCAGCACCTGATCAGAAGAGTGGGCCCAACTCTCTGATCAGGGCTGCGGAAAACTCATAGCTTATAGGTGAGACAAAAAAATATTATGCATTACAAAATCTGTGTCTTCTTTATTTTTTCCGATTCACAACCTGAAGGCACTCTTTATACAAATGTTTAGGAAATCGTAGATTTACTCTAACAACTAAATATCTACAATTATACATTTTGTTACAATAGCAACCTAGTTGCCAAAAGGAAACCATGAAAATCCTGAAATAGCATTGGGGTAAGACGGAGTCTGTTGCGCTATTGCAGCAAGTTCAGATAACGCTGGAAATTAGAAGATGCTCCGTGGCTCGCAGCTGTAATCCCTTTACTTTTACCAAATATGTAAAAATACCGGATTTAATGCTTGCAAAAGTAAAACCTCGATGATTATTACTTCATTAATCAAATATTCCATATGATATAGTGGAAAGGGGTTTACCTTATGTATTTTAGAACAATTAATGATGCAAAGAGATAGAAAGGTAGGCGAAAATGGGAGAGAAAAGTATACAGATTTGGTACCCAACAATAGACTTACTTAGCTCAATAATTTCGATTTGAGGCTCAAAGGATAGGCATGTAGAGTGATTTTATTATTTACATGGTCCAGTTGCAGTTGTAGCACTAGTGTGGTGCGAGTGTAATAAGTTAACTCAAAATAATTGAGTTAAAATCAGTTTAACTAGTTCTAACTAATTGATGAGCTAGTGGAAGATCAAGTGAATTAAAATAGATTTAATTCACAAGTAGTGATCTACCAAGTAACTGATGATTCACTATTAATAGCAGCATGCATAACAATTCTGATGATGACCTAGTTGAGAAAAAGGTTAAAGGCAAGTAAACTATCAGTTGTATTATTAGCGAACTGCCTAGGGGCAGTTATAAAGCCAGAGGAATCCCATGATGGATCGCACAGTCAAGGAAGGTTGGAATTCCTATTTAATAGGAATTATTTTGCCTAGGAATTGCGTGAGCAAGGCAGGCTGAAGGTGGGCAGGAAATTAGCGATGTATTGGTCCAATTTTGCCTAGATCAATGTGAGACAATTGGTAGAGTGTATGAGTTTTTGGTGAGCACACATGCATTGTATTGTTTCATGATTCCTTGTTTGATTATACAATAAATATGGAGGGGTTTTGATCATTTTCTTTGCCTAGGAAAATCTTGTGTTGTGTGATTGATTTACTTCTTTCTCTTACTTGCATGTGATTGAGCGATCAGAATTTATATTCCGCAAATATTGTAGAAGGATTCAATATCTTGTTTTAATACATTGCATGATCAGATTGAATCCATTGGTGTAATTTCTACATTGGATACTCAGTCAAAAGAGAGAAATTCTACAATCAATCCCTGCGGTCAACCCTGAATTCAATGCGAGTCAAAGATCCCAAATCACCTCATTTTTTTGTGCTAGTCAACTCGGCCTCAAGAAACCATAATTTTCGCACTCAAAGTATGTCAAATGATGAAGTCAAGCTCAGTCAAATGAGAGAAACTTTTGCAGTCAAAATCCACAACTTTTTTATGCGATCAACCCAAGTCAAACAACTCTAAACTCAGTTTTTGTGCCAAAATATGTGGCCTAGTGAGACAGAGATTCCCCAGAAAAATTGAACCAAAAGTATTCCAAATAACCCTTGGTCAACGCTGGCCAAAGTGCAAATTAGGTGAGATTTTCGGCCACCTGAAATTCGTCCTACTTCTTGCCCACACATGTGAAAAAGAGCTTCCTTAGACCTATACGAACCAATCATATTGAGAGAGAGAGAGAGAAGAGGAGATGATGTGATATGATGTCCAAATGAGCTCAAGTTCACTTGTATTTACATGCATTGGAGGAGGGGAAATTTGTCCTTAGGTCAACTTTGACAATTGGTGTACCTATGGGAATGTCTTCAAAAACACATTTTTCCTTATCCAAATTTAGCGCTTCAAAGGTCAATTTTGGTCCTCCTATAAATAAGAATCTATTCCAATGATTGAAATTTGTCACTGAGATGTAAAATTAACACATTTTAGAAATTTAAGTAATACTATGATGTATTACCAGACTCTCCTGATCTAACAATTAAATCCACTATTAAATATAGGATCCTTCTACTTAATTCTTTGCGGAAATTTAATCGCCAATTGCAAACACATGAAGAAAAATCAATCGCACATAACAAGATGTTTTTACCGGGAAATATTAAAGCTAAAAACCCCAACTATAATATATTATGTATATCATGGATCATGAAACAATCTCATACAAATATCTAGCTCCAAGGAGCTCTCAATACGATATACAATCGTCTCACACTCTCATACAAAAATTGGTTCACACATGCACCAATTTACTGCCTCCTGACAACCTGCCTCCACTATGCAATCCCTGCTGATGAAGATCCCTGAATGAATTCGATATTGCCTTGCCTTGACTACGCAATCCTCATTGGCAACTCCAATGTGTGTGTAGATGCATTGAATGCACCACTATAGTCACAACTGATAGTCAAACAAGCCCTTTCACCTATCTCTCAACTGGGTCTCCACTAGATCTAACATACATGTAGTTAACAGTAGTATTTCTTCAGTTGCAAGTGAGATCACTCCATTTGAATTAATTTAATATTTAATTCACTGATCTCTCACTATTGTATCTTTAGTTACAACCAGTTACAACTAGCACACCTGAGTTTAACTCACTTAACTGAGTTAAACTAAATAACAACTCACATAACTACACATCCAACTCTATTACAACTTTGTCACACTCAGTTACAACAAAGTCCACTACATGGTCCACCAACCCACCACTTCAACTCGAAATCCACTTAGCTAACTGGTTCGTCACTTCAGTTAACTAGTTCCAAGTGCTCATTGAAAATAGACAATTATTTATTGTCTAATTTTTGTTAAGGGCTTAACAAAAATCGACATGCATTCTAATTTTAGACATGCATTCCACGAACCAACTTTGCACATGCATTCCAAACTTAGACGCCCATCCATCCATATAATTTTCTTAACCATTTATAAATAGATTAATACTAAAAATAGACTTTGATCCAAATTCTAAAAATAGACATATCACCTAAAAATAGCCTGCGGGCTCCACCTAATGTAGGTGCTTAATTTTCACTAGCATCATCATCTTGTTGAATCTCAACACTCCCTCTCAACAAGAAATGGATTATACTTCACCCTGATCTTGTCTCTATGGTATTTGAATTTGCTCCTGGTGAGCGCCTTCATCAGAATATCTGCATCCTGATCTTCCGTAGGAATGTACTGAAGAAACATTATCTTTCGTTGCACACAATCTCTGATATGATGATACCAGATATCTATATGCTTAGATTTATCATGACAGTATTAGTCAAGAGTTTAATGCAACTCTGATTATCACAATGAATCACTGTAGGATCTAAATGAGAACCAAACAAACCGACCAGGATCTTTCTCTTCCAGATAGCCTCACATGCAGCTTGACTTGCTGCCATGTATTCTGCTTCTGCTGAACTGAGTGCCACATATCTTTGTTTCCTGCTATACCAAGAAATAGCTATAGATCCACTACTGAAAACCCCTCCTTATGTTCTCTTTCTGTCCATTGGGTTGCCTTCCAAATCTACATTCGTGAAGCCAAGCAACTTCACCTCATCCGTCTGTCTATACCATAAACCATACTCATATGTGCCCCTGAGATATCTCAAGACATGCTTCCCTGCCTTCCAAAAGAGGTTGGTAGGCTTAAACATCGCTTGACTAAGCTGGTTCACCACATAGCATATTTCTGGCCTTGTATTAACTAAATACATGAGCGAACTCACCAACCGTCGATAGACAGTAGCATCCACTACCTTTATCGATGTAGCATCCTCTTTACTCCAATTTCCTGGAAGAGGAGTATCCATGGGTTTGCATCCCTCCATGTGAAACTTACCTATTATCTCCCTTGCATACTTGCCTTGAGACACAAACAATTCACCTTTTCACTGACATATTTCCAATCGAAGGAAATAGTGTAGGAGGCCCATATCCTTCATCTCGAACTCCTTTGCAAGATCCCCCTGGCATGAGTGTGTCAGCTGCTCATCACCAGTCAATATTAAATCATCAACATAAATAACAATGATTAAAATCTTACCCTCCACCACAATCTGGTATAGGTTTGTATCCACCTCACTCTTGGCGAAGCCAAGTCCAGTGAAATAGCTGTCAATCCGAGTGTACTAAGCACGGGGTGCTTGCTTCAGCCCATACAATGATATTTTTAGTATGCACACATGCGACTCACTGTTGAATATCTCAAATCATTCAAGCTTCTTAACACTTCTTCCTCAATGATCCCATTAAGGAACACAATCTTCACATCCATCTGATGAATGTGCCAACCCATCTACGCTGAGAGAGAAAGGATGGAGCTTATGGAAGAATACCATGCGAAAGGTGCAAAGGTTTCTTCATAATAAATCCCCTCGATCTGTGAGAAGCCCTGGGCCATAAATCTTTCCTTATACTTCTCAACACTCCCATCAACAGCTTTCTTTACCTTGTAAATCCATCTTGAACCTACCACTGATTTATCAACCGGCCTTGGAAAACTTTCCCAAGCACTGTTTCTGACAATGAGTCATACTCCTCCACCATTGCATCTATCCATGTGGGCTCCTGCACTTCTTCTTGAAAGGAATATGGCTCAGTCACAATACATTTTCTCATGAGAGCCATGTATCCAGTGAATCGGTCAGGAGACTGTCTCTGTCTGCAATGTGAAATAGGGACTCCTACATTCTGTACCGCATCAATCTTCAACATCTCAGCTTCTATAGTACGCCTTATGCCAGTTCTGATGTTTGGCTCTGCGTGAGTGGACTCCTCCACTCCATGAACCTCCTCCTATAGTTGATTTGCATCTAGAGACTCATCTTTGGGAACAAGTAGTTCCTCATCTGCATGCAAGTCTAGCTCCCTCTCAAGCAACAACTTCATGGATTTCTCCTCATTGAATTTTATATCTAGTCACACCACAGTCATTCAATTTTTTGGAAAATACACACGATAATTATGGGGTGTTTATGTGTACCCCACAAATATCCCAACTTCAGTAGTTGGCTCTAGCTTCTTCCTAGCATTCTTGGTCACATGAACATAAACAGATGAGCCAACAATCTTAAAGTGAGAAACATCTAGTTTCTTACTAGTAAAAGCTTCGTACTCATGCTAAGTACTCTATGAGGACAACGATTTTGCACATAAACTGTAGTGTTGCATGCTTCCACCCACAAGTTCATTGGTAGGCTCTGATCATTCAGCATAGCTCGTGCAGCACCCACGATCGTTCTGTTCTTCCTCTCCGTGACCCCATTCTATTGTGGGTTATGAGGCGTTATGAGTTCTCTTCGAATTCCTTCTTTGCTACAGAAGTCTTTGAATTCATTCGAGATATATTCACCACCATTATCGCTCCACAGAGCCTTCACTTTCTTCCCCAACTCTTTCTCCACCAATGCTTTAAACTCACAGAACTTTGAGAATGTTTGATCCTTCTTCTGCATGAAGAAGATCTAGAATCTACGAGAATAGTCATCAAAAAATATAACATAATACCTATGTTTTGTTGTTGAAGCAACTGAGAATGGCCCACACACGTATGTGTGAACTCTCTCCAGGATCACTAAAACACGATTCTCCTTTTCATGAAAGGTGGTCTTCACAAACTTACCCATAGTACATCGCTTGCACTGATCTATCTGTGCAAGTGTACCCTTGGGAATTCCAATATAAATCTGCTACAAAATCTTCAAGGCACCATGGTGAAGATGGCCCAATCGCCTGTGCCATAATTCGCCCTCATCCCAGCTTACCACTTCTTCTTCTTTTCCCACCATTGCAGTGCAACCATCTACCTCCAACTTGTAGAGATTCTTGAATCGAATCCCTATCCTCTTGGTTTGAACCATTGTTTTATGTCGCAGGAAAGCTTTTCCATCAATGAAAACAACGTCATAACCTCTGTCCTCCAACATCGCGACTGAGACCAAGTTCTTCTTTAGACCTGGAACATGCATAACATCTTTCAACATAAATGGTTTACCTAATCCCTCTCAAAGGTAATGGTACCAATGCTGGTTGCACTGTATCGTCCATCGCCACCCATCTCTATATGCATTTAGATATATTTCTCCTCCAAGTCACTGAAAAGCTCCTTATCTCCCATCATGTGGAAGGAAGCACCACTATCAAGATACCACATTGATCCCATTACGCTTGAAACCAAGCATGCGATCAAAGAGAAATCAAGTTCAAATTGCGAGGCAAGGGCCTCACTAGCTGCAGCTCCAGCAACCTTCTTGTTCTATTTTTTCTATGGGCAGTTAATGGCAAGATGCCCATGTTCATGACAGAAAAAAACACTTCACCTTGGAAAAATCCAACTTCTTGCCTTTAGCCTCGAATTTTGAGTAGAATTTCTCCCCCTTCCCTTTCCTCGCTTTGGCAGCCAAAGAAATATTCTCTTCATCATCATGCTTTGATGAAGAGCCATCCTTGGTGTTCCGCCTGAACTCCTCCTGCACTAGACCCGACCACAATCGTTCCCAATCCAGCAGTTTTTCTCGTCTATTGACAGAGTCCTAATAACTATGCCAAATCTTAGGATATCCCAAGCGAGCCAAGCTCACCAAATAATCATCAGTAATCGTGATTCCCACACTCCCTAGTTCATCTCAACATTGGACAAACTTTGTGAGATACTTTGGAATACCGTTGCCCTTTTCCATTTTTATTTTTCTGAGTTTATCCTTCAGCGCCAACTTCCTATGGTCGCTACTTCTTTGGAAAAGATATGTCAAAGCCTTCCACATTGCAAATGGAGTGGCTTTCCCATGAAGGCTTGAGACAATATGGTCTCTAACACCTTCCAACAGAATCCTTGTCATCTTCGCTACTTTCTTTTTCCAGGCGTCAAGTAATGCAGCATCCATCGAAGTGGGCTTAGGAACATCATTGTCGATGAATTCCTTCAAGCCATTATCTTCAAGCACCACCTCCATCCTATCCTTCCATGAAATGAAGTTCAAGCTTCCCTCGAGTGTATACTCCAACTGCAAACTATTGAAAGCCATTTCGATGTTTACTCAACTGTCGCACCAAGAAATTCTTGCAGCAAATTCAAATTGTTCCACCAAAAAAACTCAGCACTGCTTCAATATTGCAATCTTCAGTGATTAACACTGCTCTGATACCATGTAGAAATTTAAACAATAATGTGATGTATTACCAGACTCTCCTGATCTAAAAATTAAATCCATTGTTAAATAGATAATCATTCTACTTAATTCTTTGCGGAAATTTAATAGCCAATTGCAAACACATGAAGAAAAATCAATCGCACATAACAAGATTTTTTTACCAGGAAAGATTAAAGCTAAAAACCCCAACTATCATATATTATGTATATCATGGATCATGAAACAATCTCATACAAAGTTCTAGCTCCAAGAGCTCTTAGTATCATATACAATCGTCTCACACTGTCATACAAAAATTGGTTCACACATGCACCAATTTACTGCCTCCTGACAGCCTGCCTCCACTACGCAATCCCTACTGATGAAGATCCCTGAATGAATTCGATCTTGCCTTGCCTTGACTGCGCAATCCTCATTGGCAACTCCAATGTGTGTGTAGATGCATTGAATGCACCACTATAGTCACAACTGATAGTCAAACAGGCCCTTTCACCTATCTCTCAACTGGGTCTCCACTGGATCTAACATGCATGTAGTTAATAGTAGTATTTCTTCAGTTGCAAGTGAGATCACTCCATGTGAATTAATTTAATATTTAATTCACTAATCTCTCACTAATGTATCTTTAGTTACAACCAGATACAACTAGCACAACTGAGTTTAACTCACTTAACTGCTTTAAACTAAATAATAACTCACATAACTACACATACAACTCTGTTACAACTTTGTCACACTCAGTTACAACGAAGTCCACTGCATGGTCCACCAACCAACCACTTCAACTCGAAATCCACTTAGCTAACTGGTTTTCCACTTCAGTTAACTAGTTTCAAGTGCTCATTGAAAATAGACAATTATTTATTATCTAATTTTTGTTAAGGGCTTAACAAAAATTGACATGCATTCCACAAACCAAATTCGCACATGCATTCCAAACTTAGACGCCCGTCCATCCATATAATTTTCTCAACCATCTATAAATAGATTAATGTTAAAAATAGACTTTGATCCAAATTCTAAAAATAGACATATCACCTAAAAATAGCCTGCGGGCTCCACCTAGTGTAGGTGCTTAATTTTCACCAGGATCATCATCTTGTTGAATCTCAACACACATCACTCCAAATAAAAACAAGAAATTTTCTACTACAATCATTAGGCACCCGTTACATAGGATAAATCAAGGTGTTAAAGACACAACACTATATAATAAAAGTAATGTGTCTCATTGTGTTGCATAAGAGAGGAAAATGTTGAAATTGAAATGCACTTTGGGTGTAACATCGTTCTTATATTCTAATTGTAAAATATAGCACAATTACATTCTAATTATTTTTTAATTGGAATCACGTAGGTGGTTGGGAGAAATGTTGGTATCCTCTCCACTCAGGTTTAATTCCTGCATGTTTCATGTTGATCTCATAATGAGTATATCTTTGTAATGGCTATCTAGAATATAAAGATATTTCTTCGAAGAAAAAAACTTTTGATTCTAATTCAAATTTTTCAATTAAAATATACCCATCCTCATGATCATTGTTATGAAGAATGTGTTTTTTAATGATAAAACATTCCAACCAAATAGAAAACGAAAAAAGTATCCATAAAGAATGAATAAAATATATGGTTATATTTGACAAATGATGTTAGCTCAAGTGGTTTGGTAAACAATTTGTTCCCTTAGTTGTGTGGGTTCAAATCTTTGGATACATGTTGTAATTGGCTCGTTTGTGGCATTATAAGTAGTTATATTAGCCCCAAGGGTTAGCTCAAGTGGTAGTGAGCCAATACGTGGGCCTCTCCGTTGAGGGAGGTCACGGGTTCGATCCTTGAGTCCTTTGGGGTCAGGCGCCGAAAGTCCGCCGAATGGTTTACCGCGCGTACCATCCAGAAATTCTGGGGAAGTACGCCCGGGTTTCCCGTGAGCTTTCCCCTTGTGAAAAAAAAATAAGTAGTTATATCTAATGTAATAATGAGAGTTGATCTTTCAAAGTTACAGATTCTCAATTAAAAAATATATATGGTTATATTTAAATCATTTGAGTGGTGATTAACAAGCAACTAGTGAGGAGGGTAAAGAGTTATAAACCTTGTGATTTATTTGTTATTTTTATTATGAAATATATTTTACTATGTAAGTTAAATTTTTGTATATTAATTTTATTTTATTTTAATTTGTCCTCAAAGTGTATACATTTAAAGCAAATATTTTTATTTCATATTTCAAAAAAATAAAATAAAGTACTTGGAGATTTGTTTTGATTTTCCACTTGGAAAACTAGACCAGTGATAAAATCATAATTTTGGCAATATGAACACAAAGTTTGATAAAATTAGCAAAACCACTAAAAACCAAAATGTAAAATTGAGCCACCTAGTCTATGATTTAATTGAACTCTCCCTCAAAACCAAACACTAGATTGCTTTGGAAAACATGAAGATATTATCCAAAGAAAATCATTATTTTAAACATACGATGAGAGAAACCCTAGAGATAGATTAGAAAGCACCCCAATGACATCAATAGGGATGGAGATTTAGATATTAATGAAAATTGGTTCCCCCTTTCCTTTCCTAAGAATTGATTCCTTCTCATTTACTCTTTTTCTTATGTTTCCTTCCTTTATTCTTTTTTGGGGTTCTTTGAGGTTTTTTTTTTTTGTCTATGTTTTTTCCCTCCTTATTTTAAGGTTTGGCTTTCCTTGCTTTTGGCTTTTACCCTAGTTTTTATTTTTGGGTTTAGGGTTTTGGATCCTTTGTCTGTCTTCTTTGTGATTTTGTTTAATGTCTCCTCCTTTCTTATTGTTTTACTTGATCTTTATGTTTGATTTCCCCCTGCCTATTATTCTTTATTTTTCTCTATATTATTATATATATGTGCATTTTCATAACCTTAATAGTATATTTACTATTCTACATTACTATATTATTCTTAATAATTTTTACCCTAGTTTTTCTTTTTGTGTTTAGGGTTTTGGATCTTTGTCTTCTCCTTCTTTGAGATTTTGTTTAATTTCTCCCCCTTTCTTATTGTTTTACTTGATTATTATATTTGATTTGTCCTCTCTCTATTATTCTTCTTTTATATTTTTCTCTATATTATTTTTGTCTACTTCTTTGTGATTTTGTTTAATTTCTCCTCTTTCTTATTGTTTTACTTGATTTTTGTATTTGATTTGTCCCCTCCCTATTATTCTTCTTTTATATTTTTTGTTTAGGGTTTTAGATCCTTGTCTTCTTCTTTGTGATTTTGTTTAATTTCTCCCCCTTTCTTATTGTTTTACTTGATTTTTATATTTGATTAATCTCTTCCTTATTATTCTTCTTTTATATATATATATATATATATATATATATATGCATTTTCACAACTCTAATAATATATTTACTATTCTACATTAGTGTACTATTCTTAATAATTTATTATCATATTATCTTATCTTATCATTATTATTATTCATTACCTATTGTTTTACTTGATTTTTATATTTGATTTGTCTTTTCTCTATTATTTTTCTCTATATTATATTATTTTTCATATATATGTGTGTGTACGCATTTCCATAAGAATATGAGTGAGTCTAGTGATTAAGAACATATGTTTCCTTAAAAAACCACAAGTTCAAAATGAAAAGAGATAAAATATATATGCTTTACTAAACCTAGTAATCAAATCATTGTGAAAAAAAATAGATAATAATAATAATAACCTTAATAGTATATTTAAATTACTATACTATTCTTAATAATTTATTATCATATTAT
Organism: Pinus albicaulis; assembly: GCA_034641835.2. Lineage (NCBI taxonomy): Eukaryota > Viridiplantae > Streptophyta > Pinopsida > Pinales > Pinaceae > Pinus > Pinus albicaulis. The sequence continues at coordinate 119,883,793 of CM076577.1, read as the reverse complement.
TCTATCTTATCAGTATTATTATTATTATTACTATATTATGCTATCTTATCATTATTATTATTATTATATCTTAATTGGCCTATACGCGTATATATTTCACTTTGGGGTGGAAGTCCATCGATGGAAATTAATTTTTGTTATGCAGGGAAAGTTTTTTCTGGGATCGTTGATGGACGCTAGGCTCACCCTTTTGCTTTCACCAATTTCTTCATCCGCCTCACAGACAACCCCTTTGATATGGACCGCTGGGAGACCCCAGACTGAATTGCAAAAATGGTGCTGCGAGACCCCAAACTGCCCCAAGAGAATTCCATGACAGCAATCAGCATGTATGAAGAAATAACTATTCTGGTGGCGGATGTATGAGAAGACTTTTCCGCTTCAGAGGTGGTATGGAGAATGGAAGTCATTATTTACCCGCCTCCAGACAATCTTCCGGGTAAGAAACTTTACCCTCCTTACAATCTTCTGGTTTGATTAGACGATGTAAATTTTGAATTCACCTGCGCAACAAAGTCGTCCATATGCTCGATGGCCACATAAAACTCTTCGTAAATGAAATTATTTTTAAGCAAAACGAATACAAAATATCTCAGATTATATAGACACTAACGAGAATCTTAGCATTTTAGATTTGCAGGTGATGTTATTGTTATCGCATTCAGATTTTATCATTGGTGGCTATTTTGTAAAACAAAACCATTGCCACTAAATATTAAAATCACTTCAAATCAGATGGAAAAAAAATTCAGAGATACAGTTTGACGCAATGATAGCTTTATTGTTCCACTGGTTTTCTAAAGAAAACCATTTCAACCATTTCCATTGAAGTACGTCTACCGTCACTTAGCATCAGATGTTAAAAATATTTGACAGATATTTTGTGTTCTTGAAATGCTAATTTAAATATTGTATTTTGATGGGATTGTAATTAGTTATAACTTATAAGTATTTTATTAAGGTTGGAGGGTTTGATCATATTCCTCCACTGTTTAAAGTAACACAATCCTACTCTACCTCTTTGGACAATTTGATTACGTAGCACAAAACGTTCAACAAGCTGGAGCAATTTATCTTCAAATCGGTATGAGTTAGTTACAATACTTTTATCAAGTGCAGCTATCACTAATTTGACATTGAATTTCTCTATGACTCTAGTGAGATGTGTGATGCTCTGTTAAGGGTTGCTTCACTTTTAGCATCCGCTCTACAATGGCTAATTTATGACAAAGGTGCAGCATTTTATGTTGCATATAGAAATATGGAGGAATACAGTAACTAATATACACATTTTGTGGGCAGTGATACTAGGAACCATCTTGTGAACTATAGAATGAAAATGATGGGAATCTATGCAATTTAAAGCCAACTCTGAAACTAAGCTAATTTCAGTCCAATCCAAAGATTTCACTGTCAATATCTTCACTTTTGGAAACCAGCATTTAAGAAACTAAAATGGAACAGAGCCATACGGTGAATCCATTTGGTGTATACCTTATTGCTTAACGCGTTGATAAACACTAATATTAAATGCTAGATTGGAGATTTCTGTGGTGTAGTTTTTCAGATGTAAGAATCGGAATATCCACACTAATGTTAAATATTTAAAAATAAACTAAAATTTTATATTAATATTGATTTGAAAAGTTTTATTGTTAGTTCGATATATCAATGGGTGCAAATTTGCAGTACTTTATTGCATGCTGGATTATCAATGAAAATTTACATTTACCATTAATTCATTGTTAAAAGAGTTATGATTGTCTGAAAATTAACAAAATGTTGTTGGTTAAATGTAAACGTTCTTTTTATTATCGTATAGGCGTCTTATTTCAAGTTTTAAAATATTGCATAAACCTAACAGAAAATCTGGCATACAAGACTTCATATGAAAACCAAAATGAAAACGGCCCATGGCCTATGGAGTTTTTGAACTTCATAACACCATGAATAATGGGATAACATATTGTTTAATCGTCCCCAAATTGATCTGAATGTGGTCTTAGGGAAACTGCATCGTTGTGTGGCTTACTTGGTGCAAAATTTATTAGGTCTGAAAGTCACTAGGTTTTTTTGAATTATATGCTACAACCAAATCAAAATGTGCTCTAATTTGTTGTTTTGTTTTTTTAGTTAGTCTATATAATGTACGAACAATATGTAACTCATAAAAATAATATATTTATAGATATTTCAAAACATATAACATCAAAATATCCTATACACTATACTATCAAAATACCACCATTGCATTTTTAGAATTTGTGGTTCTACATCATAAAAATTAAAATGGAAGAAGAAGAAGCTATTTTAACGTTCACGAGGCTAAAGATAGCCTATGGGACATATTGCTTCTCTATCTAACTCGAGTATTGTGCCATTTTCCTGTGAAGTTTCACAATAAACTCTCCATTCTTCTCGACAAAGCCCTTGTTGAATAGAATATCCCAAGAGCTAGCTGCCAAAATATTTCCATGTCTTTGAAGGCCTCACATTCTAAAATGAAATGTTTTTTTGTTTCCACTTTTTTGACAAAGCCAAAAATACATACTCTTTCCTCCCACACTTCTTTTGGCCTTTTCCAGCGTCGTGTTTCACAACGAAGTTGATGCTAATTAGTCCTTAATTGAGCAATAATAATTTTTGCTCTCCAAGAAATATTGGCCCCTATGTACATTTTTTGTTGATGATTATGAGAGGGATTAAACTCTTCAATATAATACTTTTTCTTTCTCCATAGCTCCTTCTCCCAAGTAAATTTGTGGAAGTTATCCATAACAAAATATTTTATTTCTTCACTGTTTGTGGGACACATGCTCAAGCAAATGCCCCATTTGCTAAACCATTTGTTATTTCGCCGCATCCAAGTTTCTTTCTTATGCACAATATGTCATTAAACACAACCTTAGGTCATCTTCACTCTTCCATGTTGAAGTTTGCAACAAGAAACAGTGAAATTTCCATCCGAAAACAACATTCATGATCCTAGTGGAATTAAGCACCTACACTACGGTGGGGCCCACACAAGCTATTTTTAGGTGTATGTCTATTTATAGTACATGCCTATTTATAGATGCATGTCTATTTTTATTATCCCTTAATATTAGATGGGCAATAAACTCTAATCTATTCACAATCAGTGGCCTCACATGCAACTAAATATTTACTGCTATTAACTACGTGCATGTCAGATCCAGTGGAGACCCAATTAAGATGTAGGTGAAAGGGACAGATTGACTATCAGTTGTGACATTATCAGTTTCACACATGCAACCACACACACATTGGATGTGCCTATGAGGATTGCACAGTCAAGGCAGACAAGAATCATTCATTCAGGGGTTCTTTACCATCAGGGATTGCACAGTGGAGGCAGGTTGTTGGAGACAGTAAATTGGCTAAGGAACTTGCCAATTTTTGTATGATAGTGTGAGACAGTTAGCTATTGTACTGAGAGCTCTTGGATTGGAGCTTTGTATGCAATTGTTTCATGATCCATGATATAATACATAATAGAAAATAGTGGGGTTTTTAGCTATATGCTTTCCCAGGGTAAATTATCTGTGTTATGTGTGATTGATTTTTCTTCATGATATTGCTATTGGAAATTGTGTTTTAAATTCTGCAAAGATAAGTAGAAGTTATTTTGTATTTAACAATGGCATATAATGGTTAGATCAGGAGAATCCAAGATATACATATTTTTGTATATTTTCTACATGGAATGGGAGCTGTGTTATAAATTTTCTACATGGTATGAGGGGAGGAATTATTTGGGTGCGCGAGTTTGCAGAGAATATCTGAAAATTTTGATGCAATTTTTTCAGAAAAAATAGCATATTTGGATTCCTTACGAAAAAAATACCCAAATTGAAAAAAAAAATCGACTGAATCAGAGCTCGGATGAGGGAGATATCATCAATTTAAAATCAGCTCTTTTGTTAGAAAATTTTGCGATGGCGGGACAATTACAATGTGCACGAGTTGGAAAAGGAAAGGTGTTCCTTAAACACAATGCCACAGGACAAGCTAAGAAGACTAGGTTCAAGTTAAGAATCTCTATAAACTTGATGTAGATGTGATTTCTACAAAGCTTCCTACCATTGGAAAGTGTGAGAAAGTCATGCAATTGACCCTTGAGAGAGAGTTGGATTTGCATGCAGATAACAGTGAACCTCAACTTGTGGAGCAACCACATGCTGAGGATCATGGAGTGGGAGAAACCACTCATGCATAGAAATTTCGAGCTAAATGGGAAGAGGGAGTGCATGCAACTATACCACTAGATGAGAGGTGGGGCGACATGCTCGAATAATCTCAAGAAGAAACTTTAGGCAGGATTCATTGAGATGGTGTGGATCTCATGAATCGAACCTGGCTACGAGGAGCCCACAGAGCAACAATAGCAGGATCAGTTGGATTGATGTAGTCAGATGTCGTGAGGACATGAAATCAAAGTGACAGTGTAAGATACTGGAGCGCAGACCAAAGTTGGCAGCAAGTGCAGAGTGCATGGAGGCAGGTTTTAGTAGTGCAGTGGATCCTGAAGACATGTGCAGTAGCTAGCAAAAGTCAGAAGACTTTGATGATAGATGCATTATACTGATTCAGTTGTTTGGAGGCTATTCAGTTTCGGAAGTGTTGCATGCAAATATTACATATGTGATAAACACTAGCGAAGTGTTGCATGTGTGAGAGACACTAGAGAAGTGTTGCATGCATGAATTGCACGATGCATGCATGGAGTTGCATGTCGCATGCAAGGACATTCCTTTCTTGTTGATAGGGAGTGTTGAAGTTTGCCACAAGAAACAGTGAAATTGGCATCCAGAAAAAACATCCATGATCCTAGTGAAATTAAGCACCTACACTAGGGTGGGGCCCACACAGGCCATTTTTAGGTGTATGTCTATTTATAGTGCATGTCTATTTTTATTACCACTTAATATTAAATGGAAAATAAACTATAATATATTCACAATCAGTGCCCTCACATGCAACTGAATATTTACTACTATTAACTACATGCATATCAGATCCAATGGAGACCGAGTTGAGATGTAGGTGAAAGGGACAGATTGACTATCAGTTGCACACATGCAACCACACACACATTGGATGTGCCTATGAGGATTGCGCAGTCAAGGCAGGCAAGAATCATTCATTCAAGGGTTATTTACCATCAGAGATTGCGCAGTGGATGCAGTTTGTCTGGAGATAGTAAATTGGCTAAGGAACTTGCCAATTTTTGTATGACAGTGTGAGACAGTTAGCTATTGTACTAAGAGCTCTTGGATTGTTGCTTTGTATGTAATTGTTTCATGATCCATGATATAATACATAATAGAATATAGTGGGATTTTTAGCTATATGTTTTCCCTGGGTAGATTATCTGCATTATCTGTGATTGATCTTTCTTCATGATATTATTATTGGCGATTGTGTTTTAAATTCCTCAAAGATAAGTAGAAGCGATTATGTATTTAACATTGGCATATAATTTTTAGATCAGGAGAATCTAGGTAATACATATTTTGTATTAAATTTCTACATTTCATTTGCTCAATTTTTTTTAAATACCTTATGACCTACACCATAGCTATTGCTTCAACAGGAGCAGCCATGTTTCACTTAACAAGATAGCATAAGGAACTGCACTTTTAATTTTGAATTTGTTTGTAATCAAACGTTTTTGAACTTTCTCAATTTTTGAACTTTCTCAATTTGTTTCCACTGCATGTTGGATGTACTGTTGGCCCACAATTTTCTCAATTTGTTTTCACTGCATGTTGGATGTACAGCTGGCCCATAGTTCACAACCATAGAGAATCACCAAAATCACTAAAATCCCAAAAATAGTTAGAGTGATTTTCCAGTCCCATAACTTTGCCTCTCTACACCTATTTTGAAAAGCATAAAATGCTTTCCAACCCCCCAAAGTTCTTTTCTTTCTACATCCATCCCACCTTAGATTTCTGTTGAAGTCAATTCCGAGGTATTTTTAATCTGCAACTTCCAGAATGTTGCCTTCAAAGTAGAACGTATGTTGGTTATGTTTTATTTTGTTAGAGAAAACCAATACTTTCATTTTGCTGATATTGACTTGCATCCCCACATTTCTACAAAAATTCTCAAGGGAAAGTAAGTTCTTTTGCAAACCAAGAGCAGATTTAGCAATCAGAATAAGGTCATTTGCATACAAAAGAAGCCTTATAAGAAACTTGCCCAAATGGATATTGTCACCCCCTTGTGAATTTAACCACTCTTCAAGCTTGTTGATATATAAACCAGATAGGGTAGGAGATAATGCGAAACCTTGGTTGACCTGATATCGCTTCTAAACTTTCAAAAATGCCTATTGAAGTTCTAATTTTGACTTTCACCTCTTCGTACACCCTATGCACAACTGCTCTCAAATACCTGAGAACCGCAAGTTCCTCCATTATGTGTCAAAACTTATCTAGGAACCGTGTCAAAGGCTTTTCTGAAATCAACAAAGCAACAAAAACCTTCTTCCAGTAAATCCATTTGGTGTATACTTTATTGCTCAAGGCACTGATAAACACTAACTTAAATATTTAAGAAAAAACTAAAATTTGATATTAATATTGATTTGATAAGTTTTAGGGTTAGTTTGATATATCAATGGGCGTAAATATGAGGTATTTTATTTCATGTCCAATTAACAATGAAAATTTACATTTACCATTAATTCATTGTTAAATGTCTTGTGATTTATGTTGCAAGAATTTTGGATAGGCGGGTACTTTTGGTATGCGGAACGGTATGCAGAAACAAGTATCTGGCATGGCTAGAAGTTTTGTCTAAATATATAGGAAACGTTGGGAGCTACAATAATATAATATATTAAAATTTAATATATATTAAAAATAAAAATAAAATAATTAATTAATTTCCTTCCAAATTTTGCTAAGGCTTCTTATCTTCATTTGGATAGAAGATCTTTATTTGGATAGAAGAATTTTCCATAAACGGGTTGTTTCGCTTAGTTCCAGACTCATGTCCAAATTTAGACCCAACAGCGTACCCTTCCATTCACACAGTTCCATCCGTTTAAACAACACCCAAGCAGACATGTCAAATAAACCTAAATTTGCATTTATTCATTACACTAAAGCTTTTTAAACATAAAAAAGAATGTTGCAATAAAGCTCCGTAAAAGCTCCAAAATACCTAGTAAACAAGAGAGCTAGGAGCTTGGGATATGTGCTCTCCAATGCCTAACGGTGTAACTATGTAACTATGGTTATGATTCTTGAAAAGAAACAAAATTGTTGTTGATTAAATGTAAATGTAAGTTTGAGAATTTAAAAAATAAAATAAAATGAATGGACAGTATTTCACCTTATTGGAATATTCTTCCTCGTATAAGGCATGGAATGGTTGTGATTTCACTCACCCACATCATCTTGCCCTTTACGGAACAGGTTAATTAATATTTTTATTGCTAATACTCACATGTACCCATGTAATCAGCTTATGGTGAATATCAAATATCTTTGTGAAACCAATGACCATTGAATCAAATTTCACAGGAGTTTAAAAGATGGTTTAAAATTATATGGTTCTTATGATCTGGTTCTAAATATTGTTTCATTACCAATTCCCTGCGACAAATTTAGGGAATTTGTAGTTAGCCCATGGGAATTTCATCGACAGCTTGAGCAGGAACCTGCAGCATGCTAGGGAGACTGGCCGGTTTCATGGTGTCAGCATCACCAAACATATTAGAATTATACACCTGGTATTCGCAGTCGATTTCCTTTTTGGAGGGCGTTCCTCTATTTTGGAATGGGAATTTCTACACAACACCATCTCTGCTTTCGGGCTGGCACTAGGGCTCTTTTTAAACAAGATTAAATCCCTACTGATTGTCAAGGATGCGGAGTCGGAAAGGCACAAGGAGATTCCAGCACTTTTCGGAGTCAAAATTTCTCGTATGGAGGCCGGTTTCACATATTTAGGCTTTTAGTTGAAGCCCTCCAGATACCGGGACATTGACTGGGAATGGTTGCTCCTCTGTTTCCAGAAAACACTTTCATGCTGGAAAAACATAGGTGGCTCACAATGGGAGGCAGAATTATCATGTTGAAAGTGGTTTTCCATAATCTATGCATTTACTGGATGCACTTATTTTTCCTTCCTCGTCAGATTACACACAAAATTAACTCAATCATGGCTCAATTTCTATGGGCAGGAACTCAGGAGGACCGGAAATTCCACTTGATGAAATGGGCAGTTTTGGCGCGAACAATCGAGGAGGATGGTTGGGGTTTTCTAGACACTTAGACTTTCAATTTGGCATTGTTAATCAAGAGTATGTAGAATAGAGGAGCAGGGTCCACAGGATGAGATGGTATGGGGAGGGTGCCTCTGGAAAGGGAGGCCGAAAGTAAAAGAAATATACCTCAACCTGCCCGGGACTGAAAAATGGTTTTGCAACAACTCCTGGATGAGGAGAATTTGGAGAGTCAAGAACTCATACAAAATCAAAAGTTTTGTCTGGCTGGCGGTGAAAGGCAGTATTTTGACATGGAAAAACTTACAGAAGAAAGGCCTCGCCGGTCCGAGTCGTTGTCCCATGTGCAGGGGAGATTTGGAGACCCGAGAACATCTTCTGCTCTATTGTAAACATGCGCAAGAGGTGTGGGAAGGATGCAGGGAGGATATGGCTTTACATCCATTGGTACAACAGTACTTTCTTTTTCAATGAATTTGTGCAGGGGCAGCTTACCAACGCTGGCCAAATCAACTATTCTTAACAGGGCTGATGGGAGAACATGGAACAATCTGATAGACACAGTTCTTATGCAATCCTTTATGCAGGGTGCTTACTTTTGAAAAACGACATCTTGCAACTACAGAAAACTCAAAAAATATTAAGAATTCTACATGGGATCGATTCATTGAAGTTTAACATACTTATTCCTGAGTGATACAAGTCTATTATTTGAATCACGGAAGGATATTGCATGATAGAATAAGTAAATTTAATAGTGAAAAAACTATTGAAATGTCGTAGCATTCTATCTTCACCCTTGTAACTGTTGTGAATGACTTGCCCATTCTAACTTCTTGTTTCGCTTATCACAGGTAGCGTTCAAAATATATTGATTCCTTAACTTTTTCGATCGATTTCCATTGTGAGAATGATTATGGGGCGAGAGAAAGTTGACGGTGGGCTTCTTTTTGGTACATTGTGCAAGTGGAAACATAACTTTTCTTTGATTTGCCTTGATCAACGTTGTTAATACCATAAATAGTCATGTCTAGAAATCTTGTAGTTATGTCATTTTCTATGTAGAAATGCTCGTTGTTAATACCACTAGCCTAGATCCATCTTAACTCCGGATCTATCAAGCGCTGAGAGGGATCAAATCTTTCGAGGTGAAAACCTCTTTTTTGAGAGCCAAACTTAAGGAAAGGTTTTCACCTTGAGAGATTTGATCCCTCTCAGCGCTTGATAGATCCGGACCAAGGAAAATCTATCGATAATATGAAGAACATATGATTAATTTTATCAATAATATGTAAATACATCTAATATTAACATAACCATTTTAAATATGTTAAATATGTCTGAGATTTATTGAGTCATTTTAATTTTAAATTTGATTGGTTACTTCAGTTTGTTGAGATGATAAATATTGTAAAATACATTTAATGATGAAATAAAATTTTGAATGCAAAGTGACAATGAAATAATATTGAATGATAGAAACTATGAATAATAAGAATGTAGTCAATTACGAATAGTCCTCATTGTGATCGATTTCAAACTATTTTCTTCTACTATTCGTATTTTCACCCATGTTAATTTAGTCATATGTTCATATTGATTATTTGAAAATGAAAGTTGGAATCGTAAACCATTTAAATATTTAGCTCCAGCTCTTGTAGTAAACATCATACCTTGTCTCTCTTGCTATCAAATATTAATAGGTAGAATTACTATAACACAAAAATCAATGTACATTGTCAATAATTTTTTGTGCTTACACTGAAATCATTGCACGCACACTATCAATCCAATGACTTTAAAATTAATGTACAATCATATATCCAATTACATCAAATTAGAAATCAACATATACACTAAAATCAATGCAATTAATGCAATAAATCAAATAATAATAGAAAACAACATCTACACTAAAATCAATGCATCCAATGCAAGTAATCAAATATGATTATAAATCAATATCTACACTCAAATAAATGAGTCTAGTGCAAGTAGGAAAATAGGATTTAAAACCAACATCTACATTAAAATCAATGCATCTAGTGCAAGAAATCAAATAGGATTAGAAATCACCATCTACACTGAAATAAATGCATTTAGTGCAAGAAATAAAATAGGATTATAGATCATCTACATTTAAATCAATGCATTTAGTTAAATCATCTACATTTAAATTAATGCATTTAGTGTAAGCAATCAAATATAATTAGAAATCAACATCTACATTGAAATTAATGCATATAGTGCAAGCAATAAAAAAATATTAGAAATCACCATCTACACTAAAATCAAGGCATTTAGTGAAATAAATCAAATAAGATTAGAAACCGCCATCTACACTGAAATCAATGCATTCAGTGCAAGCAATCAAATAGGATTAAAAATAATCCACATTGAAATCAATTCGTCTAGTGCAAGAAATCAAATATAACCAAAAATCAAAATCTACATTAAAATTAATGCATCTAGTGAAATCAATCCAATAGGATTATAACTCATCATCTACACTAAAATTAATGCATTTAGTGCAAGAAATCAAATAGGATTAGAAATCATCTATATTAAAATCAATCCATCTAGTGTAAGTAATCAAATATCATTAGAAATCAACATCTACACCAAAATCAATTCATCTAGTGCAAGAAATCAAATAGGATAGAAATCACCATCTAAACTGAAATCAATGTATTTACTGCAAGAAATCTTCTTCCCTCTCTCCCCCATATATATCTATATATCCATCCATCTGTCCTTATTTTTCTCTTTATCTCACCCCACCAAACACACACTCTCTCTCTCACTCCATATCTATCAATTTCCTTGTCCCTCCCTCCTCTCCATCTATCTTTTTTTCTCTTCACCTTACATCTATATCTATATCTCACTCTATTTCTCTATATCAACTCCAAAACATAAACTCTCTTTCTCCAATCTATCTATCCCTCCCTCTTCCTCCTCTCTCTCTCTCTCTCCCTCCTTCCCTCGCTCCCCCTTCCCTCCCTCTCTCTCGCATATATCTTTATTCCTTCCTGCTACCCTTTCGCCCTCTCTCTCTATCTTATTTATCACTCCCTCTCTCTCTCTCCACCTTTCGCCCTCTATGTATTTATTCTTACCTCCCCCTCTTTCCCTCTCCAACTTCATATCTCTTTCCCTACCTCTCTTCACTTTCTCTCTTCCTTTCTCTCCCCCCTCTCTCTCTCTATCTTCACCCTCCAACTTTGTTACCATATGCCTCTCTCTCTCCTTCTCTTCCCCCTTCTCTCCATATCTCCTTATTTTTCTCTTTATCTCACCCCAAAACATACACACTCCCTGTTGGGAAAAATACTGAGAGGGGGGGGTGAACCAATATTTATTGCATATTCAAAACTTTTTACTTTTTCACTCTCTAAAACCCATACGCTACTTTCCTGATACAGACTCGCGTATATACGCGAATACCCTTTATGAAACTCACGTATACACAGAGATATAACTATGTCATCAATTCTTCACTTAAATCATTCCATTATTCATTCATCAGATGTTTAATACACAGTAAACATGTGCAGTAAGAACAGAATAAACCATCACACAAAGCATCACACATGAACACCAGGATTTTTAGGTGGAAACCCAAGTCAGGAGAAAACCACCGCTGCAGTTGCTCAGCCTTCAATATTTTATTATAGAGGAAACATCTTACAACATATGTGCTGGCGCAGACTTGACCAGCACGCAGGCACCCACCTGCGCTCGTTTACCAGCCTCTCCTGGAAGGGAGCTCCAACCCCCTGACTCGTTTACCAGCCTCTCCTGGAAGGGAGCTACGACCCCCTGCTCTCATTTACCAGCCTCTCCTGGAAGGGAGCTACGACCCCCTGACTGAAGGCTACAACCCTTAGCACCACCTTGGACCACGTTTCATCAATTTTCACACTAGATCCAACAACTTCAATAGAACACAACTTGCAGGCCACGTTTCATCATATTTTCAGACTGGACCCTCTCCATACATTTAAGCACAGTCAAACATCAACAACAGATAGCTAAAACACAGCAGATCAGATCAGACATTTCATGCCCCATACTTCAGCAAACCCTAGTTTTCATACGCGCTTTTCTTTCACTAATGTCGCGTATATACGCGCTTCCGTCCACATCAACCAGCGTATACATCTGCACATAAACTTCACTGCGCATACGCGCTTTTTCTTCAGAGAAGCCGCGTATATACGCGCTTCCTCTGCGGCTAACTAGCATATGGATATTCAACCATTACAGAGATGCATAATTCTTCAGATCAGATATTCAGTTCAGATTCAACCCTTTACTTCAGACAGATGTTCGCCTCATCATAGATCTAATCACTCCATAAACAGATCTAGTAGATACAAATACATTTCAGATCTAGATATCCCGCTTCATCATTTCTTCATAGGTGCATCATAGATTCAGATCTATCATCAAACCTTTACCCTTTCCATACAGATATACTTCACAGAGAAGTATTCATTCAAGCTCATACATCTTGCACCCACACTCATGATTTGCACAATGAATTTCTTCTCTTTATATAGGTTTTCCCTTTTTCAATACCATGAGCCCCTTTTTCAATACCATGAGCCCAAAACCACATTACTTCCGATGGTATTCCCGGACGGGGTCATTTAGATGAATCATAACCCAATACAATGGGTCAATACCATGGTGGTTACCCCTGGTTTTTCACTTTTTGAGCGCTTTTTCCCATACGCGACTTGGCACGTACTTTACCGCGTGCATACGCGACTTCCCTTAGGCAAATCCGCGTATGCCTAGAGACATACTCTTTTCATCAAGATTTAGCACATGCTGAATTCCTTTCTTCATTGCCTTCTGTACACACTGTAGATACATTAGATTTAGTTCATCAAGACATGTTCTATCAAGCACAACTTCATCAAGTAAGTTGCCATCATCTTGCCATTCAAGGACAACACTCAGCATCATATTGCTAACAAACATCATTTACCAAGTCCATCAAGTCAAGAGTAACTTCATCAGGTGGATTGCCATCAAGGACAACACATGTCAACAGTCGCATGTCTTCATCTTCATTCAGTGGGTTGCCATCAAGGACAACACTCTTCATCATATTGCCAACACTCCCTCTTCATCTCTCCCTTGTCACTCCACCTCTCTCTCCACTTCTCACTCTCTATGTATTTCTTCTTCCCTCCCTCACTCCTCATCCAGATCCATCTCTCAATCTCTCCCTCTCTTCCCCTCCAAATCCATATTTTTATCCCTCCCTCTCTCCTCCTCTCTTTTAAGTCCCCTCTCTTTTCCTTCCTCTCTCCCTTTATCTCCTACCCCCCTTTCTATTCCCCCATCTCTCTCTCTCTCTCTCTCTCTCTCCTACAATCCTCTCTTCCCCCATCACTCTTTTCCTCTCTCTCATCATTCATCTATTGCCTCCTTCTATTTGACCCCCCAGCTCTCTTTCTTTCTCTCTCTCTCTCTCTATCCTCCAATCCTCTCTCTTCCCCCATCACTCTATCTCACTCTCCAACTATCTTACTATTTCTCTCCCTTTATCCTTCTCTCCCCCTTTGTCTCCATCACTCCCCCTTTCTCCTTCTCTCCCCCCTTGTCTCCATCACTCCTATATATCTTTATCTCACCCATAAGCATACACACCCTCTCTCCATCTCTCTCTTGTCACTCCCTCTCTATGTATTTCTTCTTCCTTTTCTCGCTCCACCTCCAACTCCATCTCTCTAGCCCTCCTTCTCTCCTCCTCCTCTCATTCTTTCTCTCTCTCCCTTTCTCTCCTACCTCTCTCTCCCTTCCCCCTTCTTTCTCTCTCTCTCACTATCTACCCTCCAATCCTCTATCCTTTTCCCTCCCACTCTCTTTATCTCTCTCCCACCTCCATCTTTATGTCTCCCTCTCCCTCTCTTACCCTTCTCTAACTCTCTCACTCTTCTCCCTCTCTCTCTCTTCATTCCTCTTCTCCCCTGTCCTTCAATTTATCTCCATATCTCCCTTGTCACTGCCCCTATTTCTCCACCTCTATCATATATCATGATATATTAATATATATTAAAATATAATAAATTTAATATTGTATTAATCTAAACATATTAAATTTAACAATATTAATATTTTAATATTAATGTTAGGGTCAATAATGTTTTTTTTGCATGGTATTAATAGTAATTTGGTCCATGGTATTTGACCCTTATACTTCATATATAATTAGATGTGGATTTATAATCATATTTGATATATTTTTACTTATTTACCTTACCTCTTTATACCTCTTTTATATTTATTTATTTACTATATCTGTTTTATAAATATGTTATTTGGCCCATGGTATTTTCTCGTGGTATTATTAGTAATTTGTCCCATGGTATTTGGCCCATGGTATTATTAATAATTTGTTCCATGGTATTTGGCCCATGGTATTAATAATAATTTGTCCCATAGGCTTCACCTAAATAAAACCTCTTTTTGAGTTTTTGTGAATATAAAGTGGTTTATTGAGTAAATATAAAAATCGGTTTTATTTATTTACCATACCTCTAGTTTATTTATATTTTTATTTATTTACCATACCTCATGAGTAATATAAAAGAGGTTTTATTTATTTACCATACCTATGGTTTATTTATATTTTTACTTATTTACCATATTTTATTTATTTACCATATCTCTTTTTTGAGTGTTAGTAAATCTCTTCATATTTTAAGTTTATATTGTTTAAATTTATTTTTAATGAGTTTTTAATTGTTCATTTATATTTTCCGACATACTTACACATCGGGGTCATACTGGGCTGTAGAATGCGCCTCTCGACGCAATAAATAATAAGTACATAAATAGTAGAGTCCAAAAATCTTGTAGTCATGTCATTTTCTATGTAGAAATTTAATTGTTAATACTATAAATAGTAAGTCTAGAAATCTTGTAGCCATGTCATTTTCTATGTAGAAATTCTAGCCATCGCTACTCGTAAGTCTATTGTTCAAGTAGACCCATTATTGGCTATTATAATAGAGATGACAACTTTGGAAATGTTAATTAATTTTATTTGTAGACGTTTCACATTTATTTGTATGTTAGTTTAGGAATATTAACTTTATTTGTAACTTGAATTTTTCTTTATTTGTATATTTTTTTAAAATATAATAATACCTGAGGTTGTGTGGAGAGGTTTTTTCAGTTTTTAAATTAAAGGAAAATGTTTTAAATCAATTTTATTTTATATTAGCTTACATTTTATAATACTTATAAATTAATATATAATGTATAAATTCTTTAATTTTATTATAATGACAAAGTCAAAATTCCATAACTTTATTTCAAATTTAAACAAATATTTATTCTTATTAATATAAACTAATAATTATTATTAGTAAGTCAAATAATAATAATAATAATAAGGAGTGTATTAGTGTAATAAATATTTAATTGGATCTCACAAAACAGTCAAATCTATCACCATACTTTTATTGTGAATTAGCAATGAGGCCCCATGTCATGCCCTTGAGTTAGTGTCATGTGACCGAGTGGTGGCGGGTGCGCCTTAGCGCGACGGCAATGTGTGACGGAGATGTGCAATAGGCACGCCCATAGCGGTGGGCAGAGTCGTGTGTTTTGGGTGAACGGTGAGCGTGGGTGTCAAGCGAGCACGCCCCCCCATAGCAGGCGAGCGATTCAAAGGCATCGTGCGAAGTTGTGTTGCTGAGCGTGTTTGGTGATATGGGTGTGTTGTGTAATGGTTGGGCGAGATGGGTACGACGAGGCACGAGTGGCCGAGCTCACATGGGTGACCCGAGCAACCCGAGCGACCCACCGGTGGAAAAGACGTGTGTGATGGAAGAAAACATGATGGACAAGTTATATGGAGTGACTAAGTCATATTTATGGATGGTTCGACGTGTTAACACCATTGAAGGGGCCGACACTTCATTATAGTGGGTAGGCTGACGTGATGGTGGGCAAGTCGACTCGTGCAGATTCATGACCCAACTAAACAGGTCCGCACAACATCATATATATGGAGGTGTGATGGAAGTTCATAAGGCATTCATTCGACCACGGTCACCACTTAGACGAGTTCGGAAATAGCGAACCAAGGCAAGGGATGAGCCTGCAGGTCGGGCAAGAAAGGAAACAGATGGGCTGAACGCATATCTGAAAAGTGTGGGCAGAGTCATGAAAATAGAACTGAACAGAAGTACTGGCAGAGGGTGTTCAGAGATTGGGCCAAGTGGGGTCATACCTGATCGTAGCGTGATGAGTGCGCAGAACAGTGCGTGGTTCGAGCGGAAGTCGTTTAGGGCATGGGCCGAGTGGGGTCATACCTGACTGCAATGTGCAAGACGTGCATAATAGTGCAGACCAGTCATGGTAGACTTGTATAGCAGGTGACTGTAATATCCCGTTTCAGGGATATCTCTAAAACACGGCAAACTCCAACCAGAGATAGACTGGGAGGGCATTTACCGGATATTTCGCCTCTAAAAAGAGGGCGAGATCCGAAGGCTACCTGGCCCTTTCTAGACTCTGTCTAAGAGTGAAAGATAAACACACCAAGTGGTATAGAACTAGAATGTTCAAAGACAATAATAGACATATAATATCATAGAAAGAGAATATGGCAACGATGGCAACTACGGCAACTCATCCAGAAAACATAGAGAAGAAATGTTGAGCCATTTTATTAATCTGAAAAATTTAATGGAGTACAATCGGCTAATCTTGCGCAAGGCAAGTGAGAGAACACTCTCAGAGAATACCGGAAATGGCTGCTCTAGGAACTGCGTCCTAGCTGCTGGAAACTGCCATGTAGCTACTACTGCTAGAATGGACTGAAGACTAGGGGTTGATCCCCTTGCTGGAATGAGCTAAAAATCGAAAAACCTCCTCTCCTCGACAACCCGGACAAGATCCACAAACCATTCCAAGAATGGCCAACCCCAGAAATCACCAAAAACTGCCTCCCTAGTGAATTATGCTGGCCTCCAAGGCACTGTGCAGTGGCTAGATAGAAACAGCTAAAATACTGCTACAAACTCTACCAAAACCCTCCGACGGGAAAAGGCTGACCCTCTGCTCAAAATCTCGGCTAAATCACCTGTAGAAACCCCAATCTGTAGCTCCTCCACAATGGACTGCGTCCTCTCTCCTAGTGACTGCACAGTCTTAATAAGCTCCAACTCCGCAACAAACCCAAACAATGAAACGACACACAAAATGCTGAAAAACTAACCTTGCCCGAGCAGGCACTCAAAGTCCCCCGGGGCTAAGGGCGAGATCTCCGACCGGAGACACTCAATGCACTAAACAGTGTTGTAGACAGGCTAAACAACCAGCGTGCTCAAGAAGACATAAGTCTCACTCCAAAATCATCAACTCAAGAATGAATGAAATGAGGAGGCTCCTCCATCTTTTATAACGTTGGTTTCCCTCCAAAACCCAACGTAGCCTCTCTCTCTCCTCCACATCCTCATCCTTATATGCGCAAAAGCTTGCAGAAGCTTCTAGAGTGTACATAGCCCCCCTCCTCTACGTGGTGTTAGGCCCCCCTTGACTCCCACTTAAGTCACAACGTTGTGCTACTAGGTGGATGTCTTATTTCACTTAAGTGAGTTAGACCCTCTTCACTCACTTTTTATTTATTTACAAACTATAGATGACAAACTAAGAAAAATAGAATATTCCAATTAGCTGTTGCTAATTAGGAATATTACAATCCCCCTGGAAAAATGTTGCTTGTCCTCAAGCAACTGAAGTGATGGATGCTACAAAATATTCTCGCTCTCCCAAGTGGCATCCTCATCCGGCAAATTCTTCCACCTCACCAAGAATTCCCGGACCGTCCTACTCCGTAACCGCCTCTCCCTAGTATCAATAATGGCCTCCGGCTGCAACACCAAGTTCCCCTCATCATCCGTAGGTGGTAGCTCCTCTGTCATTGTCACCTGCTGTCCCAGCACCTTCTTCAGGCATGATACATGGAAAATGTTGTGGATATTGCTATCTTGGGGTAGCTCCAACTCATATGCAACCTGCCCAATCCTGCGTATCACCCTGTATGGCCTGTAAAAGCGAGGCTTGAGCTTCTCAGCTCCCTTATGCTTCAGCGATGATTGTCGGTATGGCTGTAAGTGTAGGTAGACCAAGTCCCTACCTCAAACTGTCGCTCCACCTGACCTCTGTCGGCATACAGCTTCTGTTGGTTCTGTGTTGTAGCCATATTGTCCTTGAGAGCTCGAAGGATGTCCTGGCTCTCTTGGATCCACATCTTGGCTCTAGGAGCCTTACTCGCACCGAACATCACATCAGCAAATGATAAAGGATGGTACCCATACAAAGCATAAAATGGTGACATACCAATAGACATGTGGTGTCTAGTTGTAGCAATACTCCCCCAAATGCAACCATCTCAACCATGCCCGCTGCTGCCCACTAACATAGTTACGCAAGTAGCCCTCCAGCCACTTGCTAACTATCTCCATCTGTCCATCCGTCTATGGGTGGTAACTGGTACTCGGTGTCAACTTCGTCCCCACCAGTCGAAAAAGCTCCTGCCAAAATCTGCCCATGAAGCGGCTATCCCTGTCACTGATGATGGTCTTAGGAAGACCATGCAACCTGAAAACCTCTCGGAAGAATAGCTCGGCCACCTGTGCTACTGTGTAGTGCGTGGATATGGCGAAAAAGTGTGCATACTTTGTTAGTCGATCAACGATGACAAAGATACAATCCTTGTCCTGCACCATGGGCAACCCTGTGATGAATTCCATCGATATTCTCTCCCATTTCCCCTCTGTAATGGGAAGAGGCTGCAACAGTCTTGCGGGATGGCTCATCTCTCCCTTGTTCCTCTGACAAGCATCGCACTCCGTGATGTGCTGGAGTACATCCTTCTTGAGGCCCTTCCATGAGAACCTCTCTCTAATGGCCCTGTAGGTTTTGGTAAACCCCTGATGGCCTGCCAATGGAGAATCATGTGATGCCTGGAGTATCTTCTTCTTAAGCTGAGATCCCTCAGTCAAGAAGATCTTGTCCCTGTAATAGATGATCTCATCGACCACCCTGTACCTATCATCCGCCACCTGACCATCCATCACCTCACATGCAAATCTATCCTTGGAGTACTCAACTAAAAGTCGAGCCCTCCAATCTGTATCCAAGCTCATAAGAGATAACGTGGCTGGTCTCCGTGAAAGGGCATCTGCTACCACGTTATTCTTACCCTTGACATACTCAATGTCAAATTCATATGCTTGGATCTTATTGATCCACTTCTGCTGCCTCTCCTGTAGCTGCTTCTACTCCAAAAATAACATAAGGCTGTTGTGGTCAGTCCTCACCCTGAATCTATTCCCTACCAGATACTGCCGGAATTTGGCTAAGGCATGCATGATGGCCAACATCTCCTTGTCGTATATGGAATACAACCTCTCATGCGGAAGGAGATTCCGGCTCTCAAAAGCTATAGGGTGTCCCCCTTGCATCAATACTGCGCCGATCCCCTCTCCCAATGCATCACACTCCAAGACAAATGGCTACGTAAAATATAACAATGCAAGCACTGGGCAGCTACTCATCACCTCCTTGAGCCTATAAAAGGCTCACTGCGCTGTATCTGACCAACTGAATGCCCCCTTCTTCGTCAAATCTGTAAGGGGTGCAGCAAGCTGTGAGAATCCTCTAACGAACTTCCTGTAATAGGTACATATCCCAATGAACCCTCGAAGTTCCGTCACATTCTTCGGCTCCGGCCAATCTCTGATGGCTCTAATATTCTCCTCGTGGACCCTCACTCTGTCCACTCTAATAATGTGACCCAAATAAAGCATCTCGGTCATCCCAAACTCACACTTGGAGAGCTTAGCATAGAACTGTTGCTCTTCTAAGATGCGTAGCACTGCCTCTATGTGCTGGAGATGCTCCTCCAACGTCCTGCTATATATGAGTATGTCATCGAAGAAAACCAATACAAACTTCCTCAAATGACTGCAGAAGATATGGTTCATGCAAGACTGAAAGGTGGCTGGCGCATTGGTCAGCCCAAAAGGCATAACCAAAAACTCAAAGTGCTCATAATGACACCTGAAGGCGGTCTTGGGAATGTCCTGTTCCCTCACGCAAATCTGATGGTACCCTGATCTCAAATCAATCTTTGAGAAGAACTTAGCTCCTCTCAGCTCATCCATCAGCTCATCGATCCTGGGTATAGGGTACCTGTTCTTCAGAGTCTTCTAGTTCAGGGCCCTGTAGTCAATGCACATCCTCAAGGTGTCGTCCTTCTTCTTCACCAGCACTACAGAAGAAGCAAATAGACTCGTGCTCGGTCTGATGTGTCCAAGAGCCAACAACTCATGGATGGCCCACTCAATCTCATCCCGATAGGCTTTGGGATGCCTATAGGGTGTAGTGATCACCGCCTGAATACCCTATTCAAGCTCGATGGTATGCTCAAATCCTCTATCTGGTGGCCGACCTGGTGGTATATCCCCAAACACTACCTCATGCTTGTCGAGGATGGCCTGTATATCTGGCTGAACTGCTCAAACAGTGGTCTCCGCCTCTGATGCCTACAACTCAACCGCCCACTCTATGTCTCCCTTCTGGAGGTTTGCCTCCATCCGATGTGCCAAAACAGTCTGAGGTGGGTAAGTATGCATCTCATGGATCTTCTCATGCTTCCCGGTCTTCTTGTCATCCCACTCCATCTCTAAGGCCTCCCAGTCCGTGGTGACCTTTCCCAGAGTAATCAGCCACTGAACACCCAATACCACATTGGTATCTGGTATGTTGACCACAAAGAAGTGATCAGTCACGGTGTACGTACCCATCATCACTACTAACTCTGGGACATACTAGGCACACTGCATCATCTGGGCTCTTGGGACCAAGACTGAAAACCCGTCAAAACTCTCGGTCGGTATACCCCTTCGTTCGACCATCTGTGCATCAATGAAATTATGGGTTGCCCCACTATCAACCAAGACTGATACTCACTGGCCACGTACTGTCCCTCGTATGCGCAGCGTCAAATACTTAGGAACTCCTCGCAAAGCTGCAAGGGCCCCTCCTGTGGGTGAAAATGTTGCACCTCCTGTCCCTGGAGGTGGAGGAGGAAATTGATCCTGGGCCATCTGACTATCTCCTACCTCTTCATCATACTCCTCATCCTCTTCCCCGCTATCATCGGAGAAGACCTCAATGAAGTGTGCTTTGCCAGCAGCACACCTATGCCCTGGTGCCCATGACTCCTGACAAGTGAAGCACAACCGCTTCTTCCTCAACTCCATCCTGGCCTCATCATCTACCTGTGCTCGTCCTGGATTCCCCTTTGGAGGAGGAACCCTCACATCCTTCCCCTTAGGCTGGAAACCCTGTCTTTGGGGGTAAGGTGTCCGCATCCTAGGCAATGCATCCTACAAATCCCTGGTCCTACTGATAGCATCCTGGAGTGTAGCTAGTCTAGTGGATCTAACTAGACCTCGAAGTGGCTCTGCGAATCCCTCCACAAACATATAGATCATCTGGGTCGTGAATAGATCTGGCACCATCACCGAAACCCTCAAGAAATCTGCAATGTATGTCTCTGGGCTCCCTGTCTGTTTGAGCTTCGTCAGCTCAACAAAATGTTGTTCTGAATCCCTCCGGTAAAAATTCTCTATCAATCTCCTGGTAAACTCGGCATATGTCGTCACTGTGGAATGCCCGAGTGTCACCATCCCATGGAACCACCAGTCCTAGGCCTCACCATCCAAATGTAATGTTTCCACCTTGATGGCCTCTGTCTCCGACATCTGTTTAAACTGGAAATAGATATCCAGCTTCTCCACCCAAGACTTTGCCGAACTGTTTGACGATTCGTCAAAAGTAGGCAAATGAAATCTACTAGAGGCACGATGGGAATCTCCGTCATGATAATGTCGGTGCCCTATATGATGGTCGCGGGGTCTACTGTCCCGCTGGAGCTGCACAAAATCTCTGAATGTGAGAGCATCCCTGAACTCCTGCCCATAGGACTGATACTCTGCAAAATACTCATCTAAGTGTCCAGGCTCTGCCTCCTGCTGGGCTCCTGCCCCTATATCTGCTCCCAAGAAAGTGGGCATAGTAGAGCGGGTAGGTGCACATGAAGCTGTCGGCTGAGGAGTATCATGCTGAGCAGCACCCTGCTTCGGCAAATGGTGGGATGTACCTGATCCCTCTCCGACCTAGAAAACCCCTAGAGTCTCACGCTGCCTAGCCTCCACAGCTGTGAACCTCTGTCCCATCACCTCAATCTGTCGAGCTAAATCCTACACCGACTTGAGGAGTGCCTCTCCAAACTGTTTGGCCTCTGTATCATCTTCCATCAGGTCTTTCTGCCTCAATTCTACCACAAGCTCCACCTGCTCTGCATCCATCACAGGCTCTCTCTCCTGATCTGCGTCCTCTACCTGGGCACAGTCTCCCTCTTCGTAGGTGGTCTCCAACCTACGCTCACGGTCTCTATACTTCCTGCCTCTGTAAGGTCTCTTTCCCGATGTCATAGACCACAGGCTGAGCCAGAACTATGCTCTGATACCACTGTAATATCCTGTTTCAGGGATATCTCTAAAACACGGCAAACTCCAACCAGAGATAGACTGGGAGGGCATGTATCGGATATTTCGCTTCTAAAAAGAGGGCGAGATCCGGAGGCTACCTGGCCCTTTCCAGACTCTATCTAAGAGTGAAAGATAAACACACCAAGTGGTATAGAACTAGAATGCTCAAAGACAATAATAGACATATAATATCATAGAAAGAGAATGCGACAATGACGGCAACTACAGCAACTATTCCAGAAAACATAGAGAAGAAATGCTGAGCCATTTTATTAATCTGAGAAATGTGATGGAGTACAACAGACTAATCTTGCGCAAGGCAAGTGAGAAAACACTCTCAGAGAATACCGAAAATGGCTTCTCTAGGAACTACGTCCCAGCTGCTGGAAACTGTTGTGTAGCTGCTACTGTTAGAATGGACTAAGACTAGGGGTTGATCCCCTTGCCGGAATGAGCTGAAAATCGGCAAACCTCCTCTCCTCAACAACCCAGACAAGATCCACAAACCATTCCAAGAATGGCCGACCCTAGAAATCACCAGAAACTGCCTCCCCAGTGAGTTACGCTGGCCTCCAAGGCACTGCGCAGTGGCTAGATAGAAACAGTTGAAATACTACCACAAACCCCGCCAAAACCCTCCAACGGGAAAAGGCTGACCCTCTGCTCAAAATCTCGGCTAAATCACCCGCAGAAACCCCAATCCGGAGCTCCTACAAAGTGGACTGCGTCCTCTCTCCCAGTGACTGTGCAATCTCAATAAGCTCCAGCTCCGCAACAAACCCAAATAATAAAATGACACTCAAAATGTTGAAAAACTAACCTTGCCTGAGCAGGCACTCGAAGTCCCCCGGGGCTAAGGGCGATATCTCCGCACGGAGACGCTCGGTGCACTAAACAATGCTAGAGACAGGCTAAACAGCCAGCGTGCTCAAGAAGACAAAATTCTGACTCAAAAATCATCAACTCAAGAATGAATGAAATGAGAAGGCTCCTCTATCATATATAACATTGGTTTCCCTCCAAAACCCAACGTAACCTCTCTCTCTCCTCCACATCCTCATCCTTATCTGCGCAGAAGCTTGCAAAAGCTTCTAGAGTGTACATAGGCCCCCTCCTCTACGTGGTGTTAGGCCCCCCTTGACTCCCACTTAAGTCACAACGTTGTGCTACTAGGTGGATGTCTTATTTCACTTAAGTGAGTTAGACCCTCTTCACTCACTTTTTATTTATTTACAAAATATAGAAGAAAAACTAAACAAAATAAAATATTCCAATTAGATGTCGCTAATTAGGAATATTACAGTGACCCAAGTGACCCAACTGCACAACATCGGGTCAGGGCGAGAAAACGTGTGTAGAGAGTGACCCAGGTGACCCATGCTGCATGAATTTTGGAAGGACTTCAGAATTTGGATTTTGAAGGTAAATTTGGGGTTTCCAATAGATTTATTGATTGTTGAGAGGCATTGTTTCCCAACTCAAAACACAAGTGTTGGACTAACTTGGAAAGAAGTGCAGGTGGTTGAACAGGCTTGGATATTTGTATGATTATTGTAAAATTGTAGATCATTGAACTGTTATATATATTATTGGGCATACTTTTCAGGAGTTTCACCTCCCAAGTATGTATAGGTGTACCTGTGTGATGTTGTGAATGTTTAATTGTTGAAAGATTAAATATTGAAGATTAATTCTGCTGCATTGTTAAGAACCCTCAATTGGTGAAATTGGCTAAGTGTTAAAGATAAGCGTATTCTATACACTTGGGTATTTCTAATAATAAAAAGTGTGGTAGTGCCACAACCACTATACGCGGTTGAAAGAGTACCACAAGTATAGGGTCTTGACTGATAGTATCAGAACTTGGTTTAGGGAGAGTCGAGATGCATTGATTATTTCGAAAGCAGCAATACATTTTCAGGGTTGCAGTTGATATTAAAGCTTGGACTTATATTGATTGGTCTCAGTGAGACATTGGCAAAGGCAAGACATTGGTCAGGACCGAAGCTGCAGAACAAGAAATGGTGAGTTGGGAATAATTCCAAGGGAGGCTCTTTGAGACCTTACACAGGTTAAGGCAGATGAAAGAAGAGAACCCACGGGTTCGTGCTAAACTTGAAGTCTTGGAGGAAAATGTTGAAGTGGTACTTCTTCGACTTGGTTGGGCAATGGAGCATGATAGAACTGTAGATTGTGATAAAGAAGAAGAAGAGGAAACCAAGACATGTGAAGAAGAGGATGTTGCAGGTGTGTCAATGATTAAGGAGGAACTTGATGAACAGGTTGAACCAGGATTGTACACATTGCAAGCATTGATGATGGAGGACACTCACTTGGAGATACCTCATGGAAATGTAAGTATTGATATTAATTGTGTTTCATTGGAGATTCTGGAGGATGGACCATATGTAGGGATGAAAAAAGGGATGACTTCTTTACCGATGCCATGGATGAACTCCCCTTGGATTACTATGGCGAGACCTCGTACATTGGAGAAGCAAGGAGCATTGATTGTTGAAGAACTTGTTAAGGAAATTTGTGACCTCATGCTAGAAGGCTCAAATGCTCGTGACACGGGTGGAACTTAATGAGATGTGTGATGGATGAACTGGCCAAGTGTCTGTCATGACTCATGGACTGATTGGAGAAAGGGCACACTATTTGGGTAGAATTTTTCATGGCTCGAACCAAGAAGGAATCTTGGTGGACCTTTAGTGGGGTAGGCAACAGTGAAGGAAGGACCTATGATGACATATGAAGGAAGAAGTGATCGAGGGCACTTACCTAGATGACTATAGTTGCGTTGTGTATACTTTTGATAGACACATGGACAACCAAAGTCATGGACATCAACATGAGAGCATGGAATACATTATGCAAGGAAATTATGCAGGTGCACTTATAGAGATGCCATTTATGAGCATCAAGGAGCAGTGTCAAAGCAGGATGTTGAGCAGGATGTATTTGCTAGTGTGACATGGAGAAATTTTATGGATAGACTGATGGGGCTGTTGTTCACCTTTGGACAATAAGACCTTGGTTGGATGAGTAGCCTATGAGGACATTCATATGACTTGCAAGGAAGGAACAACTTGCGATGGCACTCATGGCCAAGTCAAGTATGCTTTCCAAAGCTTTGGATGCAGATGATGCATAGGATTTCATGATGATTTGGAGATAGTTGTAGACTTTGGAGACTTCATATTCTAGTGGTCTTGGAGTATTTGGTTCATTAATGAGTTGAGGTCAGGATATGTCCTAATTTTGATGCATTATGGGATGCATACATTAGGAACATTATGGGGTGCGTTCGAGAGGACTAACTTGATGGATATGATCGAGATAGGACACTTTGGAGTTTAATGGAGTTGTGGCGATGGAGATGCCTTGGTGTACACTTGGGCATGGGTTGAGTCTTCTTGAATTAGCCACACTTTTGATAGACATGGTGGTTGATTGATCTAGGATCATGGGAATCACATGGATGGATGATGAGGCAAGGTTAAACTTTCCCCATTGATAGATTTGATAGATGGAATATTACAGATGAGATGGAGATTTCTTCATGGATCTGGATATGGCACATTGAGCATCGGATTGATGGGAGGAGTTCTTGCTTAGTTTGAGGAGGACCTCTCACACATGGATGATGATGCTTGGATGTATGTGACCAATTTTGCAGCACATGGAAATTAGCATCATGAGCAGCATATTACATATGGATGAGGATTACCTCATGGACCTAGATATTGCTTGTTTGATACTTGATGGAAAACATGTTACAGATGAAATGGAGGCTACTTATTGGACCTAGACATGGCTTACTTTACACTTAGATGGGATGGATTCTTGATTGTAATATTATGAATAGGAAATAAACAACAATATAAAGCAACATAAACGAAAACTACAACAAATAGAGAGACATCATGAAAAACACTACAAACATGGAGAAAAGCTTAGCCATTTTATTATAAATCTAAAAGAGGGAATAAGTACAAAAGGTGATCAGAATGATGGAACCTTTGCTTGCTTAAGGAAAACTGAAATCACTCTCAAAACCCTGCTGGGAATGATTGCTTTCTCTCTAGACTACATAACTCTCTGAGTTGTTGCTGCTGCTGGAAACTGTTGCCTCTGACAGGAATATAGCTGCTCTTTGGGGTTGTTCCCTTGCTCAAAAAATTGTGAAACTTTGGGTATGGACTCTCCTCCAAAAACTCGGAAAAACCCAGGAAGGAATTTTGGAAAGGCTAACCCCGAAATTTGTCCCCCTTGGAAAAATCACGCACTCCTGGTGAGTACACTGGCCCCTGAACTGTATGACTGGAAATGTTGGCCTCCTCCTACTCCAAAATATGGCTTGTGAAGGGTTGAACCCTTCACACTTCTCCTGGACTGAAAAACCTGATCTCCGTTCATTCCTGATGCTGCCTCCCTCCAAGGCTGCGTAATATCTGAGTGTAACTGCATTGCCTTAGTCACTGCGTGGCTCCTGGCTGAAAGGCTCTGCGTTCTCTGCTCTAAAAATTGATGGTGAATCTCCTCACCTGAGTGGGCACTCGAATTCCACCGAGGCTGAGGTTGGGATATCCACTCGAAGACACCCGTGTGTTGAATAACACTTGCAGACTTAGCTAAACAACGTAAGCGTGCTCAATATCTGTTAGACAAAAATCCTAAAGATGCATAATAGAATGAATGAGTAGCTAGTCTCTCCCTCCTTTTATGCTTGAGACCCTAGCTCTCCCTTGGGCTCCACTAAGCTGCGATTTCTCCTCATGCCATGTTGTCCTACCTACATTGTGATGTCCTGGTCCACATTGCCACTATGCTGCTTGGCCCACACTGCCTCTGCGTTGTCCCTCTCCCTGCACTGTCACTTGGCTCCCCTAGGCCCCATGCTAAAATCAGAATAATGTTTAATTATCCTAAGCTGGGTTGGGGGTTCCATCACCCCTTTAATTTATGACTGAAAATTAGAAAGGAAAAATCTGAGCAAAATTAATATTGCCAATTAGTTGCTGCTAATTGGGAATATTACAGTCGTCTCCGCCAAAACGTTGCTTGTCCTCAAGCCACTGCAAAGATGGGTGCTGCAAAATATTCTCACTCTCCCAAGTGGCATCCTCATCCGACAAATTTCTCCATCTCACCAAATACTCCTTAACTGCCCTACTCCATAGTTGTCTCTCCCGGGTGTCTAAGATGGCTTCTGTTTGTAACACCAAATGCCCCTCATCATCTGTAGGTGGGAGCTCCTATGTTGCAGTCACCTACTGCCCCAATGTCATTTTCAAGAATGATACATGGAAGATGTTATATATCCTGCTACCTGCTGGCAACTCGGACTCATAAGCAACCTCCCCTATCTGGTGGATCACTCTGTAAGGTCAATAGAAGGAGGGCTTGAGCTTCTCATCCCCCTTCTACTTCAGCGTAGACCATCGATAAGGATGAAGTCAGAGGTAGTCCAAGTCACGTACCTCAAATTGTTTCTCTACCCGCCCTTTATCAGCATATAGTTTCTGTTGATTCTGCGTTGTGGCTAAGTTGTCCTTGAGATCCCGGAGTATATCTTGGCTCTCTTGGATCTAATTATTGGCCCTAGGGGCCTTGCTAGCTCCAAACATAACATCATAAAAATTCATAGCATGATATCCATAAAAAGCATAAAATGGAGACATACCAATAAACATGTGGAAAGTGGTGTTGTAGCAGTATTCTCCCAAATGTGGCCAACGCAGCCATGCCTTCTACTGCCCTGTGACATAGTTTTGCAAGTAGCCTTCAAACCACTTGTTCACAATATCCATCTTCCCATCCATATGAGGGTGATAACTGGTACTAGGAATTAACTTTGTACCCACCAAACGAAAAAGCTCCTACCCAAAACCGCCCATGAAATGGTTGTCCCTGTCACTGACTATGGTCTTTGGAATACCATGCAATCTGAAAACATCACAGAAGAAAAGTTCTGCCACCTGTGCAACTATGTACCGTGTTGATATGGCGAAAAAGTGAGCATACTTTGTCAGTCGATCAACAACCACAAAGATGCAATCCTTACCCTGCACTGCGGACAACCCCGTAATGAAATCCATTAAAATACTTTCTTACTTTCCTTCCAGAATGGGAAGCGGTTGTAGTAATACGGCTGGGTGGATCATCTCCCCCTTGTTCCTCTTGTTGGACATTGGATAAACCAACGCTCTCCATGTGTTTCATGGCATGGACTAACTGCCTCTTGTGAATCATTATCTCTGACGATGTGATCATTGACTAACACCTGCGGGTTTCGGTTTAACGACAATCGTAATTCCCAACAAGTGGTATCAGAGCATAGGTCACAAGTTCGATACACATCCGGCTCACATTGGGGGGGGAGACTGTTGGACATTGGATAAAATAACGCTCCCTGTGTGTTTCGTGACATGGACTAACCACCTCTTGTGAATTATTATCTCTAATGATGCAATCGTTGACTAACACCTACGAGTTTTGGTCTAATGACAATCGTGATTCCCAACACCTCTGACACACCTCGCGCTCCGTGACATGCCAGAGTACATCCTTCTTAAGGCCTCTCCAAGGGAAACTCTCCCCGATAACTCTATAAGTCTTCGTGAATCCCTAATGGTCCGATAATGGTGAATCATGGGATGCACGCAGTATCTTCTCCTTGAGCTGAGAATCCCCAATCAAGAAGATCCTATCTCTGTAGTAGATGACCACATCCATCACCATGTATCTATCATCTGTAACCTGGCCATCCAACAACTCATAAGAAAAGCGATCCTTGGAGTACTCTACTAGCAGTTGAGCCCTCCAGTCTGTATCTATGCTCATCAAGGACAATGTTGCTGGTTTGCGTGATAGAGTATCGACCACTACATTTTTCTTCCCCTTGACATACTCAATGTCAAAGTCGTAAGCCTAGATCTTACTACCCCACTTCTGCCGCCTCTCTTGCAACTGCTTCTGCTCAAGGAAGAATCGGAGGATGTTGTGATCAGTCCTCACCTGAAATCTGTTGCCCACCAGATACTACCGAAACTTGGCCAATGCATGCATAATAGCCAACATATCCTTGTTGTATATCAGATACAACCTCTCATGCGGCAATAGCTTCCTACTCTTGAAAGCTATAGGGTGGCCTCTCTGCATCAATACTACAGCTACTCCCTCCCCTAAAGCATCACACTCCAAAATGAAGGGATGCGTGAAATATGGCAAAGCCAACACCAGGAAGTTGCTCATCACCTCCTTGAGCCTGTCAAAGGCCCTCTGTGCAGTATCAGTCTAGCTAAATGCCCCCTTCTGGGTGAGATCTGTGAGTGGTGCAATAAGCTGAGAAAACCCCTTGAAAAACTTCCAGTAGTAGGTGCATATGCCTACAAATCCCTAGAGCTCTATCACGTTCTTTGGTTTTGTCCATTCCCGGATGGCCTAGATCTTCTCCTCTTGGACTCTCACTCCATCGACACTAATGATATGCCCCAAATAGAGCATCTCTGTCAATCCAAAATTGCACTTGGAGAGCTTATCATAGAAATGTTGCTCCTCCAAAATACGTAGTACAACCTCAATGTGCTGCAAGTGCTCCTCCCAAGTGCTGTTGTATATAAGGATGTCATCAAATAACACCAGCACGAACTTCATCAAGTGACCACGGAAGATGTGGTTCATGCAAGACTGAAAGGTGGCCAATGCGTTGGTTAGCCCGAAGGGCATCATCAAAAACTCGAAGTGGCCATAATGGCACCTGAAAGAAATCTTGGGGACATCCTGGTCCCTCACCCAGACCTCAAATCGATCTTGGAGAAGAATTTCGATCCCCTCAGCTCATCCATCAACTCATCAATCCTAGGAATGGGGTATCGATTCTTCATCACCTTTTTGTTTAGTGCCCTATAGTCGATGTACATCCGTAGTGTGCCATCCTTCTTCACCAATACCATACATGAAGCAAATGGGCTAGTACTGGGCCAGATGTGTCCTTGTGCTAAGAGATCATGGATAGCTCTCCCAATCTCATCCCTATAGGCCTTGGGATTCCTATAGGGTGTGGTGATCACTGCCTGGATCCCCTGCTCCAGCTCATTGGTGTGCTCAAACCCCCGGTCCGGTAGCTGCCTCAGTGGTATGTCCCCAAAAATCGTGGAGTATATGTCCAATATTGACTATACATATGGGTGAACTTCCTGCCCTGTGGCCCTTGCCTCTGAAATATGCAGTTCTACTTCCCACTCTATGTCTCCCTTTCGAAAATATTCTTCCATCCAATGTGCTAAAACAGTCTGTGGAGGGTATGCGTGCATGCCTCTCATCATCACATGCTTTCCACTCTTCTTATCTGTCCACTCCATCTCCAGTGTCTCCCAGTCTATTGTGACCTTACCCAGCGTAATCAGCCATTTCACTCCCAATACCACATTGGTATCTAGGATGTCAAGAAAAAAGAAGTGGTCTATCATAATGTAGGTCCCCATGGTCACTGCTAATGTTGGAACATATCTCTCACACTGCATCATTATGGCACCCGGTACCAGTACTGAGAAACCATCAAAACTCTCTGTCGGTATTCCCCTCTTATATACCACTTGGGCATCAATAAAGTTGTGAGTGGCCCCACTATTTACCAAAATTGAAACACGTTGTCCCTATACTGTGCCTCAGACATGCAGTTTCAGATACTTCAGAAATCCTCGCAAAGATGCAAGGAATCCCCCTGTGGGTGCAAACGTTGCCCCTCCTGCTCCTGGGAGGGAGGTGGTGGATGATCCCCTCTCTATACCACAATGCTAGCCTCTCCCTTTATCTCCTCATAAGCATATTCTTATCCCTCACTATTGGAGAATACCTCTATCTAATGTTCCTTCCTTGTGGCACATCGATGACTTGGTGCCCATGGCTCCTGGCATGTGAAGCATAGCTTCCTCCATCTCAAGTCTCTCTGGGTATCATCGTCTAAAGTCCCTCGGCCTTGGTTCCCCTTCTATGGTGGAACTATCGTGTCCTTCCCCTTTGGCTGAAATGTCAATCTCTGGGGGAAAGGAGCTCTGGTCCTAGGCAAACCATCCTACAAGTCTCTCATCTTCCTGACTGCATTCTGAAGTGTAGTAGGCCTACTTGACTTGACTAACCCACACATAGGTTCTGCCAACCCATCAATGAACATGTAAATCCTCCTGGCTATGGACAAGTCTGGTACCATCACCGAAAGTCTCAAGAACTCGAAAATGTAAGTTTCCAGGTTCTCGGTTTGTTTGAGATTGGTCAGCTCAACAAAATACTCCTCTGGATCCTTCCAGTCAAACCTCTACACCAAAATCTGGGTGAAATTTGCATACGTTGTCACTTCTGAGCGACCCAGCGTGGCCATCCCATGGAACCACCAGTCATGGGATTCTCCCTCAAGGTGCAATGTTGACACCTTGATGGCCTTCACCTCTACCATCTAATTTAGCTAAAGTAAATTTCCATCTTCTCTACCCAAAATTTTGTTGAACATTTAGATGACCCGTTATAAGTTGGAAAGAAAAATCTGCCCACATTGCAACTCACCTCCCTGCATGTACCCGCCACCTTTGTTCTGGTTACACTGTCCCTTGATGGCCTGTGGGTGAAAAAGCTGCCCCTCCTGCTCTTGGGGGAGGTGGTGGTGGATGATCTCCTATCTTTGTGCTACAATGTTGGCCTCAAAGAGGGGAAGGGTTTCCTCGCAAACATCTTCTTCGGCGGCTTCTATCAAAGAAGACCTCTATGTAATGTGCCTTCCCTGCCACACATCGATGACCCGGTGCCCATGGCTCCTGGCATGTGAAGCATAGCTTCCTTCGTCTCAAGTCTCTCCGGGTATCATTGTCCAAAGGCCCATGGCCTTGGTTCCCCTTCTGCGGTGGAGCTCTCGTGTCCTTCCCCTTTGGCGGAAATGCCAGTCTCTGGGGAAAGGAGCTCTGGTCCTGGGCAAAGTATCCTGTAAGTTTCTCGTCCCCCCGACTACATCCTGAAGTGTAGCAGGCCTAGTGGACTTGACTAGCCCATGCAGAGGTTCTGCCAACCCATCAATGAACATGTAAATCCTCCTGGCTGCGAACAAGTCTGGTACCATCACTGAAAGTTTCAAGAACTCGGAAATGTAAGTTTCCGGGTTCCTCGTTTGTTTGATCTTGGTCAACTCGAAAAAATGCTCCTTCGGATCCTTCTGGTCAAACCCCTCCACCAATCTCTTGGTGAACTCTGCATACGCTGTCACTGCTGAGTGACCCAGCGTGGCCATCCCATGGAACCACTAGTCATGGGCTTCTCCCTCAAGGTGCAGCGCTGCCACCTTGATGGCCTCCACCTCTGCCATCTGATTAAGCTGAAAGTAAATGTCTAACTTCTCCACCTAAGCTTTTGCTGAACATTTATATGACCCGTCATAAGTTCGCAAGAAAAATCTGCCCACAGTACATTGCAGCTCACCTCCCTACTAGTACCCACCACCTCTGTTATGGTTACGGGGTTCGCTGTTGTTCTTGAGCTGGCAAAAATTGTGGAAAGTGAGAGCTTCACCAAACTCTCGCCCATATGAATAATACTCTGCAAAATAGTCCCCGTATTGAGCCACCTCAGCTCCTGGGGTCCTCCCGTTTCGGTACCTGCAGTCAAGAATGTGGGGGAGTGTGTAGTACCACTTGCCGCGCTGTGTTCTACTCCTGTGTGTGATGGGAAGTGCCGAATCCCTCTCCGATGTGAAAACCCCTTGGGGTTTCATGCTGTCTAGTATCCCCGACACTCTTCTGACCCATCTCCTCTATCTTCCTCGAGAGCTCCTGCATAAACTTCAGGAGGAGATTCCCGAACTCCTTTCCGTCATCTCCTTCTTTTGCCATAGGTTCTTCCTCCTCTACGTCCTCCACTGGAACGCGATCCCCTTCTCCAAATGTGGCCTCGAGCCTCCACTCTCGGCCCCTATACCGCTTTGTCTGGTAAGTGATGTATTCTTTTCCTCACAAATTTTGTCATAGAGGTGATATACTCCCACAGACTAAGCCAATTCTGAGCCTGACCCACTATAATATTTTGAATAGGAAATAAACAGTAATACAAAGCAATATAAACAAAAACTACAACAACTAAAGAGACACCATGAAAAACACTGCAAACATTGAGAAAAGTTGAGCCATTTTATTATAAATATGAAAGAAGGAATGAGTACAAGAGGTGATCAGAATGATGGCACATTGTCTTGCTCAAGGAAAACTGAAATAACTCTCAAAACCCTGTTGGAAATGTTGTCATTGATGGCAAAGGAGATGGCAAAGGAGACAGCATAGAAGCAGAGAGATAGCAAAAGAAGACTGTTGAAAAACAAAGAGAGAAAAAGAGGTAGAGTAGTAGCATAGAGGTAGCAGAGATCTGAAGAGGATGTAGAGGGTCGAGCAGCTGCAAAGCAGGGCCATTTGAAGCAGCCCAGGCTGCAGAATATGTAGAGAATACAGTGAAACAACGAAACAGTCATGCATAGAGAGAGAGACAGAGTATACAGAGAATATACTGACATGCACAGTAACTGAATGCCGAGAAACGGTCATGCCAAATAGGGTTTAAACGACAGTAAATTGCATGAAATCCCTATTTGGTTATATCAGTTGAAGCCACAGCATTATCAAAGGAAAGGAAGGCGGAATTATAAACTGAGACGGAACCCTGAGATATGGAAATTTGATTTAATGTATAGAGGGACAGTAATGGTGCAGCAATGAATTATAGTAATAAAGTAAATCAAATGCCGTGTGTGTGGGCCAAACACTATGGTGAGGTATAATGTAAAATCAATGAAAAATGAAGTTATAACGCAAATAAAACAGTTTTAACGTAAACTGAAAGGTAACAAGGTCGAAACCTGAAAAACGGAACCTTGAGTCGGAAAGGAGCGGAATCTTGAAGCTACAGTAAACCCAAAGTTTGGAAACCGGTAGTATCGTGCAGTCGCACAAGCGGTAAGAAGATTTGTGAGAAAAAACGTGATATTACTCGCTGGAGGACATGCGTCCTTAAGAGGTTTTTAAAATCCACTTATATCGCATAATTTCTGATCATTAACCTTCTCTGAGAGAAATAATGTGATATTTGTTTGCATTCGTCGGATCGTCCAAACCAATACGATAAGCTATCCGCCGTTGGATGTGAGCAGCTTGTTAACAGAGGTGGGCCCAGATGTATGTGCTACGATGGTTTAATTATATAGTGAGAAATGGTGGGGGCTCGAAGGTTATTTTAATTCAAAGTCATGGTATAAAGTCTGAAAGGTCTTTCATACGTTTCGGGGTTGATATAAATTGTATTGTGAATGCAAAGGGATAATGTGGGCCCAAGTGTAGTTACATGGATTTTTTGAGTTTAATATATGGTCTAAAGGTAAACTACATGCCCGTGAAGTACCACTTGTAGACTTGGTTTCATAACCAAGTCGAACGTTAATATAATATAATGGTATTGATTTTATAAGACGTTGGATATTGATCCAAAGGCTTTGAAATATGTTGTGGGCCAAACCTTTATGTGTAATGAGCTATATGGTTATCTGGGGTTTAATAAAGCACAACGGGTCAGCATAATATTTGGGCGTAAAGTAAAGCCTTGGCATGCATTGAATGAGAGATGTGGGCCCAAGAGAAAGATAGGAAATTGTATGTGATGCGATGGTTGTTTGATAGCCAAATAAAGGTTATATAGATATATATATTAGTGCTGGGTTTAAGTCTGAGTGAAAGACTTGATATAATGTTGACGAAGGATATATATCTATCTATGTTATCTGTTGGGGTTTGAGTCTGAGTTATGGATTAAAACAAGGTCTAAGAACTTATAATATTTGAATGCAGACCTTGCGAATGGAAATATAAAAGAGGCAGAGTATATGTGTAGTGTGGGCCCCCATGTAAAAAGAAAAGTTCAATGCATGTTTATTCCGAGAATCTTAACCCAAGCTGAAGGGTATATAAAAGCTGAAGCGACAAAGTATATATATGAAACAATATACATATATAAATATATCTGTGAACAGTGAACCATCGCATCGGAGCAAAACATAACAGTGAAACATGTTACTAAAGGTTGCAATTGCGATTGCGATAAAGAAGCAGACCTGATATGTTATAAATGGTGACTCATGTGTTTGAGTTCCGGCTTAAAGTGCATTGAAGTGATTCATCGCATCGGAGGTGAAAGAGTGACGAAGAAATTGAAAGTTTCGATTGAGATTGAGCGATCGGATGATAGCCGTCGGATTTGCTGAAGGATGGGCGGCGGATATGAATCGTTTGATTATATGGTGGGGCATTTGCTAATCGCATTGGCGGAAATCAAATGACCAAGTCACAAGAGCATTATGAATGTTGTGATTGCGATTGAAATAAATGAGGTGGAGTATAGTTGGTATGTGGGCTCCATTCAAAAGAAAAGACTAATATAGGTTTGCTCCGAGTTTTTAAACCAAAGCTGAAGAATTAAAGGAAATCAAAGTGACATATATATATATATATATATATATATATATATATATATGTAAAACGATATATACATATTTACATATGTGAACAGTGAATCATTGCATCGAAGTGAGAGCAGAGCATCGGAACATACAACTGGAAGTTGCGATTGCGATTAATCGCAATCGGAAGTATTCAAGAGGTGATTCATCGCATCGGAGAATAGAGCAAGTTCGGCGAGTGGGCCCGAAAGAGAATTCTATGTATTAAAATGATTTATTATTGCTATATCGCCGAGAGTTATTTGAGTTATATAATGTGGCAGTTTTATATGCAGCAGTTACACAACGATAGTGAACAGGAAAGCATACAGAGAAGAAAAAGACAGAGACCGTTGCAAAAGAGACAAACATGCAGTGATCCAAAAGGTTGAATGGGTTGATTTGGAATTCACATTGTAACTAAATGTAAATGTTTTAATTGGATTTTATATTGTTTGTGATGCACTGGAAAGTCTCTTTAGGAAAACAAAATCCCACTGTAATATTGAAATTTGTACATACTGTTATATTATTTTTATGAGATAGACAAAGGAATGAGAAGGCAGAAGCCAAATAGTCATGGTTGTTCACTCCAAATTCTCTGTAGAATACAAACAGTCAAGAGGGAAATCTATACATGATATCTCATAGATATGCATAAAGAGGTTAGAGAATGCAGAGTATGAAGAATTGAGGCAGAGAAGATACGAAGAAGGACGAGCAAAAAGAGATGCTATAAGACAGATTTGAAGACTGGAGAAAAACACAAAAGAAGGTACAGAACATAGCTAATATCCAAGGTAAATAAGCAAATGTATTCTTTTGATAGAATGAGGAAGTTGGAGCTTCCCTATCAAGTTGTAACTTGATAGATGTCATTTGTAGCTGATTGAGATTGGAGCCTCCTGTAGCTTGGTGCCTGCAGAAAATTGAAGGGAGTTGGAGCTTCCTTGCAAGTTGTAGCTTGCAGAATTGGGGTTGGAGCCTCCTATGGGTTGGTGCCTACAGAAAATCAGTGGTGAGAGGGAGTTGGAGCTTGCCTTTGCATCACAACAATAATAAGATGTGGTTTTCTCCCTTTATGGGTTTCCACTTATATCTGTTGTCTCTGTGTGTGATGCCTATGTGTTGATATGTTCTATCCAATCTGCTTGATACTTGCTGCTCTCATAATAAGTTTGGTGTCACATTATCTTAATATTTGCTGCTCACATATTAAGAATATTCACATATAAAGTTTATTATGAAATTAAGTTGTAAATAAGCTTGATGAAAAGTTTTAAAAGCTCATGAATGTGTTAAACTAATTCCCCCACCCCCCCCCCCTCTCAGTTTAACTAAGGGTTCAACAATTGGTATCAGAGTGGGTTCCTTTTGTGTCAGTTTAACAACTGAAAGGAGATCCTAGGTCCCCAGGATGTCTAGTCAAGAAGGAAACTCAACCAATAAAGCCCCTTTTTTCATCGATGCTAATTATTCCTTCTGGAAAATCAGAATGAGAGCATACATAATGTCTCTAGGAATAGAAGTTTGGGCTGCTATGGAATTTGGATATGCCCCAAAGGCAACTGACTCAGAGAAAGAAGCTAAACAAGACTTTGTATCTAATGCAAAGGCCATGAATACAATCTTAAATGGACTGTGTGAGGCAGAATTTATCAAAGTAATGCACAGCAAGACTGCTAAAGAGATGTGGGATACTCTAGAGAACATCCATGAGGGAGACAAGAAGGTGAAGACAACCAAACTTTAAGTCTATAGAGCCCAGTTTGAAAATTTAAAAATGAATGATGATGAAGACATTTCCAGCTTCTTTTTAAGGGTTGCAGAAATAGTGAATAACATGAAAGCTCTAGGAGAAACCATAAAAGAAGCTGTAATTGTTCAAAAGATTATGAGATATCTTCCACCCAGCTTTAACCCCAAGGTTTCTGCCATAGAAGAAACAGTTGATTGGGAAACCTTGACCATGAACCAACTACTTGGAAATCTAACAGCATATGAGATGAGACTGCCACAGAAGAAGTCAAATGTGAGGGAGGCAGCCTTTAAGACAGAGAAGAAGAAAGAAGAAAAAGAAGATATATGCTCTTTCTCTGATGAAGAAGAGGCCAAATTTGTTAGGAAATTGGACAAAGGCTTAGGTAAATATAAAGGTAAACTTCCATTTAAATGATTTAACTATGGAAGAGTTGGACACTATGCTGCTAAGTGTCCTCATAAGAAAACAAAGAATTAGACTCAAGAGTCAAAGAAAACCATATCAAAGAACTGGCAGAAAGGAAAGAAATGCAATAGAAAATATTTCTATGTTCAACAAGACAGTAGTGCATCTGAAGACTCAGATGAACCCTCTAGTGAAGAAGGAACCTTTGAATTTATATTGATGGCCATAGAAGAGCTTGAAGGACTCCTTCTAGAATATGAAGAGAAAGGTGAAGTTGATATTTAGGGGGAGCTAAGAAGTGCCCTGGAGGAAATTGACACACTACAAAATTTGGCCCAATTTCCGACGGCCACTTCGTCGCTATTCCGACACATAGATCTCACAAGAGCGACAGTTCAAGGACGGGAAAAACATGGTTTGCCATTACGTCGCAATTCCGACGCCTTGACAAAGTGTCGCACTACCGACACTTTTTTCGTCGCTTCCAAACAAGCGTCGCTCTTCCGACGTTTCCCAAACCGTCGCTCTTTCGACGTTTGTAAATTGTCGCAATTCCGACGAAATGTGGTTCAACGTTTTGAACGTCGTTCTTCCAACGTTTTGATACCGTCGTTCTTCCGAAATTTGTAAACTGTCGCAATTCTGACGAAATGTGGTTCGACGTTTTGAACGCCGCTCTTTCGACATTTTTATAATGTCGCTCTTCCGACGTTTTTAAGTTGTACATGGTCAGAGCACAAGGATAGCAAAAGTGCTAAGGCCCCCAATTAGGCGACGAAATGCGGCGTTTCCAAAAGCGTGCCGCAATGCGACCCTGGGAATGACGCGCAATGTACGACGGTATCACAAAATGACGAAAATGGAAATCGTTCGAGACGTCGGAAGACCGACGCTTACAAAACGTCGGTGTCCGATGGCGAGTTCAATTAAAAAAAAAATGAAACTTTAAAACAAGACAATAAATCTCCAATATTTGTTATGAATTGTGGGCGTTCCAATTGTTATGAACATAATTCGACCGTGAAATATTAATATAATAAACACGCGGTAACAGAGCTATAAGCAATCATACTACGTAGCTCTTGTGTTCAAAAACGGGTTTAAAAAATAGCGAAGGAAGAACAACATTTTTTTTTCCAATTGTTATGAACATAATTCGACCGTGAAATATTAATATAATAAACCACCCTGTAGCGCTTCGACTATAAACAATCATATAAACATGGCATTGTATTTCAAAAAACAGGTTTAAAATAGAAACAGGGCAACATTTTTTTTTTCCAATTGTTATGAACATAATTCGACCATGAAATATTAATATAATAAACCACCCCGCAGCGCTTCGACTATAAAAAATCATATAAACATGGCTCTATATTTCAAAAAACTAGTTTAAAATAGAAACAGGGAAACATTTTTTTTTTCTAAGTAAAGTTAATCTATTAACAGTGGGAATAAAATTACAACATGACCGAAGTCAAAAACATTTCCCAGACTTATGGCAAATTTTTCATCAAAAAATAAAAATAAAATACTGCCCTCATACGGGGAAACTAGTCTTGAACATTTTTCAGGTCGTTGCATTGCCCACGCAGGGGAACCATCGTTTGATATCTTTGAATATTACAGTGTTTACAGTATTCAAAAATAAAATAGAGGTCCAACACAGTAACATAAGAAAAAACATGCCCAATTAAGTGGGTCGCGAAGCAAGAAAACCAAACCAAAGAGAAGCAGCTACTCATCCGGTGGTTCTTCGACAATTCGACACCATCATTCGAAAGGTCCAGGATCTCCAGGCGCTATCTCCACATTCACGCCACCGCTCCCCTCCTGAAGGCCTGAAAGCTGGGATTTTTCTGAGCTCAGACCCGCCGGACGGGTGCATTGTTCCTCCACTTGGGCCTCTTCACAGAAAACCACGGTGATTGAAGTTGTGATTCGTGGGTGGTTCAGAGAGCAATTAAAGGAAAAAATTGCAGTGCACGTCATGGGAGAAGGTGAAGCGGTGGGGAAATGAGGAGCAGGGGAGCCCATACGGTGGCCAGATCCTAGAACCCGACCCCTCCCACTTCTAGTGTTTGGATAGCGACCTTCGTAATAGTCACTAGACTGGGAAGATGACTCGGTTGAGGGGTTGGAGGGAGTGCGCAGGGGTTGACCTCTGGTGCTATCCCTGCGGCAACGCATCCTTTGACGTAGGAGAGGCATGGGTGCAGTCTCAGCAATGGGCATAAGACGAGATGGAGAAGCAGGATTCCAAGAAAACGAGGAAGATAGACACAGACCAGACCGAGAGAAATGCAGATTTGCACCAAGGTCTAAGAAGCAGTTTAGCTGGCTTCTCCTTCTCGTCATAGTGAGCAGGCAGTGTAACCCAGCAACTGGAGAGCATCTACAATTCAAAGGTTGCGGCTCGTCTGAAAAACCATAGCGAAACGCCATTTTATCGACCTGACTGCAATGGCATCGAAGAACACCAGTCATAAATCTCTCATTGATGAGAGCCGAAGGCCGGATCATATTGGAGCATGTGGAATTGCTAACAGGAGTGGAGGTCCGATCTTGAATAGCGTTAAAACTTAATGCGATTGACGTGAAAACCTTGGAACTTAAATATCAGCTGATTGAACAGCGTTAAAACTTAATGCGATTGATATGAAATCGCCACATCCATGTTCCATTGCCTTAAACTCCATCAAATGCACCCGCATCCAGGAACAGGCAACTTTTGATTGAGGACACATGGCAGAAATTGATTGGAGCAGATATTTGTTTGGGCCGCTCGTGCAGTGGAAATCCGGACCCGAAAAATATTAGGGCGAATTTGATAAGAAATTCGCGTCACAACTCTCTCTCTGTACACCAGCCCAAATTCGGACCCAAAAAAGATTAGGGCAGAATTTGTTTAATTTTCGCGTCACAAAATTGGCCGACGTCAGCAGGCCATTTTGGAACACGAATTTGGTTTGAATTATGGTTTATCGTCGTTTGAAGTCCGGCAGGCTCCACGGCTAAAGGGTTCGTTTGCAGTTTTGACAAAGGTTTTGTTATATGTTTTATATAACGCACGGCGGAAGGTCCCACACTGGTTTTGGTAATATTTTGTTTTAAATGCAGCATATATATATGTTTTATATATATATTTCATATATATATATATATATATATATATATATATTAAAACATTTATAAATTGTGGACCCCAGGAGCATTTTAATAGATTTGTTATTTGCATATTTTTGTTATGTTTTTAATATATGCGTTGCATATAAAAGAAAAGGGATGTGAGCCTGTTTCGGAATGTAGTTGTAAAGTTTATTATTACACACAATAGCAGTGTAAGTGTTTTGAAGAGCACAATAGTGCGTAGTTTTAGAGACAGAGAAGAATTTTGAGTGCACTGCGTTTTGCAGCAGTCACATTTTGTAATCCCTCTCAGTGAGGAAGAATTTGTAATAGTTTTTTTTTTAAGGATTAGAAATTTTTCAAAGTGTTGAACTCTATTTCCAGTGAAGAAATTTCAATATTTTCTCTGTGTTAGAAGAGGAGAGTATTACTCTCTCCATTTTTATTCTGGAATTTTCAAATATTCCAACACATGGATATAAATGAAGGAGATTGCTACGCATCAACACCAACATGTTTTCAAGTATGAGCTGCCTAATTTTGTAGCAAACTTCTCTGTGGATGTCAAAATTTGCAGACACTGAATATTACTCAGGTGATGCCTGAAATTTCCATTGAATTCCTATAAGAATCTTAGATTTGTGACAGAAATCCTTTTTCTAATATAGCTTACTCCTTTTAAGTTTGTGTCATTCAACTAATAAAAAATGTTTCAAGGAGTATAATGAAAACTAGATTATGTGTGAAGCATAAAATAATCATTGATGCTAGACTTGGAAGTTCGAATAAGACGATATAAAACAACGAAAAAGGCATTCCATTACTTGCATGAAATATGAGTACTGCCCTTTACCCTTAAGCTGGGAGCAAGGTCTAGATTTTGAATAGCATCGAATCTTGTGAACTCAAATTTCACTAAAAACATAGTTTTTTGTATGTTTTTCAGCACATGGTTAAAAATGATAGTGCATCAAAATCTATATTGTTGGGCCGAATACATAAGTAATCAAATATTCTCTTTACCAAGTTATTCACTTCATCAAAAGCCTGATCTTCACATGTGACACTTTTACTAGGGATAAATATCAAGTGGGTTGTGACATTTTAAATCTTGGTTCGCGGTGAAGTGCCCAAAAGGCAAGTTTATCAAAGCATCTGCGACCTATGTCATTTCATAGTAGCAAATGATTTGATATCATAATGGAGGTGCTCCAATTCAAGTAGTGTAGAAGAGGCAGGAGCCTACAAGTCAGATCCAAACTTTGGAGAAGAGCAAGGCAGATCCTGAGAAGAACGAAGAATTTGGGAATCTGGGATCTCTTCCAGAGGCCATGATACCAAAGGCTTGTCCTGTTTGTAGATATTTCTCATCTACATCCAATATAGCCTTAAATGCCCACATAGATCACTATCTATCAGGTGAGTCAAATGCTAAAAAATCTAGAACAAAGTTTTCCAAGCCTAAAGTGAAGGTGAGAAAAAAATGATCAATCCTAGATATAATTGCTGCAGCACCTGTTTGCATGCTAGAGGATTTGGATTACAGTACTAGCAAAGAGAAATTGACCGCTGATGCACATCCATTGCCTTTGGATCAGCTCAATCTCAGAGACACCACCAAGCAGAGGCAACATCAATGCAAAGATCTCA
The DNA here is from genome assembly GCA_034641835.2 of Pinus albicaulis. NCBI lineage: Eukaryota > Viridiplantae > Streptophyta > Pinopsida > Pinales > Pinaceae > Pinus > Pinus albicaulis. The sequence goes on along the minus strand of CM076577.1, from coordinate 119,840,468 downwards.
ACATTTCAAAATTAATGCAAAGATCTCGCGTAGTGGTAATGCATGTATTTCAAAAGAAACAAATAAAAATGCACATTCTAACCCATTCGAATAACCACTATAGCAAGGGTTTACATCTAATTAGATCCAATCCGTATATCGATGGAAAAAAACTAATATAATTACATTTTTCGTAGCAGAGGAAACTTTGCGAAAACAGAAAATGAATATAAAATGAGGATGTCAAGATGTTTAGATGACTCAGTACAACAATTATTTGTGCTTAGTAGACACAACACTGTATTCTTAATGCACTTTCTGTAGAGTACTAAATAGATTTGTCCAAAATTTGAGATGCAAACTGTAGTCTCTACTACGTTTGGAAAATTGGAGGTTTATAAAAGATAAACTGTGAACAGAATTGTACCACTATGATAAGAAGCTATCAGAAGCATTCCTTCTGCTTCACAAACGTGGAACTACCTTAAGAATGCTTATGGTTGATATAAATATTAGAGCATGGCAGTTAAATGTAGTAGTTATGCTAAAATACTGAATAACAGCTTGAGAGTGCTCTTCAAATACTGTACGAATGCACCAAATTAAAGTTGTACCATTACTAAAGATAAATGGCCAAAAATAGTCAATTTTGATATCGTGAAGTTATGTCTTTCTCGGTAGCAAACTGGGGGTAGGATGGAAAATATGAGAGAACTAAGTTCCAAGGACTAAAAAAACAAGGCCAACATAGTTCTGCCTTGAATCAAAGACAAAACAAAGCTGCCCAAAAAAGTGTTTGCCACTGTCATCACCTCGAGGAGCGCAAAGTCGGTTGATGGTGCCAACCATTTGACGAAGCAGAGAGAAGATTCATGGTGCCAATGGTTGTAGCATAGTTTGTTGACGTGAGCCATCATTGTAACAAAGAAGATTGATGGTGCCAATTGCTGTAGAAGTCCATTGAGAGTGCAACTACTATAGTAGAGCAGTTTGAGAGCACCCATTGAAGCTCCTATATATAGCAGAGTCAACATTTTCCTATTGAACAAGTTTGTATAGTCAAAGCCACAACAAGATCAGATAGCCACGATCCTAAATGAGAACTAGAGCCAAAGCTAAGACAGATTCACATTTAGCAGAACAAGACAACCATAGCAAAGGATCTGACCACAGAACCAGATCATGAGAGATAGCAAGATTCTTTCTTCCACTATGGAAATGTAGAAACTGTACAAGGGCTTTGCTTCCAGCAGATTTCATTGTGACAGTAATTTCTATGGTTTTGTAAGCGCTCATTAGTAGAAATTAGAATCTTAAAGCCATTCTGGAATTCTTTTAACCTGGAGAGGGTTTTCTCTGGTTATAAATCCTCATGTTCAAATTCCATTGTGGATTGGTTGTGTTTGATATTATGTTTTTACTATCCACAGTTGAATTTTCGCACAGAAAATTATCAGTCTAAAGTGAGCAATTTTGCGATGTTTCTTTTGCTTCCTATTATGAAGTATTTTGCTCACAACTCTACTCGTTTTAACAGAGGTCTTGGGCATAGAACAGGGGACTTGGGTTTTTTGGAATCAAACTTCAAGTTAAGATGCTCATCTAAAGAATGGCACAGTGAGCCTTAGCATGGAGTTGGGAGTACCAATTTGAAGTGCAGGTAGGGCATTGTACAATAGACCAATTAGATTTCTAGACCCTAATACAAAAGTTTCTTCTTCTTTCAAAACGTGTTTCTCATTTTCTGTAACCAATGTGGGTACTGTTCTTGTTTCAATTGGGGATGGATCATAATTTGTTATTGCTCCAGATGATCACACTCTGGGTAGCCTTGGAGTCTATTTGGGGATGATGAGTCCAATAGGTCTCAATGAACTGTTGCCCTCGCCGGGGAATACTATTGCAATGGAATTTGATACTATTTTGGATGTTGAATTCCATAGTCCTAATGGAAACCAGTACCTTCAGCTCTAGTACCTGTTCACAAAAGAGGGTGCCATAGTCATTCATGTGTGCAGAGAGGGTGAATTGCAGGCATTGCAGCAGGAGGTGTTGTTGTTGTTGCATTGGCCACTAGATTGTTTGTCTGGTTCTGTTACAAGCACAGAGTATTGAAGAGGACAGACAAATTTAGTTCAGATATTGTGAAATTTCCTTGGAAATTCACCTACAAAGAGCTCATCAATGCTACGAAATACTTTTTTTGAATGTGATTGATAATCAATAATTGCAAGCAAGGGTAATCCCCTTGTGAAACCCAAATTTCTGAGCATTTTCTAAAACCTGATGAGAGAGTCATTATAATGAACAAGCGCCTAGGTCCATATTATGTCCAAATTTACCAAGCACCAAGATCTATAAAAAAAATCCACAGTATCTGTGAACTAAGAAGAAGAGGCAGAAAATGTATTATACTTACCTATTCGAATAGTGGTTGGGGTTTACCACGGCAAAAATTTGACAGAGCCCATGTATCATTTCTTATCATTGAAATTCTGGCAGTATCATTCAACTGGGAAAGCACCTACCTCAGAGCTCCATGACTGAGGGAAATATCCCTAAATGTTTCAGAGTCTCCAACAATATTTCCCATAGCCCAAATAGCCTTACACGAACACCAGTTGAACTCAAAGTTGGGTACTATTTTTTTAAATCAAATTCCAAAATTACAAACATATAAAGATAGTTGGGAAGAATAATTTTATGCCTCTAAAATAAACATGCTACCTATTCTCAAACATTATCATTCCCATAGGTAAGAAGTTCCACAAATATAGGCAGTGCCCCGTAATCAATCACAACCTTTGTATTCTCAGAGGTTCCTGAGACTATATTAGTCAAAGCCAAAGCTACTTCAAACTGCATTATCAATCACAAGGTATCACCATCAAAGCTATAATTTTAAGATAACAATTTATCTACCATTGAAACTATAATTTAAAATAGATACACCTAGTGATATAGAAACCTAGTGAGAGTAGAGGTTAGGAAATTATAATAAGAATTATTACAAGATATCACTCACAGTGCAGTTGATTGTTCATTGTCTGCTGTAACTATAATTTTAAAGAAGACACACTTAGTGATATAGACACCACCAAGTGAGAGCAGAGGTTATGAAATTATAATGAGAATTATTTCGAGATATCATATTACTCATAGTATATTTAATTATTTATTTTTTGGTGTAATAATTGTTTATTATTTATAAACACAATCAAACATATTATGAGGGACGGTGTTGAAATTGACAACGGTCTCATAACAAACCATAACGGGCACATCCCCTGGCAAGATAGACTCTGAATAAGAAAGAAAGCAAAACAAAGTGATTACTTACAGGATCATAGGCTTCCTGAAGAACAAGATCCAGAGCAGCATCTGTAACCCCTAAAGCAACACCTCTCTTTGCAAGACAAATCGCTACATCTTTCATATGTAGTCTAGCAAATTTTCTGAGCTCATCACGAGAAAGAGGATCAAATACAACTATCTCATCAAGTCTATTCAATAGCTCTAGCCTAAAATGTCTTCTAACCTGCAAAAATATTCAAAGGCATGTCAAAGCACTGTAGCCAACTTCGTGATAAAATTATATGCAAAATATGCATACACAGAGTCCAGGAGAATGAAACGGCAGGTGTATTGGCAGTTGCCGAAATAAAACAACTAAAATAGCAGGTGTATAGGAAGTTGCGGAAATGCAGCTACTAAAACGGCAGGTTTGTCGACGGTTGCAGGTGTGTGGATTGTTGCTGGTATTTTCAGACCGATTCCATGGAAATATACCAGAAGCCAGTGGTATGTCAAACCTAGAAGGTAACCCGAGAGACTGTGACCGTCAGATTAAACAAGTAACAGGTGTCGTGCCTAGATAAGAAGTGTTGACGAAAAAAAATTGATCTCTTTCATAACAGAAGGCCTATCGACCTAAATATCTAGGACATGTGGCACTCCATGATAAAGACACATGGTGTGTGGATTTGAGTTTTTCAGGTGGTCAAGTGGGCCGAAAATAGGTGAAATGTGGCACCACTCAGAGATTGACATGTGCCAATTGGTACAAGTGGTAGACAATTGGCATGCTCAAACAACGAGGTGATGCAGGAATGACATGAGGGAGAAAATATCAAAAAATCCCCAAATTTGGAGAACTAAAGCTCATCACCAACCTGAGATTGACAACTTTACATGATGTAACCTATTAAATCGTAAATGGAGAAATCATAGTAACAATAAAGTAACCTATGTAACAATAAAGTCGGATTCATCCTGGGAGTGGTAATGGGATAAATCATAGTGAACAACAGGAAACATGCAGAGTTTCTTACAATAAAATAGATGAAAAAACACATACAAAAAACCTAGATAATAATCATGAACAAGCTTAATATTGAATTATGAACTGTAAAGGAACTTAAAAAATGTGACATTACGAACCTGGTCAAGCGCACAAGCAAAAATATCGTGGACATGACCCTAGTTGACAAGTTGTATTGCTCATGATGCAAGAGGATTTGTACCTGCACTGCCAAGTCAATCAAAATCCATCAGTATCTATACAATAAATATATGTAATTGATGTAGTATTTTTTACTCTAAGATGCATTCTTATGATAATGTTAGAACATATGTTGAAAATGTTAAAACATACCTGAATAAGCTCCTCTTCGTTTCAAGAACAATTTATTGGAGTCGCATGAACTTGGAACAAGCCTCCCACGATCTGAAAGAGTAGCAACTAAGTCAACGGTGACTTTTTTGTTGCTACGCTGGATCGAGGGAGGTTTGCTCCAAGATTAAATCGCTCCAATAAATTATTCTCTACTAAACAGGGCCAACCACGTGAAGGTGGAAGCTCTTATGGCCCCTCCCCCCCCCCTCACATCACTCTCAATTCCCCGATACCCAATCTATATTTCATTTTTTACTTTCATGAGCATAAAAAAAAAAATTCAATAACTAATAAAAAAACAATTCAACAAAAAGTACACAAGGAAACATTGAAATTAATGCTTGACATAAAAATAGTATGATAAATGAGTTTTTTATATAACGCAAAAAAAGTTCCAAGTATGGTAACGTTTGTCTTATAATAATACAATATTTTACATTATCAAATTTTATTTTTCTTCTTCCTATTTCTAAAGCTCCTAATTACATCATCAATATCATCATGCTCTGCTCCTGTTTCGTGCCTTTCGACCCTCACTGCTGACCTAGTTGCATAGTCATGATGTCTGGTCTCATCCAGTGATGGGGCATCACCTACAAAAACAGATAATATTAAATTTTAATTGTCAGTTTTTAAATATCATTGAACTAGTTCGGGAATATTAATAAAAAAAATTGCAATGAGATTATTTACCTGGTGCACTAGTTTTCGCCGTTGGGATTGTTGCCCTGTCTTTCTCTCTGGTGGTAATATCCTCAAGGGAAACATTCTCTGTCATTTAAAAAAAAAATGTTATAAGGACAACCATCAAGGTATAATTAGAAAAAATTATGAGTGGAAATTAATTACCGTCACGGCCCTCACTGATAGTAGCATTGTCGGCCTGGTCCCCACTACAATGATCAGGTTGCACGTGAGGAGCATCTACATCTGGCTCTAAAACTGGGTTATTTGCCTCGTCGGTAGTGCTGCTCCCCTGATTTAAACAAAGTTGTTAGACATTAAATTTATGGACGAAAACAAACATATTGAAAGGTTAATGTTTTACCTTATTAGGCATTTTAGATCTTGGGACCTGCCCCAAGCTTCTGCGACGTTCAACTACGACTTGATAGCCGAAATGGAAAGCGATATTTTTATCTTCCTATGTAGTTTCTCTTTCGAAGTCATCACCCTACATCACATATGATTGTGTATTTTTAATCATATTTGATAGGATTACAAAAACGTTGGAAGACAATACAATTAATTATAAGATGTTTAGCTACTTAATTACAATTCTTGCAGCTAATTTCAAGTAGCCACCCTAGCCTAGCTTGTGATGGCCCTTTTTTTCAATTTTAGCTTTGGTTGCCTTCAAGGTGTCAAGCAACCTATCATTAGAATATTGAAGTCATATATGACGTAGCACACTTTTATTTTAGACATATAGAAAATTAAAGCTATTGAATTAAAGTTTTAATTTACCTTGCGGGTCTAGTTGGCATTTTTCCTTCTTTCTTTGCCCTTTTCTCTTTTTCGTCATGGATGAGTGCTCTCCACTCACTCTCTGGAACTGTGAGAGGACGCTCGTATCTAGGGTTAAATTGAAATTGTGTCCTATAGGTGTCCCTGGTATATTTCAAATATTTTCCGGCTACCCGAGCCATCGTTGTTCTGTCAAATGTGCCGACCCCAAAAAGGGCTTCTAGATAATCTAGAAGTTCTTTTTTCAGGTTGGAATTCTGGGAATTCCACCTTGTGCATATGGTTGGGCCAAAAATTACCAATGCATGGCTCTCCAAAAACCTGTAGAACTCATTGTTTCCTACACAGAAAAAAAGAAAGATATTATCATTAATTTAAAAATAAAAATCATGATAAATATGTTTTAGATAGAGTACATGAAATAGTTAAAATATTAAAATTTACCTGGGAGTTGTACGTGCTTTATAGGGGCACCTTCATCGTTCACCAACAATGTGCCATTAATGGTCCCTGTGGAGCTGACACGTGTAGCTCCAGGAAACGCAATAATGTAGTTGGCCATATCAGCCTCATCACTGCCAACACGTTCAGCAGTTGGCTAGGTGTCTGCTTGGGCAGGGTGTGTTTCTTGGCTGGCACCTAAAGGAGTAGAAGGTGTACGAGAGGGTTGCTGGGCAATCTCTTGCCCTTGTGTCCCACTACCACCAACACCGGGTTCAGCAAGTGCCAGAAAACGCTACATACAAAATAAATTTTTGTTAGTTTAGTCAATGTAAAAATTAAAAATCAAACTATCACAATTCATCTCATGAAAAACAAAAAAAATATCCTTTTGAATTTTTATTATTACCTGATATGTTTCTAGCTGGCTCATAAGTTTTTTTATCCTCTCTTCTGTTTCAGGTGTTTGAGGCGCGTCTATCAAAGTATTAAATTTTGACCTTGCATCTCGTGCCTTTTTTCGCAACAAGAACACTGGAGATAGGGATGAAGAAAGCTCTTCCTCAAAGAGGGAATCATCAGGCGTACCATGGCTAGGTGTCTGCATATTTGAACAAAATTAATATTATTTCAATTATGTAAATAACTAAAATACCTGAAGATAGAGAAATGCTGGCACTTTACATGTTCTTCCGCTGGCCTCTTTTCGCGATCATCCCGTCTCGGGGTTGTTCCTGCACTGCTCTGATCAGTCTGCCACATTGCAATAAAATTATAAATGTAAAAACTTGAAAACAATATCTAACTTGAAAACACAAAATGAAAACTGAAATAATTTCTAATAAGACACCGGAAGAAAGAGTTAGAGTTTCAAATATGCCTTGCATTGAATTCAGTCCTGGAAACATGTCATTGCACATTAAGGCACCCAAACAAGAGACGAGTTGACAATGAAGAACTTATTGAATATATTGTTGGAGCAACTTCTAGTAAACTTGTTGTGAAAACCTTGAGGACATTTTTGGAGCAACATTGTTGAAGCTGATGGTATAGCATTGTTGGAGACGATCTTGAAGGGCCTTGAAGTGAAGCTTTTGGAGCAACTATTGAAAATCCTTAGAGCATTTAAGTAAGGCACTTTCTATCTTCCATCACCTTTTTCCTTTCAATATCCTTTAAATGATTTTGTTGATATTTAATGTTTGAAATCATGTTATAATTCCTTTATTATATGTGTTTGGGGACTTTCCCTTTGAAATTACCCAAAAATACCCTGGCAATTTTATCTTCAGGATGCATGTCTGACCCTATTGTTCAATATTTTGATTGATAGTAGTAAACATAGAGAGTTAGGGGGCTCTTGACTTGGTTTGGTTAGGCCATTAGATCCCTAACATATACTAGGGAGAACCCCCCTTGAGTTGGAGGAGAGCTAGCCCGAAGTGAAAAGAGGTTGGTGAGGTGACAATGGGGCTATTGAATTACACATGGTATCACACTTTAGCTTTAGGACTTTATCTTGAGAAGTGCGAGATTTTTCTATATCAATTCTCAAATTGTTTACAACACTATTGTTAAGAACTAATAAGTGATGTTGAGGGGTTTTTGGGTATAAGAAACAATACCATTTAAAAACTAGGGTTCTCAGTCCTTGGCATTCCTTCACCTGGGCCTAGGGGCACACTAGAATAATTTCACACTAAACCATGCAAACTTAAAAGTAACTTAACGGATCCATAAATTAATAATAATCATAATTCCTACTTTCCTATTGTATGATATGATGCAAATTATTCAAACATGAAGAAATGAGGACATGCAATGTCTGAATTTCAAGATTGATGAACCAATACAAGAAGTTAGAAACTACAACTTTGATTCAATACTATGTGTCCTAACTCCAGGAAGGAATCTAGTTTGTAGTACAGAACATGCATCATGTATTATCAATTCTTAATTGACAACAACTAAAGGACATCTACCTCATCAATTCCTTCCCATTTTGTGTTTTTATATTATATTCCTTATAAAAGTGTCAAATTTCTCTCAAAGTAAGCAACCACTGAATAAAATAAAAAATAGTTGAGATATGATTGAGAAATGGTCATTTATTTCTTGAAAGGATCTTCACGATTTCTTTGGTTGTTTTTTATCTCAAGAAACAAGAAATGACCTAAGAAACTATCGTGATGTAATATAAGAAACAACACGGTGCAATGGCCATTTTCAAAGCCAAATGATGTCCATTGAGGACATGGCCTTTATTTGGTTCCTGTTTCATAGGAGTTTCGAGTAGAAATGGAACTTTGTTGTACCATTTCCAGTAGTAAAAAGGGAAAACCTTCTTTTTCCATGGGAAATGATTTACCTTTCCTTTTTCAAGATAATCTAAATCACAAAAAATATGAACTATACTGCACACATTCTTGGATAATGTGAAAGTGGAAAAGGAATACCCTACACAAGTGATGCACACATATACATTTGAACACAAATATATTTTTGTAGTTGAAATGCAATGCTTGTTTTCATTTAAATGTAGGGTTTTTAAAGCAGGGAGAAATAATGGCTGCCAATTTAATAAGCGTTTCTTTAGGAAAAATTTAAATCTTGTATTGGGTGATGAAGATAATAGAGGGTATTGAATCTTGATTCTTGACATTGTGTTTAACTTGAATAACTCAAATGATTATAAATATCAATGGATGAGTTATTTTTTTCAAGTATGTCACTCAAAACTCTTATGTCACGAAAACGCTTATGATGACAACATTGCTTGTTTCACTGCCAGTTCAGTAAAAGTATATTAATATATTGGAGCACGAATGATAAATGGTGTTTATCGAAATTGGGATGGGAATTATGAAAAGTTTTCTCAAGTGGAGCTATTGGTTATTGATGAAGCAGTTGCAATTCCATTGCCTATTGTAAAGGCTCTTCTCGGGCCGTATTTAGTGTTTCTGTGCTCTACTGTAAATAGGTAATAATTATAAATGAGCCAACCACAATCACAGATTTTGTAACCATTCGGTTTCCATGGATAGTGATGATGATATTAACCCTATATATCAGTGACCTATATCTATATGAGAATGATCTCAACGTTGACCTTGATATGGTTGTATGGATGTGACCTTTGGTATGTCATCAGAAAATCCCCAAATATCAGAAAATCCCCAAATCTGGAGAACTAAAGCTCATCACTTTCGATCTGGAGTACTACCCTTGTGATAAAGTTGATGAATTTTGATCTCCCATTCTCTACCACTTTGCACTTCACCTTCAATATAGATCAGACCAAGGGAAATTCATTACTGGGTGTTGAGATGGATGAGTTTGTCGAACTAAAATCCATAGCTTAAACTTCACGAAACTGGTGGAGTCAAATTCATGCAAGCACAAACACATCTTACACATCCTCTTTGAAACTCATCCAAAAGAACATTGGAAGACATATAGAGAGAACCCTACAGCCTAACACAATCCAATGGAATTGACCAAAAAAACCCAAATAGAGTCAACCCTACTATAGGAGGAAGGGCCTGCAGTAAGAACTTACCATTTTGCAAGAGCTGAGGGTGAATGCTGTTCTGCAAGAGCTGAGGGTGAATGCTGAGGGTGAATGTTGTTCTGCAAGAGCTGAGGGCGAATGTTGTTATGCAAGAGCCGAGGGTGAATGCTGTTCTGCAAGAGCTGAGGGTGAATGCTGAGGGTGAATGCTATTCTGCAAGATCTGAGGGCGAATGTTGTTCTGTAAGAGATGAGGGTGAATGTTGAGGGCGAATGTTGTTCTGCAAGAGCTGAGGGCGAATGCTGAGGGCGAATGTTGTTCTGCAAGAGCTGAGGGCGAATGTTGTTCTGCAAGAGATGAGGGCGAATGCTGAGAGTGAATTTTGTTCTGCAAGAGCTGAGGGCGAATGCTGAGGGTGAATGCTAAGGGAGAATTCTGTTCTGCAAGAGCTGAGGGCGAATGCTGAGGGCGAATGATGTTCTGCAGGAGCTGAGGGTGAATGCTGTTCTGCAAGAGCTGAGGGCGAATGCGCGCGTGATATCATACGTTAATGTAGTTTTTAATAAAATCATTTTTATGTAGCGCGCATATAAGTGTTGTTATACCAACGGTGGCCAAAGCATCGTTATTGCAACGGATGCCTCCAAACGTCGCAATTGTGACACTTAGACATTGTGTCGCACTTGCGATGTTTGGAGGCAGTCGTCGCAATAGCGACGCTTTGGGGCATAGTGTCGCAATTGCGACGTCTTCCTCCAAACGTCACAATTGCGACACTTTGTCTAAGTGTCGGTATTGCGACACTTTTATCTAAACGTCGGTATAGTGATGGTTTCGGGCGGGATTGAAAATTTTTTGGGAAATTTTCGACATTTGGTCAAAAGAAATTTTCGAAATTTGGTCAAAAGCGTCGGAACCAAGTGTCGGAATTTCCCCCAAATGTACTAGTGACAGACTCAAACTGAAATGCAAAAAACAGAAAGACATTCTCCTCAAGTATGTAAGAGAAGAACAAAATTCAAAAGTTCTCATTCAGTTGAAAGTAGAGCTTGAAGATGCCAAGAAGGTAGAAGACATTTTACTTAAGCAAATTAAGGATAAAATTCAGGAACAAGAGAAATTGGAAGAAGAAGTAGTACGCTTGAGGAAGAATTAGAAAATGCCCAAAGGAAAGTGTCAATAAATTCTTCTCAAATGACAAGCTCTGGTAAGTTAAATGAAATTCTAGATGCTCAAAGATCTCCTCTGATAAAAACTGGGATAGGCTATGAAGGAGAATCAAGTAAAGGCAAAGAAAAGGAAAACAAAAATATTATTTTTGTAAAAGCAGATAAGGATGATGAAGTAGCTCAGATGATTCCTGCAGAAGAAGAAACCTGCAATAAAGGAGATAGACACCAGAAAGAACCTCTAATGAAAAAGAATGAAATAAATACTCAGCCAACAGAAAAAGGCTCATATACTCCTAAGTATGTCAAATTTGGAAGCCATCAAAGGAGATTCTTCCCTCCTATGAAAAATTCCACCTGTTATGCCTGCCACAAGCTGGGACATATTGCTGCATATTGTCATACAAGGAGGATTAATTCAAACTAGCAAAGGATGCAAACAGTGAAGAGATTATCACAAGCAAACAAATGGAGAAGACAACCTTTCATCAGGTATGCAAATTGTTTCTATGGATACTGTTTTTACTGTAAGGAATTTGGCCATAAAATCTTAGAATGCAGAAAATATGGACAAAGACTGATGTTCAAAACCTCAAGGAGGTTTATGAATCATGGAGAGTTTACTCATACTCATAATTCTGCTAAAAATATGATTAAATGTTGTGTATGCAATAAAATTGGACATATGCCTTCCAAATGTCCTCTCAGAGAATGTGGGTCATCATCTCAGAAAAGATACCAAACAAAAGGATGCATGCAGTGGAAAAAGAAGGTGAATAAATGTGACCTGGCTCTAACAGCTCAAGACCTAAAAAGCCAATGGTATTTGGACAGTGGTTGCTCAAAGCATATGACTGGAGATAGAAGCAAGTTTATAACCTTTGATGAAAAGAAATCTGGAAATGTTACTTTTGGAAATGAAAAAGCAGGGAAAATCAAAGGAAAGGGCTCAGTCAGTCTAGATAATGGCAGAGAAAAGGCCCAAGATGTACTATTTGTGGATGGGCTAAAATAAAATTTGTTGAGTGTTAGTCAAATGTGTGATAAAGGTTGTGAAGTTCTTTTCAGAGCACAAGACTATGAAGTCAGATCAAGCACCACTGGAAAGACTCTGATCAAAGGTGTTCAAACAGAGAGAAATTTCTACATAGTGAAAGAAGAGAATGAAGCATGCCACCTTAGCAAACTTGAGGAGTCATGGTTATGGCATAGGATATTGGGACATCTTAATTTCGACCATATCATCAAACTGAGCAAGAAGAAAGCAGTCAGAGATATGCCAGCAATAAAGAAGCCTTCAAATACCATATATAGATCTTGCCAATTGGGAAAACAGACCTAGACATCCTTTAAGACCAAAGATGAGCTATCAACAAGTAGGCCACTTCAGCTTGTACACATGGACCTGTGTGAACCGTCAAGAACTAAAAAACCAAGTGGAGAATCCTACTTCATGCTGATAATAGATGATTTCTCCAGAATGACATGGGTTGCATTTCTCAAATATAAATCGGAAGCATTTGAGAAATTCAAGATATTCAAGGCATTGGCAGAAAATCAAACAGGATGTAAGCTAAAATGCATCAGATCAGACAGAGGAGGTGAATTCACAGATTATGATTTTGCATATCTATGCAATGAACATGGGATAAAAAAACAATTTACTATTGCAGGGACACCTCAACAAAATGGAGTGACAGAGAGACAAAACAGGTCTGTACAACAAATTGCCAGAGCCATGATGCAAGAAATTAATATTCCCCAAACCTTCTGGGCAGAAGCAGTACACACAGCTATGCATATTCTTAACAAAGCTCATTTAAGACCAAACAGTGACAAGACTCCTTATGAACTATGGCATGGTAAACCAGCATCAATCAAGCACTTTAGAGTCTTTGGAAGCAAGTGTTACATAAAGAATAATGATGAAAATCTGGGGAAGTTTGATGCAAGAGTTGATGAAGGAATATTTTTAGGATATGCATCCAAGAGTAAAGGTTACAGGTGCTACAACAAAACACTTCAAAAATTTGTGGAAAGCATTGATGTAAGATTTGATGAAGAACCACCAAACAAAACAAGAAGTACAGGTTGCAGCAATCCTCCAGAAGATCGTGAAGAACAGAACCAAGATGATGATGAAATAAGTAAGACAACAAAAGATACTAAACTGAACTCAAAAGGCCCCTCAAGATACACTCAAAAGAACCATCCAGAAGATCAAATCATTGGGGACAAGAGTGTAGGAGTCCAGACAAGAAGACAACTAATTGAATAGACAGAAGAGGTATACCTAGCTATGTTATCACAAATAGAGCCAAAGAAGTTTGAAGAAGCCATCAAGGAAAAGTATTGGGTGAATGCTATGAATGAAGAATTGGACCAAATTGAGAAGAAAAATACCTGGGAATTAGTTCCAAGACCCACTGAGAAAAATGTCATAGGCTCAAAATGGGTATTCAAGAATAAAATGAATGAACAAGGACAGGTAATTAGGAATAAAGCCAGACTTGTATGCAAGGGATATTCACAAATTGAAGGTCTTGATTATGATGAAAGATTTGCCCCTGTAGCCAGAATGGAAGCTATCAGAATGTTTTTGGCCTTTGCAGGCTACCATGACTTCAAGGTATATCAAATGGATGTGAAATCTACCTTCCTGAATGGAGATCTAGAAGAAGAAGTCTACATGGAACAACCTGAAGGATTCTCATTAACAGATAAAGAAGACTATGTGTGTAGACTAAATAAGGCTCTATATGGGCTGAAACAAGCTCCTCGTGCTTGGTATTCAAGGCTGGACAAGTACTTGCAAAAACAAGGCTTTAAGAGAGGAGGAGTAGACAACAATATATACATAAAGGCCAATGAAAATGAACTCATGATTGTTGTAGTATATGTTAGAGTCGGTCTTTACATCCCTCCGTCAGAGATCATTTCTCTTATTGCATTTCATTGTTTAGGTGTCTCATTCCGCTCATTCATCTGCATTCCATTAGGGGCATGCCATTGTCTGACGGAAGGGTTTTGTTCTCTCATTTTCCCTCATGCTTGTACCTGCTGGGTTGGTCAAAGTTTCTCAAAATTTATCAAAGTTCAGTTCATGTCATTTATATTCATAGATGCTATTTTGGTCAAAAAGAGTTATTTTAGTTTCTAGGTCTAGGGTGTGGTCTACCGAAATGTTAAATAATTCCCGCAGGCCATGAGGATGTTTTCAAAAAGTGTCATTTCAGGATTTACATCATCAAATATGCTCAAGGATGTTTCTTCTTCAAAACTCTGTTTTGAAGAAGAAATTGTCAAAATTGTTTTTGTAATAAATATGTATTTTTCCGCCATGAAGTTCTTCACATGCAGACTCTAGTCATCCTTTGCCAAGTTTCGATGCCACCATCCCTATAAAATCAACCAATTTCATCATTCAAGCTCCAGAAAGTCAGTGAGGAAACAAAAAGACAGAAGTTGTATTAAATGAAAAAGTGCCAAAGTCAAAAAATTTACAAAATGGGTTTTGAAGAAGAAAAAATTAAAACCATGTCTATATGAGATATTTCCCAAGATTATTAATTCATTTGCAACAATATTTATTGAGAAAATCTCACAGAGAAGTTGAGTTTGAAGTTGAAGAGCAAAACTGTGATTTTATGAAAGGGCCGACTGTGTGTTAATTTGAGCGCGGCGCATTGGGATAGGCCAAGGTGCATCCACAGAGCGCGGCGCGTAGAGCCAAAACACACCGTGCAAATTTATAAGGGCACAACGCACCCACTGAACGCAGCGCATTGGGTTTTTGCGTGGCGCATAGAGCCCCAAAGGCCAATACTCAGCATCGATTCATCAAAACTCAATTTGGTTCAGTTCTTTAGTCTCCAAGTAAGTGTGCGCCCTTACCATTTGATGTTAAATCTTGTTGGGTGCTATTTGAAAGGTGAAATTAAAGAGTTTAATTGGTGGAAGAATAAACTCTATACCCATATTGAAATCTGTTCCCAAGGGTTTGAAAAGAGGTGATTAAAACTTGAACTTTGGTGCTTAAACTCTCATTCCATTTTCATTTGTGCTCTTCTCATTGTTATCATTGTTATCACTGCTAGTACTGTCACACTATTATATCACGATCCCTTCTCCTATACCCGCTGTCCCATATCCCTTAAACCCTTTTATGCCCATGTGTTAACCCTCTAACCCTATCACTTACCAATACTTCCCTCCAATAACAAAATCCTAATTTCCACATTCAAGGACTGCCTCCATATCCTTGATTTCACTTATATGTTGCCATTTCATTGACTCTTGTTCCTAAAACTACCCCCCATCACTATCACCTATTCCCATATCACTTGTAAAGGTTCTTAATCCTGAAATTCCCCAAGCAGTGAGTGACTGTCCTTCCACTCTGAATCCACTTGACAGTCTATTGCATTCATGGTGATACTTCCTTGCAACCTCTCATTTCATATGTGGCACACTTGGTATTGAAAAACAAACTCTTGTTTTGACCATATATTTATCACCACCTATTTGTAAAACACCTTGTTTTCAGCATCATGTCAGAAACAAATTCATCATATGAACAGGGATATGAGCAAGACAGTGATTCAACCGCAGAGCTAAATGGACCGAGGAGGTCTCATAAAAGTGGCAGGCACGTCAGGGAGGAGCCCACTTCTTTGGCTCAATTCCAGGCCTGCCCGCTTGCAATGACATGCTTTCAGCAACATTCATGTTTTCGGTATTGCGAGATGATATCTTAGATTCAGCACCATCTGGAGTTGGTTCGCTTATTTGTCCTACATTTGCGTGATGGTCATGTAAATATTGCTGGAGTGAACTTCACTTTGACACCAGAGACCATTTCTGAGGCGACCGGGATACCGAACATTGGTGAGGAGTGGAATAAGAGACAACAACTGGATAGAGCATATTATGAACCTTACATCAGGCCTAGATATTTGAGGCAGTTGAGCAGGGTTTTCCCGTTCGGGTGTTTGAAGGAGTCCTATGCGCCATTAATGAATCTCATCATTAGATATTTCAACTGTGAGGGTAGATTCTCGTGCCTTTATGCATACCATATCAGACTTTTGATGCATTTCATGAGAGTGCGACTGATGAATATTCCATACTTCATGTGCCGAAACATAGAGCGAATGACTATCCTAGTCCAGAAGAAGACTCCAGAGCAGCAAAATAACAACATTTATCATTATGAGCTCATCAAAATCATTGTGGTACATCAGCTTGGTTTGCAGGGCATCACATGGGATGAGTTCATTTCTTGTGACTTCTTTGCAGCCCCCCAGCCTCCTCCTGAGATTGTTCATGATGAGGCAGAGCCTTCACATCAGTTTGAGGTTCCTGAGACTGAGCCTATCAGTGCTCCAGTGTGTGTGACATATCAGAGAGGCCACAAAGCCTTATTTGCAGCAGCATGACGAGTACTATCTCCACCACGGGTGGAAGGGGTCTCGTTACCTTCATCAGCAGCACGACGAGTACTATCTCCACCACGGGTGGAAGGGGTCTTGTTACCTTCATCAGCAGCGCGAGTACTATCTCCACATGGCATGGAAGGGGTCTCACCTTCTACATCATCACAGGTACAAGATAGAGGAAAGAATCCTATTCACGATGAGGGCCCCTCGGGAGGCCAAGATACTGATTTTATTTTGATCGATGTCGATTCGAGCTCTCCTAGCTCAAAGCTGAAAGAAATCATCCAGGAACAAAAGGCTGAGATTGACACTTTGACCGTGAAGTTGCAGAGAGCTCAGTGGGTTATAGATTAATTGGAGCAGTAGAATAAACAACTGGAGGATCAGCAGACACTCATAGAGTTGCGGCAAATCCGTGAAGACCATGAATTGGCCCGAAAGAGACCAGGTGACATGACACCATTTGAGCGAGAGACTTGCCTTACGCATGTCAAAATTCATCTAGAGAAGCTCTTGGCGAAGGCCAATAGGGATAAATACATGCTCAAACATATGAAAAACCACTATTAGGCCCGCACACACGTTTGCAGAGCAAAAATGAAGATCCTGAAGGAGAGGTTGAGAAAAGCACTGAAACGTCAGAAAAGGCCGGATCCAATCCGAATCTTGGCCAAATCTTCCTTGGCTGAGCATGATACATGATGGGAGACCTTCACTCCAAACAGGTTTTTCCGCCCGATGCGTCGCGCCACCCGACGCGCGCTTATGATTGGGACATCTTCTGGAGGAAAAATTTGAATTTTTGGTTTTTCATGATATATTATGTATGTTCAGGAATGGCCGAAACATTTCATGAAATTCTGGGCTGCGTAAAGGGCCAAAAACACTCCAAAAATGGCCTTTCTGCCACTTTTTGCACGAACAGAAACCAGTCTTAGGAGATTGCAGTTTTGGAGGGGGAAATGACATTAAAATTAAAAAATTCCACTTGGGTTAGATAGCCGACATCTAGGGCTTTCCAATGAGCTATCATGAGCTCAATTTGGACTTCAGGAAGTGCCCAAAAGACAGGCTCAAAGTGACGCGACGCATTGAGTTTTTGAGCGCGACGCATAGAGAAATTTTGCCTCATTTTCACTCTTCAGCTCAGAAATTCACCCAGTTTTGACTAGTTTTACTTTTTCATGTGATGATTGACCTACCATGATGTAATTTGATGAATATGATGTAAATTTGGCATGTTTTTACTTGTTCTAGAGGATTCATTCACCAAAAAGTGAAAATTAGGTGAATGGATCAGTTTCCTAGCATATAGAGGCAAGTTGTTTGGATGCTTAGATTTTAGCTCCATGTTTAGAATTGGTTGAAACAGCTCCTAGAAGGATGAGATCGACCCCTAGAGGCATGGGATGGGGTTAGGATGGTCTATATATTGTATTTTCTGAGACATTTTCAGGGTTGGATACTTGGGAAAAGTTTGGCACCTCATTGTACATTCATTTCAGATTTTTGGCAAAGAAAAGACCAGAGTTTTGCAGCACTTGTTGGGATCCTTGTGGCTTTTGAGTTTTGATGATGTTCTTCTCATGTTATTGTAAGTTTCATTAATGTTATATGTATGCCATTTCCCTTCTCTATGCTTCTGAATTAAACAAATGAGTATTTGAGGTAGAATTCATTGATTTGCTGGTGCTCTGCCTTAAACTTTTGTTTAGTTTTACGTGTTTTTCGTCAGTTTGAAGAGGATCATTGCACTCTCTTGCCCTTTTCAGCTCCTCAGCAATCTTTTCTATCCATCCATTGAATCTAAGACATCAAAGTCATTGCCTACCCTGCCCCAACTTGAACTCTGCAAGAATTTGGCCTCATCCCCAAGCCCAAAATTGTTTTTCCCTTTTTCCAACAAAAACACCTAAAAATCAAAATCAAACCCTCCTATTTGTTTATCTAGCCTAAGATCAGTTGTTGTTTTAGTCATCTCAAGCCCTTTTGAATATTTTCATTGAGATTGACCCGGAGAGAGCCCTCTCCTGTCCTCGTAGGGCTAGCTATGAGGCTAAGCGTGGTTTGGTGTTGTCCTTCTTCTGCCTTTTTTCAGCCTAAGGTGGATTTGGGAACTAACAGTATATGTTGATGACATCATGTTTGGAAGCAACAAAGATGAGTTAGCAAAAAGATTTGCTGAAGAGATGAAATCAGAGTTTGAGATGTCTATTATTGGGGAGCTCACCTTCTGCTTACGACTTTAAATTTAGCAAAAGAACACAGGTACATTCATCTCACAAGAAAAGTACTTAAGGGAGATGTTGAAAAATTTCAAAATGGAAGACTGCAAACCTGTGTCAAATCCCATGGTCACTGGATGCAAGCTATGTGTTGATGATGGATCTGCAGATACAGACCAGCCTAGATCCATCTTAACTCCGGATCTATCAAGCGCCGAGAGGGATCAAATCTCTCGAGGTGAAAACCTCTTTTTTGAGAGCCAAACTTAAGGAAAGGTTTTCACCTCGAGAGATTTGATCCCTCTCGACGCTTGATAGATCTGGAGTTAAGATGGATCTAGGCTAGTTTCAGTTGTGTGCGACCAAGGAAAATCTATCGATAATATGAGGAACATATGATTAATTTTATCAATAATATGTAAATACATCTAATATTAACATAACCATTTTAAATATGTTAAATATGTCTGAGATTTATTGAGTCATTTTAATTTTAAATTTGATTAGTTACCTCAGTTTGTTGAGATGATAAATATTGTAAAATACATTTAATGATGAAATAAAATTTTGAATGCAAAGTGACAATGAAATAATATTGAATGATAGAAACTATGAATAATAAGAATGTAGTCAATTACGAATAGTCTTCATTGTGATCGATTTCAAACTATTTTCTTATACTATTCTTATTTTCACCCATGTTAGTTTAGTCATATGTTCATATTGATTATTTGAAAAGAACATTTGGAATCGTAAACCATTTAAATATTTAGCTTGAGCTCTTGTAGTAAACATCATACCTTGTCTCTCTTGCTATCAAATATTAATAGGTTGAATTACTATAACACAAAAATCAATGTACATTGTCAATAATTTTTTGTGCTTACACTGAAATCATTGCACGCACACTATCAATCCAATGACTTTAAAATTAATGTACAATCATACATCTAATTACATCAAGTTAGAAATCAACATATACACTAAAATCAATGCAATTAATGCAATAAATCAAATAATAATAGAAAACAACATCTACACTAAAATCAATGCATCCAATGCAAGTAATCAAATATGATTAGAAATCAATATCTACACTCAAATAAATGAGTCTAGTGCAAGTAGGAAAATAGGATTTAAAACCAACATCTACATTGAAATCAATGCATCTAGTGCAAGAAATCAAATAGGATTAGAAATCACCATCTACACTGAAATAAATGCATTTAGTGCAAGAAATAAAATAGGATTATAGATCATCTACATTTAAATCAATGCATTTAGTTAAATCGTCTACATTTAAATTAATGCATTTAGTGCAAGCAATCAAATATAATTAGAAATCAACATCTACATTGAAATTAATGCATATAGTGCAAGCAATAAAAAAAGATTAGAAATCACCATCTACACTGAAATCAATGCATTTAGTGAAATAAATCAAATAAGATTAGAAACCACCATCTACACTGAAATCAATGCATTCAGTGCAAGCAATCAAATAGGATTAAAAATAATCCACATTGAAATCAATTCGTCTAGTGCAAGAAATCAAATATAACCAAAAATCAAAATCTACATTAAAATTAATGCATCTAGTGAAATCAATCCAATAGGATTATAACTCATCATCTACACTAAAATTAATGCATTTAGTGCAAGCAACCAAATAGGATTAGAAATCATCTATATTAAAATCAATCCATCTAGTGTAAGTAATCAAATATCATTAGAAATCAACATCTACACCAAAATCAATTCATCTAGTGCAAGAAATCAAATAGGATAGAAATCACCATCTAAACTGAAATCAATGTATTTACTGCAAGAAATCTTCTTCCCTCTCTCCCCCATATATATCTATATATCCATCCATCTGTCCTTATTTTTCTCTTTATCTCACCCCACCAAACACACACTCTCTCTCTCACTCCATATCTATCAATTTCCTTGTCCCTCCCTCCTCTCCATCTATCTTTTTTTCTCTTCACCTTACATCTATATCTATATCTCACTCTATTTCTCTATATCAACTCCAAAACATAAACTCTCTTTCTCCAATCTATCTATCCCTCCCTCCCTCCCGCTTCCCTCCCTCTCCCCTCCCTCTCTCTCGCATTTATCTTTATTCCTTCCTGCTACCCTTTCGCCCTCTCTCTCTATCTTATTTATCACTCCCTCTCTCTCTCTCTCCACCTTTCGCCCTCTATGTATTTATTCTTAACTCCCCCTCTTTCCCTCTCCATCTTCATATCTCTTTCCCTACCTCTCTTCACTTTCTCTCTTCCTTTCTCTCCCCCCCCTCTCTCTCTATCTTCACCTTCCAACTTTGTTACCATATGCCTCTCTCTCTCCTTCTCTTCCCCCTTCTCTCCATATCTCCTTATTTTTCTCTTTATCTCACCCCAAAACATACACACTCCCTCTTCATCTCTCCCTTGTCACTCCACCTCTCTCTCCACTCCTCACTCTCTATGTATTTCTTCTTCCCTCCCTCTCTCCTCATCCAGATCCATCTCTCAATCCCTCCCTCTCTTCCCCTCCAAATCCATATTTTTATCCCTCCCTCTCTCCTCCTCTCTTTTAAGTCCCCTCTCTTTTCCTTCCTCTCTCCCTTTATCTCCTACCCCCCTTTCTATTCCCCCATCTCTCTCTCCTACAATCCTCTCTTCCCCCATCACTCTTTTCCTCTCTCTCATCATTCCTCTCTTGCCGCCTCCTATTTGACCCCCCAGCTCTCTTTCTTTCTCTCTCTCTCTCTCTATCCTCCAATCCTCTCTCTTCCCCCATCACTCTATCTCACTCTCCAACTATCTTACTATTTCTCTCCCTTTATCCTTCTCTCCCCCTTCTCTCCATCACTCCCCCTTTCTCCTTCTCTCCCCCCTTGTCTCCATCACTCCTATATATCTTTATCTCACCCATAAGCATACACACCCTCTCTCCATCTCTCTCTTGTCACTCCCTCTCTATGTATTTCTTCTTCCTTTCCTCGCTCCACCTCCAACTCCATCTCTCTATCCCTCCTTCTCTCCTCCTCCTCTCATTCTTTCTCTCTCTCCCTTTATCTCCTACCTCTCTCTCCCTTCCCCCTTCTTTCTCTCTCTCTCACTATATACCCTCCAATCCTCTATCCTTCTCCCTCCCACTCTCTTTATCTCTCTCCCACCTCCATCTTTATGTTTCCCTCTCCCTCTCTTACCCTTCTCTAACTCTCTCACTCTTCTCCCTCTCTCTCTCTTCATTCCTCTTCTCCCCTGTCCTTGAATTTATCTCCATATATCCCTTGTCACCACCCCTATTTCTCCACCTCTATCATATATCATGATATATTAATATATATTAAAATTTAATAAATTTAATATTGTATTAATCTAAACATATTAAATTTAACAATATTAATATTTTAATATTAATGTTAAGGTCAATAATGTTTTTTTTTGCATGGTATTAATAGTAATTTGGTCCATGGTATTTGACCCTTATACTTCATATATAATTAGATGTGGATTTATAATCATATTTGATATATTTTTACTTATTTACCTTACCTCTTTATACCTCTTTTATATTTATTTATTTACTATATCTGTTTTATAAATATGTTATTTGGCCCATGGTATTTTCCCGTGGTATTATTAGTAATTTGTCCCATGGTATTTGGCCCATGGTATTATTAATAATTTGTCCCATGGTATTTGGCCCATGGTATTAATAATAATTTCTCCCATAGGCTTCACCTAAATAAAATCTCTTTTTGAGTTTTTGTGAATATAAAGTGGTTTATTGAGTAAATATAAAAATCGGTTTTATTTATTTACCATACCTCTAGTTTATTTATATTTTTATTTATTTACCATACCTCATGAGTAATATAAAAGAGGTTTTATTTATTTACCATACCTATGGTTTATTTATATTTTTACTTATTTACCATATTTTATTTATTTACCATATCTCTTTTTTGAGTGTTAGTAAATCTCTTCATATTTTAAGTTTATATCGTTTAAATTTATTTTTAATGAATTTTTAATTGTTCATTTATATGTTTATGTGAGTTATTCTTCAACCTGACAGTTTTTTTGGCTTCCGACATACTTACACATCGGGGTCATACTGGGCTGTAGAATGTTCCTCTCGGCGCAATCAAAGACATTACAGATCCATGATAGGAAGTCTGCTATACCTGACAGCTTCTAGACCAGACATTATGTTGACAATAGGAATTGTGGCTAGATATCAAGCAACACCAAAACAAAATCACCTTGTAGTAGTCAAAAGAATATTCAAATATCTACAAGGAACTGCACAGTATAGGCTATGGTATCCAAAAGGCAAGAGCTTCACTTTGACAACATATACAGATGCAGATTGGGCCAGTTGTGTGGATGACAGAAAAAACACAAGTGGAGGTGCATTCTATTTGGGAAAGAGCCTGGTGGCATGGCTAAGAAAGAAATAAACATCTATCTCTCTATCTACAGCAGAAGCAGAATACATAGCAGCAGCAGCATGTTGCACACAAGTCATGTGGATGAAACAAACCCTCCAAGACATGAAGGTAAGAATTGATGAACCTATCTCTATCAAATGTGATAATACAAGTGCAATAAGTATATCAAAAAATCCTGTACTTCATTCAAAAAATAAACACATCCCAATCAAGTACCATTTTCTAAGAGAACAAGTAGCACAGAAGGTAGTGAAATTGGAATATGTGCCAACAAAAGAAAAAACAACAGATATATTCAAAAAACCTCTTGCTAGAGAACCATTCGAATATTTGAGAGAAAAAATAGGGGTAGTGTCTTCAGATGCTACTCTCTGACAGAAAAATAAAGCATCATTCCAAGGGGAGAAAAAAAAAGAAGACATCATTCCAGGGGGAGATCAGTCAACAAATAGAGTCACAAAAGAGCCAGAGAAACTAAGCAGGGCATGAAACAGGTCCTCAAGATTAGAGTATCATGGAAGAGATTTAAAAGCACACTGGGAAATGGGAAACCCTTTGCCATTGATGTCAAAGGGGGAGGAAAAGCAAGAAACATAAGAAAGGGTCCTAAAAGGCAAGCAAAGGAAGCGTATTGTCGTCAATGCCAAAGGGGGAGACTGTTGGAAATGTTGTCATTGATGGCAAAGGAGATGGAAAAGGAGACAACATAGAAGTAGAGAGATAACAAAAGAAGACTGTTGAAAGGAAAAGAGAGAAATAGAGGTAGAGTAGTAGCAGAGAGGCAGCAGAGATCTGAAGAGGATGTAAAGGGTCGAGCAGCTGCAAAGCAAGGCCATTTGAAGTAGCCCAGGCTGCTGAATATGCAGAGAATACAGTGAAACAACGAAACAGCCTTGCACAGAGACAGAGACAGAGAATACAGAGACAGAGTATATAGAGAATATACTGACATGCATAGTAACTGAATGCAGAGAAACAGTCATGCCAAATAGGGTTGAAACGACAGTAAATTGCATGAAATCCCTTTTTGGTTATATCAGTTGAAGCCATGGCATTATCGAAGGAAAGAAAGGTGGAATTATAAACTGATACGGAACCCTGAGATATTGAACTTTGATTTAATGTACAGAGGGACAACAATGGCGTAGCAATGAATTACAATTATAACGTAAATCAAATGTCGTATGTGTGGGCCAGACACTATGGTGAGGTATAATGTAAAATCAATGAACAATGAAGTTATAACACACATAAAACAGTGTCAACGTAAACTCAAAGGTAACAAGGTCAAAACTCGAAAGACGGAACCTTGAGTCGGAAAGGAGCGGAATCTTGAAGCTACAATAAACCTAGACTTTGGAAACCAGCAGTGTCGCGCAGTTGTATAAGCGGTAAGAAGATTTATGAGAAAAAACGTGATATTACTCACTGGAGGACACACGTCCTTAAGCGGTTTTTAAAATCCACTTATATCATGCAATTTCTGAGCATTAACCTTCTGTGAGAAAAATAACGCGATATTTGTTTGCATTCATCAAATCTTCCAAACCAACGCAATAAGTTGTCCGCTGCTGGATGTGAGTAGCTTGTTGACAAAGGTGGGCCCAAATGTATGTGCTGCAATGGTTTAATTATATAGTGAGAAATGGTGGGGGGCCGAAGGTTATTTTAATTCAAAGTCATGGTATAAAGTCTAAAAGGTATTTCATACGCTTCGGGGTTGATATAAATTGTATTGTGAATGCAAAGGGATACTGTGGGCCCAAGTGTAGTTACATGGAGTTTTTGAGTTTAATATATGGTCTAAAGGTAAGCTACATGCCCGTGAAGTACCACATGTAGACTTGGTTTCATAACCAAGTCGAACGTTAATATAATATAATGGTATTGATTTTATAAGATGTTGGATATTGATCCAAAGGCTTTGAAATATGTTGTGGGCCAGACCTTTATGTGTAATGAGCTATATGACTATCTGGGGTTTAATAAAGCGCAACGGGCCAGCATAATATTTGGGTGTAAAGTAAAGTCTTGACATGCGTTGAACGAGAGATGTGGGCCTAAGAGAAAGATAGGAAATTGTATGTGATGCGATGGTTGTTTGATAGCCAAAGGTTATATAGATATATATATTAGTGTTGGGTTTAAGTCTGAGTCAAAGACTTGATATAATGTTGACGGAGGATATATATCGATATATGTTATCTGTTGGGGTTGGAGTCCGAGTTATGGATTAAAACAAGGTCTAAGAACTTATAATATTTGAATGCGGACCTTGCAAATGGAAATATAAAAGAGGTGGAGTATATGTGTAGTGTGGGCCCCCATGTAAAAAGAAAAGTTCAATGCATGTTTATTCCAAGAATCTTAACCCAAGCTGAAGGATATATAAAAGCTGAAGTGGCAAAGTATATATATGAAAAAATATACATATATACATATATCTATGAACAATGAACCATCGCATTGGAGAAAAACATAACAGCGGAACATGTTAATAAAGGTTGCGATTGCAATTGTGATAAATAAGTGGACCCGATATGTTATAAATGGTGACTCATATGTGCTTGAGTTCCGGCTTAAAGTGCATTGAAGTGATTCATCGCATCGGAGGTGAAAGAGTGATGGACAAATTGAAAGTTCTAATTGCGATTGAGCGATCGGATGATAGCCGTCGGATTCGCTAAAGGATGGACGGTGGATATAAATCGTTGGATTATATGGTGGGGCCTTTGCTAATCGCATCGGCGGAAATCAAATGACCAAGTCACAAGAGCATTATGAATGTTGCGATTGCGATTGAAATAAATGAGGCAGAGTATAGCTGGTATGTGGGCTCCATTCAAAAGAAAAGACTGATACAGGTTTGCTCTGAGTTTTTAAACCAAAGCTGAAGAATTAAAGGAAATCAAAGCAGCATATATATATATATATATATATATATATATGTGTGTGTGTGTGTGTGTGTGTGTGTGTGTGTGTGTGTGTGTGAACAGTGAATCATCGCATCAGAGTGAGAGCAGAGCATCGGAACATACAACTGGAAGTTGCAATTGCGATTAATCGCAATCGGAAGTATTCAAGAGGTGATTCATCGCATCGGAGAATATAGCAAGTTCGACGAGTGGGCCCAAAAGGGCATTCTATGTATTAAAATGATTTATTATTGCTATATCGCCGAGAGTTATTTGAGTTATATAACGCGGCAGTTTTGTATGCAGTAGTTACACAACGGCAGTGAACAGGAGAGCATACAGAGAAGAAAAATACAGATACCACTGCAGAAGAGACAAACACGCAGTGATCCAAAAGGTTGAATGGGTGGATTTGGAATTCACATTATAACTAAATGTAAATGTTTTAATTGGCTTTTATATTGTTTGTGATGCACTGGAAAAAATCCGAAGGAAAACAAAATCCCACTGTAATATTGAAATTCGTACATACTGCTATATTATTTTTATGAGTTAGACAAAGGAATGAGAAGGCAGAAGCCGAATAGTCATGGTTGTTCACTCTAAATTCTCTGTAGAATACAAACAGTCAAGAGGGAAATCTATAAATGATATCTCATAGATATGCATAAAGAGGTTAGAGAATGCAGAGTATGAAGAATTGAGGTAGAGAAGATAAGAAGAAGGAGGAGCAAAAAGAGATGCTATAAGACAGATTTGAAGACTGGAGAACAACACAAAAGAAGGTACATAACAGAGCTGATATCCAAGGTAAATCAACAAATGTTTTCTTTTGATAGAATGAGGAAGTTGGAGCTTCCCTATCAAGTTTTAGCTTGATAGATGTCAGTTGTAGCTGACTGAGATTGGAGCCTCCTATAGGTTGGTGCCTATAGAAAATTGAAGGGAGTTGGAGCTTCCTTGAAAGTTGTAGCTTGCAGAATTGGGGTTGGAGCCTCCTGTGGGTTGGTGCCTACAGAAAATCAGTGGTGAGAGGGAGTTGGAGCTTGCCTTTGCATCACAACAATAATAAGATGTGGTGTTCTCCCTTTATGGGATTCCACTTATATCTGTTATCTCTGTGTGTGATGCCTATGTGCTGATATGTTCTATTCAATCTGCTTAATACTTGCTGCTCTCATAATAAGTTTGGTGTCACATTATCTTAATATTTGTTGCTCACATATTCAGAATGTTCACATATAAATTTGATTATGAAATTAAGTTGTAAATAATCTTGATGAAAAGTTTTAAAAGCTCATGAATGTGTTAAACTGATTCACCGCCCCCCTCTCAGTTTAACTAAGGGTTCAACAAACCGTGCTGGGAATGATTCCTTTCTCTCTGGATTGCGTAACTCCCTGAGATGTTGTTGCTACTGGAAATTTTTGCCTATGACTGGAATAGAGCTCCTCTTTGGGGTTGTTCCCCTGCTTAGAAAATTGCAAAACTTTGGGTACAGACTCTCCTCCAAAAACCCGGAAAAAACCAAGAAGGAATTCCAGAAAGGCTGACCCCAGAAATTTGTCCCCCTTGGGAAAATCACGCACTCTTGGTAAGTACGTTGGCCCCTGAACTGTATGACTGGAAATGTTGGCCTCATCCTACTCCAAAATATGACTTTTGAAGGGTTGAACCCTTCACACTTCTCCCGGACTGAAACCCCTGATCTCCCTTCACTCTCGGTGCTGCCTCCCTCCAAGACTATGTAATCTCCGAGTGTGACTATGCTGCCTTAGTGACTACATGGCTCCTGGATGAAAGGCTCTACGTTCTGTGCTCTGAAAATTGATGGTGAAGCTCCTCACTTGGGTAGGCACTCGATGTCGCCTGAGGCTGAGGTTGGAATCTCTGCTCAGAGACACCCGTGTGATGAACAACACTTGCAAACTTAGCTAAACAGCGTAAGCATGCTCAATATCTGTTAGACATAAATTATAAATATTAATAATAGAATGAATGAGTAGCTAGCCTCTCCCTACTTTTATGCTTGAGACCCTAGCTCTCCCTTGGGCCCCACTAAGCTGCGATGTCTCCTCATGCCACGTTGTCCTACCTACAATGCACTGTCTTGGCCCACGCTGCCAATGCGCTACCTAGCCCATGCTATCCCTCTCCCTATGCTGTCACTTGGCTCCCCTGGCCCCATGTTGAAATTAGAATAATGTTAAGTGACTTTAGGGAGTTTATTTATCCTAAGGTGGGTTGTGGGTCCCATCACCCCTTTATTTTATGATTGAACATTAGAAAGGAAAAATCTGAGCAAAATTAATATTGCCAAGTAGCTGCTGCTAATTGGGAATATTACATTGATTGAGTTGATAATGTGACAATATTTTGTAGAAATGACCGCTGATGACATGAGGATGTGCATTCTCATGATGAGAGCGTATGGTTGGAATGACCATCTTACTAGTTCAAATCATGGGGTCTGGAAGTGTGCTTTAATATGTTGGAGATATATCTTGGCTGTGGCAAGGATATGTTGGAGTTATTTTGGAGTATCATGGCAGGGATTCACATGAGATTGACGATATATGATGGGTCGACACGATATATGTTGCAGCGATAGCATGTAGCTTGAGTTGGAGATATTGAATTCCCACGACAGAGGAAACATGTGGAACGTGTGATGAACGTTGTTGATGATCATGGATTGAGGAGATGTTCCCATTGATACTTTTATGGATTCATGAGCCTTTACGGAGGTTTGTGCGATGTTGGAGTAGAGGTAGGCAACATGGACATTTTATATATATTGGAGCTAGCGACACTTTGCAATGATATGTTGTGACAATGATGATGGAGTTGTCGAGGATGAAAACATTTTTTAGAGCGGGGGAGTATGTCACACCCTAAAGTTAGTTTCACATGATTGATTGGTGATGGGCGCGACTTGGCATGACGGGCACCCAACTCGGGCATGTGTGATGGTGATGTGTGACAAGCGCACCCATAGAAGTGGGCAGAATTGTGTGTTTTGGATGAATGCGGTGAGCGCGGGCATTGGGCGAGCGCACACCCCTATAACGGGCGAGCGAGTCAAAGGCATCAGGCGAAGTCGTGTTGGTGAGTGTGTTCGGTGATACGGACGCATCGTGTGGCGGTTGGGCGAGCTGGATGCGATGGGGTGGGGGTGCTCGAGCAGACATGGGTGACCTGAACGACCCACCAGTGGAAAAGACGTGTGCGATGGAAGAAAACGTGATGGAAAATTTATATGGAGCGACTAAGTCATATTTATGGATGGGCTGAAACTTCATAATAGTGGGAAGGTTGACGTGATGGTGGGTAGGCTGACTCGTGCTAAGTTGTGACCTGCCTGAATGGGTCTGAATGGCATCATATATATGGAGGCGTGGTGGAAGTTCATAAGGAATTCATTCAACCATGGTTATCACTTGGAAGAGTTCGTAAATAGCGAAAAAAGGCAAGGGATGAGCACGCAGGTCGGGCAAGAAAGGAAACGGATGAGCTGAATGCATATCTAAAAAGTGCGGGCAGAGTCATAAAAACATAATCAAATGCAAGTACTGGTGGAGGGTGTTAAGGGTGCGTGCCGTGTCAAATCATGCCCTACCGCAGCGTGCAAAGCATGCAGAACAGTGCACGATTCGGGTGGAAGTCGTTTAGGGCATGGGCCGAGTCGGGTCATACCTGAATACAGTGTGCGAGACGTGTGAAATAGTTCGGACCGGTCAGGGTAGACTTGTGCAACATGTGACCCGAGTGACCATTCTGCACGGCAGTGGGTCAAGGTGGGCAAATGCGTGCAGAGAGTGACCCCGGTGACCGGGGATGCACAAATTTTGGCAAGACTTCAGAATTTGGATTTTGAAGGTAAATTTGGGGTTTCCAACAGACTTAGTGATTGTTGAGAGGCATTGTTGCCCAGTTCAAAACACAAGTGTTGGACCGACTTGGCAAGAAGTGTAGATGGTTGCATAGGCTTGGATATTTGTATGATTATTGTAAAATTGTAGATCATTGAACTGTTATATACATTATTGGGAAGAATTTTTGGGAGTTTCCCCTCCCAAGTATGTATGGGCGTACTTTTGTGATGTTGTGAATGTATAATTGTTGAAAGATTAAATATTGAAAATTAATTTCATTTCATTTTTAAGAACACTCAATTGGTGAAATTGGCTAAGTGGTAAAGATAGGCGTAGTCTGTACACTTGAGTATTGCTAAAAGAAAAAGTGTGGTAGTGTCGTACCCGCTATATGTGGTTGAAAGAGTACCACAAGTATATGGTCGTGACACCTCACCTCCTATTGGAACCATACTTTTATTGTGACTTAGAAATGAGGCTCCACCTCCCATGGGTGGCCCACTATAGTAGATTACAATTTTTTTTTCGAGTTAATTATAAGCTTTTTTGTTTTTCTATATTTATGTTGATTGCTTTTTAATTTTGACTATTTTACATTTTTTGGCCTTTTCTTTTCTTTTGTTATTTTTTATTTTCAATTTCGTTTTTGTTTAAGACCACAATTCTCACCACAAATAAAATAATACAAAAATATTATTCTAATATATCATAAAATTAAAAAACAAAACATACTTTCGCATTTTTTTACAGGGAAATAAGTTTTAAAAAACAAAAAAACATTGTTACGTGTAACATCAAACTTAATAACAATAAAATTTACATATTATTTTATTTAAATAAAAAATCAAGCATACCAGTGCAAAACTGGTGGGGTCAGGGTCTTCTTTCTGCTCTCCCAAATTTAACTTTCCACTATGGTCAGACGGGACTGAGGTCGTGCTTATTATGGAATATTAAAAATTGGATATTTTTAACATTGAAATGTATAAAACATTTCAAAATATTTTTGGGTCGGTATTTGTAACACCCCTAATCCTATAAATAATTTTTATGTATTCTTTTTTTTACTATGGTTAAACTTAGTAACTATGTTGGTGAAGGCAGGGAGAAAATATGAAAACTGAATAAATAATTATTAAAGTTGGTTTATAAAAATTATTGGACTTGGTCAGACAAAGAAAATGAAAATACTTTTAAAAAAAGAAATTTTGGTTTCCAAAAAGTTGAAAGAAATATTTATTCCCCTCCCCATAAAGATAAAAGAGAAAATCTCAGATGGAAGAGGCAGGTATCCTAGGAGGAGGAAAGAAGTGAAAACATTGACAAGACAACGTCAGAAAGCAAATATTTATAGAGGGGTGTTCTTAAGCTGGTGAAAACCAATGGAAACCCCTGCAAGGAATGAATTCCAAGCTAGACAGGTGGTCCCAAGGCTCTGGAAGAGGAACCGTATTAAAATAATTTGGAAACTGAAGAGCACGGGGGGAGGTTTGGACGTCATTTCTAACCTCATAGGTTGGTAGGACTAAAGGAAATATCTTCTAATTCAATCTTTAGGAAAGTAACTTCCAGATAAGTGCATAAATATTAGCCTTTTATTTTATTGTGAGAGTAGAATGAAGTGAATCCCTGACTCTTCTAACAAAACTATGTATTTTGTTTCCAAGAAATGATAAAAGTACTAAAATAATAATAAGAGGGGTTTCTAATGATGATGTTTTCTTTGTTATCTACTTGCCAGAACTTACTATTTTCTTTACAAAAGAAAATTGTACTAATTTATGAATTGTAAAACTAAAAGGATGGGTGTTCTATACAGAAAAAATTGTATTAAGTTACGAATTGTAAAACCCTTGGCTAAACAGTTGCAAAACAAAATCTATAAATTATATCATTCACGACAGCACAGTCTCTCAATTACCTTTGTAATATGAATACATTATAGAAACACCAGTAATCATACTTCAAAGAAAAACCCTTTATCTATGATAATTCTCTGGCCAAGGATGTGAAACCCTAAGGCTAGTGTACCCTAACTCAACATTTTAAAGAGAACAATAATAATAGATTATAGTCGACCCCTGTAAAATTAAGCCAAGGTAACTAGTAAAAACCTAGAACAAGCAAGTGAGAAAGCCTCATAAAACAAAGACTAAACTTTTGACCTCGCAGCATAGGTGAGTTTAGGAACAAGATGCGGACATGCAGGAGATAAGGAAATTAGTTATGCAGGGTCTAAGAATGCAGAAGCCAAGCAATGAGGAAAACTTATTAAACCCTTATTAATGAAATTACTCACTTGTAGAAAGCATCTCCGTTAATTTGTTGTGGATCGTTCCGGCATAGAGAAAGGAACCAGGGTTACATGAACTAGATAAAAACTCGAATCCAAATCCTAGATGCATTATAGCGATAGAGAAACAATAAATTACTACCTAGAGTGTTGGAGTTCAGCCAAAGTTCTTCAGTGCTCTGGAAACTAACCAGAAACCTTCTAAACCACCTATGAAATATTGAAACCAAGTACACAAAAACCTCTAGAAAGGTAAATAGCGTAGAACTTGACTGTACATTGGGCAGAAAGGAGGTACCTCACTTGTAGAAAATGAGATAGCAGAACCGAACCCGGAACGCAACAGCGGTAGAGCCTAGCTTGGCATACAGAATGTGGGTGTTGGGAGGAGTATGAATCCAGACAATTTCCATCAATTTTCTTCCTACGAGTAGAGTCATCTGATGTCAAACCTAGGAATGGACTTCAGGTATCGTTCCAGTCTAGAGACAACAAACTCTAGAGATTTCCAGTGCCAGGTGTAATTCATTCCATAACCATGACCTTAATACGTATAGGTACACTATAAACCTTGAGTAACATTTCCTTAATTAACACATAATTATTTACACCATGGATCAAATGTAACTCCAACTTTCACCCCATTGAGTGTCAAGGGTAATGTCTAAGTCCCTACGAGCAACCACAATTATAAGGGAAATGGTAATATGTGTAAAGTTATTTTAAATTAAAATCTAAACCCAAATCATAACTTTAGTGTAAATATTTGGAAATACAGTAAATGAATTTGTAAATTATTGTGGCTATATTAATTACATAATTCTTTTATTTTTTCTTTGTTTTGTAATTAGCTAAGTTAGTATAATGTACCAGGGAGTGTGACAAGTGGTATAAGAACCTAAGTTACAATACTAAGGCATATTTGGGCATTTGATTAATAATTACCTATACGTTGTGAACACGGTGAGAAAAAGGTAGAAAGAGAGCATGCATAATGCATATAAGAACTGGAGGTACACCTACCTTAGGAACCAATCCAGAAATGTGGGTACAACTGGATACAAGGAAGCAAAACCCCACTTACATGTTGTTGGATACCTTTTAACAGTTGAGGACTAAAATGGCTAGTCTATGGGTAGATTATGAAAGGTTGATGCGTGATCAGGAGAAGATCTTAAGAAGTCTTTCTCATCGTCAGAATCAATAGAATTGTATACCCAACTTGGGTGACAAGTAACAATTAATCAAATTTCTTCTATTTTTTAAATAACTGAAAACATTATTTACTGTGTTAAATGGTAAATATAGAAACTAATACACTACAACCTTCGAAAATAAAAAATATTGTGGAATAAAATAGCACTAGAAAGATAGATGCACAGACACACAAATAACACTATTATTTTTGGACCCCAGAAAAACCCAATGCGGGAAAACTTGTGCAGCAATTGAGGGTTTGTATATTATGCAGTAGTAAATCTGAGTACAAATCCATGGTTTCTTAAATATAGCAAACCATACAGAGAAAAATATGGCAATAGAGTCTAGTGATAAAAATCTCACTTCCACTGATGATCTGACACTGACCTTGGCTCAAGATGAGTTGTTATGCACTACCTCTGTGTAGTCACTGTGTTAGCCTATGCAATACTGTGTCCCCATAGCTAGGAACAACTTTCCTTCTCGCTAACTGATAAGCTGTTGTTTGGAAATTAGACCCTCCTGGCCTTCGAACTCTCTCTGGCTTCTGGAACTGAATCAACTCTGCCTCCTAGAAAAAATGTGGATCTCCTCTGAAGCATTGTATTGCCTCTATGTGGCCTCTGCGTTGCCTCTCTATGGAACTCACTACCTATTTGTTGTGCACTCACCGGATCTAGAAAATATTCGTCCAAACTTACTATCCCTACCCCTCTCTCATTGTAATGAATTCACTATCTCTCTATCCGGGAACTCAGCACTGCTACTCAGGAAATTGATCTGTCAGTGAATTTGACCTTTGGAAGTGTGTTCTCCAAGTCCCATCAAGTTTCTTCTTATAATCTCTCATTAAAACATCAACAACCACAATTAAAAATTAATCGATTTCTAAGATTAACTAGAACTCAATCCATGTCTCTTTCTAGAAGATTCACATCTGATGTAATTAATACCTTTTAATTAATCATATTTCCTAAGTTTAGACTTACGGAATATTAAAAACTCATTAATTATTTTAATTAAGTCGTCTCTAGATGGAATTTTGAGAAATGATTGCTGGGTTTTGGAGAATGCATGTGTCTTAACCTCTCTACCAAATCTTGAGGCTGGAACACATCTGATTCTACAAAAATTAACACTCCCTCTTAGCGAGGAAAGTGTTTTTAGTAATGCAACTGAAATATAGTGCCTCTACATCATGTCATGTCATGTTGTTGATGTATGGCTACTCTGCCCACCAACTACTGCTCAACTCTCATATGCACTGCATCTGTGCTGTTGTTGACCCTATTGTACTTTTTGATTTTTGTAGCATCAGATGTGCTCTAGCCTTAAGAATTTGTAGAGAGGATGGGACATATACATTCTCCAAGACCCAGAAATCGGTTTCGGAAATTTCTTCATGGAGACATTTTAATTAAAATAATTAATTAGTTTTAATGGATGCCTAAGTCTAATCTTAGGAAATTAAAATAATTAAAGGTTAATAATTAAAATTGGTGTGAATCTTCTAGAAAAAGATGGAGATCGAGTCAATATTATCTGAGCCATTGATTAGGATCTAATATGGTCTGTTGAAATTTCAACGAAATATTATAAGAAGAAACTCGATGGGCGCTTGGAGAACACACCAGGCAGATACTCAGTTTCCCAAGAAGATCAATTTTCTCACTGGTTGAAGTTCAGCAAGAGAAAATCGAATTAGAGGGTGAGTTGCAAGTGAGAGAGAGAGAGGATATCGACAATAGTAGAGAGAGCAGGAAAAGGAAGGAAGAAGGAGCATAAAAGAGGGATGCAGATCACCAACGCAGAGGCAGTGACGCAGTCAATGCGCAAAGGGTGACTTAGTGGGGCTAGCGTGAGGGCATCAGGTCCTCTTCAGGGTTGGAAATCCACAGTGGAGCGTTAGAAATTCATTTGTAAATTTCTCTCGGTGATTCTTCTTATATTATTCTATTCATATCTTGTACATTATATTTTTGTTGAAGATTAATAAAATAAGCCCTCATCTGTTGCATCGGTTTTCCCACGTTGGGTTTTTCTGGGGACAATTGTCCAAAAATAATTGTGTCAATGTGTTTATTGTTGTGCTAGTATTTCCTTGCATTTATTCTTCCGTAGTAATTGATTTGTGAATAATGCAATGTATCTATTTCAATATTTTCCGTAGATAAACTCGAATTTTTTTTTTCGGTAATTTAACAAATAGAAGAAATATAATCAGTTACTACAGTAGGATTCAGATTTTCCAAATTTTCACATGGTATCAGAGCACAGACAGGAGGG
The DNA here is from genome assembly GCA_034641835.2 of Pinus albicaulis. Taxonomy (NCBI): domain Eukaryota; kingdom Viridiplantae; phylum Streptophyta; class Pinopsida; order Pinales; family Pinaceae; genus Pinus; species Pinus albicaulis. The sequence continues at coordinate 119,804,541 of CM076577.1, read as the reverse complement.
ATCTAAGTGAAAAATGAAAAGGGAGCACTACAACATTGCGTGAGAAGCTACTCGAAATCCATATAAGGTTGCGAAGTCCCCTGGGCCAGGCAGGCAAGATTTCAAGGAAGATTTAATTCTCTGAGTGAGTCGATAGAGAATCAATCTCAAGACCAAAGGATTTTCATAGGTAGATTAATCGATTGTGTTTCTTTTACAGAGAAAATATCCAACTAAAATGCAGTATTTTGTAGCTACAAGATCAACGTTAGACAGGAAAATAGCACAAAACAACATGAATAGTTAAGATGTCTCATAATTATTTTCCAAGTTGGAATAATAATTCGCATGTTTGTTAAGTTAGACATCAACACGTGTTTGGTATATTGATAGTGGGGCTTCAGCTCACATGACTAAAGTATAAGAATTATTTTGTAGCTATCAAGAAGAGCATATGGGCTTTCAGATCACCAAGGGAAACAGAACTAAGTGTACTCCAGTAGGGAGAGGAACCATTACTTTTTAGATGGAAGCAGGAACCAACATTAGAGCCACTAACGTGTTTCGTGTGTCAGGATTAGGAATGAATCTAATTTCAGTGTCCCAGTTGCAAGACAAGGCATACGATGTATACTTCATTGGAAGGAAGGTATATGTAAAACATCCCATCTGGAAGAAGATGAGACAAATTAGAGCTCCAAGAAATAGATTGTATAGATTGCAGCTTGAGTCTCCAATGGCACTGATAGGCAATAATCATAACATTGGAAAGGAACTGAATGAACTATGGCACAAGGGAATGGGACACTTACACCATGGAGCACTTAGGATGCTCAGAGAGACAATGATGGTAGTTCCAGTCCTCAGTACCGAGCATGATGATGTATGCAGCGGATATGTACTAGGGAAGTACGCTAAGGCAAATTTTCCTAGAAGTGACAATAGAGCAAGGGGCATTTTTGGATTGATACACTTATATATTTTTGGCCCAATGTCCACCAGAGATATTTGTGGTGGCGAGTATTTTGTCAGCTTTGTTGATGATCACTCTAGAGAAACCTGGATCTATTTATTAAAGACTAAGGATGAGGTCTTTGATCGGTTCAGAGAGTTCAAGGCTCTCAAAGAGAACATGACAGGGAAAAATAAAAATGTATTGTACTCAGATAATGGTGGAGAATATACAAATAAAAACTTCACATATTTATGCGCAAATGAGGGAATCAAAAGAGAGTGGACAACTCCATATAACCCACAATAGAATGGATTAGTGGAGCAGAAGAATATAACAATGATTAGGGCAACAAAGGTTATGCTATATGACTAGGACTTTCCCAGATTATTATGGGCAGAGGAAAGCAACAAATCACTGTATATTCAGAAAAGAACTCCTCGCAGAGCATTGGGGAAGAAAACACTTGAAGGGGTCTTCATAGGGGAAAATCTAGAGGTAATTCATCTCAGGATATTCGTGAGTGTGGCGTATTGTCACATTCTAGACGAGAAGCGTAGTAAGTTGGATAAGACTGCAAATAAGGGGTACCTTGTAGGATATAGAGAGACCTAAAAGGCATACAAGATCTACATTCCTAGCAGCAGGAAAATTGTAGTAAGTCGCGATGTAAAGTTCATGGAAGATAGAGCTTTTAGGAAATCTCTAGAGATGACAATGGGATATTAGTTAGAAGATGTTCCATTATTCTAACAGTAGCAGGGGCAGTAGAGGGGATAGGAAGAAGAACAATCTCAAGGATCTAGTACAATGACTAGTACCAGTATCTCCTCAAGAGTAGGAGATCCAGGCAGTTCTCAGCAAATGGAACAACAGTAATAGGAGGAGGAATTAATTGAGCCTCCCACCACCGGTGGTAGAACCAATAGGGAAGTATGTTAGAAACTGAGGGACGCGGAGGAGTTTGTCGAAGCTTCTAGAACCAACAAGTGGCAACGTAGACAAACTGAAATATACCAAGCCTTGGTAGCTTAGGTTGAAGAACCCTCTAGTTTTTAGGAAGCTGTACAACATCAGGTGTGGGTGGATGCCATGGTAGAAGAATATAGTTCTATCATGACTAATAATGTCTGGGAAGCAGTACCTAGACCATAGGATAGATCAATTGTAGGCTCAAGATGGATCTACAAGATCAAGTACGTTGCAAATGGCAGTGTAGAAAAGTACAAGGATAGGTTCGTGGAAAAGGGATATGCACAAAATGAAGGGATATACTATGAAGAGGACTTCACCCTATTTTCCAGATATACCTCTATCATATCTATTATATCCCTAGTAGCACAGATGGGATGGGATATTCACTAGATGGACGTCAAGAAAACATTCTTGAACGGGGTGATAGAAGAAGAGGTGTATATCGAATAGCCTGAAGGCTTTGAGACTCATGAGAAGCATAATCATGTATGCAGATTAAATAAATCCATCTACAAGCTCAAGAAGGCACCCAGAGCATGGTATGGTCAAATTGTCATCTACTTACAAGAGATGGGATTCATCAAGAGTGATGCAGATCCCAATCTCTACTATTTGATGGTGGAGAATGAGTCTCTCATTTTGGTTTTGTATGTGGATGACTTGTTGTTAACATAATCATCGGGTCTCATAAAGAACTACAAGATAAACCTTGAAGTATAATTCGACATGAAGGATATGGGTTTGATGCATTATTTTCTAGGATTGGAAGTATCACAAAAGAATAGGGAGATATTCCTTGGGAAAGGGAGATATGCTACATAGATTCAAAATTCAATATTGTAGACCCATGGCCACGCCTATGATTACGAATGAGAAGAAGGTAAATGCATTAGGATATAAAGAAATATACCCCACCTTGTACAAACATCTCATTGGGTTGCTCATGTATCTGCTCAACACTAGGCCAGGAATTTTTTTTGTTGTCAACATCCCTAGTCAGTTCATGGTGTATCCAAAAAGGGTACATTGGGAAGCATCTAGGAACATACTTAGATATGTGCGTGGAATAGTCGGATAAGTGTTGAAATACACGCGAGGAGATGACGTCAGATTGATCGGGTTCACAGATGTAGTCTGGGTAGGTAGTTCAGTAGACCGAAAAAGTACCTCTAGGTACTGCTTCAGCATTGGATCAGGGATGATCTCTTTGTGCAACAGGAAGTAGAAGTCGGTAGCACTGAGCTCAATAGAAGCTGAATATATGGTTGCCAACACAACTACATGCGAAGCGATTTGGCTTAGAAAACTGCTTGTGAGTTTGTTCAGGAAGAGGATGGAAGCGACCAGGGTTTACTGTGATAATCAAAGTTGTATCAAACTATCTAAGTATCTAGTATTTCATGATAGGTTGAAACACATTGATATCATATGTCACTTCATTCGAGATTGTGTTCAGTGTGGGGTAGTACAACTACAGTATGTTCCCAGAGGAGATTAGGTAGCAGACGTACTCACCAAAGCTCTAGGAAGAGATAAGTTCATCCAGTTCAAGGAACAAATGGGGTATGATAGAGAATCCATTTCAGTAGGAGAAACAAATGGATTATAATTTGTAGCAACAGTAGATGAGAGGAAGTTGCAATGCAAATTCAGTAGTTGGAAGCATTATGTAGGGTTAGCAACAACATAGATGGATTGCAGAATTAGAGTTGTGCAGTAGTTGATAGGCAGATATGTTATATGTCAGTAGCGTAGAGAGAGATGATACAGAGGAAGAGTGATGCTTTAGCAGGTTGCATTGCTAGAGCACTTTCCTCTCTAAGAGGGATTGTTGATTTTTGTAGCATTGTATGTGCTCTAGCCTTAAGAATTTGCAGAGAGTATAGGACATATGCATTCCCCAAGACCCAAAAATCATTTTTGGAAATTCCACCTAAAGAAAGTTTAATTAAAATAATTATTTATTTTTAATGGATGACTAAGTCTAAAGTTAGGCAATTAAAATAACTAAAGGCTATTAATTAAACTAGGTGTGAATATTCTAGAAAAAGATGGAGATCAAGTCAAGATAATCTGAGCCATTGATTAGGATCTAATCTGGGTCATTTAAATTTCAACGAGAATATTATAAGAATTAACTCAATGGGAACTTGGAGAACACACCAGGTAGATACTCAGTTTCCCAAGCAGATCAATATTCTCACTGGCTGAAGTCCGGCAAGAGAAAATAGAATTAGAGGGCGAGTTACTGGTGAGAGAGAGAGGATATTGGCAATAGTCGAGAGTGTAGGAAAAGGCAAGAAGATGTAGATCAGAAGAGGGACACATATCACTAGTGCAGAGGAAGTGACACAAGCATTGTGCAGTCACTGCATAGAGGGTGATACAGTGGGGCTAGCGTGAGGGAAACAGGTCCTCTCCGGGGTCAGAAATTTATTGTGGAACATGAGAAATTCATCTATAAATTTATCTCACGACAAACATAAGAAGTTGGGTTACACTTTTGTGAGAAATGCGCCCGAAAAATTCACAATCACACTTTTTCGGCCGAAAAAAATAAAAAAATTTAACTGAATGATTAAAAATAGTTCGGTCAAACTATTATTGTCGTTTACATTTACTTCAACCATTAATCATATTTTTGGTCGGTGGTAGAAAAACTGGCAAGAATTTTTTTCGGCTGAAATAAGAACTCAGCGAAATTATTAATCCGGTCAAAATAATAATTTGGCCCAATTAATTTTATAAATATTGTAGCCCTTAGTCCACATAAATATTTACTTGGTTGTTAGTTTACCGTTAGGGGTTATTGGTGGAGGATTTTTCTGTGCTTTCGTCACTGGAGGAATTCACCAACAACGTGTATGTGTTGCCATTTTTTGTGTTTTTTGGAATTCACTGACAACGCGTAGGTTTTTTGTGATTTTTTTTTTGTTACTTCATGTTTTACGTTAATTTTAATTATCTATATATATATATATATATATATATATATATATATATATATATTTTTTTTTTTTTTAATTTTTTTGCAGCATTTCCCATTCGTCGTCGTCGCTGGAAGAGTTCTGTAACGTCATATTTCTCCTAGAAGCCACCTCTTCCTCTTATTCCTGTTAACCTCCTCCTCGTCTGGACCAGGTAAGCTCTACAACTACAAAATATCATGATAATTAATCATAGACTTTTTAATCTCCCAGTTATGACTAGAACATAAATGCCTAAGAAGTGCTGAATTTTTAGTGATTGAAAATCGAATAACAAGATATGAAGGGTAGGCAGCTTTGTTGTATTCCTTGCTCTTTCCATCCTAAGAGAATATATAAATTGGAATCTTAAATTTTTAAGTCTAGGTTTTAGAATTAGCCAGGAGTTTTAGAATTACCAAGAATTAAACCATGAAATAAAAATTTGTTGAAAATAATCATCGGTTATCACTTTAATTTCACAAAAGGAACCACTATTGAATGTACTTTCTATACTAAGTCCTCATAGATGGTATTAGATCTAAAATTTTCATTGATATGTTACCATTCACTATATTTCATCTCAATCTTATTAAAAAAGTACATATTACACTGAAATGAAATCTGAAATATTTGGAAACTGTAGAAACAAAATTATTTATTTCTTTGAATTCAAGAGGGTTATATAGTGTTCAATGTCTATAGCCAACATCTACATTAACCTATGGATAGTGAAAATGCACACAGATTGCACTTAAATTTGAGATGTTTGGAAATTACAGTAACAAATTTAATAAAATTCTGCATTTCTAAGAGGTAAATGTGCAGGAGGAATATTCACATTTACGTAGAGTCTATGAAAATACTTGTGACTTTGATGGGATCGTCGTCGATTTTGAATGTGGGAACCAATTTTATAATAAAAATCTCAGATTGATGGCTTAACATGTCATTCATTCCCAATCTCAAGCAACACTTCCTCGCTCTTTTTTTCTCAAAATCTTGTTTACTATTGTGGTGCCTCTATTGCTTTGGGGGAGGAGGCATATGACTGAATGTGCCCACGTATAATTTTTCATCTTCATCATCATCCACTTCTTGCCCTAATATGATATACATGTGGAATCAGGGTAGGTAGGGTAGGCAAGTTCATGGTATTCCTTGCTCTTGCCATCCTAAGAGAAGATATAAATTGGAGTCTCGAATTTTTAAATACAGGTTTTAGAATTACCCGAAAGTTTTAGTATGACTCAAGTTCATTCTCATTGCATTTTTGTTAATCCCATGACTACTTACTAGGTTCTCTAATTCCTCTGGGTTTTATTTTTAAAAGAAATATTTCCACTATTGTGTAATTTTTTCCAGTTGAATAATTATGTTGCATGTAATAAGAATGTTAAGAAATGTTTACAGTAGCCTCTTTTCAAATTTTTATCATTTTGGGTTTTTTTTCTCCTATGCCTGAAATACTGAGGTTCCAGTTACATTCAAGATTATGATCCTAGGTGTTGTAAATCTTGGTTTAGTTCTCTAAAGCTATCTTGGAATTCAACATCTCCCCATGCTATTTTCCTGTTGTTAATTTAAAGAAAATATGTATTCATCTTCTAAATTTGGTAATGGTGCATCCAGCTTCAGGACTGTTCTTGGGGAGCCAACTTATGCTTGGCTCATCTGGGCCTAACATAAACCTAACTAAACCATATTTGAACTTTCATATTTTCACTTAATATTATTATCTGAAATTAAACTAATCATCCATGTTGACTAAGGGTTTTACACGCTCAAATATACACAATACAGGGTGCCATCAGTCAATATTCGCATGATTCAGTTTCAGTTTTCCAAATCCAGTTTCTTCATATTGTGGTACTTCTCAGAAAGTGAACCTCCCTTCGAACCCTGTTAGTATAATAATATAATACATTTCTTGCAAGAAAAAAAATTTCATTTAATGTCGACAGAAGCATTATTTGGAATTCATATACTAGGGGACTTATTCATACTCTCTTTCATTTCAGTTCACCTATTTACAAAAATAATGCTTATTAATATTGATATTCAAAATGACTTTCTTTCAACACCCAATTCACAATTATACTATCTTCTCTTCATTTTCATAACCAAATTTTCTACAATTTATTCCACAACTCACTCTTAAATATGCACAACAAAGTAAATTACTTATCTGAATTATAAGGTGTTCTTGGAATTTGCAGGAGGGAATCATACTCAATTGGGTAGCCATATAATCATAAAGACAAATGCACACTTACAACAATAATCCTAAAATAATTTATAAATTGATGCAGGGGTTGAGATGGCGAGTCTGGAATGTATGGCCACAATAATTCTTTCTGAATATATTTGTCTTTGCATCCACATGGGATTCAAACTGTATGCCCCTCCACTCTCTAGCATGTCTTCATCCTGATCAGAAGTCAAATATGCTAAAATCCAAAATGTCAAAAAGCATCATACTATGGCTATAATTTTCAAGTAATGCTTGGGACTCAATGACATGACAACTATACTCCTAGAGATTTTCCTCTCTTAGGAAATGTAGAGCCACACAAATTTGTTCTTAGAAATCACCTTTCTTTCAGGCATATTCAGAGAGAATGACAAGGGAAGAGGCTTGGGTTTCTTGGGAAACTATAAAATTTCATGATAATTAATACTAGATGGTTTAATCTCCCAGTTATGAGTAGAACATAAATGCATAATAAGTAGTGAAGTTTTAGTGGTTGAAAATCGAATATCAAGAGATTAAGGGTAGGCATCTTCATTGTAGGAAAGAATTAAATGAATTTTCACTATCAGGATTTTGCAAACGAACAGTCTTTATATCCTTCAAAATCTCTTCCACTTTCCTCCTAGTACCAATATAATTGGAAATTATTTCCCTCTTTGTGAGGTTCCCTTGGGATACTTTTGCATTCCTTTACACAACAAGTCAATCTCTTCATTACTCTAGAGCCTTTATTTCTTCTCATAACTATTAAGCGGGCTTTCTATCTTACCATGTCCTTCTGGCTCTTGACTGATGGTCTACCCCTATACAATATCATTTTGTGATACAATTTTCTCAATTGACTTGGTCCCATCAAAATCACCAGATAATGCATCCCTCAATAGTTTAGCTTATTCAAGTTCTCCTTTCTGCCCCAATTGTTCACTAAGAATTTTAACGTGTCTATTTCCAAGGAGGTGCATAACTTCTCAACATTATCATGAACAATACCAATAATTTTCTTCAAGACAACTGAAGCAGCTGCAATACGCAACCTGGAATTTTCTTTTCGCAACAGTTTCTTTCATTTTTCTTTTGAATTATTTTGAGCTAAGGCTGCTTCTGCTGCTCTTTTTTCCTCCTCTTATTTCCTGAGTCTTTCCTCTTCTGCAATTCTTGCAGCTGCTTCTTCTTTCATTCATCTTGCTTGCAATTTTTATTCTTTATTTCTCAAATTTATACCTTTTCCTCTTCTTTCCTCCTTAGTATGCGAGGATCCCTTTTATAAGCATTATAAAAAAATGATCAAATAATAAACAACAGTGAACCATATGAATACCATGACTATGCTTCCTACTACCATGAATTCATAATTAACGCATAATTTTTTTTATGCATGGTATATGCTAGAAGTGGAACGTAGTACCATTTAATTAATAATAACACATCTCGAAATAATACAAATATGCCAATGAATGCATTAAATATTGAACTAGCTATGATGTAGTTAGGCTAGGATGTGTTGTTACTTTTGTTTTCGGGGGGGGGGGTGTAAACTATTATAATACCTTTAGCTAAATGCAGGGAGGATCCTAATGTTTTTGGAAACCACATGTCATTTCTCCCATAAACTAAGGCATTTGCAATAAATGAATTTAATATTTTATTGAGTCTGTTTTTTACAGGATCAGAAAACCCATTAAACATGGTTGAAAATCAACATTATGCATAGATGTTTCTTGTTATACCAATCCAGGACAAGAAGTGATTACTTATGTGCAATGAAATATTTAGACGAACAAAGTCCTGCAAAGGAAAATGAATGTACCTAGAAGAACAACAAACAATGAAGCATATTATATTGCATTGATAGAAGACTTAGGAAAAGCTAGGGAGTATGGATCCAATGGAATTGTAGTTTTCACCAATTCTAAACTTGTGTGAAACCAGATGAAATGTGTGTACCAAGTTAAAAAGGAGAGGTTAAAACAATTGCTTGGAGAAGAAAAAAATATTGTTAGACAATTTCAATCATTTAGCATCAGACACTCTGCAAATGTTAATAGGATGTCTAGCGATATACTGGATGGAGAAATTTCAATTCAAGATTTTTGTGGGAAAGATGAATTAGTGTTAAGAAGCCCTCCATCAAAATTTATTGATGGACATTGTAAGATATATTTTATATGTGTTTTTTTAGTTCTAAATGTGTTGTTTTTAATCACCATGTGTTTTTTTCAATTTTATACCAAGTGTGCCCCTACTATGTAACCACAACTTGGAGAACTTAATGTTTTATAAAATTTTGTATTTAATTTTCAAAATGTGTGTGCTTCAACATTTGTGTTTTTAGTCTTGAGTATATTTTAAATGGAGAGCTATGAATCTAGTTACTTTAATTTTTTGAATTATTTTAATGTTTTTAAATCTCTATCAATTTTAACACCTTAAAATTCATGATGTAATTTCAAAGGTTACATCAATTTTTTGAATTCTTGATATTTAAAAAAAAAAAATCAAGATTTGTAAATTCACAAGGTAACTTCAAGGGTTACATAAATTTTCTGAATTCTTGATCTTTTTAAATAGCAATTTTAAAAACAATTGTAAATGCATAAGGTAACATTTTAAATATCATGACATATCTATATATCTATAGAAATCCATATCATGGATGAGAATTTTCCACATGATTCTTTGAGGTGAGCATCAATCGAGTCTCATGCATATACTAGAGGGGGAGGTCATGGATCAAAGAGAATATCAAATCAATCTGGGGAGGCCCATCATGATCGTGGTATATATATGTTTATGTGCAATTTTTTAAATGATATTTGAATATAATAATGTGTACATGTGTATACATATGGAATTGATTTTTTATCAATTTAGCTTTAAATTAATTTATAATAAATTTCATTTTTTTAGGAGCATCTCTAACTAGGTCGAAAAGAGCTATTTAATCAACGGAGGGCCATTGTTCACACCATCGTGGTATATATGTGTGTGTGTGTGTGCATTTACTTAAATTATAAATAGGTAGATTCATATGTATGTATACATATGTATTGAATTGATTTTCCAATTTTTTTAGAAGCTTTGCTCACTATGTCGTCGCGTGAGGGTGGTCAACATTCTCCTGGTGGTCAACAAGCTCAATATTTGGGTGGTCATGCTGGTGCTCAACCATCTCTGGGTGGGCATGATGGTGCTCAACCATCTTCGGGTGGTCATCAATCTCAATCAGATCATCATGATCCTCATCATTTTGATAAATTATATAAAAAAAATCATGTTAAAAAAATTGTGTACATGTAAATGAATTGTATGTACATATGCGTGTACATGTCTATCATGCATGTGTATGAATACATTTGTTCAAATATTTTTATATTTATGTAATTTTATATATTGATGCAGAGGGTGAAAATGTTGCTCGAAATAGATGTAAGCGAAGCCAGGAAATTCAAGAAGAAGGTTGAACACCAACTACCAATTATCCATCTAATATTCCTAATGAAATTCCTTGGGAAAAAAACCTCCAAGAATGTACATTACAGAGGTGAAAAATTCATTTTTCAAAATTTAGGAGAGATCTTGGGAGTTTGGAGCTCCTTGTAGAGAGTCAAGAAAGCTTATAAATAGTTGTGCACTCTCTAAGCTCATTTCTTGATGTTTACGAGAAGCTTGGGCCAACCATGGATTTATTCTTAGATATTATGAGGCATATAAAGGAAGCAACAATGGGTCCCGATAAATGGGCTGAGGTTTGTAAATGGTTACAAAAGCAATGGAAAAATCTATGTTTAATTTTAGAGAAGGGCTGAAAAGAAAAATGCTCAAGGTGCAATATTTCAAGCACCCTGATATAGCCAACCATTTGTATGATAGGTTCCTTGCAGTGTATGGAAAGCTACCATGGAATGATGAGGTTCCATTTTATTTTTCAAAATTATTTTATGAAAAATCATTTTTAGGTATGAAACCCGATTATAATGATCTTCCATATGAATATTATGGTATTGGGAGAGGCCGGTTATGTGATCATAAGGGTGCATTACGTGATACTGAATTACCTCGCCCTCCACCACCTTTTGTATGTCAATCTCCTTGTGTGGTAACTTTGCGGTCAGAGATGGATGTCACTTCTCAAATTGGTCGAGAAGGAAGGGAGGCCATCATAGACTACATCCAAAGTGCATTCACTATAATTTATTTCGGTCTAAATCAACAAAGAGCACGAGCTAATGCACATGCAAATTTTGTATATTAAACATATGAAGAGTAGATAATATGAATATTGTGGAGCTTATATGCAAAGGGTGTTGGGAATAATGAGAGGGGGGTGAATCAATATTTCTTTCAATTAGAGCATTAGTTAATCTTCAATTATTATTAGTGTTTGTACAATGATAGCAGTAAACAAAAGGAACCCAAATGCACACAATTTTTAAGGTGGAAACCCTCTCCGGGACAAAAACCACCTGAATTATTTTCCAATAATTATTTAATATTAAAATCCAATTGAAAATAAAGCTCCAACTTCCTATAATATAGAAACGAATTATTCTCCAGCTCCCACTAGATGGACGCTCCAACACCCGATATTCTTCAGTAGTCAACTAAACAGATGCCCCAACACCCAATGAGCTAAAACTCACCCTAGTGCCACCCTACCACCCTGAAGTTTTCACAGTCTTGAACCTGTTGGTGACTTCATGCACCAGCCTAACACCACCCTACCACCCTATAGAATAATAAAAGAAGAATGGACTCTTGTACCAGGGAAAATAGTCCACTTTACAATGATATATAATGATGTAGAAGAAGAATACACACTAGACCATAACCCCAACTATGACACAGGCACCTAATGATGATCTTAGACCTCCCAACACTGCCTCTTCAACTCTTGGTAGATAGACACTTGTACAATATTTACAATGATACATTTACAATGACTTAGTACAATGATACCTTTACAATGACTGTATGCAGTGTTGCCCACTTGAAGAATTCATGTGGTGAACTTCTTGCTGTTGTTCTGCATCTTGATTGTTGCTCTTGTCATGCTACCCTTTACTACACCTTGCTTTGCTTTGCTACCCTAGAAAGTATTTTCCATTGCAGCCCTTGACAACACATAATATAGCTTTTTCTTTCCCTCTAGGATCTCGATATTGAATCTGATGTATCTCTATTATTTCAGATCCCCAATATGTGATTTTTTGTTTTGTAGTAGTCTTATGAGTCTTATTTCCAATGCCACAAGTCTGACCCAATTTGGGTTCTTCAAGGGAGAGTTATGCCTAATCTCTCACAATGACCTAATTATGGACTGGTTCAGTAGATCGAACTGGTACGACGTGCCACGTGTCATTTTTCTTCATTTGGCTCTAAAATTGATACAAAGAAAACTAAAGTCTATGCACTATCTTCCACATTTTACATAATTCCAATCCGATACTCAGAGAGATATTTATGATGATTTTCCCAAGGTCACTTCTTTGAGATGAAGTTTAGGAGCCTGCCAAAACACTGACTTCCACAGATCATATCTCTGAAAATATTGCGCACCTTGATCTGAAATTTTTACAAGAGATTCCTTAGGATTTCATATTTGTCTCATAAAAATTTCAGCTTCTGAACCTTCGTAGAAAAAAAATTTAGAGCACAAATGCCATGATGACCTGTTTCAGATTGTGAAATCCCTACATGAGGAGGATATGAGGATCACAATTTACATAAATGCTTAGGTTGAGAGGGGCTTCAACAAGTGAACGTGGGAGGGATTTCAGGAGCTTAAATATTATTAATTATTGACTTTTCAATGACCCATGCCACAACCCCATGGGGTTTTAGCCCACTAACTAGGGTTACAAAATTCAAACATGAATATCTCTCAAACCGTGAAGAATTACGTGGCATGCCATATATCAACGGAAACATCTCGACAAGTAGAAAGCATCAAAATCATTCTTGACCTAGAATATAGTAATTTGGTAGGTAAAAATTTCCATGCAATATTGGGGTAGCCCCTGGTGCTGCTTGGGTTGACATCAATGACAACCACTGATCAAAAATCTCCTCCTTTGGCATTGATGACAATAAAAATACTCCCTCTGCAATCATGGCACCTCTTCCTACAAAATTCTCTCCCCCTTTGACATCAATGGAAAAGGGTAACTCCCCCAGAAACAAAACCATACTGCGGACCTGCACACACTTCCACTCCCTCTTTATATTCTGAATAAGAAAAATCTAATGAGAACTTGGGAGAATCCCAAGCGGTTAAAATATTCAAATGCTTCATGAGTACTCTTACGATCATCAATGCTTCCTGCCCAATATGCATCTGTAAAGGCTTGAATAATGAGATTGTTACCCTTGGGATACCACAAGCCATATTATGTTGTTCCCTTTAGATATTGAAGAATTATTTTAACAACAATAATATGTGATTCTTTTGGTGCTGCTTGGAATCTTTCTACTTGTCCAACTGCTTGCATAACATCTGGCCGGGAGGCTGTTACATATAGAAGACTACCAATCGTAGATCTGTACAAGCTCTTTTATAAGCTTGATTGGCTCTTTATAAAATTCTTCTATGGTCAACCCTTCTTCTTCGTTGTTTGATACCGCTTGATTAATGTGCTTGGCCATAAACAATACTTTCTCATTGGCTTATTCTTCATTGTTTGATACCTCTTGTTTAATGTGCTTGGCCATAAACAATACTTTCTCATTGGCTTCTTCTTCGTTGTCATTTTCTTCGTCGGATGATGAGCTATCTTCTTTAGAGAGAAAGTTCCTTTTGAATCCTTTATTTTTTCTTTGCTTGTTGAATTTCTTACAACCTTTCTTTTCTTTTGAGTTGCCATCACTTCTGTTTGGACTTTTTGCTACGAAATTCCCAACCTCACCATAGCTGAAACATATCAATGGAAGTTTACCCTTGAATTTTCCCTTACCAATTTTTAGTTTTCTCGTAAAGTAAGCATATTCTCCATCTGAAAGACCTTCTTCATCATCTTCCTTTTCTTCACACTTGTAGGTGCAGGTCTATGCCTTTGAAGTTTGTTTCTCCTTATTGGTTTTCATACATGTAGTGAACATGGTTTCTAAATGCGAAGTACCCTCTTCTTAATCAATTCTCATTTCATATGCTATGAGAAATCCATGTAATTCCTCTTTACTGAGTTTGTCCAAATTTGCACTATATTCTAAGACCGATACCTTTGGGTTGAATCTCCCTGGTAACATTCTAAGAATATTTCGTATAATAGTCTTCTCGTCAACAGGCTCTCCCAATATTCCAGTGTGTTGGTTATTTCATCAACGTGTTGGAAGTATGCAACAGTGTTGTTATCTTCTTTCATTATGAGTTGCTCAAATTTTTCTCTGTAGATTTGAAGCTTTGCTTCTTTGACATTTGAGCCACCTGCATATATATTCTCAATCTTGTCCCATACATTTTTGGTTGTTTTACAACCCAACACCTTATGATAAGCAGATTCAATAAGTCCACTGATAATAATATTCTTTTATTTTGCATCATTTACCAAATTCTTCTTACCTTGTTCATCCGCAATTGATGTAAATCCATTTTGAATAGTATCCCATACTTCATAACCTTGCGCCAAGAGATAGACCTCCATTCTTCTTTTCTAGAGTGCATAATTATTTTCATTGAATAGAGGTACACCATTCTTGGTATGCTCCATGACCTCCTTCCAGCTGTTAAACTGCTATTAAAGGAACCAAGCTCTCATACCAATTGTTGGAAATACTGAGAGGGAGGGTGAATCAGTATTTCTTTCAATTAGAGCATTAGTTAATATTCAATTATTATAAGTGTTTGTACAATGATAGCAGTAAAAAAAAGTAACACAAATGCACACTTTTTTTAACGTGGAAACCCTCTCTGGGACAAAAACCACCTGAATTCTTTTCCAATAATTCTTTAATATTCAACTCCAATTTAAAATAAATCTCCAACTTCCTAGAATCTAGAAAAGCATTCTTCTCCAGCTCCCACTGGATGGACGCTCCAACGACTGATATTCTTTAGTAGTCAACTGAACGGATGCCCCAACACCCAATGAGCTACAACTCACCCTAGCGCCGCCCTACCACCCTGAAGTTTTCACAATCTTGAACCTAGTGGTGACTTCATGCACCATCCTAGCACCACCCTACCACCCTATAGAATAATAAAAGAAGAATGGACTCTCGTACTGGGGAAAATGGTCCACTTTACAATGATATAGAATGATGTAGAAGAAGAATACACACTAGACCATAACCCCAACTATGACACAACCACCTAATGATGATCCTAGACCTCTTGACACTGCCTCTTCAACTCTTGGCAGATAGACACTTGTACAATATTTACAATGACTTAGTACAATGATACCTTTACAATGACTGTACACAGTACTGCCCACTTGAAGAATTCATGTGGTGAACTTCTTGCTGCTATTTAGAATCTTGATTGTTGCTCTTGTCATGCTACCCTCTGCTTCACCTTGCTTTGCTTTTCTACCCTAGAAAGTCTTGTCCTTTACAGCTCTTGACAACACATGATCTAGCTTTTTCTTACCTTCTAGGATCTAGATATGAATTTGGTGTATCTCTTTTATTTCAGATCCCCAATATGTGATTTTTGGTTCTACAGTAGTATTATGAGTCTTCTTTCCAATTCCATAGGTCTGACCCAATTTGGATTCTTCAAGGGAGAGTTATGCCCAATCTCTCACAATGACCTAATTATGGACTGGTTCAGTAGAGTGAACTTGTAAGGCATGCCACGTGTCACTGTTTCTTCATTTAGTTCTGAAATTGATACAGAAAAAACTACAGTATTTGCACTATCTGTTACTTTTTACATAATTCCAATCCGATACTCAAAGAGAGAGTTATGATGATTTTCCCAAGGTCACTTCTTTGAGATGAAGTTCAGGAGCCTGCCAAAACACTGACTTCCATAGATCATATCTCTAAAAATATTGCACACCTTGATCTGAAATATTTACAATAGCTTCCTCAGGATTTTGGCTTCGTCTCGTAAAAATTTCAGCTTCTGAACCTTCGTAGAAAACAATTTAGAGCGCAAATTCCATGATGACCTGTTTCAGATTGCGAAATCCCTTCAAGAGGAGGATATGAGGATCACAATTTATATATATGCTTAGGTTGAGAGGGGATTCAACAAGTGAATGTAGGAGGTATTTTAGGAGCTTAAAAATGATTAATTATTGACTTTTCAATGACCCAAGCCACAACCCCATGGGGGTTTAGCCCACTAACTAGGGTTACAAACTTCAAACACGAATATCTCTCAAACCATGAAGAATTACATGGCATGCCATATATCAACGGAAATATCTCCACAAGTAGAAACCATAAAAAACATTCTTGACCCAGAATATAGTAATTTGGTAGGTAAAATTCCCATGAAATATTGGGGTAGCCCCTAGTGCTACTTGGGTTGACATCAATGACAACCATTGATCAACAAAGGGTATTCGTAATGGTTGGAAAGACCTAATTATTCATGAGGAAGAGGGTGTGGGATCAATATGTGTTAATGGTTAGGGTGGATATTTTAATGTAATTTGTAATTTTTATGTGTTAATGTCGATTCACAGACATTAAATTGTTAATTTTTTCAAATATAATCTAACACAAATGTATCATATGTTCACCATTTGCATTTAACTCATTTTTTGAATGAAAATTTTGATAATATCATGGTCCAAGTTTCAGGATCCAATCAAGATGATATTTTGAGAAATTTTATATTTTTTTAAGAGTTCATGTTGATACATGGTTATTGTTCTACTTTTATTATATCGGTATTATGAGGACATATTTTTCAAATAAATAATTATGTACATGTATATAATTAAATGATAATTAAATGTTAACATATTTTGATTCTGCTTGGCGTTTTCGATATGGTGCCACCCTCTTCTTCCCTATTAGGATATTTTTTAAATATTCCATTATCACAAGTATTGAATATTTCACTTATGTTTTGTTATAAATTGAAGTGCATATTTCATAAAAAATTGAGATAGATTTATCTTATAGTTTTAAAATTTTTGAACTTATGGTTGTGGAGACGATTTCCGTTCGCCAGGGACTTTAGTGATGGATTCAACGATGGGGATAGGATCATCTAAACAATTTTAAAAGGTCATCTAACAATTGTTTTAATAAATTGTGAGTTTTCATGTGCAATTTTGAGTTTTTAACTTATATATATATATATATATATATATATTGTACAAGGCATCCAGGTGGGACTAATGCAGGGGAAACACCACAAGGTATTGCATGGAATTTGAAACTTTAGTCGGTTACAGGGATTGAATCGTTTAGATAATTTGAAAATTTTGATATATAATTTTGATAATTTTGAAAAATTTGATCTAGTTTATGCATTTTCATTTGCAATTTTAAAATTTTAATATATATATATATATATATATACATGCACATATATTGTACAGTTTATCCATGAGGGTGTAATGCATGGTGAACACCACGAAGGCACAATGGAGGAGGAACACCATGAGGTATTGCATGGAATTTGAATCTCTTTTTTATTATTATTATGATTACATTCTCATTTAATTTTAAAACATTAATGTTTAATTTCAAAATATATAATCTTATGTATATGTGCAATTACACATGTTGTGCAGGGCCCCCATGATTCAATGAGAGCAAGACGAGCTTAGTGGATCATATATTTCAGCAAGATTCTCTAAATTGATGCAACTTTTTATTTCACAATCTTTTTATGCTATATTTACTTTTATCATGATATAAATTTTGGACATATTTAATGTAAAACTATTTATTATGAATTGATGCATATTTATATTTGACAACTTTTTATTATATATTTACTTTTATAATTATATAAATTTTGGACATATTTTAAATCTAGGACTCTTTATTATGATTTAATACATGCTAATTTTGTAGTTTATGTACATTTTGCATTTTACAATTTGCATGATGCATGGTTCGATGCTTAAAACTTGGTTTTACATATTTAAGTTCATGAATATCTAGCAATGAAAGTAAATTTACATTTAGTTGGTACATTTTGCATGATCATTGTTATACTGTTAGTATATGATTCTTAGGTTTTGTTCAAAGTTGTTTTCTCACTTTTTATTTAAAACGACTCTATTAAAATTGCAAATTACAAAACATGGTACATTTTGCATTTGAATGAATCTTATAATTAGGTGTAGATGTCTAAACAATCATAAAATTTTAAAATTGCATTGTAAAATATGGTACCTGTACATTTTGCATTAATGTATAGAAAGACTACTATGGATGTCGGTTGATAGTTAAATTTTAATATAAAGTTGTTTGAATGCATAAACATACTAGATAATATTGCATTATAAAACATGGCCCACAATTTTCATGATGTATGGTTTGATGATTTTAAAGGTTTTACATATTTAAGTTTATGAATATGTAGCAATGAAAATAAATTTGCATTTATATTTGGTACATTTTGCATTCAATCATTCTTATAAGATAGTCTGGATGATTCTTAGGTTTTGTTTAAAGTTGTTTCAATGTCAAGTTATTTACAAAGAATCTATTAAAATTGCAAATTATAAAACATGGTACATTTTTCATTTTAATGTATCTTATAATTAGGTGTAGAATATGGTACATACAGTATACAAATTGCATTATAAAATATGGTACATGTACATTTTGTATTCATGTATAGAAAGGCTAATATGGATGTCGATTGATAGATAGCTTTTAATTTAATTTTGATAGTTAAAAATTGATAGTTAACTTTTAATTTAAATTATAACACATGGTACAATTTTCATAATGCATGGTTTGATGCTTATAGGTTTTACATATTTAAGTTCGTGAATATGTTGCTCAATGAAATAAAATTTGCATTTACTTGGTACATTTTACATTCAATCATTTTTATAATGTTAGTAGATGATTATTAGGTTTTGTTTAAAGTTATTTCAATGTCAAGTTATTTAGAACGAATCTATCAAAATTTCAAATTACAAAACATGGTACACATTTTTCATTTGAATGAATCTTATAATTAGTTGTAGATGTCTCAAACAATCATAAAATTTTAAAATTGCATTATAAAATATGATACATGTACATTTTGCATTAATGTATAGAAAGGATACTATGAATGTCGGTTGATAGTTAACTTTTAATTTAAAGTTTCTTGAATGCACAAACATACTAGATAAAATTGCATTATAAAACATGGCCCACAATTTGCATGATGCATGGTTTGATGCTTTTAAAGGTTTTACATATTTAAGTTCATGAATATGTATCAATGAAAATAAATTAGCATTTAGTTCGTACATTTTGCATTCAATCATTCTTATAATGTTAATATATTATTCTTAGGTTTTGTTTAAATTTGTTTTGTAAATTTATTTAAAATGAATCTATTAAAATTACAAATTACAAAACATGGCACATTTTTCATTTGAATGATTCTTATAATTTATTGTAGATGTCTAAAAAAATCATAACTTAAAATTTCATTTTGCATTAATGTATAGAAAAACTAATTCATTTTGCATTCATGTATAGAAATACTAATACATTTTTCATTCATGTATGAAATCGTTTAAGACCAGAGAATATATAGATATAAATTCCTTGTCGTGCATGCAATAATAATATCAATAGCATCAAATCCTCAATATACCTACATAAAAGGCAGTATATATAACTTTGTAACACAATACAAGACCCAATGAGCATCGATTTCACATCATCATTCTTAAGAATGTAAGAGTGCACAAAAAGAAAGGCTAACAATGTACTTGAACTCTAAGTTCTCAAAGATGAATTTAAGGAGAAGAAATTTTTACGTAGTTCAATTTAAAAAATCTAATGGAATGCCATCCTCAATGATTCGTTCATGGTCAGATTTTGACATTCTCCATTTCTTAACTTTCAATTTTTCTTTGATTGAATTTATTTCAACTTTATACGCATTGCACACACCAAGTGACTATATTTACAACTTATGACATCAAGTTGATAGTCTTGAAAGTAAACATTACTATCAGTTTGATGAGTTTTTTGGAAAAAATAATTTTTTAGTATAATAGACCCTCTTTCATATATACAATTGTTATCATCATAGTCTTCCAATAACTTCATCTTTCGTTCAGTGCACCACATCAAATAATACTTGACATTTTTTGTGTTGTTATTGGGTGCAACTACAACAAAAATATCTCCTGCACAATAAAACAAGTGTAAATTCAGATCATAATTAACATGAAATTAACTTTATAAACATGGACTTGATTTTATTATCAAATTCTAAATCTCTATATTTTAACTATTATCTAGATACATATACGCAATTATTTTAAAAACATAAAACATATATATATATATATCCTTTGAAAGCAATTGAAATGTTACCTTCTCTAACAAGATCAGAAACATGGTCACCTTCAGATGATACGATAGTCTTCTTTGATTCCATCTCTTTGAAGCTTGCAAATGACATTTTCCCCTTTGTATTTAGTTATGTATGTTGCCAAGCTTTTACATACATATTGTTTTCACAAACAACATTGGATTGTGTGTCCTCTATGCAAACAAGACACAAACAAGAATCTTTTCTTTTATCAAATGCAAACACATTTCGGTACTCATTTTTTTTAATTGAATGCAATTTTCAAGTCTCTTTTATTGTTTCAGCTTCATATGTAATCGATCTCTCTACATGTTGGACCCCAATATGCCAAAAAAACCTATATAGAAAATTCAAACAAGAATTTAAATATGTTAGTTAAAATACAATTTATATATCAAAGATAATCGTTGTGATATTGTTTAAACTAGATTGAATTTTTAATTTTTTAAACTTAGAAGATCAATAAAAATTATCATATATTAAAACTATATATACAAGTTAATTTGTATATATGTACATACCTACGTACTTCCCTTGATGGGTTAGTCTCATGGCTTAGTGCAACAATGCATCATTGAATAACTTTTTTAGCCGAGACAAGTTAGTTTGCAGAGTGTTCAATTTGATATCTTCGAAGTGTTCATTTTATACATTTCCCTGCACCATCATGTTATCCTTTTCCATGACCAGTATCAAAGAAGTTCCAATAATATTTAATGTGGATTTTCATATGAAGACGACACAACCAAAAGAATGATTGTGAAGATTTGAATTGACCTGTGCATCCATATGACCATATCCAATGTTCATTGAATTTTATTCCACGACCTTTCAATAAGCCATAAATCTTATCAAAACAACGTTGTACAAAATATGTATCATGTGTATGATCATTGTTGATATAAAAGTGATATTCTTTAATAACATGTTGATTCTCACTAGTGCTTTCTATATGATCAAAATTTTGTTCAACATGTCTATATAGAATATAGAAAAGCATAGAGACTTGGTCAGAACGATAATATTGAATCTGTATTTCATTTTGTAAAACAAATGTGTAATTCTTTGCAAAATCAACTATTGACAAAATGGTTCTTGGTGGAAAATTTTCACGGGATTTTTTGAATTACAAGTCCTTCCATCGAGCTCTATGAAAATGCTTGGTATATCTATAAATTTTTGTCTCAAACTTCTTCAAAAACTCTATCACAAAAAATTATTCTTCTTTTAAATCAATCCTTTTAGCACTTGTACTACTACTTGAACCAATCGATGTATGGATATATTCATATCCCTTCCATTTCACTTTTATGTTTGACAATGATTGATCATTTATATTAATGGGATATTTGTTGTGAAATAAAGTCAGATTTCCTCAATGATCACATTTTTACCACCAATACATTTCTTTTGGTAAAATAATTCATGACTTTCTCTTGCACATAGAATTTGGGATATGAAATCAGGGATAATGGAAGGAGGAGGTGAATTTTTCCAAATTTTTTTTACCAAAATTAAGGAAGGTTTCATAATATGACTGAAATTCCACATGATAATGATAACAAGAAGTGTCGCATACTATGATAGGTTTAACATACCATAGTTTTTTTTGCACAAAAGTACTGATTGAGACATTAATTCCATGATTCTCTTCTATGAACTTATTGGATAACTCTATTTGAGTGGTGCCTAAGATATGTTTTGCATGTTCTTCATACTGATTTTGTTTTATTCTTCATCACATCACATCCCTTGCTTTTGGTGAAACACGTGAATTTTTCATCCAATATTCATATATATATTTTTTTAACATATTCTCCATGTCTGTCTTTGTATGGTTGCCTACAAATAATTGTCCAACAAGTGAGTTCATCATTTACATCTATTTGTAATTGAAATTTCCTATGTTTGTGCAATGTTTTTCGTGAGGTCCCTAATGTTTTTTCCATAGATTTTACCAAACAATGTTCTTTATTACTTGATGAAACCACTGCCATTTGTATTTCTCTATGTGCATTTATATCACTTTTCTTTTTAGATCTTCCAATTGATTTTAGAGCACTATCTATATTTTGAATCATATTTTCCTTCACCTTTTTATCTTCCGTTGATTTTTGAATACCCAATAGAGTTGTAGCTTCTTTTAATTTCTTTGATGTTAAGAGATCTCTCAAAATTTGGTCTTGAATTGTCACATTGTCATCTTTGAAGAACTTATCAATAATAAGATTAACACGATATTGTATAATATGGTCAACTTTTTTATCTCCATATGTGTTAGTGTCAACAGTTTTTAACATCTAATCATTGATATTGATTTCATCTGTACATATGAGAATTAAATGTAAATGGGTATAAATATTCATTAAATAATTAAAATAAAAAATAGAGTTTTAATGAAATTGAAATTAATAAGTATATGTATAATTTCAATAATACACATGACATATATATACATACCTGGTGATTCAACTTCTTCACTTGAAATTCTTTCAACATCTTCAACAACATCATCAATCATTGGTTCATTATGTTTTTCACTTTGCCTTTCAACATTTTCAATCTCATCATCAATGTTATGAGGAATATATCTCTGTGTTTACATTGAAAAATATTTTTCAAATTAGTTCATCAAATAAAAATTAAATTTCACAATAAACTAGTTAAATTTTAAATATCATTTATAATATTTACATTTACATACCTGCTTCAATTTATAGTTGAGATTGATTTTCCCTTTCAATATTTAAGTGTTCTTCCTTCTTTATTTTGTAATAGTTTCTTGCATATTCTCTACAAGCCTCAATGTCTCTTATTCGATCATATTTTCTTTTGCAATTTCTTTGATTTCCCATGATAATTCAATCCATGTAGATTTTTAAAATCCAACCCAAAAAGGTCAATTTCAAAATCCTACAAAAAAACTCACTTTCAAAATTTAGACAAAAAACTCACTTTCAAAATTCATCACAACAGACTTACTTTAAAAAAAAACTCACTTTCAAAATTCAGCCCAAAAGACTTAATTTAAAAAAAAAAAACACTTTAAAAATTCAGCCCAAAACATTTACTTTAAAAAAAAATCACTTTAAAAATTTAGCCCAAAACACTTACTTTAAGAACTAAGCCCAAAAAAATTCATTTAAAATTAAGCTAAAAAAATTTCCTTTAAAAAATTCAGCCCAAAAGATTTAATTGAAATGTTCAGTTAAAAAGAGGAAAGAGTGTGAAAATAATGTTTCGGCTCTATTTATTTATATTGTTTGGGCGAAAGGTTTTTTTCAGAGGATCGCATCATTTCTTTTTTGCGGCCAATGGAAAATGTTGACACATTTTCAGCCGAACTTTTAAAATAATTCGACCAAACTTTTAAATTAATTCAAACGAATTAGTTTTATGTTTATTTTAATGGGCCTCAATGAAAAACACAAGTTCGACGGAATGTGTTTTTAGTTCAGCCGAACTACTTTAACCTGCAACTCTGCAACAACTCAGTGCTGATCACCTTTCTTCAATTTTAGAATGGTTGAACTCCATCAAATTTGGTGAATTTAATTTCAGAACCAATACCAGCATTTACAGAATTGAGTCTATTTTCAGTAGGTAAAATTTTTATGGAATTTCATAGATATTTTCTAATTTTAATTAATTTTCTAATAAAATGTGTACAAAAATTTCTGAATGTCATTATGATTCAATGAAATCAAAATTTTGTATGTTCCAAAATACACTGTAAAAAAATATGAAAAAATTATGGTTCATTACATTGGTTCGTCTTCTGTAATGGGTTGTTTTTAGATTTTTAGTTTTTAACTAATATGTTGAGAAACTTGACTCTATGCTAAACATATTCAAAATCTGCAGTTTTTTCATATTGGTTCAATTAAAAAAATTCTAGTAATTAGAATATGCATTAGTTGGTTTCGTAAATATAACGATATTGAAGTAGTGTCTATCTAGATTGTTGTAACACAATTTTTTTTCAAAAATGCCAAGTTAACAAAGAATACAGTAGTGCTAAAAAACATGAATTTTTTATGAATCCCTTGATTTTTAAAGAACACATAGTCAAACAATTGTTAATTTTATATACCAAATGTGAATAAAAAATTCCAAAAAATAAGTAATAGAAAGCAAATAAAATTTCTAACAAGTTTTATTTTTATTGTAAAATGAAATTCTAAACAGAAAAATTGTTTTGGCTTGTCAAAAGTTGAAGAAATTCTAAAAATGATATTTTTTTTCTCAAAAAAGGCCAAAAAATGTAACTCAACTTCACATTTTCACCCACCTAAGAATTAGTTAAGTTCAAATTGCTCTAATTTGTCTATTACGTAAAATTATGTTGCTTAGTGTGTGTATTTAGTATGCATTAATTGCATTTTAATCTGATGGTTATGATATTTTCTAGACATAGAGTGATTTGATTACCCATATTGTCCTCAATACTAATGATTATTGATGTGTGGCTTACCACTAGATTGGTCTTTGATCTCTATTTGCAGAGCATGGAGTGTCATGGTTGATGATCAAGTGTGAGAACTCTCTTATGTAAACAAGAATATTTTTTCATTAATAAAATTGCCTCAAGTGGCCATGTCACGTTGGAGCCATGGATTTTTTCCCTCTTAGAGGGTTTTAACAATGTAAATATATTAGTGTTATGATCTTTGATCTAGTTGTGTGAGTGGTCCGTGAAATTTTTCATCATGTACATAATACCTTGTTTTCCCAAAACATAGTGAAATCATAATCTTATACATATTTAATTTGAGTGATGATGTATAAGATCTCTCATCATGATATAAATATATATTGACCAATCATGATGAAGAATTATAATCCTTAGGTATATTAAAGTAACTTTGAAATATATTATTATGATGTAAGGAATATTTACATCTTAGGCATTATTTTCTTCGAAAGGAATCAAGACAACAATACCATATTTAATCTAAGGCATTCATGTTTCAGAAACTTATTAATCCTGCCCATCCAAATATCATCATTTTTACTCCACTTGTCATCTTATAATTTCTCCTCCTCATCATTTCAATCCAAATGTCGATAGACTCCATTGAAGAGAGACCCAGTGGAATATAGATAATGTCTTAGATGTGAATTGCATAGATCCATTGCAATATCAAAATCCAATTTGAAATATTTGATTTGGGGAAAATGCCTTTTTGTTCTTGGGGTTCTATTACAATCTCAAGGGGTAAGTAGCTTGTTGGTCAATGTTATAATGCCTTGATGACAACATAATTTCCTTTTCTAGAGATTTTCATGCTATTTAGTTAATTAAATTTAGGATCATTATGGTATGTTGATCCATGAGAGGGAAATTCTAATCTATAGGAAGGTGTTGTGTCTGTTCTTGTGAGAAGAGGTAGTAGCTACAATGGTTAACGAGAAGATGCACATCAACATTTCCATGTTTATCCATGTGAACTCTACAAATTTGACAATGAATGTGCATTTTATATACAAACTTAATGGAATATGTGATCAATAGGTTTGAGAATGATGTCATGGAATTTAACAAGAGATATTTTAAGTATGCCTCGGTTCTTGACAAGCTCAATGCCAAACATAAGTTTTGTATTACCTCTAATATTTACCTCTTGAAGTGTGAGACCATCAAGTATTACTATATTTTCATCAATGCCCTTGGTCACCCCAATTTCATCAAGAAAATGACCACTGGAACCTCAGAGTTTGTATTCGTACATTATATACACTATAATTTGTTTCATGTAGTGTGCTTTAATTTAATTTGCATTGTGCTTGTAGATATTTCAGGCATTTTTAGGTCCTTGACAAGCTCAAGGCCAAGTGTCAGTGTGGTATCACCATTGATATTTCCCTTTTGAAGATTGAGACCATTGATTATTAGTATACTACCATCAAGGCCCCTAGTTTCCAGAACTTCATTAAGAACATGACCAATGACACCTTACAATTTATATTCTCAAATTAGACACTGGAAATTCATTTCCTGCATTTTACTTTAATTTAACTAGTGTTGTTCTCATATATGTGAATGTTGTTGTAGGTTGAAATTATCTTGTATTAATAATTGATTCAACCACTAATATTTTTGAGGCTAGAATTTCCAAGGATGGATAGACATAAGTATTGCTCTCCTAGCCTTCACTTTTGAGGTAAAGTAAATGACTTGTTGTTATGACAAGATCATGGGTTAGACTATGCATCTTTTTGCTTCACTTCAATTACATGTAATGCCATTTATTTCCCCAATCTTAATAGTTATATCATATTTTCTCTATATTGATGCTACTACTCCTAGATATTCAAAGGCTTGTTAGTATGAAAAGAAGGTTGGGTGCAACTAGAACGATATTCCCTTTGTTCCCATCTTAATTTTTAAAGAAGACATCATGATTGAGCATTTTTTAAATCTAGATTGATACAAGGGCCTAAGATTGACCCTCTTAGAATCCATGGACATGATATAGGAGCCAATTTTTCCCTCAAATAAGCCTCTTAGGTAGATTTCCACTCCAGGATGTTTACAACAATAGCATTTTCAGAACCATACTAATTGACATTATGGATATTGGAACTCTTAAGCTAGGTATCGTAGGTACTTATGGGCTTATCATTTACTCAATTTTGTAGAGATGCACCATGAGGCATTATAATAATATTTACCTAGTGACATTGTTGGATTCAATGTCAAGAATGTCACTATTAAGGATCTCAACTGAGGGTATAAGGATTTTATAAAATTTACCTCACAAGTTATTACAATGAACCATCCTAGTCATGTTGGGAATGGGTATGTTTCTTTGTTAGATTGCCACACCTCTCACATTGTCATCAAGTTTATTTAGACTATTAGCAAATTGATTTGGATTTACAATTTGTCCATGTTAATATAACAAAAAGAGACAAGTAGTTGTTTATCTAGAAAAACAATTTATTCATATTAAAACATTAAAATGTTATAGATAAAGTTAAATTAGATACCATATCTTTAACTGTATCTACTTTGCTATTTTTTATTATTAAATATAAATTAATTTTTAAATTTAAAAAAAAAAATATATTCACTTGTAAACCATGCCTGGATCTTACTATTCAAGATTTCAAGATTTAATATTTTTGTATTCTTATTTATTTTAAAAATATTGTTAATATGTAATTTTATATTCTTATTTATTCTTTAATATGTAATTTTATATTCTTATTTATTTTAAGAATATTGTTAATATATAATTTAAAAGCGTGTTTGAATTATGTAATGTCACAATTGTTTTTATACCCTATTTTATCTATGAGATTATTTTTTACAATGAATGAAATTGAATATAGAACAAAATCTCATATCACTTATTATTATTTTTTATACAATAACAATTCTTATGATATATCTTCTACACTTTTCAAGAAAGATGCTAGTTATATATGCCACTTACACAAATTTCTTGTAACTATTTGTCTAAATAACTTTGACTTGAGATATTAATTCATATTTTAGGTAGCTTTCGACATGGTTTAAAATCATACTTTCCATGCTTGATGTCAAGTGAACCCTTGTATATTTTAAAGCAACTAATTAGGAAGTTATGGTTCAAGTTTTGTTAAGCGTGAGGTATCTTTTAATGGTTTTTTTTAACCCCTTTATTTTACATATGCTTTCTATTAACAAGGCTGCATGGCAATGAAATACCTGCCGATAAAAAAATATCATGGTGGGAAAGTGAAGGTAAAGTGAAATAAAAGAACATAAGCTTTTGTATTGTAGAAAATAAAGAAAACTATGAAATTTTCTATGTAGAGCATAAATAACCAGCTACAATATTGCAATTTGTAGTATAGGCTCAAATGAAAAGAATTGAAAACTTAAAACAAGTGGAGCAGAGGATTGCTCTTCTCAAGATTACGAAATAGTTAAATATATTACATTGGGAACATCAACAATAAATGACTATAGTGTAACTGGACTAAACTGGACTAATTAGAAACTGAACTGGACACTTGGACTGACAGTTTCGACACCTAGCAGGTGGTTGGGATTACATTCTTTAACACTCCCCTTTAATTACAACCACATAAAATTTAATTAAGATACCTACTGGTCTATGTCTCAGCGAGGCTTACAATTTAAAATTTGACTTTCAACTAGATTTAGTTTTCTTCTTCTCTTTTTCCAGATTCTGTAGCCTCTAAATTGTTTCAGATTTTTCGCTTTGTTGTATCCTTCAAACCTCAGTTTCTTGATTTGTTGGTGCAAGTCTTTCACTATTCCAGGTTGTCTAAGCATGTCCTAGACATCTTCAAGAAATGTGGGTTGCTGCCACATACTGTCTTCTGTAGTGCTCTTTTCATCATCAATCTGCTGCAACATAAGATTAGAACAATATCTTATCTCTTCATAACTCCAATGCATGAAAATTTCATTCATTTTTTCATCATGCATGTTGTCTTCAACATTCATATCTACAGCTTCTGTGTAGACCTCAACTAGACATGGTGTTGCAAGCCATGTTTCAATAAAATTTAGTTCTTCTTCATAATCTGTCTATGAACCTACACGCTAGAAATCAATGTTAGAATTAAAAATATTTTTAGAACGACATTGGTTCTGGTTTTTTTTCTCTTCAATGAGAGCTTTCTCCTGTTGTGTTTCCTTTTCTACTTCTGCATCTATCTCTGTTTCTGCATTTCCTTTGTAGACTTATTTCTTTGCTTCTGTCTCTGCTTCTTTCTTTGTTTCTGCTTTCCCTTTGTAGACTATCTTTATCTATGCCTTTTCTTCACTAACCTGTGCTGGTGCAATCAGGTTGTCTTCCACTAACTGAAGTGGGATTATCTCACCAAATAACGTCATGTAAATATCATATTTTTGTTGCATCATTTGCAACCAGTCATCATTAGCCAAAATTTCATTATCAAATTTTACATCAACAATATTAATCACTGGATTTACCATATCTTCATCAGCAAGCTGTGTTGCTGGAATCAACGTCATCATCAACAAGCTCAGTTGCTGGAATCATCAAGTCTTCATCAGCAAGATGTGTTGTTGGAATCATCAAATTTTCATCAGCAAGCTCTATTGTTGTATTCATCATTTCATCTTCAGCAAGCTCTGTTGCTGGTATCATCATAACATCGTCACCAAGCTCTGTTGCTGGATTCATCATATCTTCATCAGCAAGCTCTGTTGCTGGTATCATAAATTATTCGTCCACCTGTAGCTATGTACAGTGGGGTTGAGAAGCATATTCGTGCTCTCTCTCTGTTGCTTTTGACTCTTCATATCGCTGTAGATCTGCTGCTACAGATCCACCTTCATCTTCAACTTCAATGCTCCCCCTTGCACCAAAACATCTCTCAAGGGTATCCCATGCCTCCTTGGCTATCTTGGCATCTGAGATCAGAGGGAGAATACTGTCATCGACAAATTATTTTATGCATTTTAATGCATAGGCGTCTTTTTGCCTCTTTATTTCTAGATCTAAAAAGATCTCGAACATCTTTTGTTTTTTCTTTAGCCTCTTGGCTTTTCCCATGACCTTGTTGCTTGGCTTCCACAAATAGACGAGTCTATATATGCATCATATACCTTGTTTCTAAAAAATTCTCTCCCTCAAAAAATATCTTTCTACAGATTCACTTTTATAAGGCTTTCATACTCACAATTTTAAGTTTTTTTTTTTTAAACTCCAAAAAATCTTCTTTTCCAAAACAAACTTCACACATGCTCTTTAAAAAAAAAAAAATTATTTTTAAGAAACCTTTTCACATTTTAAGTTTTCATTTTATAGAAAAAAACTTTAAAAAAACTTTCCCTTAACATGTTGAAACCTTCGTATAAAGCATTTTAAAAATCCTTCACATGCATACTTTGAATACGTTTTCATGCCATACATTCATGCATCTTTTCTTTTTAAAAAAACCTGTTGAATGGCTTAACTTAGCATAAAAGAATTACCTTAACGCTAGTAATGAACTCCTTTCCCGCGTTAGTGTAAACGCAGATGATACCACTGAGGCTCTGCGTCACCTGAAATCGGCACAAGTAAATGACACTTAGCGTGGCTTTAGCTCTTGGCTCGCATGTTATAACGCGGATCTTCTTCTCAAACAGTGCGTTAAGACTAACGCTGAGCTTCTTAACATGCAGTGCGTTAGTGCACAAATTTTTAATTTGGCTTTCTTCTTGAACAGCCTGTTGAACTGCCTTTCTGCAATTTGTTTCGCCGACCTTCATGAGCTTTGCCTGGCTTTTTTTTCTTCTTTGCAAGAGGTGTCTTTAACTCTCCTCAAATTTCTGCTGCTCTGTCAAAGAGTCTTATGCAAGCTCACCTCTCCTCTCTATTGCTCCAACCTGGCTCTATTGCTGCTCTCTGGGGAGGCTTATGAAAGCTAGCTCTGATACCATGACAAGAATTGAAAACTTAAAACAAGTGGAGAAGAGGATTGCTCTTCTCAAGATTACGAAATAGTTAAATAGATTACATTAGGAACATCAACAATAAATGATTGTAGTGTAACTCGACTAAACTGGACTAATTAGAAACTGAACTGGACACTTGGATTGACAGTTTCGACACCTAGCAGGTGGTTGGGATTACATTCTTTAACATCACACCCTACTAATCCAACATTTAAACTCTTGAACAAATCCCTGAACCAGTTCGACATCCGATCTCCTACCGAATCAATTAGTTTAATAAGGAACTTGATCAAATTGAACCAGTTTTGTTATGAACTATTGTAAGCATGGTTGTAGAAAAAATCCAAACCATGAATCACTACCTCACCCATGTTATGTTTATGTATAACATTAATATGTTAATGTAGTATGTTTTTTTTGGACGCTAGAGACCATTTAGAGTTTCATTGTTTATATATATATATATATATATATATTTTTTTTTTTTTTTTTTTAATATGTTAAAGGAGTCTCATTGTTTATGTGGTTTGTCTCAAATATGTATTGTGCTTAGTGTTATCTTGCAATATTCACTTTTACACTGTCTAACAATGTATACGTTCATTGAATGATTGGTGTACTTGAATATTTTTTTTTTTATTATTAGAAAAAAAAATATTTTATGTATTTTTGGCAAATTGATACATAAACCAAGTTATTGTCGATTCTGATCAAAGCCCAGCTTTAACCTTGGTCAATTTTGAGTTCAATTCCATGTTTTAAAACATTGGGGACTCTAAAGAGAAGTTAAGATAGTAATTGTAAGCAGTGAGAAAATGAATGTACTTGTAAATGAAAATCAAAGTAGTTGTGACTCATGAGCATGTTTGAGCACTAAGCAATGAATGTAAATGCAATTTTCAAGTTTCAAGCTCAAAGGTTGAGGGGAAAAGAGATGTAATCATCAAGCATTGAGTTTTCATGAGAGACAAAAACACAAGGTCAAACTTGAGCCAGAGAAAAATATGAAGTGTGGGAAACAATTAGATCTTAATGGTTTTTTTAATTTTTTATATTTATAAAGATATTACAAGTTTCAAACAAAATTGAAAATAGAAACATATCTCCTTATTCCAAAACAATAACAGTATGTGGAGAGGCCTAGGAGAGAACCATTTATTGATCATCCAAAAGTGAGGAAGCAGCTTTGACATCATATGAAACAATTTTCTCTGGAAATGAGGCAAGATAATTCAGCGATAATTTCTTCAAATTGCATTTAACTTAAAAAGTTTCGTTCAACATAACTACGAACTAAATCTATAAGGACTAATTTACATGAGGTAGCCCAAGCATCCCCAAAGGGGAGGTGGGGGGTGCATAATAATGGAGTCTGATAGATCCACAATCTTGGTAATCATATGCTATCTCAAATTACAATATTTGTGCATATAAGAGACAATGCTCCACTTTTATCTTCATCCACTCCAACTTGAAAAATATTTAGCTCGAGGAAAGTGGAGAATCTCATTACAGTGCATAATGTTTTGTCTTAGTTGTAGGGAGACACTTGATTATATTCAAGAAGTAGCATTACAATGAGGCGTTAATATCGATGTTTCCCATATAAATGATAATGATGTCATCCAACAGGAATTGATTTGGAATACATTGAGCATCATGTCAGAGGAAGTGGATTCCACAAGTCATATTAATGGCAACATGGATGATGCTAAAGCATTTTTATAGCATATGGAAGAAAAAAAACTAAGAATAAGATATTTAAACCTCACTAATCACTTGTTTCATGTTTTTTTTTTTAGTTGTGAATTTTCACTTGAAATATTTATAAGGCTTTCATTATTGATATTCATATGCTAAAGAGTGATGGATGTAAATTAAATTCATATAACGTAGTTAATAAATACATATGTGATTTGAAATTTCCAATAATGTTTTAAAACGAGAATAACTTTTCATTCTATTTTAAGGGATTATATGGCATACATCCATGTAATTATCCAATGAAAGCAAGAGGAGAAAAAAAAATGTCCTAAATATAATGTTAACATGGTAGGATTTTTCTTAAGTAATCTAGACAACCATAAAATATTGATTGCTTTAATTTAAGTAGCCTGAAAAGTCATAAATCTCTCATACTTTAACTGTTGTCCTGTAAAGAATAGAGCTCTCTAGTTGGCATATGAGATCACTATTGTAGTTGTTGTTGATGGGCTTCCATATTGTTATACCACCCAGAATCAAAGGATAGAGGCTAGGAAACCTTGCTACCCCGCAATTTGTTGGGAAACCTATGGATTATATCAATTAAATCATAATTTCACAATTCAAAATTGCATATACAAACTCCATTCAACCCTATTAAAGTGATTCCATCCTCTATTCGCACATTAAAAGAATTACATTGAAAATTTTAATGGCTATAATTTCTACACAATAATTAAGAATTAGTTTGAAATATTTTACCACGCTAGTATTGATAGAAATATTTGATTCCAATGATTTATCTACTAAGGCGCTAAAGTGTTAGGATTATTTTATTTCTGAAGTAAGACAACTTCCTATGTTGGATACAGGTTAGGAGTTTACAAGGTTGGCATATTGCTTTGGGTAATAGGCACAATTAGCACATTGTTTAAGGTGTTCCAATATTACAGGGACAAGATTTGAGGATTTGAAATGTGTTACATTGCTTCAATGAATAAACACAAATGGACCGTGCATTAGATGTTCTAACAATTACATAATTATAGTTTTGTGGGTACATGATTTCTAGATGTATGGATGGGATACAATCACACAACTATCAGATCATGGCATTTCATTAAAAACTTGGGATTTCATAGGAGTCAAACCATGGAAATCAAGGCTTCAAGACATCAATATAAAGGTGGTGTTTTTCAAGGATTGAACCATGAAGCACATTTCCAAGAGGAAAAGCTAAAGCATAGTTCACTTATGTCAGCACCTTTGGATTTTTGTCTTTTTAGAAAAATTAAGAGAATGTTGGACATTGATGATCTAAAACACTTGGGAAAATAATTAAATAATGCAATTGTTATCTTAGAAGGAAATAAAAGAGTAACTCACTTAATTATAAACTGGGATGTTAATATTTGATTGGATTTTATGATTTTCCTCCCATAATTAATGATGTCTCTTCATTGTATTCTTTCTGGAGTTCCATGAGGACCAAAAAAGGTTGAAGAATGTTCTTGATATGAATAAATAGTTATTTTTTGCAATCTTATTTTTCATTTGTGTGCTCTGAAATACTAAAAGCAATGCATGCTTTGTTAAGCATTCATCAATTTAGTTACATGGTATCCCTATTAAAAGACCTAGTGCTTTTGTAATGGTAGAAGACACTAATTATCTCATTTGATGGAAAAGACAACTCTGATCCTAAATAGTTCAATGGGAAACTGAAGTAAATACACTGATTTTTTGAATGATAAACCAACATGCAACTAACAAAGGGTAGTGTCAAGACTTCTCTAGTCACATTGTGGCTAGTCTCACAATTCACAAATTCATCACCCCATATGATCATTGTGTGAGTAAAATATTTTAAATGGAGGCATTTAGTAGCCCATGATGACATGTACAAGATACCCCAAACAATGTAAACAAAAAACCTCTTAAGAAGATTAATTAATTATCATAGATAGAGCACAGAAAAGTAAGACGTAAGAGATCAAAAGAAACTGCACTCGAATGTAAACAAGAGAGGGTACATAATACTCTCCTTTGGGTAACTTTTATATCATATCACATTCATAATTATTCCATTTAAATATGTGAAAAGCCTCTATGTGATTACTAACTAGCTCGAATGTTAGACCTGTTGCCCAAGTAACTTAAACAATCGTCATAAGTGACTTAATGTTATACTAAAAGATAAAATGGCACATAAATGGCACATTGTAACACATAAATATACATTATGAAATGTAAGAAAAGTATAATGTTTATCACTTCCCTGGCTTGCATAACATTCAATGATGGCCACATTAACAAAATGTCCTAGTTACAATTGACTACATGTAGGTTGCACCCATATATATAGAAATTCTTCGCGGGTTCCTAAATGCAATT
Organism: Pinus albicaulis; assembly: GCA_034641835.2. Taxonomy (NCBI): domain Eukaryota; kingdom Viridiplantae; phylum Streptophyta; class Pinopsida; order Pinales; family Pinaceae; genus Pinus; species Pinus albicaulis. The sequence continues at coordinate 119,769,426 of CM076577.1, read as the reverse complement.
GAACTTTCTTTTAATTGTAGAGAAATGTTGTGGCAATTGCAACCAAGTTTTCGTTTTTCTTTATGAGTAGACTTTAGTCAATAGGAAATATATTTTGGGCATGCACTATCATACTATTTACTATGTAAAGTGCTAGATTTTTAAAACTTCAAATTTCTAATTTCTTGACCAACCGAGGGTTGTACACAACCTTTTTGTATATGGCAGATTATTTTTGCCAATCTAATGAGGGTATTTATCCATGACCTAAACAATAATGAATCAAATTCATTCATTAAAGGGATATAAAATTTTCATTAACATAGATTCTTTATTGATATAATAAATAAATTTTACGAAAAAAATAGCTAATTGGAGACATTATGTGGTTTTTTGGCCCTACTTAGAGGTTTATTTAGAAAGACAGTACCTAGAAATATGATACTCTTTATTTGCAACTATGGATTAGTTTTAACCTTCAAAGACGAAGTGAGTTGGTTGTTTGGCTCCACTAACGCTCCAGACGAGAAGCATAAGTAGGTTATGTGGCTCCCTACTTAGGGCTAGTTGGTTTCAGGAAGATAGTTTCTAAAGGTTATTTTGAGTTAGAGGTACTAGTAGAAAGTTGAAAACTGTGTGGGGTTAGTTTTAGTTTCAGTTTTTGTGGAAAAGGTCATACACCTAAAAGGGATGGGTTACAATCAAGTGTATTATTATGGTATGATAGGTCTTGCATAGGAGGCTACTTTTCTTAGTGATTAACTATATCAAGGTATTTAACTTAAATTATTATCTCATAACCTTGTTTATTTTAATAACCTTGTCCATTTTTATGGGCAATGTAGATCTAGATTTTATTTTCACAAAAACTATAATAGTGTTATTTTGATAATTAATATAAAAAATCAAGTATAGTTGGAAAAATCTATTTCAAGTTGAGAATTGTAATTTTTGTTTGTTTTGTTTATTTAAAATATTTGTAATATAATAGTTGCAGGAGAGATGGATGCTTCTTGTTATTCTTTTTATGTATCAACTTTATAACCTACAATATTTTTCATTGAATTGATTGCATCTAATAAAGGGTAGTGTCAAGAGCTTCCCTAGTCACATTATGGCTAGCCTCACAGTTCATAAAGTCATCACCACATCCCCTAATGATCAATGTATGAGTAAAATATCTCAAATAGAGGCTTCCAGTAGCTCATGATGACAGGTACAATATGCCCCAAACAATGTAAAAAAAATCCTCTTAAGAAGATTAAGAGCACGTAAAAGTAAGACATAAGAGATCAAAAGAAAAATCACTTAGACGTAAACAACAGAGGGTACATCATACTCTCCTTAGTTCCCTTTATATTATATCACATTTATAATGATTCCATTTGCATACATGACAAGCCTTTGTGTGATTACTAACCATCTGGAATGCTAGGCATATTATTTCTAGTTTAATCGATTGAGGATAATTATCCATGACCTAAATAATAATGACTCTATTCCATTCATTAAAGGGATATAATTTTTTTATTAACATAGATTCTTTTTTGACATAGTAAATTGATTTTACCACAAAATAGATAGGTACGTACATGTATCACAATTGTAGGACATTTTACATGTCGGATCCTGTCAATATTTTGTAGAGTCAAATAGATCTAGTTAACACAATTTGCCATGTTTGGTGTAAAAAAATCTTCAAGGAACGTTAATAGAAAAATAGTAGATGGTTGACACAAATCAACTTATTATTTCCATCACTTAATTTATTAATATCAAACCAAAAAGTGATTTTGAGAGGATAAAGTACCCATAGGCCTAAAAGTGTAGCAGAGTGAAGAAATTCCCTCAACCTTGGGCTGCCAAGTGTATTGTAGGGCCACTGCCAATAGACTGGCCATATGAAATCAATTCCTCTCGCTTCACTCCATCAATTCCTCCCGCTTCACTCCATATTCTGTTTTCAAACATTGGTACATTGCTTCATTTTTTGTTATATTCAGTTCCATGTTCATTATAACTAGAATTATATTACAAATAAGATTTCAATGTTTTTTATAGGATTCAATGTTTTCCTAGGGAAAATTTTACCTAGGATTGTCAAGCATATTTTGATACTTATGAATCATAATAATAATCTAGCACACTAACAGTCAAATATACCTCTGGAAAATATTGAAAACTACTTTATTAATGCATGAATAATGAAAAACAATGGTAAAACATGCAGAACCAATGGAACTTTTCAACAATTGCATCTCAGAAAAATATTTCACTATAGTTGAAAAACTTTCGCCAAGAGAGACACCTTATAACATTTAAAACAAATGACATTGCTATAGCATTATTTGATACAACACTTGTACTAGAGATCAACATATGATGTTAATTATGATGTTCTTTATATGAACGTTAAACACAACTAAAAAACCTTAGAATGTCGGAGACTAATGATGCTTGGTATAGTTAGTTATTCACTTTATATTCAAATACAAATAGAACTATGGCTACAAGTTTAACCTTAAAATGTAAGTTGTAGGATATCAATGACCATAACTAGCCAGGTGGGAAAATAAGTATATCATAACTACTGCAAATGTGTAGGAATCTCTCTTGTCATATCACCGCTACAGAAGAGTATAAATCTCTCTAGAGTCTAGTGATATCATGATGAATGATTGGAAAAAATGGAGGCCATTTTTTTCCCTTTAAGACAATCACATTTATAAATAGTGGGTAACATGAAGACATCCTCACATGTAATATCATAATTAAAAACAAAGCATACCCATAAGAACAATGCACTACATGTCAATAAAATGGTTGAGTATATTATGTCAAGTTACATCTACTTCCATTCTCTTTAGGTCCTATAGTTAAAAAAAGAGTTATAGGGCTTGATAGAGGAAGAAATTCTATAGCTTGTATACTATAGAATTTTATTTTCTTTAAATGTCGCACAACACTAGATTGAAAAATAATTTCTTGAAAGGTGCAAGTGAGTTTGTCTTATGTCCTATACTAAAAATTTTAAAAATTTACAAAATGGCATCTATTATGTCCTATACTAAAATTTAAAAAAAAAATTACAAAATGGCATATATTATCAGGACCTTCTAGTTTCTGCTTGGTATATCTGGGACCACTAATAAGTTAGAAGTGAGGTCTAGATGTTTTGTCTGTAAACTGTGAGTGGTCAGCATGAAGGAGAAGGCCATTAGTAACACTATAATAATTCCATAAGCCAACGGGACTCTGTATAGGAATTACAAAACAATTTACTGGTGAGAATTATTATTAAAACTAACTATAACAAACCAAAAATTCAAATTCATAGTGAGACCGTGTAATCCATGCACACATTATATATTATGATAAAACATAGTTAAAGTTCTTTGTGGAAATAATTTCAAACCAAAATTTCCATGGGTCATGGACCCCACATGAGGTTCATGGTATGTGGACCCCACATGAGGGTCATGGTTTGTGGACCCCACATGAGGGTAACGTGCCTTACCACTCCATTCTCCAAAACAAACATATAAGACCCAGATGATGCCACTTGAAGTTGTAGCATACGAACATATGAGTGCTACTTTTCCCTTGTTTTAGGTGTTACCTTAGCTCTTGTTTTATTTGTTGTTGGTCCTAGGGAATTTGCTTAATTTTACTCAATAAACATAGGAGTTTACTATTTCTCTTGCCTTTGATTTTAGTGCTTCAATTCCTAGGACTAGTTCTCAACCTGGACGATCTGCATATGGTGAGTAGGATTCTTACTAGCTTGAATGTATCTATTCCTATTTGCATGCCATCTTAAACCAACAAGAAACTTACGAAATCATGATTGACAAGAAATTCCACCAACACAACCATGGAACCCAACGACCCCAACAACACTAAATTCATACAAGTTGGCTATCCAATGCATAAACAGGCTATGTATATCTAAAAGAGAAGATAAATGGACTCTCAATCTCCCTTGTATACTTTTCATTTTCCTTTCTGGGGTTGGGTACGAGACACGCTCCAAGAGCCTTTGTTATAGCACTTAAAGCTTAAGTGCAAGCTCTCCTTGGGCAACAACAATCTATTCTTTTTGCCTTCATCTTATTGGATTTTTTCTCTTTTTACCATGTTGGAAAGGTGATTTAAGACCAGGTTTTGAGAAGGAAACTCTCTTTCTCTCTTTATTTTTATTTTCATCTTCTCTCTTTCAATCTTTGTTTCTATTAAAAGGTGTGTAATTAGTTTCAAAGTTAGGTTGTTTTGTTCATCTCTCTTTTCTAATATTTTATGTTGTTTTTGTTATTCCTACAAATATTGGATTCCGTGAATGATTTGCATACTCAGCCTTTTATGGTTGTAGGTTTTAGAACAACAACGAGTTCTCCAATTTATTGTCGGCCCGTGCAGTTAAACTTTGAGGTTTCTAAAGGGGAGCTTATTTTAAGTATGGAATGAGTTCTTTTGCAGGGATTACATCAATCGTTCTACATGTATGGTAGGCTAATAGGCCTCTCTAGGAAATTATAGGCTAGCAACATTGTAACCAGTCAGCTTCATTCAAAAAACAAAAAGATGAAAGGTGGGTAACCATTGTTCAACTTCATTGGCATGGGTGGTATGTAATTTTAAATCTATGCATAGAAATAATTATATGGAAAATATTTGACTATATGGGAACATGAAGCGGAGACGGTGCGAGAAGATTGCATTGAGCCCATTTAGAAAATATAAACAGTTCTATATGGGAACATGAAGTAGAGCCAACACTAGAAGCATCCATTGAGCTAACTCAAGAATTTTTTAAAGATAATACATTAAGACATCTTATATTGTGCCTCCCCTGGGCTAAATCTTGAGGCATGTTTAAAATGAAGTAACCATGAATTATGAATTTTGTGGTTGCTTGTTATAATATTTAATTGACATATGAAGTACATATGTAGTAGAGGAAGAATGAGTTTTATGTACATATTCTTGCATCTCCTAATCATATTTATATTGGTTATCATGCTTCAATAGATGTTTTGACTCGCCTTGTTAAATTTTTTGCTTCGATATATGTTTTTAATCCCCATGTCAAGCGACACTTTTGAACGCAGTATTGAGCACTTTCGAAAAAAAATATCTACTTATGATGATGCATCTACCCTTGCTACCTCCCCTTTCATGCCACTGAAGAATGGTATTTTTGTTTCATTTCTTTTTAGGAGCTAACACCATGTTAGACATGGTAAATCTAAGGTACATGGTTCTTGAATGTTCCCATATCTATACCTAGTTGACTCACTTATTCCCACCTCCCTCAACTGAGTGTACATACAACATAGATTGGTTATGGAATCAATTCTTTTTTTATGGATTCCATTCCCATACAAAATTTGTGTGCACTAACAACCTATTATCTACAATACTGATTAGTATTTACTGTACTGATTAGTACCCATAGGAAGAAATAAGAGGACAAGAGGACCAGAGATATAAGTAATAAGTTTAAGAAAAACAAAGCAAGAATAAGGTTATAAAAGAGACCAAAAGAGTACTATTCACCCTTCTCTAATGTTGACTATGCTATTTTCTCCTCCTCCATTTCTCAATTCCCCTACATGATGTCACATAAATGGCACATAATGGAAGGGAAGTGTCCATGGAAATTCACTTGTGAACATAAAAGCAACAGTGAACCATGGCAGATGGTGAACTTTCATGCAAGCTAGAAAACATGCAAAAGCAATATGGCACATGATTTAACATAAACTTTTGGTCCAAATTTTCTTTTCTTGCTTTTATATGAATTAATATGGAAGAGAATAAGAGTTCAGTTCAAAATTTGGTTAAAGAGGGAGATAATTTAAAATGAAAGAGGAAACTTTGGTTAAGGACATATATTATTTAAAGTGAAAGAGAAAACTTTGGTTAAAGGCGTCGATAATTTACCTCCGAAGAGGAATCTTGCAATAAGAGCTCAAATACTTTGTTTAAAGGCATAGATAATTTACATCAGAAGAGGAACACTGCAATAAGAGCTCAAAGTTGTTTGGCGAATACCCATTCAGATAAATGATATTTAAAATTTAAATTAAACGAAATTTTGTTAAAACTTAGGTTAAGTTTCTTAAAAAAGGGGATTGTCAACCATCAACTAATACCAATTCAATGGTGATGAAACGCAATATACCATGCCTATTGGCAGGTATAATAAGGAGAAAAATGGTGAATTATGAATAAACATATATTTAAAATATATATATTTGAATTCAAGAAGGTAAAACTTTTTGAAGAAGGAATATTATCATTTTTATAATATTATTTAATTTTAGAATAAAGAGAATGGAATTGTTTACAAGTGATTTGATTCTATTAGTGTAAGGTATAATTCAAAACTCTTTTACTTGTATCTCCTTAAATAATTGAATTGATTTTATTAAAGTATAATTCAAAACTATTTTATTTATATCTCTTTAAATAAGTGAATGGGAATGTTGAACTATTGGAAGGGAGGTTTGCATATTATTCTTGTTGATTTGAAACATTTAGAAGCAAAGTTAGAAATATTTGTATATATATATTTAGAAAGTATAATTTATATATGGACATGTGAATGGAAAAATGTAGGAAGAAGGATACAAGAGATGTTTTTATTGGTAGTTTTTTGTGGTTTGCATTTTTGCAAACACACAACAACATGGTACAACAATGGAATAAGTGCATAATTTTTTAAATAGTCTTGCATGAATAACACCTTGGGTAAATAGGTTTTAAATACACATCAATAAAGACATTGTGAGAAAAAAAGTAATCCATGACATGTAGAGTACAAAGACATGGAGAACATAGCACATAGTTATGGAGTACATTCATAGACGAAATACGTAGGAATAGTAAATGTATTTTGAAAATTTTTATTGATTTGAGAGACTTACATTGGGTCAAATAAGAAAAGCATTTAACCATACTTCTTGCTTTCTTGGTACAACAAATGCACTATCTTGCATTATTGCACATTATTTCAAAAGAGGAGGGTGAGATTTGCAAACATGGCAATGATGTGATGCATTTTCACATCATTTCAAAAGAGGAGGGTGAGATTTGCAAACATGTCAATGATTTGATGCATGACACTATAAATATTAAGCCTTGTCATTTAACCATTCAGACATCGATGGTTGCCTTGGATAGTGTTAATCCTTCAAATATATGTATAGTCTAGGCCCATACCATTTTGAGTGGGATTTTATTTTCATTTCCCACACTTTATGGGCGGGATTGATAGTTTTGTACAGTCAATTTTGTCCCATGGTGGAATGGTATGTGTATTAAACTTCACAACAACATATGTTGGCAAGTTTATAGGGTATAATCCTTTGAGTAGGCAATTTGGGTAAACTTTCTTAGTGCTCCATTAAACAATCCTACTCGTATCGACAAAATACATGTCAACATAACTTGTTGGATGATACATAACAAGATTGTTTGGTCCAATCAGTGGGTAACATGTTCCTTAGGGACACCATGATTAAGATATTCTACGATTTTGCACCATTAACATAATTACTAACTCAATAAGAACTATGACCTCAACATGAGAACAAAAGCATCAAAATCAAACCCAAATCAAAACGTGACAATACTCATAGCACCCTTTTTTGGGAGGTGGTCATAATTTTGACTTGTTTGAAATTGTGGCCTTGACACCTGCAAAAAAATCCTTAAAATTGATCCCCTAATTAAAAATCATTAATACCAGTAAAACCAAGCCTTCTTTGGTGTTAAAATTATGATTTAATTGAAATTGTGGCCTTAACAACTAATATCATCACAAATAATAAAAAAATCAAAATCATCTCATAAACTATTATCACAAAATTTGTTTATTAATTAATTCTATAATCTATGCTAAAAGATAAATAATTTGGAACAAGTAAAAAAAAAGATCTACACATTTTTAAATGAAAAAACCAATTCCAAAATTTTAATTTTTTAATTACTTTAAAAATAGTTATAGTGATAAAATTAAAAGTGAAAAGAATATTATAAAATGCTTGAAAATGGAAAAAAATTATAATAAAAACAAAAATAAAAAAGCACTAAAATATAGAGTAAAAATAAAATTAGAATATTTTATAAAAAATAATATCAAACAACTAAATTAACAAGTGTAATATGCAAAAAGCAATTAATAACAATTATTGAATGCATGAATGATGTCGGAGATACACTTCAACAAATTTCAATTTAAATAAAATGTTCACTAAAGACAACCCACCACCGAATCTAAAACTTTTTATACTTTCAATCAAAAACTATATACGTAGGAATTCAAAGCAATGCCAAGTTGTGAAAAGTGGGCCATTCATATAAATAAATAAATATGGTCAACTCATTGAACATTCTAACCCGTCCTCCACATAATCACACCTTCCCACAAGTCCTTTCTGAATCAGACGGTCATCACACACTGACTCTCCTTATCTGTCCAATCCAACGGCCATCGTAATTAAACTAACCCAATCTTTAAAAAAATTTAAGACGTGCAATAAAAGTGGTTTTGTACATCCACCCTTAAACACGTGTTACTCACTGGGATGTACCATACAAGTTCAAAAAATACCACAAACCATCAGAAAGCTGTGCAATAAACCATTTATGGGTTTTCAAGACCGCTTTCCAAGTTTAATGCCCAATTTCTAAATGGAATGAGATTTGATCATTCACCACTTTGGCTCTTTTGATAAATTGATCATAAAAAAATTAAAGCGCATGCTCTATGTAAAGAACCTGCAAGGTATTCACTGCAAAAAAAATTATAATTCCTCACTGTTTAACGTAATCACAAACTCGGGAAAGGGAAACATAGTGCCATCATATATAAAACTGATTTTTAATGATTTTTGATGAAATGTAACACGCAGAAACACGGTTTTCACAACAAACTCAATCAATTACTATTAAAATTGAAATCACAGGGTCTCTCCCTCTCTGGCCTGATTACATCAGTTTTTTACCTCTATTTTACTCTTTTAAAACCCAACATATATATTTTGCCTTAGTCCCTTGTTGTCTGTCTTCGACATTACATTCGTTTTCCTTCTTTTATGGATCAATCTAACAATATAAAAACTCAATCTCTATTCTTATCATCTTAAATCCCTATTCTAAAGTTACGATGCACACCTATGCTAACACTCATCTTCTATTCTAACCATAACACAACTGTATGGATTATTACAATATTTAAATAAATGAAGATTCGAGAGATCCAACCCTCTCGGTAAACTTTGGTTTGAACACTTAGGAAAATGAAATGTATCTCACGTTAGCCACAACATCTGAAAATCCATTCACATTGCTGGCTAAGTCTGGATGCTCCTGCATCAGACTCTCGGGGAAGAAAAACATCATTTATCAGACTTTCAGGGTTTACTCCATACTTCTGTAATTCTACTGCAGTCAACCAACTGGTATCCTCCATTGGTTGTCCCTTCCATTTGACTAGATACTAAAAATAAATCTGTCCTCTGGTTTTTTTGGATACTTTTTTCTCGATAACAACTTCCACCTCTTTCTTTACATTCTTTTTCATCTGGTCTTTCCAATTTAAAGTTTGGTTTTCCTATACTGTAGAATATTCTTGTAGCTCCTCCTTTGTTCCTCTATATGGGTACAAATTTGAAACATTAAAGATGGGTGATATTCCAATCCCTTCTGGAAATTCTATTTTATATGCATTTGAAGAAAATTCCCTCAAAATTTTACATGGTCCTATCTTCTTCATCTTTAATTTATTGTAAGTTTTAACATGAAATCTTTCTTTTCTCAGATAAACCATGACTAGAACTCCTACTTGGAATTCCTTTTCTTTCCTCCTCATATCAACTCTCCGTTTGTATTTTCCACTGCTTTCCTGCAATCTGTTTTTAACATCTTCCTGCAGTTGTTGCATCTGCTCTACAAATTCTTCAGCCTTTGCACTTCTAATCTCTTGTTTGCCCAAATTTCTGAGCTCATACACACCTCTTAGATTCGTTCCAAAAACAATCTGGAATGGACTCATCCCAATACTCTGATTTGGAGTATCATTATAAACAAAATCAGCCTGAGCAAGTGCTAAATCCCACTGCTTAGGATTTTTATACACTAAACTTCTCAATATATTTCCCAGGCTTCTATTTACTACCTCTGTTTGCCCATCCCTTTGAGGTTGATATGTTGGGCTGAAACTAAAGTTGGTACCTAGTTTCTTCCAAAGGTTTCTCCAGAAATTCCCAACAAACTTTGTATCCCTATCAAACACAATACTTATAGGCAATCCATGTAATCTTACAACTTCTAAAAAAAAACAGATTAACAATATGTGTTGCATCACTAGTTTTTTTGCAAGCAATGAAATGAGACATTTTAGAAAATCTATCCACCACAACATAAATGGAGTCATTTCCTCTTTGAGTTTTTGGTAAACCCAAAACAAAATCCATACTAACTGCATCCCATGGTCAGTTTGGTATTGGTAATGGCTGGTACAATCCTATATTTTGGCTTCTCCCCTTAGCATGCTGACAGATCCTGCATTTCTCAACAAATGTCTTAACATCAGTCTGCATCTTTGGCCAGTAATAAAAAGAATTTACCCGAGCAAAAGTCTTTTCTTGTCCAAAGTGTCCAGACAAGCCTCCACTGTGTTTCTCTTTAATTATGTTTTCCCTCATATATAGAACACTTGGGAATACACAATTTGCTACTTTTGAATAGAAAACCTCCTCGGATAAGATAATCCAACCACTGGCTTCTGTTAGGAACTGCTGGATTTTGTACAGCTGCATAAATATCTTTGAATTTTGCATCATCTTTATACATATCAACCATTTCTTCAAATCCCACAACACCAACTTTTAATTCTTGTACAATGAAATTTACCCTGCTCAAAGCATCAGCGACTTTGTTCAAATTCCCACTTGTATGTTTAATTACACAGGTAAAATTCTATAAAATCTCTACCCACTTAGCATGCTTCTGGTTCAATTTTGGCTGGTTATTTATGAATTGTAATGCATGATTGTCAGAATACAATACAAACTCTTTGGGTAGCAAATAATGTCTCCATTTTTTTAAATCTTGCACAATAGAATAAAATTCTTTGACATAAGAGGAATATTTCTTCTTAGTGTTAGACTCCGTCTTCTCAAGTCCTATGTCAGAGTCAAATGCAGACGGGTAGCTGTCAAAGTCTCAGTTCAATATGCAGGCCAAAATGCCATCAGCTTTCACCCACCGCAATTTAGATGTTTGCAGAGCTTGTTCTTAGAATGTTTCAATAACACTCGCAGGTTAGAGGAAGATTCAGTAGGTGTTTATTTCAGGAATGTCATCAATGTGAAATTGATTCTTCTTCAAAACCTTGTTTTGAAGAAGAAATCATTAAATGTGTTTTTAGAATATGTATCAAATTCTCCAGCTCTTCAAATGGCAGCGGTTTCATCAACTCCTATCCCTGCAAGCAGACAAAGAAAAAGCCCTCATTCAAAATCAGCAAATTTAAAAAGGGAATTAGAAAACGCAGTTTGTAATAATGTGTTGAGCATAATTGGCAAAATATTGCAAAGAGATTTCATCAGATGGTGGCGTGTTCTCATCATTGAGTGTAGACAAATATAGTGCCTCTTCTTACTTGAAGGATTGCCGACAGAGGAATGCATAAGATGCTTCATTATTGGATCATTTTACATACAATGGACATTTTAATGAGTCTTCTTCTTACTACTTCTTCTTTATATTTTGCATATGGCTTTTCTGAGGTTTATATCATCGCACTTTGTGGCATCCAAGGATCGTATATAATCCCTGTACCTGTGGCTTGCATCTATGATTTTAATGGTTCGATTTGTTTTGAAGCTCATATGGTTTGAGCCTTATAGATCAGCTACTTGTTTTTGGTGATCAGCGGGGCAATATCGTTGCTTTTGAATTTCCAGTGAGATTGATCGATCTTGAAAACTCAATTATGCCAGAGAAGTTTCAAACATTTTGCTCATTTAAAAGGAGCCCATGGTATCTCAAGTGTGGTTAGCATTTCAGTTGCAAGATCAAATGGAAACCAAATCCTTATATAGGGAAGGATGGATGCATCTGTAACTTTATTTTTTGCCATTGGAGACTACTCAAATAAATTGATTTTTGCTGAAATAAAAAAATGTCCCAGAAATTACTATGGTTACAGACAAAGCCATTCTTGGATGCCGGCAAGCTTGTGTTACTAGTCATTGACAAGTTTGGCGCTGCTATGGCACTTGTGAAGGCTCATGTTGATAGGCAGTCTCTCGATTGGGCGTATACTCTCTGTAATTTGATACACAATATATTGTCTCTGCGTTATGGTCATAGTGATATGTATGGAGTTTCAAGTGGCATAGGGTCGAATTGCAGGTTGAAAGGTCGAAAGATCATTTTCAAAACTGAAATCTGGAGTTTGGAGGCCGAAATCGCATTTTGGAGCATTGTTGACAGAGTTGAAGGTCGAGCGACCCACCTGGGCAAAGCGACCCACTTGGGCGATTTTCACAGTGTAAATTATAACGGGAGCGACCCACTTGGGCAAAGCGACCCACTTGCCAGCAGAGTTCAGAAAAGTCGTGTTGAGCGCCCAGTTTCGATTTAAATTAGCTCCGACGGCGTACAAACAGGTTTCTTGGACACCACACGACCCTCCCCAAGTAAGTTCGACCGGCCTCAAATCAATTACAAGTCTGGAAGTTTTAAGGCCAATCATAAGCCCGCGGCAATGGGTAAAGCAACAGGAATAGCGCTTGGAGGAACCCAGTTGACAACACAACCCCAACCAAAACCCGTCCCTGCAGCTAACCTCAAATATGAAAGGACCTGTTCACAGTGATGCGTGTATACTTCCCCTTCTCCGCTCATAGCATAAGATGTCACCCAATGAGCCTACCGCATATGCTGTGGGCATCTTGAGAGTGCTACTACGCACGCAAGGAACATCAAATCCCAGAAAGATAAAGAGCTCGTATAACTGACATAGAGTTGAAATTTTTAGAGTATGGAAATTCTCTTTTAAAACTGGGATGGTGGCAATGGACTGGTGCACTTGTCTTCATGTGGGGATGGATTCATCAACTCTGGTGCCATAAGATACCGATCTTTGACAACCGGAAATCAAGTAAGAGACAAATGAATATGCTATCTATGCATATGGCGATTATTTTGAGATTGTATCTTGCCCACACTATTTGGCTGAGATTGTCATCTACGCAGGATTTTAATCGCTAGGGAGCTTTACCCCACATGCTGTGGCTTCTTTTGGATATGTATACAACCTCACTTTTGCTGCCAATCGAGATGTGCATGCGTACGGGTACAAGTTATAAAATTACCACCTGCATTAACTAAGGTTCTTGATGAGGATGTAGAACTGTTTCAAGATATTTTAGATGGAAAGTTGGGACATGGAAAGACTGCTAGTGTGAGTTTGAAGAAAGAAAGTAAGATGTGGAGCAGGTGAAACACAAGAGGATCCAATTTTGGTGCTTTGTTAAAAAACGCATGAAATGCTGTAACAACGAGTTTTATTCAAATGACAAGTGGAAAATTGACAGTTAAAGACTGAAAACCAAAGTTAGAATGAAGATTTGCATCATCAAGAGGAGAATAGGATTCGATTCCTATTTCCAGACTTCAAGGCACATTTTACAGATCTCGCCACTCCAACATGACTTTTTAATAATAGGTCATCAAAGCGTTTCTTCAAAGGGAGCTTATTGCTCATTTTCAGATCTGATTGGCTTTCCAAATTTGTTTGTTAATAATAATTAAACCATCCCTTATTTTGCTGATTGGTTTTGATTTGTGCTTGCCTATTTAAGGTATTGAATAATCATTTGTAAAGGGGGAAGAGTTCTGAGAGCGTTGTAGGAGAAAATTAGAGCTTTATTGTACAGTCTTAGACAGAGATTTTAATGAAGAGATACAGCTCTGTTTTTTGAGATTCTTGTGGCTTGAAATTTAGCAAATGTTTTTCCTTTTGTTTCATATGTCATCGTTATGTTCACAGTTCATTAATCGCCATTTCAATATTGAATGTTTCTAAGTGAGAAAGGCAGAATTCAATTTATTTGCTCTGTCTTGAGGAAGTATTCAAATTTAGTGTTTTCTTCTGTTTGACAAGGATTCATCTTCTATGCCCTTGTCAACTCCTCAGCAGTCCAGCCATTCCATTTAATCTCAATTTGATGTTAAACTTCATGCTTACCTTGCCTCAGGAGATAATCTGTGTTTTTCATTTGATCTCTGCTCTTGCTGTCTTTGCCCCACACAGCCCAGAAAACCCCATTTATCAAAAAACCCTTTTCTATCAGTTTACTAGCCTAAGATCAGTTATGCTTTTGGTCATCTCAGCCCTTCTGAAAACCTTTTGCTGAGTTTGACCCGGAGAGAGCCCTCTCCTGTCCTCGTAGGGCTAGCTACGAGGCTAAGGTTGGTTTGATGTTGCCTCGAGCCTCGCCTTCTTCAGCCTAAGGCAGATTCGAGCTCTAACATAGTGGCGACCATACTGGGGAAGATGGTTTGCTGTTGATTTGACAGTCGACTTGTAGATTTCTTGCCCCAGTGCAGGAAATCAAAGTTGCAGATCTGATGCTGATGGTGGACAGCAGTCAGACACATATGAAGGCTGAAACTTTCACCCGGCGACTCCAGCTCGATCCAGAGATTCCAATGCTCGCTGATCCACTCATGCAATGGTAGGGTATGTGGCAAACCCTGCACTGTGTGAAGCTGTAAAAGAAGTAAGAAATCAGTTAGCAGATTTTGAAATTAATGAAGAATTTTTCAGTGTCTTGCTTCAATGTTTGAAATCTCCGAAGTTTCCTCTTGAAGCTAAAACTAGTTTCTGTGAGTTAGTTGTTGAAAGAATTGAGAAGGAGATTCAGTGTTTAAATGATCAGATCCAGTCATATGATTTCCGAGATCCCAAAAAGTTCTTGGAAACTCTCCCTCCTTCAAAACAAGAAACAATAGAGTTGCCTACAGATGTTTGCATTGACAGTGTGCAGCTGGAGGTATGTATTGCAGAGTTGCGGCAGCAAACAGAGTCTGGCTTTTGCGATCCTATCGCAACATACATGGAAATGTTTTTCAGTTTGACTGATAGATCAAGCTGTCTTATACATAGCCAGATTCATTACGTGCATGAAGGGCTGCCAGCAATTACATCTGTGATCTGGTTGGAGCACTCTCAAGCAGCATTCTTCTCAGATTTACTTGAATGGTTGATCTGGCATTTCAATATTACCTGATCTATTATTTTTACAGTAGATGTAGGGTAGATTTTGTAAATAAATAAGCAGCCAAAAAGGCAGCATTTTGTTCCAGTTTATTGCAGTTCTAGTTTGAGGTTTGCCAAGTCAGTTTTTCAAATCATTTCAGTCAGTTTTCAGTTAATAAGTTGATCATGATTCCATAGCCCAATGGATGGAGGCACTGTCTGCTCTCCCAAAGCTCTGCGGTTCTTGGCACCTCCAAGAAGCGGCAGCTGCCATCCCCATTGGAGCCAATGTTAGACTCCGTCTTGTCTAGTCCTCTGTCAGAGTCAAATGCAGACGGGTAGCTGTCAAAGTCTCAGTTCAATATGTAGGCCAAAATGCCATCAGCTTTCACCCACCGCAATTTAGATGTTTGCAGAGCTTGTTCTTAGAATGTTTCAATAACACTCGCAAGCTAGAGGAAGATTTAGTAGGTGTTTATTTCAGGAATGTCATCAATGTGAAATTGATTCTTCTTCAAAACCCTGTTTTGAAGAAGAAATCATTAAATGTGTTTTTTAGAATATGTATCAAATTATCCATCTCTTCAAGTGGCAGCGGTTTCATCAACTCCTATCCCTGCAAGTAGACAAAGAAAAATCCCTCATTCAAAATCAGCAAATTTAAAAAGGGAATTAGAAAACAGAGTTTGTAATAATGTGTTGGAGCATAATTGGCAAAGAATATTGCAAAGAGGATTTCATCAGATGGTGGCGGTGTTCTCATCATTGATTATGGACAAATATGGAAGGCGCCCACTTCTAATGATTGCTGACAGGAGGAATGTGCATAAGCTGCTTCATTATTGGATCATTTTACATACAGGGACATTTTAATGAGTCTTCTCTTCTACTACTTCTTCCTTCTTTATATTTTGCATATGGATTTTCTGAGGTTTATATCATCGCACTTTGTGGCATCCAAGGATCGTATATAATCCCTGTACCTGTGGCTTGCATCTATGATTTTAATGGTTCGATTTGTTTTGAAGCTCATATGGTTTGAGCCTTGTAGATCAGCTACTTGTTTTTGGTGATCAACAAGAATATCGTTGCTTTGAATTTCCAAGAGATTGATCGATCTTGAAAACTCAATTATGCCAGAGAAGTTTCAAACATTTTGCTCATTTAAAAGGAGCCCATGGTATCTCAAGTGTGGTTAGCATTTCAGTTGCAAGATCAAATGGAAACCAAATCCTTATATAGGGAAGGATGGATGCATCTGCAACTTTATTTTTTGCCATTGGAGACTACTCAAATAAATTGATTTTTGCTGAAATAAAAAAATGTCCCAGAAATTACTATGGTTACAGACAAAGCCATTCTTGGATGCCGGAAAGCTTGTGTTACTAGTCATTGACAAGTTTGGCGCTGCTATGGCACTTGTGAAGGCTCATGTTGATAGGCAGTCTCTCGATTGGGCGTATACTCTCTGCAATTTGATACACAATATATTGTCTCTGCGTTATGGTCATAGTGATATGTATGGAGTTTCAAGTGGCATAGGGTCGAATTGCAGGTTGAAAGGTCGAAAGATCATTTTCAAAACTGAAATTCGGAGTTTGGAGGCCGAAATCGCATTTTGGAGCATTGTTGACAGATTTGAAGGTCGAGCGACCCACCTGGGCAAAGCGACCCACTTGGGCGATTTTCACAGTGTAAATTATAACGGGAGCGACCCACTTGGGCAAAGCAACCCACTTGCCAGCAGAGTTCAGAAAAGTCGTGTTGAGCGCCCAGTTTCGATTTAAATTAGCTCCGGCGGCGTACAAACAGGTTTCTTGGACACCACACGACCCTCCCCAAGTAAGTTCGACCTACTTCCCCAAATCAATTACAAAGCCGGGAAGTTTTAAGGCCAATCATAAGCCCGGCGGCAATGGGTAAAGCACCAGGAATAGCGCTTGGAGGACCTGGCTGACAACACAACCAACAGAACCCCAACCAAAACCCGTCCCCGTGTGCCTAACCTCAAATATGAAAGGACCCTGTTCACAAAGATAGACATTTCCCCTTCTCCGCTCATAGCATAAGATGTCACCTTAAATACTTACCGCATATGCCGTGGGGATCTTGAGAGTGCCACACACTAGTTGGAACACAAACTAGAAAGATAAAGAGCTCGTATAACTGATATAGAGTTGAAATTTTTAGAGTATGGAAATTCTCTTTAAAACAAGGGATTATGGCAATGGACCTGCCTCTGTTTTCTCATGGGGATGGATTTGTCATCAACTCGTGCCATAAGGTACCGGGATCTTTACGAACCGGAAATCAAGAAGAGACAAAATGAATATGCTATTCCATATGGCGATTGGTTTGAGATTGTATCTTGCCCACACTATTTGGCTGAGATTGTCATCTACGCAGGGATTTTAATTGCTAGTGGAGCTTCTGATCTCACAGTGTGGCTTCTTTTTGGATATGTGGTTGCCAACCTCACTTTTGCTGCCACTGAGATGCACAGTACGGGTACAAGTTATAAAATTACCACCTGCATTAACTAAGGTTCTTGATGAGGATGTAGAACTATTTCAAGATATTTTAGATGGAAAGTTGGGACATGGAAAGACTGCTAGTGTGAGTTTGAAGAAAGAAAGTAAGATGTGGAGCAGGTGAAACACAAGAGGATCCAATTTTGGTGCTTTGTTAAAAAACGCATGAAATGCTGTAACAACGAGTTTTATTCAAATGACAAGTGGAAAATTGACAGCTAAAGACCGAAAACCAAAGTTAGAATGAAGACACGACCACAATAGGAGAATAGATTCGATTCCTATTTAAAGACTTCAAGCAGACCTGACGACAGATCTAAGCACTGATGTTAGTTTGTCTTTAATAGGTCATCAAAGCGTTTCAGAAGGGAGCGATGCTCGTCTTCGTAACATCCGATTGGCTTTCCACTTTTTTGTTAATAATAATTAAAACCATCCCTTATTTTGGTTGATTGGTTTTATCGAGTTAAGCCTATTTAAGGTATTGAATAATCATTTGAGGGGGAGAGAGTTCTGAGAGCTAGTGTAGGAGAAAATTAGAGTTTTATTGTACAGTTTTAGACAGAGATTTTAATGAAGAGATACAGCTCTGTTTTCTGAGATTCCTGTGGCTTGAAATTTAGTAAATGTTTTTCCTTTTGTTTCATATGTCATCGTTATGTTCACAGTTCATTAATCGCCATTTCAATATTGAATGTTTCTAAGTGAGAAAGGCAGAATTCAATTTATTTTCTCTGTCTTGAGGAAGTATTCATAGTTAATGTTTTCTTCTGTTCGACAAGGATCCATCTTCTATGCCCTTGTCGACTTCTCAGCAGTCTTGTCATTCCGTTTATCTCAATTTAATTGCTAAAATTCATGCTTACCTTGCCTCAGGAGATAATCTGCGTTCTTGATTTAATCTCTGATCTTGCTGTCTTTGCCCCACATAGCCCAGAAAACCCCAACATTTATTAAAAACCTTATTCATATCACTTTACTAGCCTAAGATTAGTTTTCCTTATCGGTCATCTCAGCCCCATTGAAAATTTTCCGCCGAGATAGACCCGGAGAGAGCCCTCTCCTGTCCTCGTAGGGCTAGCTACGAGGCTAAGGTTGGTTTAATGTTGCCTCGAGTTTTGCCTTCTTCAGCCTGAGGTAGATTCGAGCGCTAACATAGTGGCGACCATACTGGGGAAGATGGTTTGCTGTTGATGTGACAGTCGACTTGTAGATTGTCTTGCCCCAGTGCAGGAAATCAAGTTGCAGATCTGATGCTGATGGTGGACAGCAGTCAGACACATATGAAGGCTGAAACATTCACCCGGCGACTCCAGCTCGATCCAAAGTTTCCAGTGCTCGCTGATCCACTCATACAATGGTAGGGTATGTGGCAAACCCTGCACTGTGTGAAGCTGTAAAAGAAGTAAGAAATCAGTTAGCAGATTTTGAAATAAATGAAGATTTTTTCAGTGTCTTGCTTCAATGTTTGAAATCTCCGGAGTTTTCTCTTGAAGCTAAAAATGGTGTCTGTGAGTTAGTTGTTGAAAGAATTAAGAAGGAAATTCAGTGTTTAAATGATCAGATCCAGTCTTATGAATTCTGAGATCCCAAAAAGTTCTTGGAAACGCTCCCTCCTTCAAAACAAGAAACAGTAGAGTTGCCTACAGATGTTTGCATTGACAGTGTGCAGCTGGAGGTATGTATTGTAGAGTTGGGGCAGCAAACAGAGTCTGGCTTTCGCGATCCTATTGCGATGTACATGGAAATGTTTTTCAGTTTGACTGACAAATCAAACTGTCTTTTACATGATCAGACTCATTATGTGCATGTAGGGCTGCCAGCAATTGCATCTGTGATCTGGTTGAAGCACTCTCAAGCAGCGTTCTTCTCAGATTTACTTGAATGGTTGATCTGGCATTTCAGTATTACCTGATCTATTGTTTTTACAGCAGAGTAGGGTAGATTTTGTAAATAAATAAGCAGTCTAAAGGGCAGCATTTCGTTCTAGTTTCATCGCAGTTTTAGTTTGAAGTTTGCCAAGTCAATTTTTCAAATCATTTCAGTCAGTTTTCAGTTAATAAGTTAATCATGATTCCATAGCCCAATGGATGGAGGCACTGTCTGCTCTCCCAAAGCTTTGCGGTTCTTGGTAGCTCCAAGAAGCGGCAGCTGCCATCCCCATTGGAGCCAATGTTAGACTCCGTCTTCTCAAGTCCTATGTCAGAGTCAAATTCAGACGGGTAGCTGTCAAAGTCTCAGTTCAATATGCAGGCCAAAATGCCATCAGCTTTCACCCACCGCAATTTAGATGTTTGCAGAGCTTGTTCTTAGAATGTTTCAATAACACTCGCAGGTTAGAGGAAGATTCAGTAGGTGTTTATTTCAGCAATGTCATCAATGTGAAATTGATTCTTCTTCAAAACCCTGTTTTGAAGAAGAAATCATTAAATGTGTTTTTAGAATATGTATCAAATTCTCCAGCTCTTCAAATGGCAGCGGTTTCATCAACTCCTATCCCTGCAAGAAGACAAAGAAAAAGCCCTCATTCAAAATCAGCAAATTTAAAAAGGGAATTAGAAAACAGAGTTTGTAATAATGTGTTGGAGCATAATTGGCAAAGAATATTGCAAAGAGGATTTCATCAGATGGTGGCGGTGTTATCATCATTGATTATGGACAAATATGGAAGGCGCCCACTTTTAATGATTGCTGACAGGAGGAATGTGCATAAGATGCTTCATTATTGAATCATTTTACATACAGGGACATTTTAATGAGTCTTCTCTTCTACTACTTCTTCCTTCTTTATATTTTGCATATGGATTTTCTGAGGTTCATATCATCGCACTTTGTGGCATCCAAGGATCGTATATAATCCCTGTACCTGTGGCTTGCATCTATGATTTTAATGGTTCGATTTGTTTTGAAGCTCATATGGTTTGAGCCTTGTAGATCAGCTACTTGTTTTTGGTGATCAGCGGGGCAATATCGTTGCTTTTGAATTTCCAGTGAGATTGATCGATCTTGAAAACTCAATTATGCCAGAGAAGTTTCAAACATTTTGCTCATTTAAAAGGAGCCCATGGTATCTCAAGTGTGGTGCTATTTCATTGCAGCATCAAATGGAAAAAAAATCTCAGATATAGGGAAGGATGGATGCAATTCGTAACTTTATTTTTGCCATTGGAGACTACTCAAATAAATTGATTTTTGCCGAAATAAAAATGTCCCGTAAATTACTATGAGCTACAGTATACAAAGCCATTCGGATGCCTAAGAAGTTTGTGTTACTAGTCATTGACAAGTCTGGGCTACTGCTTATGGCACTTGTGAAGGCTCATGTTGATAGCAACATTGGGCGTATACTGCAGTAATTGATGTTATCAATATATTGTTCCCGCGTTATGGTCATAGTGATTGGTATGGGTTTCAAGGGCATAGGGTCGAATCACAGGTTGAAAGGTCGAAAGATCATTTTCAAAACTGAATCCTCGGTTTTGGAGGCCGGAATTGCATTTGTTGTTTGGTTGGATGTGAGCCGAAGGTCGAGCGACCCACCTGGGCAAAGCGACCCACTTGGGCGATTTTCACAGTGTAAATTATAACGGGAGCGACCCACTTGGGCAAAGCAACCCACTTGCCAGCAGAGTTCAGAAAAGTCGTGTTGAGCGCCCAGTTTCGATTTAAATTAGCTCCGGCGGCGTACAAACAGGTTTCTTGGACACCACACGACCCTCCCCAAGTAAGTTCGACCGACCTCAAATCAATTACAAGTCTGGAAGTTTTAAGGCCAATCATAAGCCCGCGGCAATGGGTAAAGCAACAGGAATAGCGCTTGGAGGAACCCAGTTGACAACACAACCCCAACCAAAACCCGTCCCTGCAGCTAACCTCAAATATGAAAGGACCTGTTCACAGTGATGGGTGTATACTTCCCCTTCTCCGCTCATAGCATAAGATGTCACCCAATGAGCCTACCGCATATGCTGTGGGCATCTTGAGAGTGCTACTACGCACGCAAGGAACATCAAATCCCAGAAAGATAAAGAGCTCATATAACTGACATAGAGTTGAAATTTTTAGAGTATGGAAATTCTCTTTTAAAACTGGGATGGTGGCAATGGACTGGTGCACTTGTCTTCATGTGGGGATGGATTCATCAACTCTGGTGCCATAAGATACTGGGATCTTTACGAACTGGAAATCAAGAAGAGACAAATGAATATGCTATTCCATATGGCGATTGGTTTGAGATTGTATCTTGCCCACACTATTTGGCTGAGATTGTCATCTACGCAGGGATTTTAATTGCTAGTGGAGCTTCTGATCTCACAGTGTGGCTTCTTTTTGGATATGTGGTTGCCAACCTCACTTTTGCTGCCACTGAGATGCACAGTACGGGTACAAGTTATAAAATTACCACCTGCATTAACTAAGGTTCTTGATGAGGATGTAGAACTGTTTCAAGATATTTTAGATGGAAAGTTGGGACATGGAAAGACTGCTAGTGTGAGTTTGAAGAAAGAAAGTAAGATGTGGAGCAGGTGAAACACAAGAGGATCCAATTTTGGTGCTTTGTTAAAAACGCATGAAATGCTGTAACAACGAGTTTTATTCAAATGACAAGTGGAAAATTGACAGTTAAAGACTAAAAACCAAAGTTAGAATGAAGACATCGACCACAATAGGAGAATAGGATTCGATTCCTATTTAAAGACTTCAGTTAACGATTTTACAGGATCTGCCACTCCAGCGTTTGTCTTTTAATAGGTCATCAAAGCGTTTCAAAGGGAGCGATGCTCTGTCTTCAGAACATCTGATTGGCTTTCCAGCCTTGTTTGTTAATAATAATTAAAACCATCCCTTATTTTGGTTGATTGGTTTTATCGAGTTAAGCCTATTTAAGGTATTGAATAATCATTTGTAAAGGGGGAAGAGTTCTGAGAGCGTTGTAGGAGAAAATTAGAGCTTTATTGTACATTCTTAGACAGAGATTTTAATGAAGAGATGCAGCTCTGTTTTTTGAGATTCTTGTGGCTTGAAATTTAGCAAATGTTTTTCCTTTTGTTTCATATGTCATCGTTATGTTCACAGTTCATTAATCGCCATTTCAATATTGAATGTTTCTAAGTGAGAAAGGCATAATTCAATTTATTTGCTCTGTCTTGAGGAAGTATTCATAGTTAATGTTTTCTTCTGTTCGACAAGGATCCATCTTCTATGCCCTTGTCGACTTCTCAGCAGTCTTGTCATTCCGTTTATCTCAATTTAATTACTAAACTTCATGCTTACCTTGCCTCAGGAGATAATCTGCGTTCTTTATTTAATCTCTGCTCTTGTTGTCTTTGCCCCACACAGCCCAGAAACCCAACATTTATCAAAAAACCCTTTTCTATCAGTTTACTAGCCTAAGATCAGTTATGCTTTTGGTCATCTCAGCCCTTCTGAAAACCTTTTGCTGAGATATACCCGGAGAGAGCCCTCTCCTGTCCTCGTAGGGCTAGCTACGAGGCTAAGGTTGGTTTGATGTTGCCTCGAGCCTCGCCTCTTTCAGCCTGTGGCAGATTCGAGCGCTAACACTTAGCTTCATTTAGTTTCTCACTAAAGTATGCTATTGGTCTCTGTTTCTTACTTAAAACTGCTACAATTACAACTCCACTAGCATCAGTTTCAACTTGAAAACTTGAAAAGCTAAAACTATTTTTTCTATAATTTTCTTCTTTAGAAACTTAAAATTACAATCTGTTTTTTCTGTCCACTTGAATGGTTGATTTTTCTCTTTGATTGTTTCAATAATCAAATCTGACTAAAACTTCTGATAATTTTTCTATAAAAGCTTGCAAGACTATGAAAGCTTCTTACCTCGAATATGTTCCCTGGAGTTGGCCATTTTACAATTGCTTGGACTTTCTTTGGATCCATTTTCAGAGCTTCTTTAGAAACTATTAACCCCAAATAAACTAACTCTTCTTTCATAAAACTGCATTTCTTCAGATTTGTTAGCAATTTCTCTTTCTGCAATGTTTTTAGAACCAATTTAAGATGTTCTAAATGCTCTTCTTTACTTCGACTGAAAATTAAAATATCATCAAGATAAACAATTACAAACTTGCCTACATATTCTTTCAATACTTCATTCATCAATCTCATGAATGTGCTGGGTGCATTAGTGAGTCCAAAAGGCATCACTAACCACTCATACAACCCATTGTTTGTTTTGAATGCATTCTTCCACTCATCCCCTTCTCTAATTCTTATTTTACAATAACCACTCTTCAAATATATCTTAGTAAAATATCTTGATCCACTCAAACAATCCATTAAATGATGCATTTGTGGAAAAGGAAAATGATATCTGATGGTGATTTTATTTATGGCTATGGAATCTGTGCACATGCACCATTCTCCTCCTTTATTTGGACTGAGTACTGTTGGTACAACACACGGACTAAGGCTTTCCCTTACCAACCCTTTATCCATCAATTCCTGCACTTATCTTCCAACTTCTATATTTTCTTGAGGGGTTAATATATATGCTGTTTTATTCGGCAAACTTGCTCCAGGTGTTAGATCAATGTGATGAATAATACTCATGATTGGTGGTAATGTATTTGGAAACTCATCCACAATAATATCAGCAAAATCATACAACAGAGTTTTGATTTCTTTAGATAAATCATCTAAGTTTGTGGAAGTCAAAATTACCTTAGCTTTCCCTATGACAGCAAAATTCATTTCTTCATATTTTTCAGTTTCTTGCAACAACTCTTTTCCACTCATTAGCATAACACTATTTCCTAATGTTCCTTTTTCAGCTTCATCCTTCAATGTTAGCAGTGTGTGTTTGTTTCCATCCTTCTCCAGGGTATAAGTGTTTCTTTTTCCATCATGTATGGCTTTCCGATCAAACTGCCAAGGTCTTCCCAACGATATGTGACATACATCCATCGACATTACATCACATAATATAACATCCTTGTAAGTGCCTATCTAGATCTCTACCTTACATTGTTCTGTCACAATAATATGATGGCCTTTTTGCAACCATGATACATTATATGGAGTAGGGTGTACTGTCTTTTCTGACCCCAACTTGTCTACCATTTCTATAGAAACAAGGTTGTCAGTACTATCACTGTCAATTACCACTTTGCAACATCTACCTTTAGACTTGCATATTTTTCTAAATAGATTCTTTCTCTGAGCTGGCTCTCCTGCTTATTTTTCTGCTTTAAGAAATACCCGTTCCAATAACAAAGATTCTCCTTCTTCGGGTGGTTCTTCTTTTCCTTTATCCTGAGGAATTTCCTCCTTTGTTTCAACAACATTCACATTTCTGTGAGTTGTTGATTTATTATGAGGATAGTCCCATGACCCATGTCCCCATTCACCACATGTATATCACTGAATTTCTCTTCCTCGCCCTCTACCTCTGGGTACAAACCTTCCTCGACCAAAGTCTCCTCTTTTTGGTGGTCTGCTACTTGAGCCTCCTGCTTCATTCTGGGAGTGCTGAAATCGGGGTTTAAATGCTCCTCTGCCTCTCACGGAACCCTTACCTCGGTTCTTCTGGTTTTTCTTCCTCTGTATCTTCTCATTTGCTTTCAAGGTTGCTTGATAAGCATCCTTAATTGTCTTTAGATTCAATAAACTGGTTTCATCCTGAATATCATACATTAGACCATTTATATACCTGGATACTTTCTCCACATCATCCTCTACACGTCCAACTCTAATATTCAGTTTATACAACTCCTCTGTATATTCTTTCATTATCATTCCTTCTTGCTTCAAATTTTGTAATTGCTTAAAAACATTTAATTGATCATATTTGGGCATGAATTTACCTTTTAATTTGCTAACAATCTTGTCCCATTGTTTGATTCTGGGTTTTCATTTTCTCTGTCTAGACAACTGTAATTCTTCCCACCAAATAGCTGCATCGCCCTTTAATCTGGTAGCTGCAATCTTCACTTTTCTTTTGTCTTCGACTTCTTCAAAGTCAAAGTACGTATCTCGAGAACAACTTCTACCTCTTTCTTTACATTCTTTTGCATCTGGTCTTTCCAATTTAAAGTTTGGTTTTCCTCTACTGTAGAATCTTCTTGTAACTCCTCCTTTGTTCCTCTATATGGGTACAAATTTGCAACATTAAAGATGGGTGATATTACAATCCCTTCTAGCAATTCTATTTCATATGCATTTGAAGAAAATTTCCTCAAAATTTTACATGGTCCTATCTTCTTCATCTTTAATTTATTGTAAGTTTTAACATGAAATCTTTTTTTTCTCAGATAAACCATGACTATATCTCCCACTTGGAATTCCTTTTCTTTCCTCCTCATATCAACTCTTTGTTTGTATTTTCCACTGCTTTCCTGCAATCTGTTTTTAACATCTTCCTGCAGTTGTTGCATCTGCTCTGCAAATTCTTCAGCCTTTGCACTTCTTATCTCTTGTTTGCCCAAATTTCTGAGCTCATACACACCTCTTAGATTTGTTCCAAAAACAATATGGAATGGACTCATCCCAGTGCTCCGATTTGGAATATCATTATAAGCAAACTCAACCTGAGCAAGTGCTAAATCCCACTGCTTAGGATTTTTATACACTAAACTTCTCAATATATTTCCCAGGCTTCTGTTTACTACCTCTGTCTGCCCATCACTTTAAGGGTGATATGTTGGGCTGAAACTAAATTTGGTACCTAGTTTCTTGCAAAGATTTCTCCAGAAATTCCCAACAAACTTTGTATCCCTATCAGACACAATACTTATAGGCAATCCATGTAATCTTACAACTTCTGAAAAAAAACAAATTAGCAATATGTGTTGCATCACTAGTATTTTTGCAAGCAATGAAATGAGACATTTTAGAAAATCTATCCACCACAACATAAATGGAGTCATTTCCTCTTTGAGTTTTTGGTAAACCCAAAACAAAATCCATACTAACTGCATCCCATGGTCGGTTTGGTATTGGTAATGGCTGGTACAATCCTATATTTTGGCTTCCCCCCTTAGCATGCTGACAGATCCTGCATTTCTCAACAAATTTCTTAACATCAGTCTGCATCTTTGGCCAGTAATAAAAATCATTTACCCGAGCAAAAGTCTTGTCTTGTCCAAAGTGTCTAGACAAGCCTCCACTGTGTTTCTCTTTAATTATGTTTTCCCTCATAGAACACTTGGGAATACACAATTTTTTACTTTTGAATAGCAAACCTCCTCGGATAAGATAATCCAACCACTGGCTTCTGTTAGGAACTGCTGGATTTTGTACAGCTGCATAAATATCTTTGAATTCTGCATCATCTTTATACATATCAACCATTTCTTCAAATCCCACAACACCAACTTTTAATTCTTGTACAATGAAATTTACCCTGCTCAAAGCATCAGTGACTTTGTTCAAATTCCCACTTGTATGTTTAATTACAAAGGTAAAATTCTGTAAAATCTCTACCCGGCTGGCATGCTTCTGGTTCAATTTTGGTTGGTTATTTATGATTTGTAATGCATGATTGTCATAATACAATACAAACTCTTTGGGTAGCAAATAATGTCTCCATTTTTTTAAATCTTGCACAATAGCATAAAATTCTTTGTCATAAGAGGAATATTTCTTCTTAGCTTCATTAAGTTTCTCACTAAAGTATGTTATTGGTCTATGTTCCCTACTTAAAACTACTCCAATTACAACTCCACTAGCATCAGTTTCAACTTGAAAACTTGAAAAGCTAAAACTAGTTTTTCTGTAATTTTCTTCTTCAGAAACTTAAAATTACAATTTGTTGTTTCTGTCCACTTGAATGGTTGATTTGTCTCTTTGATTGTTTCAATAATCAAAGCTCACTAAAACTTCTGATAATTTTTCTATAAAAGCTTGCAAGACCATGAAAGGTTCTTACCTCAAATATGTTCCTTGGAGTTGGCCATTTTACAATTTCTTGGACTTTCTCTGCATCCATTTTCAAACCTTCTTTAGAAACTATAAACCCCAAATAAACTAACTCTTCTTTCATAAAACTGCATTTCTTCAGATTTGTTAGCAATTTCGCTTTCTGCAATGTTTTCAGAACCAATTTAAGATGTTCTAAATGCTCTTCTTTACTTCGACTGAAAATTAAAACATCATCAAGATAAACAATTACAAACTTACCTACATATTCTTTCAATACTTCATTCATCAATATCATGAATGTGTTGGGTGCATTAGTGAGTCCAAAAGGCATCACTAACCACTCATACAACCCACTATTTGTTTTGAATGCATTCTTCCACTCACCCCCTTCTCTAATTCTCATCTGATGATAACCACTCTTCAAATCTATCGTAGTAAAATATCTTGATCCACTCAAACAATCCATTAAATCATCCATTTGTGGTAAAGGAAAATGATATCTGATGGTGATTTTATTTATGGCTCTGGAATCTGTGCACATGCACCATTCTCCTCCTTTATTTGGACTGAGTACTGTTGGTACAGTACATGGACTAAGCCTTTCTCTTACCAACCCTTTATCCATCAATTCCTGCACTTATCTTCCAACTTCTGTATTTTCTTGAGGGGTTAATCTATATGTTGTTTTATCCGGAAAAATTGCTCCAGGTGTTAGATCAATGTGATGGCTAATACTCATGATTGGTGGGAATGTATTTGGCAACTCATCCACAATAATATCAGCAAAATCATACAACAGGATTTTGATTTCTTCATATAAATCATCTAAGTTTGTGGAAGTCAAAATTACCTTAGCTTTCCCTATGACAGCAAAATTCATTTCTTCATATTTTTCAATTTCTTGCAACAACTCTTTTCCACTCATTAGCATAACACTATTTCCTGATGTTCCTTTTTCAGCTTCATCCTTCAATGGTAGCAGTGTGTGTTTGTTTCCATCCTTCTCCAGGGTATAAGTGTTTCTTCTGCCATCATGTATGGCTTTCTGATCAAACTGCCAAGGTCTTCCCAACAATATGTGACATACATCCATCGGCATTACATCACATAATATAACATCCTTGTAAGTGCCTATCTGGATCTCTACCTTACATTGTTCTGTCACAATAATATGATGGCCTTTTTGCAACCATGATACCTTATATGGAGTAGGGTGTACTGTCTTTTCTAACCCCAACTTGTCCACCATTTCTATAGAAACAAGGTTGTCAGTACTACCACTGTCAATTACCACTTTGCAACATTTACCTTTAGACTTGCATATTGTTCTGAATATATTCTTTCTCTAAGCTGGCTCTCCTGCTTATTTTTCTGCTTTAAGCAATATACGTTCCAATAACAAAGATTCTCCTGCTTCAGGTGGTTCTTCTTTTCCTTTATCCTTGGGAATTTCTTCCTTTGTTTCAACAACATTCACATTTCTGTGAGTTGTTGATTTATTATGAGGACAGTCCCATGACCCATGTCCCCATTCACCACATGTATAACACCGAATCTCTCTTCCTCACCCTCTACCTTTGGGTACAAACCTTCCTCGACCAGAGTCTCCTCTTTGTGGTGGTCTGCTACTTGAGCCTCCTGCTTCATTCTGGGAGTGCTGAAATCGGGGTTTAAATGCTCCTTTGCCTCTCACGGAACCCTTACCTCGGTTCTTCTGGTTTTTCTTCCTCTATATCTTCTCTTCTTCTTTCAAGGTTGCTTGATAAGCATCCTTAATTTTCTTTAGATTCAATAAACTGGTTTCATCCTGAATATCATACATTAGACCATTTATATACCTGGATACTTTCTCCACATCATCCTCTACACATCCAACTCTAATATTCAGTTTATACAACTCCTCTATATATTCTTTCATTGTCATTCCTTTTTTCTTCAAATTTTGTAATTTCTTAAAAACATTTAATTGATCATATTTGGGCATGAATTTACCTTTTAATTTGCTCACAATCTTGTCCCATTGTTTGATTCTGGGTTTTCATTTTCTCTGTCTAGACAACTGTAATTCTTCCCACCAAATAGCTGCATCGCCCTTTAATCTAGTAGCTGCAATCTTCACTTTTCTTTTGTCTTCGACTTCTTCAAATTCAAAGTATGTATCTCGAGAACAACTTCTACCTCTTTCTTTACATTCTTTTGCATCTGGTCTTTCCAATTTAAAGTTTGGTTTTCCTCTACTGTAGAATCTTCTTGTAGCTCCTCCTTTGTTCCTCTATATGGGTACAAATTTGCAACATTAAAGATGGGTGATATTACAATCCCTTCCGGAAATTCTATTTCATATGCATTTGAAGAAAATTTCCTCAAAATTTTACGTGGTCCTATCTTCTTCATATTTAATTTATTGTAAGTTTTAACATGAAATATTTCTTTTCTCAAATAAACCATGACTAGATCTCCCACTTGGAATTCCTTTTCTTTCCTCCTAATATCAACTCTTTGTTTGTATTTTCCACTGCTTTCCTGAAATCAGTTTTTAACATCTTCCTGCAGTTGTTGCATCTTCTCTACAAATTCTTCAGCCTTTGCACTTCTTATCTCTTGTTTGCCCAAATTTCTGAGCTCATACACACCTCTTAGATTTGTTCCAAAAAAAATCTGGAATGGACTCATCCCAGTGCTCCAATTTGGAATATCATTATAAGCAAACTCAGCCTGAGCAAGTGCTAAATCCCACTGCTTAGGATTTTTATACACTAAACTTCTCAATATATTTCCCAGGCTTCTGTTTACTACCTCTGTCTACCCATCACTTTGAGGTTGATATGTTGGGCTGAAACTAAATTTGGTACCTAGTTTCTTGCAAAGAGTTCTCCAGAAATTTCCAACAAACTTTGTATCCCTATCAGACACAATACTTATAGGCAATCCATGTAATCTTACAACTTCTGAAAAAAAACAGATTAACAATATGTGTTGCATCACTAGTATTTTTGCAAGCAATGAAATGAGACATTTTAGAAAATCTATCCGCCACAACATAAATGGAGTCACTTCCTCTTTGAGTTTTTGGTAAACCCAAAACAAAATCCATACTAACTGCATCCCATGGTCGGTTTGGTATTGGTAATGGCTGGTACAATCCTATATTTTGGCTTCTCCCCTTAGCATGCTGACAGATCCTGCATTTCTCAACAAATTTCTTAACATCAGTCTGCATCTTTGGCCAGTAATAAAAGGCATTTACCCGAGCAAAAGTCTTGTCTTGTCCAAAGTGTCCAGACAAGCCTCCACTGTGTTTCTCTTTAATTATGTTTTCCCTCATAGAACACTTGGGAATACACAATTTGTTACTTTTGAATAGAAAACCTCCTGGGATAAGATAATCCAACCACTGGCTTCTGTTAGGAACTGCTAGATTTTGTACAACTGCATAAATATCTTTGAATTCTGCATCATCATTATACATATCAACCATTTCTTCAAATCCCACAACACCAAATTTTAATTCTTGTACAATGAAATTTACCCTGCTCAAAGCATCAGCAACTTTGTTCAAATTCCCACTTGTATGTTTAATTACAAGGTAAAATTCTGTAAAAACTTTACCCGCTTGGCATGCTTCTGGTTCAATTTTTGCTGGTTATTTATGAACTATAATGCATGATTGTCAAAATACAATACAAACTCTTTGGGTAGCAAATAATGTCTCCATTTTTTAAAATCTTGCACAATAACATAAAATTATTTGTCATAAGAGGAATATTTCTTCTTAGCTTCATTTAGTTTCTCACTAAAGTATGCTATTGGTCTCTGTTCCTTACTTAAAACTGCTCCAAATACAAATCCACTAGCATCAGTTTCAACTTGAAAACTTGAAAAGCTAAAACTGGTTTTTCTGTAATTTTCTTTTTCAGAAACTTAAAATTACGATTTGTTGTTTCTGTCCACTTGAATGGTTTATTTGTCTCTTTAATTGTTTCAATAATCAAATCTGACTAAAACTTCTGATGATTTTTCTATAAAAGCTTGCAAGACCATGAAAGGTTCTTACCTCGAATATGTTCCTTGGATTTGGCCATTTTACAATTGCTTGGACTTTCTCTAGATCCATTTTCAGACCTTCTTTAGAAACTATAAACCCCAAATAAACTAACTCTTCTTTCATAAAATTGCATTTCTTTAGATTTGTTAGTAGTTTCTCTTTTTGCAATGTTTTCAGAACCAATTTAAGATGTTCTAAATGCTCTTCTTTACTTCGACTGAAAATTAAAATATCATCAAGTTAAACAATTACAAACTTGCCTACATATTCTTTCAATACTTCATTCATCAATCTCATGAATGTGCTGGGTGCATTAGTAAGTCCAAAAGGCATCACTGACCACTCATACAATCCACTGTTTGTTTTGAATGCATTCTTCCACTCATCCCCTTCTCTAATTCTTATCTGATGATAACCACTCTTCAAATCTATCTTAGTAAAATATATTGATCCACTCAAACAATCCATTAAATCATCCATTTGTGGTAAAGGAAAATGATATCTGCTGGTGATTTTATTTATGGCTCTGGAATCTGTGCAAATGCACCATTCTCCTCCTTTCTGTGGACTGAGTACTATTGGTATATCACATGGACTAAGGCTTTCTCTTACCAACTCTTTATCCGTCAATTCCTGCACTTATCTTCTAACTTCTGTATATTCTTGAGGGGTTAATCTATATGATGTTTTATTCGGCAAACTTGCTCCAGGTGTTAGATCAATGTGATGACTAATACTCATGATTGGTGGTAATGTATTTGGCAACTCATCCACAATAATATCAGCAAAATCATACAACAGAGTTTTTATTTCTTCAGATAAATCATCTAAGTTTTTGGAAGTCAAAATTACCTTAGGTTTCCCTATGACAGCAAAATTCATTTCTTCATATTTTTCAATTTCTTACAACAACTCTTTTCCACTCATTAGCATAACACTATTTCCTGATGTTCCTTTTTCAGATTCATCCTTAAATGGTAGAAGTTTGTGTTTGTTTCCATCCTTCTCCAGGGTATAGGTGTTTCTTCTGCCATCATGTATGGCTTTCTGATCAAACTGACAAGGTCTTCCCAACAATATGTGACATACGTCCATCGGCATTACATCACATAATATAACATCCTTGTAAGCGCCTATCTAGATCTCTACCTTACATTGTTCTGTCACAATAATATGATGGCCTTTTTGCAACCATGATACCTTATATGGAGTAGGGTGTACTGTCTTTTCTAACCCCAACTTGTCTACCATTTCTGTAGAACAAGGTTGTCAGTACTACCACTGTCAATTACCACTTTGCAACATTTACCTTTAGACTTGCATATTGTTCTGAATAGATTCTTTCTCTGAGCTGGCTCTCTTGCTTATTTTTCTGCTTTAAGAAATACCCGTTCCAATAACAAAGATTCTCCTGCTTCGGGTGGTTCTTCTTTTCCTTTATCCTGAGGAATTTCCTCCTTTGTTTCAACAACATTCACATTTCTGTGAGTTGTTGATTTATTATGAGGACAGTCCCATGACCCATGTCCCCATTCACCACATTTATAGCACCGAATTTCTCTTCCTCGCCCTCTACCTCTGGGTACAAACCTTCCTTGATCAGAGTCTCCTCTTTGTGGTGGTCTGCTACTTGAGCCTCCAGCTTCATTCTGGGAGTGCTGAAATCGGGGTTTAAATGCTCCTTTGCCTCTCACAGAACCCTTACCTCGGTTCTTCTGGTTTTTCTTCCTCTGTATCTTCTCTTCTGCTTTCAAGCTTGCTTGATAAGCATCCTTAATTGTCTTTAGATTCAATAAACTGATTTCATCCTGAATATCATAACTTAGACCATTTATATACCTGGATAATTTCTCCACATCATCCTCTACACGTCCAACTCTAATATTCAATTTATAGAACTCCTCTATATGTTCTTTCATTGTCATTCCTTTTTGCTTCAAATTTTGTAATTGCTTAAAAAGATTTAATTGATCATCTTTGGGCATGAATTTACCTTTTAATTTTCTCACCATCTTGTCCCATTGTTTGATTCTGGGTTTTCCTTTTCTCTGTCTAGACAACTGTAATTCTTCCCACCAAATAGCTGCATGGCCCTTTAATCTGGTAGCTGCAATCTTCACTTTTCTTTTGTCTTTGACCTCTTCAAAGTCAAAGTACGTATCTAATGAACTAATCCAATCCATTAATGCTTCTACATTGATATTTCCCTTGTACATAGATATATCCACCTTTGGTCTTCTAGTTTCTTTCACCAACATTTTCAACAATTTAGCTGCTTCATTGTCTTGTTCTTCTTCTTCTTTAGAAGATTCCTCTGCATCACTAGTGCCTCCTTCATCAGGTGCTCGTCTTTGGGCTGTTTCCATAGCTTCCGTCCGTGTTCTAAGATTTCGTACTTCTTCCAGCCAAACTGCATTGCTGCAAGTTGTCCCCGGTCTATTCCTACACCTCATCTTGGTGGAATTTTGTAAAAAAAAACAATCTAACTCTGATACCAAATGATGTCAAAGATACACTTCAACAACTTTCAATTTAAATAAATGTTCACTAAAGACAACCCACCACCGAATCTAAAAATTTATGTACTTTCAATCAAAAAAATATATGCGTAGGAATTCAAAGCAATGCCAAGTTGTGAAAAGTGGGCCATTCATATAAACAAATAAATATGGTTAACTCATTGACCATTCTAACTCGTCCTCCACATATTCTCACCTTCCCACAACTCCTTTATGAATCAGACAGTCATCGCAGACTGACTCTCCTTATCTGTCCAATCCAACGGCCATCGTAATTAAACTAACCCAATCTTTAAAAAAATTTAAGACGTGCGATATAAGTGGTTTTGTACATCCACACTTCAACACATGTCACTCGCTGGGATGTATCACACAAGTTCAAGAAATACCACAAACCATCAAAAAGCTGTGTGATAAACCATTTGTGGGCTTTCAAGACTACTTTCCAAGTTTAATACCCAATTTCTAAATGGAACGAGGTTTGATCATTCACCATTTTGGCTCTTTTGATAAATCGATCATAACAAAATTAAAGCGCATGTTACCTGCAAGGTATTCACTGCAAACAAAATTACAATTCCTCATTGTTTAACGTAATCACAAACTCAGGAAATGGAAACAGAGTGCCAACATATATAAAACTGATTTTCGATGATTTTTGATGAAATGTAACATGCAGAAACATTGTTTTCACAACAATCTCAATCAATTTCTATTAAAATTGAAATCATAGGGTCTCACCCTCTCTGGCCTGATTACATCAGTTTTTGACCTCTGTTTTACTCTTCTAAAACCTAACATATATATATATATATATATATATATATATATATTGTCTTACTCCCTTGTTGTCTATATTCGGCATTACATTCGTTTTCCTTATTTTATGGATCAATCTAACAATATAACAACTCAATCTCTATTCTTATCATCTTAAATCCCTATTCTAAAGTTTCGATGCACACCTATGCTAACACTCATCTTCTATTATAACCATAACACAATTGTATGGATTATTACAATATTTAAATAAATATTTGACACATGTAGATTTCTACTTGGATAAGTAATTTAGGTTCTATGAAACTTGTCGCGTCAATGAGAACAAATTCACAAATGACATATACATTTGAAAAGATACAATCATACAAAATTTGGAAAACATAACAATGACATGTCATTAATTCGTAGTCACTAAACAAACAACACTCGATGAAGTTGGGGAAAATTATTCACGAAATAAACTTGACATGGAGATAAATGAATGGAAATTGTTTTCTAGAATGATTCCTACTTCTAATATAGACTCTGATGAGCTTGACATCCTTGGTATTTGCAACTTTGACACCAAATGTTGTCGTGACAACCAAAAGGTTCTGAATGGAACCCTTGGTTTTGCACCAAAATTCATCGAAACAAATTGTATTGGCACGGATGTCCTCCATGCCAACCAACATGTCATGCCAAATCCTAATATAGTGTCAATCCAAATCCTAATATAGTGTCACACAAGTGATGTCAAGCATTTAGATGATATTGTAGCGTTCACAATAATTTGATATTAAAATCACAAAACCCCCGAAGATGAGCATATATGGAACAATTGGGACTATCAAATATTCCCTTTTCAATTGCATTAATGATTATTTGAATGCCTAGGCACCATGTGGATGTAGTCTAGTACTAGTTCTTGTCATAAATAGGGTTGCAACTTTCAACATATAAACAACTACTATACATGTAGTGATTAAAAATATAATGAAATATGTCCAACCTTTATAAGCACAAACAATGGTAGTCTTCGAGGAAGATATGAAACATATCCATTATTATTACCTTACTACATAAAAACTCTTCAAATTTATTGGAAAATATTATAGGAATGGTTGTAAAGTGTGACCAAACAAGGATAATTACTAGGGTTCATCTTCATCACTATTAGTGATTTTTTTATGGTGAATATATGAGAAATATTTAACATTTTTTATTAGATAAATTCGATTAAGGTAAGAAGGGAAACTGACACATGTATCAATGAAGCTCGACCTAGATAAGCAATCGTGCATATCCTAAGTGACTTGACAAAACATTTGGTGGCCAATATTTAGCTTGATGAATAGGAAACTATTGTGGGAAGGGGGAGCTTTTCCAACATATGGCATGTTTCTTAGGAAGTTACATCTTGGCTAACAATAACTTATGTTTGCAAGTTCCTAAAAGAAAATGAAAAGAAACATCTTTCGTATTCAATATATATGTTATTCTAGTCAGCATAGGATGATAGATTTTGACCTTCCCTCAACTTTAAAAGAATATGTAGAAATGTATTTTAACATTGCATGATAGGGTAGATAGGTTGGAAATGTAACATCCCTGGTGAAATTTCCTTGTAATAAAGCTTAAATAATAACCACGATTGATGGGACATGTATTCCAAGTTGAATGTTGGGCAAAACATCCTAGTGCGGGTGTTCACATGGTTTATGATGGCTAAGGCATTAGAGATGCAAAAAGTATTTTTGGCACATTTATTTATGAGAATAATGGAAATTAGGAGAAAAGAGAGGTAAAAGGTCATAGTTTGTTGTGTGCCTTTTCCTCCCTTTTCATCTCTCTTTTTCTTTTTCGTTTCCACTCTTAGCCCCCCTTTTGATAATTTCTTATTGGGTTTTGCTCCTCCTTAGTTCTTAAAAATTATGAATTTTATTTATCCCAAAATTTTTATTAATCCTTAATTTTAAAATTTTATTAATCCTATTAATTTTACCCTCTGATTTAATAATGTAGCGCTTAGTCATTAATCATCCCATCCCTTCTTCCGCCCTCATCTATTTATTTAATAAATACACCTTTAAACCCTCTATAATTCATAATTCATTAATTTATCCCCTCCCCCCCCCCTAACTTTTTCTATATAATTTTGCCCCTTATTCTTTATTCATATATTACTTGTTATCTCAAATTATAATAATATATATCATCCAAATAATTTTAATTTTTTATTTTATTTTATTATAATTTCATTTAATTTTAATTTAATTCCAAAAATTATTAAATTCAATTGCTGACTTTCCTAACAATCAATTATCATGGACCAATTAATTTAATTTTAATATCATTATCTAAATTTAAATTTAATTTCTAATTCTTATTTTTTCTAAATTGGTTTCATTAATTTGACTCATTTAATGCTCATAGCCCCTACTATCCCCCATACATTCTAACAGCTAATTTTTCGTTCCCTATATAATCGTGGTTCAACACTCTTCTCATCTTATGCTATGGATTCCTGCCCTTGAATATGGGTGAAGTGTTCACTCGAAACGTCGAGCTCAATGAGCACTATACACAATAATCCAGAAGCTCTCAACATTAGAGTTAAAGTTTCAGTTGAAGGAAATGTTGGACAACGGGTACATTAGGCCAAGTGTATCACCATGGGGTGCACCGGTGTTGTTTGTGAAGAAGAAAGATGGCACTCTTAGACTATGAATTGACTATAGGCAGTTGAACAAAGTGACCATCAAGAATAGGAACCCACTACCGAGGATTTATGATTTTTTCGGTCAGCTAAAGGGAGTTGTGGTGTTCTCTAAGATCAACTCGATATCGGGCTATCATCAAGTACACATCAAAGAGCATGAAATCTAAAAGACCACATTCAGGACCAAGTTTGGGCATTATGAGTTTTTTGTAGTTCCATTTGGTTTGAATAATGCCCCAACTACATTTATGTGTTTGAGGAACAATGTGTTTCATCCTTATTTGGACAAGTTTGTGATTGTGTTTATTGATGACATATTGGTGTATTCTAAAAATGAGGAAGAGTACATTGAGAATTTGGCGGCAGCGTTGATGTTGTTGAGAGAGCATCAGTTGTCTGTTAAGCTCAGCAAATTCAGTTTCTTCCAGGCTGAGGTATACGATTTGGGACATGTTGTATCCAAGGAGGGCATTGCAGTAGATCCAGAAATGATAAGGGCCATAATGGAGTGGGTAGCTACTAAGAGTGTATATGAGGTGATATCATTCATGGGATTGGAAAGTTACACAGATTTCTTATCTGATTACATCATTGCAGAGGAAAGGTAAGAAGTTTGATTAGACAGAGGAGTGTGAGTTTAGTTTTGAGCAGCTTAAGAAGTTATTGACACATGCTCCAGTGTTAAAAATTGCAGATTTGGACAATGAGTTTGTAGTGTGTACAGATTCTTGTAAGAGAGGACTTGGTGGATTCCTTATGCGGGATGGACAGGTGGTGTGCTATGAGTCACGATAACTAAATGAGCACAAGCAGAACTACCCAACACATGATATTGAGCTAATAGTGATTATACATGCACTGAAGACATGGAGGCACTATCTTCTTGGCAGGAGGTTTATATTGATGAGTGATCACATTGAGTCGAGGTACTTGTTTTACCAGCCGAATCTGAATACTAGGCACACTAGATGGTTGGAAAAGATTAGTGAGTTTGACTTCGAGATCAAGTACATCAAGGGAAAGGAAAATAGGATCAAAAATTCTCTTAGCATGAAGGTATAGGTAAATCACATAGCAGCTATGAGCTCATATGGGATAGACTTATAAGATAGGATCTTGCAGGTAGGTCAACTAGATCACAAGTATATGGAGATTGTGCACAGGTTGTAGTAGAGTACAGGTACAGGTGTTGTTACAGATACATGTGTTGGTACATGTATAAGTGTTGTTACAGGTATAGGTGTTGGTACAGGTACAGGTGTTGGTACATGTGATAGTACATGTATAGGTACAAGTGGCAGTACATGTGTAGGTACGGGTATAGGTAGTGGTACAGGTACAGGTACCAATATAGGTGTGGGCATAGAGTATTTGGACTACCCTCTCTCGATAGATGGATTGGTCAGATTTCGAGGTAGGATATATGTACCAAACATCAGTGAGCTCAAGAAAGTGATCTTAAGGGTGTTTCATGCATAACCATATTTGTGTAACCCAGGATAATAGAATACCTTAACTGTAGTGAATATATTCTACTATAGGTCGAATCTGAAGAGGGATGTGGTAGAGTTTGTAGCAAGATGTTTGGATTTTCAGATGGTTAAGGCAGAGTGTAAACATCCAGGTGGATTGCTATAGTTGATTGTGATACCAGAGTGGAAATGGGAGGTCAATTCCATGGACTTCATCATAGGTTTTCTTAAGACAACTAAACAACATGATTCCATCATGGTTGTTGTGGACAAGTTGACAAAGGTTGCACATTTCATTCCAGTGAAGACTACATACTCAACTAGTGATGTAGCACAAGTTTTTATCAAATACATAATCAGATTGCATGGTGTTCCGAAGAAGATTGTGTCTGACTGGGATGCGAAGTTCACTTCCAAGTTTTGGAAGGAGTTGTTTGTCATTTTGGGCACCAAGTTGCCCTTCATCAGAGCTTATCATCCATAGATAGATGGACGGACTGAGAGGGTCAACAAGATATTGGAGGATATGTTGAGGATGTATGTGATGCATCAGTAATGCAAGTGGGAAGAGTATCTTCCACTGGTAGAGTTTGCCTACAACAACGGGTATCAAGAATCATTGAGGATGAGTCCATTTGAGGCATTGTATGGGCGGAGTTGCAACACTCCTATTAGTTGGAGTGATCCAGTTAACAAGGTAATAATAGGACCATATATGTTGGCAAAAATGGAACAGGAAATGCAAGTGATCAAGCAGAACTTGAAAGCAGCGTAGGATAAGTAGAATAGTTATGCAAACAAGAACAAGTTGTTCAAGGAGTTTCAGGTTGGGGATCAGGTGTACTTGTGTATCAAACCCAAGAAGAGTTCCCTGCAGATTAGATCATGTGCCAAGCTGGCACCATGGTTTTGTAGACCCTTCAAGATCATTAAGAGGATCAGACCAGTGGCCTATCGACTTGCACTACCTTCCATAGTGAAAGTCTGTGATGTTTTTTATATATCGTTGCTTAATAAATATGTTGATCATGTTATTGACCGGTTTGTATTGCAAGTGGAGCCAGAATGAGAGTTCCAATTGGAACCACAATGCATTTTGCAGAAAAATACACTCATGCTCTGGAATCAAGCAATCAAGCAAGTAAAAATGCAATGGAAGCAATTTAGGCCTGATGAAGCTACATGGGAGATGGTGGATCAGATGTGGGCCATGTATCCTTCCTTGTTTGTCAGTTTAGGCAAAGAAGTTTTGGTGTGATGTTGGTTTTTGTTAGCATATGTTTGATGTGATGGTTGGATGTATGTACATATGTATATGGATGTAAATACCGCCATGAGCTATGTTATAAAGCTACAATAAGCATTATGGTGTCATGTCATTATAGTTGTCATGTTGTTATGATGTCATGTTTATTTGCTTTTTAGTAGGGTGACCATTGTAAATACTGCATCGAGCTATGCTATAAAGCTCCATGGGAAATATGTTTTCTTTTCAATGGTTTTTTTGAGGTATATGTGTGATTGAACACTAAGAAAAATGCCCCCCCAAGGGTGAGGGTTATGTAACAGTCCTGGTGAAAATTCCATGTAATAAAGTTAAAACAATAACCATGGTTGATGGGACACATATTCCAAGTTGAATGTTGGGAAAAACATCATAGTGCAGGTGTTCACATGGTTTATTATGGCTAAGGAAATTGGAAAAAGGCTATGGCTAAGGCATTAAAGAGGCAAAAATTATTTTTATCAGATTTATTTATGAAAATAATGGAAATTACGAGAAAAGGGAGGTAAAAGGTCATAGTTTGCATGTGAGGAGGAAAATGAAGGAAATTAATGGAAAATAAAGAAAATTAGAGGCATCTTTTATAAAAAAGATTCTAAGGATCAGTTGTTACCTTTGGTCAGTGCATTTGTTTAGCTCTCTCATTATTCTCTCTCTCTCTCTCTCATACTCTTAGATACTTATAGTTTTCTTGGAGCACTGTTGGAGAGTGTGTATACTTGGGGATTTGGAGAAAGAAGGAAAATTAAGAGTAGGAAAGGGCAAGTGGACATCGAGATTAGTAGCTACAGAGGCATTTGATTGCAGGTACCAAGTTGCATGTATGTTTTCCTCACTAGTTTTTGAATGCATGGGTATGCATGTGGATTTTCCTAGCCTTTCCATTTCCTAGATAGCCATGGTATTGTGGGTTTATTTCCATTTATTGTTTTCTGGGTTGAGTTATTAGTTCCTCAAATCCTTGTTTGGACAAATGCTCTCGAAGCCTGGTGGACAACTGTGGGTTGATTTACTAGTCCTAAAAGCCTTGGTTGGAAAAAAGCTTTGGAAGCTCTAGGTGGGTTGAGTTACCAGTCTTGGAATCCCTGGTTGGACAAACACTATGTAATCCCTGTAACAATTGGGGTTGAGTTACTAGTACTGGAACCCCTACTTGGAACAAACACTCTGGAGCCCTGGAACATCTTGGATAGAGATTAATCTGTGATGGTTAGTGATGTCCGACCGTGAGGTGAAATCATTGGTTTTGGGTTGAGACGATTTTGTCTCTGGAGCCCTAGTTTGGTGTTGATTGATATGTTTGGTAAAGTCTCACATTCATACTTGGAATATGGCATGGGGGTGATTGGATGAAGAGAGACTTGGCTCAGCCATCTATGGTCGAGTGGAACGTGGAAGTTCCATCTCTGGTTGGTTTTTACATTCAGTATGTAAGAGCTTATTCCTCTGGAATTTGGTATGCAAATGTAATGGTTTATGTATGTATTGTATTGATGTTATATCCATTGTATTTATGTTGTTACTGTGTTGGTTATAAGCATGTATTAGATCAGTGATGATGTATATCTCTACCCATGTTTTTACCAATAAATGAGTACACAATGTATCTATGGTAAAATATATTGTACTGTAGCTTATTAGGTAGGGGAGAAATGCTTCTTAGTGATTCTTGGCTAAGTATGATACCCCCATGTTTAATTCTGTTGTTTATACTTGTATATGCAATGTTTGTGACATGTTTGAAGAAATGTATGTCATGGATGGGAGGGGTATAGATGAGTTCCTAATGATATGATTGCTTCCATACCTTTTTTTTAATGTTATTTATCCTCTCCTAAAGTTTCATCAATTTATGGGCAGTGACCTAGGCTCTCAGGTTGAAAAGGTGGCACAAATCCCGGAGTTATAGGCACAAAATTGACTTTTTTGGGCCATGACCGCGACCTTGCCTTGGCATGCCCATGTCTA
This sequence comes from Pinus albicaulis, assembly GCA_034641835.2. NCBI lineage: Eukaryota > Viridiplantae > Streptophyta > Pinopsida > Pinales > Pinaceae > Pinus > Pinus albicaulis. The sequence continues at coordinate 119,726,978 of CM076577.1, read as the reverse complement.
TAGGATTATAGTCACTCCCTTTCCCTTACATGCACGTATTTAAGGCTCAAAAGGATCAAAAATTAGTTCCCCCTCAGGGTTCAAGGGTCTAGGAGGTTGGGTTACCTCTTGGAGGTGTTATTGGTGTTGTGTAAGGTCTGTTTGTCAGGTTTCCGTTGGTAACAATTCCTTAAGGTCATATAGGAGGGTTAATTTCATATTAGTAGCATCTCGTCACATTTTTACCCTAGTTGGTTGGTTACTTGGGTAGATGTGGGAAGAGTGTGTTACATGAAATCCATATTTGCTTGGTATATCTTAATTGTGCTAGGATTATGGATGTTTATGAAACCATCATTTTGGAAAGATCATGTTTTTTTTACCAATATCATCAATGATGAGTGATTATTAAGTACATAAATTCCATGGGTAATTATACCTACATTAACCGTTGCAGCATTTCCCATGGAAACATGAATTCTTAGAATTTGTTGTGTGGTGTTGCACACAATGTAATAGCTCTTTGAAGTACCAAATGGTTTTGAATAAAGTAGTTCTATTGTAATTTTTAAATGAGGGTCATTCTCATTGGAGTGATGCATGTATACATTTATATCGTGGTTCTTTCGAAAATTCCAAGCCATTACATATTATCAGATAAATCCTTAAGATGACTTGTTTTATTTGGATCTTCCCAACCTAAATATTCTATATAAAGAGCACCTTGTAACCATAAAAATCCATGAATGTGTGTTGATACTTCTTACTCCTTCAAATGTAGAAATCCTAGAGGCACCTAATCAATTAGTGTGGTGTGTTCTAGCTTGTATGAGATCTCGTACTCATGTCATTCAAATGTATACATTTTCCTTATTCTCCTTTAGTTACATGATCAACGATTGTGAAGTACCCAAATTATTATGAGGAGGTTGTTAAAGATTTGATTTAACACTGTCAATTGGATTTTCAAATATTAAGACATTATTTCAGGAACACGTGAGCTCTTATTTTCCCTCCATACTCTTAATTGAGTGTGACAAGGAAGGTCAACAATACCCAGTGGTTGGAGTTTCCTTTAAGACCCTTTTCACTCGATTACATTATCCCTATATTTCATTAGATGAACAAAATTTGTGACATGACAATTCAACTCAATCCTACTCTTAAATGCATGCTTCATGATCATCACCTTATTGTAAACCTAGGAATGATGGAAACTTTATCTTACAAAAAGATTAATATTTCCTTGGAGAAGAGGATCTAGAAAGTTGAATATATCATCAAATGGTTATAATGGCTATTTAATTTTACCAAACATTCTTAGTACTAGTCAACATTGATACTAGATCTATGGAATAGCTCATTTTCACTAATAATGTACAATTTTGTTTTTATTATTTTCCATGAATTTAATTTCCTTAACTTGTGTGTTTCCTTCATGCATTTCTTAATTACATAATCCCTACATGTCATTGGATGAAGAAATTTTTTGACATATGTAATATTCCCAAATGGAAAAGACAGGAATATAGAACAGATGCAACATTCCAAATAAATCAAAACAGGAACATAGCACTAAAATCTGGAAAATGCCAAAAATATGCTTCAACTGGAAATTACATTAAGACATCATAATCTATGAGCAGAAAACAATGAAGCCATATCATTATATATAGCAGCAAATGAAATTACACAGTGCTCCAAAAGGAATGCACTCAAGCCATAATATGGCCAAAATACACTAAATAAACCGAGCACTGGAAATGTTGTGCTGCTACTGCTATTGTTGTTGGAAACTATTACTACTAAGAAGAAGAAAAATGTGTGGAATACTGTTAGAGTGCTCAGAATGATCTATGCTTTTAACCACGGATTCTACTCAAAAAACCCAGAAAAACCCATAAATGGTTTGGCCAGATTTTAAGTTTGGATTTTCGACCCTTTTTCAGTTACCCACTGCATTTCTGCTACCTAACTTACGCACTCCCTGGGAATGACTACTGATAAGGGGCTGAAGGAATGATCTATCAGCTGCAACAACACCCAATCAACTCAATAGGTGAAGGACTGGTCCCCTCACTGGAAAATAAGCTCAGAAATTGGAGATTTCTCTCCTCCACTGCTACACCCCTGCAATACAACCCAAATCTAAATAGATTTACGTTGTACATGAGACTGAAGCTTGGCCAAATGCCTGATTATGGAAGTATAGTGAAAAATCCTCCAAGAGCTTCTCAATGGAAGAGGTGGGATTCCCGATCAGGAACACCCTATGCTAAATGGCACATGCAATCTTAGCTAAACAACTGAAGAAAGCTATATGTCTAAACAAACCATATATCAAAATATCAAATACATAAAGATGAATAATATGGTTGTCATCCTCTTCCTTTTATGAGATATGAGCTTCCAAACCCTAAGCCCCATCCATTAATGACACTACTTCCTTGCAATGTGTCTCCATCTAAAACTGTGTTGTCTCTCCATTAATGTCCACTCCTCCATGACAACGTTGTTGATTTGGTCAAAGTTGACCTATTCCATATGTTTTAGACCATGTTCACACCTTAGGGTGATTTATTAAGCTTAAAATATGATCCAATTTCACATGAAAAGTGGTTTTATTCTTCATAAAGAGATTTATGGGTTTCCCTACCCATTTATTCACCTATCTAAGTGACAAAACAAAACTTTAATATTCCCCTTAGCTGCAAGCTAATTTACAGTCCTACCCTCCAAGATGTTGCTTGTCCTCAAGCAACTGCAAGGATACTGTAAAATCTCCAATGGGTATGTCTCCTCCCAAGAATACAAGTTTTCCTTTGGTGGATAAACCAAATAGCCCTCATCATGAAAAAATGGGAGATATATGGAAAGAGTTATATGATGTCCATTGGCCTCCTCAAGGCATGAGAGATGATAAATGTTGGGTGTCTAAACCCCAATGAGAAACTCCAATCTCCATGCTATCATCCAAACAAAGTGAGCCATCCTTGGTAGCTCATAGAAACAATTAGCAATCCCCTGCTTATGAAATGTGTAGAGGCTGCATGGCTGAAAGTGAGAGATAATATTGTTCAACTTACGCTGTGTCTCTCTCCATTTATGATAAATTTGGAGTTGCTGATCTTGGGATGCAATAATATAGTCCTCATGAAGCCAAAATATACTTGGAATCTCATGATCCCACTCATTGGTTCTAGGTGACCTTCTTGCCCTATCCTTCATACATATAGTGAATAGAATGTAATCATCGTATTGGCCCCAAAAGAAACATGGAATAAGTGTCATATGACATATTGGATGGTGAAAATAGTCCCTCGAGTGAGACCAACGTTGTTCTTCCTCCTGCTGTCTCAAAATATGATATGATAAGTGGCCACCCAACCACTTGCTTGCTGCCATAAGCTTCTCAAAATCTTGAAAATAATGAAGGGCATTAGGTGTTGACTGAATAGGAGCCAAACAAAACATGTTTTTCCTAAAGTCCTCCATGAGGTGGTCATTCCCATCACTGAATGTAGCCTCAATAGGACCATGGAATCCAAAGAGAGGCTTGCTCTCTTGTGGAGAAATGTGTTGCAAATGCATGGAAAATTAATGCACATACATTGTTAGTTGATAAATAAGCATCAAAACACAACCTTTACCATATATTGTAGACAAGTTGGTGAAGAGGTCCATAGATGAACCTTCCCATTTCTCCATCAAAAGGGGAAGTGATTGTAACAACCTTGCAAGGTGGCTGCTCTCCTCCTCATACATCAAACAAGCTACATATCTTCTGATATGTTGGTGCACATCTTCTTTGAGATCCTCCCAATAGAATCCCGCCATGATGGTGTGATAAGCCTCAATGAAGTCTACATGTCCTAAAGAGAGTGTCTCATATGCTGCATGTAGAATCTCCCTTTTGAGCTTGGAGCCTCTAGTCAAGTAGATCTGATCATGGAAATAAATGACTCCATCAACCACTCTATACTTCTGTTACACATCATTTTGTCACCGTCCCTGCAATCCCTCGCCCCACATATTGGAGGGTCATTCCCGTGACTTGTGATCAGTTTCATACTTTGCAAACACCATCTTTGCATCCTTCTACATAAGGACATCATTTCTCTTGTTGGACATTTCCTCAAAAACCACACAAAACCTATGTTTTGGCCTTGGTGTGGGTAGCCAGTTCACCCCTCGCGTCGATGTGGAAGATTTGCACTAGAGCCCGTGCCACCTGGCGCTCTGTCTCAGTGCAGTGCCCGTGCTGAGCTGTTTTTGGAATGTTTTTTAAAATTAGAGGTGGAAGTTTCCTTCTAACCACCTCAGGGATGAGTCACTAGAAGTGGTTAAGTTGATCAACCACGGATCTCCCTCTTTAGGTAGTGGTTTCCACCTCCCATGGAACACTCCTTGGAGATAGGCCTCCCTTCCATAATTATAGGGATCCTAACCTCCCCCTCTCTCTCTATAAAAACAGGCCTTCTCCCTTTATGAAAGCTAGCTGAACTTGGAGAAGAATACTATAGTTGAGTAATTGCTATTGAAAAGGTAGAACCAAGGAGAACTCCGTAGAGAGAGTCCCGTCTGAATTCCCAATGAGCCTTTGTGAGACGCTCCGCTTGAACCCTGTTGGAGGAGATCATAACGTTGAAGCTTGGTTGTACTCTTCCTTTCATTTATTAATATACTTGACTATGGTGTTGGTTCCATTGTTGTGTTATGTTGTTTATTTAATGCAATTGATTTAGTCCTCTTTGACTGAATAATAGTTACGAATGTGAATTAGTATGTTGTATATTGTTGTTGTTTCTTGTGTGTGTGCAGGTGTTCGAGCGTGAAAGCGAACGGATCGTGATCTGTCAAACCAGGAGCGAGAGGAAGCCACTATTTTTGACGAAAACAATAGCATAGGACCTCCGGTAAGTCATCTATCGAATCTTTGTCCATTCGTTAACTAGGAATCAATACTATAGCTTGTTTTGTTTGTTTCTAGACCCACCCTAGGGCTAGTGGGATCGCCTCTGTCTTCAGAGGGGATTTACCTCACCAACAAATTGGTGACTCTGCTGGGGATCAGTGCGAGTTTTTATTTTCCCCATTAGGTCTTCTTTTTGGTCTTTTCTTGCCTATTTTTCCTTTTCTGATTATTCTGCTAAGTCTTAGACCCTTGTTCATCCCCAAAGGATTAGATCTGACCTTTGTCTTTCAAAATTTTTCCCTTTTCCTGAGTGAACTGGTTTGGAGCACTTTCTATTTAGATAGTCGCGCCGATTGGTGCTAGTTGCTAGTGTTGCGCCCGCGCCATCCCTTGTTTGGCACTGATTACAGCCAAACAATCATGCCGACCCCTGTAGGTTTTAGGGTTTGGTCTGTTTTAAATATTTTTGGTCAATACTTTTACTTCTGGGTTATTTTTAGGTATGTCTTGAGTGCTTTGGGATTTTTTTTTATTGTGATCAAATTTCTTCCTTCATTTGTTTGTCTATTTCCTATCAGCATCACAGCCTTAGGGTTTTTAAGTGCTTTGGTATGTTGAGCCTCCTGTAGGAGTTTGAGTCTTATGTTTCGCAGTAAACTTCATTCCTTTTTTGGTTGCATTCAGCTCCCTTGATCCGTTTGAGTGCTTGCATTGGTTGAATGATTTTTGACTCTTTCATTCAATTTTGCTTCTTGTCACTCCAAGCATAGATCACATTTCTTGCATGGGTCTGTTTTGAAATATTTCTTCAATTTTAGAGATTGCAACGTTGGTTTGAGTTTTGTTATGTTTGTTTTGGGTTGATTGAAATTGATTTGCTTCAACTCTCGCATTAACGTTCTCGAACTAGTGTTTTGGTATGTTTTTCGTGTCATTTAGTGCACTATTTTCTCTATTACATTGAAAAAAAAAAAAAAAATTTGTTTGCATTGTGAAATTGAAAGTCTTTCGCATATCTAGCATTGGACAATTCTAGGAAAGATTTCTCATTTTCATTAGCTTGCATCGGATATTGTAGTGGATGTTTCTGCGTGTTCTTATTATTTGCTATCGCTTGAAAACTCCTAAATTTCTCGTAGATAGATTTTCATCGAACGAAATGGTATCTTTTGGCATGTAGCTTGCGTTTAGGGATTTTTGAGATCCAACATTCGGTTGGACCTTGGAATTGAAACGTAAATACAAGATCAACTTAAAATTTACTCAATTAACCTAAGGCAACATTGAAACCTTACGAAACTTCTAGTGATCTAAGTTATATATGTGTTCCGGCGTCTTTAAACCTAGCAGTTGTCGCTCGCCATCTGGCTTCAGACAGCACTAGTACAGACTTGCGCTCCCTATACCGTCGAGTATATAAATGGAGACCCCTCTAGGTTCCAATCCTTTTATTCGTAGGAAGCCGAGTCTGCCGCCTTGTAACCCTGATACACCGAACACAACATTCAGGGAGACTACCTGCACGTATGTCAAGTCCTTGGTCAATTCTTCTTTCATTTGATTACCAAGGTGTATATGGAAGTTCACGGAAACCTAGTACACCCTTTTGCTTACACTACCTGAGTAGTCATTTTTTAATCTTTACTGACTCTTTAAATTTGAAAAGATCATCAAACACTTGTCCTTTCATGCTCGTTTCAACCTGAAAGTGATAGAGTCACCTTTTGCCTGTTTCTCGACTCTTAAAATATGAAACGGTAGACTTTGGTTTTAGTGTCTCAAAATTAATTGTCCACGAAATATTCCTGGTTAAAGTTAGCTTCCTTAGTGTTATTTTACCATTGTTTCTGATGGCAAATTTTTCGGAGTTTTCCAACCAAGGAATCCCCTCCGAAGGGAATCCTGGTCCTTTTCCTACTTTTGGGAATGTTGGTGCTCCTTATATGGTAATTTTGTCTCTTCCAGGGTTAACTGTTGGTTTTCCTGTGTGGTTGTTTTTGACCTCGGTGGTCCCGAATGCTCTGATCTCTATTCGACCATCACCTCCACCTGAACATCACCATGTTGATTCTAATGTGGACCTCTCCCCTTCTTCACCTGTTTCTTCATCCTCATCTTCTACTTCGCCTAGTGAAATTCTAGATTCTAGTAACCAGGTGGCTAAGAAGAAGAAGAAGAAGTCGAAGAATAAGAAGTCAGATAAAGGAGAGGCTAGCTCTGCGGCTATTGCGCCTAAGAAACCATCCATTGATAAACCATCCAACCTTCCTCGGAAAGTCAAATTCCCTTGCATGTTGTGCAAAGGTGACCATTTTCTTCGAGATTTCCCTGGCATTCCCAAGGTGTTTGAAGTATGGTCCAATGGCCGTCCGTCGTTGCCTTTGGCTTCCAGAAGTCATATTGGTAGCACATCTTCGACTAGTGCTGATAAGACTCATAAGAAACAAGGTAAGATTATGAATCCATGTAAGTTGTGTGACGGGCATCATCCCATTCACGTTTTTCCGCACATGGATGAAGCCAAGAGAGTGTTGGACAACTCTACTATTTCTGCACCCTGCCTTCTGGCTAGTTACCAGAAAATTTCTTTGAGTCCTCCGCTAGTTGATTCCACGATCAATCAAGAGTCATCCTTGGTCGATCCTGCTCCCCTGGAAATTTAAATTCAGGAATCCATTTCCAACCAACCATTGGATGTGGGATCGGTCGACTTGATCCCGCCTATGGTTCATCAGGTCTTTTTGGTCGAGAGTGGATCTCACCCCCCTCATGTTCTTCTTGTTTCTTCAGATTCTTCGAACTTGGAGAAATATTCTTCCATCCCTATGGTTCAAGAATTTTCTCCTCCTACTCCCGTGATGGAAGTCCAGGAGAGTGCTCCTCTTGCTCCAGTAACACCAGGGGAAAACCATCTCAGTTAGATGGTATCCCCTCCAAGTAGTTTGGTCGCTTCCTTTGATTGGAGTCGATTTGCACGATACCACCTTCCATCTTATGTGCCTTTCGAGATAATGGTACAAACCTTTGATCTGGTCGTACCCAGCACTATTATAGATGAAGGCACGTCTGTTAATATTTTTTCTTCCACTACTTGGCAAGCTTTTGGTTCTCCACCACTTATTCCTGTTACGCAGAATCTGTTGGCTTTTAACAGAGGAACCAGTCAACCGTTAGGGATCCTTCAGAAGTTTCATGTTACTTTGGGCAGGAAAACCATCTATATAGACGTGATGGTTATTCCAGGTCCCTTGGATTTCAATTTACTCTTGGGGCGCGGCTATACTTATGTCATGGGGGCGGTTGTCTCCTCCCTCTTTCATGTGATTTATTTTCCACACAAAGGTCAAATCGTGACCATTGATCAAATTTTGTTCTTTGGTCCTGACGTGACATCTGGTTCACCATCGTCACTTTCGGGTCTTTATCTGTCGGTTGTATCTTCCCCGCCACAGGTTAATTATGTGGCTACCTATCTCGTGCCTACATTCAGTGATAGTGGTGTTGTGCATCGTGTGCTGGGGGCATTGGGTCCTGATTTTCAAGATGTTGTTCTCCCATCAAATGTAAACCTCTTGGAGCCCATGACCTCTTATTCGTCGTAATGAAAGCTTGTCAGAGCATAGTTCATTTTCTTGTGTCAAGCTCCTTAAAAAATGAAACAAGCTCATCGGAGCATAGTTCGTTTTTCTTGTGTCAAGCTCCTTAAACAATGAAACAAGGTGTCTTGAGAATAGTTCATCTTCTATGTCAACCTCATTTTAAAAATGAATTAGCTCTAAGGATAGTTCTTTTAATGTGTCAACCTCGTTAAAACAATGAAACACATTCCCATTCAATTCGATTCTTTGCTCAGATCTCGTAAAATCCCAGTCGAGTATTTCTCTGATCTCGTCACTTCAACCTTCACTTGATCTGCTTTTCATATGGACTGAAGCTTCTGGGGCATGTACCTCAAATTGAGTCACCATGCTAGGGGCATGCCCATTTTTTTCAAGCATAGTTTACTTTTGTTTTCGAGCTTGCGTAAAAATGAAATCTTTTGACTTTTATGTGCTTTGTGAATGTTTTCCTTTCTTTCGGGTTGTTACTTATTATGCGGATTATTGATACATTAGATAACATTGTATTAGATAGACATTTGTATAATTTTTAAAAACATCATCATATGTAAATAGACCCATGTAAGGAAATAGATTTATATATATATCTATATATATATATATATATATATATATATATATATATATATATATATGTCAATCACATGTTTGCAACTGTGTGCATCATAACGTCAAAAAATATATATGTATGTTTCAGTTACATCCCAAGACAACATGTCTCTCAAAATATGCGGAAATAAAAGCCTAGGTGCCTAATCAACGTGGTGCTCATGATAGCACATCACCGCCCGTACCAACTGCCTCTGAAAGTGGTGGATATGACTCGGCACCCCTATGGTATGCCTCTGGTAGGCCCAAGGAACATCATCAAGGCAAGTATAGTTCGGAATCCCACGAGCGATCCCCTCCAAATTTTTTACTATCTCCTCCCCCTCGCCACCGTCACCATGAGGATCGAAATCGCGAGGAGTTCACCTCACTATCGATGACATACCTGCAAGTCTCTCTAGACCAACATCTACATACATATAAGATTAACTGTTAGAACATGCATTTGTACCAAAAAATCATAAACTCATGAAAATAAAAAATGAGTCTCACCTAGTTCTTCGTCCCAATCCTTTCCCTCCAGGAGTGGGAGGTCTGGATCACCAGTGAAGTTTGTACCAGAGTAAGGCTAGTCCTCCACGACAATCAGTTGTCGATGGAGCCAATCGAATAATTCCAGCCTCCCCCTGCTCTGGGCATCAGTGCAGCCTATCAGGCCATCTGTGGTTCTCTGGGTGGTGGCATTGGGACAATGACCTCCTAGCGCTGGAATATCAGTAGTCGTTCCAAGAAGAATGATACCAAAATTGATCCATACCCAAACTGCTTCATTTTGGTCTTCTTTCACTTGGTTAGTTGCCGCTTAATTTTAATAGTCATGGCCTCTGCCCAGTTGTAGAGAGTCAGGTTCAGGCAATCTACGGCAAGAAGCAGTTGTGTTTTTGTGGCTTCATGTGGTGCTTGCGATCCCACAGCCTGCGTGAAAGTGTGCAGCACTACTTTTAGTGCCAGATCTGGGATGGTTTGGATGTCAACCTTTCCACTCCCTGTTCATTTTCGTGCCCCTCAGCACACCCTGTCAATCACCATCCCCATTCTTTCCCTGGAGGGACAGGTACCGGTCAGCATAGGGACTGCACCCCTCCGCGATAATCCTTTGATAAAATAGACATCAGAAACTTTGATTTCAAGTTCCTAATCTCGAAGCACGAATTTTTCTTGGTCTTCATCCCAGATGCTTATCAAATACTAAAGCAATTCCAGCTGAGCCCAGAGGCACGGTGTTAGGAAGAATTTCTTTAGCCCACAATCTCTGAGGGCATCCATGCATCGATCATTATCCATGGCAATTTCATCTTCCTCACTTTGTTCCCTCTCTTTCCACTCAATCACCATTCTTTCTTCTTGTTACCTATACACATTGTTCATATGAGCATTGTTAGTCTACTTGGGCATTGAAATTTGCAAGCAAGTGATTGTATTTTCCTTAAAATTATGCGGATTTTTAGGTTGCACGGTTGGCGCGACTATTTCACAAACAGTCACGCCAATGGGCGCACCCTCTGTGTAAAAAATGGGTGATTGGCGCAGGTCCGTGCCCGAAACCCACGCTAATCGCGATGCCCTAATTTTGATAAATCTTCTCCTAGGAAATCAAAATGACATGTACAAGTAATGAAATTTAGCTTAAAAGATGGGAAATGGTGTCGGCTCTTACCTGAGACTGAAATAATCAAGATCAGTTCACTGAATTACTCGCAATCATCACCACAAAATCGCAAAGCACAATGGGTCACTGTTGCTCCACAAAGAGGTAAAAGTGAAAAGTAAATAATTTTTACCACTTATGGCATTTTATAACTTTTCAGAGTTTTAGATTAGGTTTTAAAACATATTTGTCGATTATTTTATCATATTATTTTCGAGAAATGGATTTTACACATGTCTCTTGTGCAGCGAAAGGTTTTTCACATAGTTATGACAGAGTAACGAGCTATATTTTATACTTTTTCGGACCCGGTAAAAACACGAAAAAGTCACTACTGGAGTCATCTTTCAACTCTTTTCTGACTCTCTAAAACTGAAAAGATTTCCGATACACTTGTTTTTTTGAACTCGTTAAATTACTACGAAACGATATCCACCCAGTATACGTTTACCCCTTTTTCGGGATGGAATAGATTATTTACGAAAAATGAATACCTTAGCCTATCACGACTAAGAGGTTCTCTCAGATGATGTTTTCTACCTTTTTGGATCTGGGAGACTATTTAAGAAAAGGGCCTTGCTGGAGTTTTCTTTTCTGCTTTCTTTTCAAAGTCTCTAAACATGAAAAGATGTCGAGTTCTCCCTTTGTGAGACTCGTTAAAAACTGATGACATCGGACTCCGTCATTATGACGTTACTCGAGTTCCTCCTTCTTAGGGCTCGTAAAATTTACTAGGATAGATTTTTCCGAAGGACAAACTTACATCGCAAGCATATGTTATCCCCTTCAAGCTTGTTTACAAAAATAATTGGGGTACTTGCCAGAAATGGTGGGGGAAAATGGAACCATACTTTAGTCGGCAGTATGTCACTCTTGAACATGGCACTTGTCTGCATTCATTTTGGGTTGGGGACATCTCATTTTGTCATTTGTTTGCCTCCATGGTTTTGGTAATCTCTTTTGACCGCTCATCTTCTCTTTGCCACGTCACCATGACCTCAGATCCCTTGATGTCAAATGATGCCAAATCCAGTGTCGTGCTACCGATATGTTCAAGAGAAGTTTTTCCTCTGCAATTTTCAACCTCCCTCCGATTCTCTGTTGGTCCTGATTTGCAAATCATCATATTCCTCTATCTCATGTTGATGCTGTGGGAAACATCATGGCCCTCCTTCAACCAGGTCACTTCCTGTTGACTTTAGCTCATTTTCCAAGAAGTTGATCTAGAGATTCCCTTTAGGTACCTTGAAGCCTGCATGCCTTAATGGCAGGTTCTTTGCATCTAACGCAAGGTTCACATCATCAGCCTTCGATTAGATGATTCTACGGGTGTTCGACGCCAGATCACTGTTCACATTATGTGGATTGTACCTTTTGTACCTTGAGATCCATTGTCATTATTGGTGGTTTCTCTCGCATCTGTTAACAACTCTCATTATTGGTTGGTAATCAGACGATGTTCCTGCATGTTCAAATTCAACTCGTCTATTCACATGCTCTAATTTGTACTTGGTTTGGGTCGAGATGGAACACAAGACCCTAGGTTTTTGTCTGATGAAATCCAGGTTGTGGGTTCTTTGTGGATTACTATGACTTATTACATGACTCTTATGATTGGATGGTTGCGACCATACCTAAGTCTATTTGTTGATCCTTATTTTTGGATGGTTGCGTCCATACCTCAGATCTCACTTTTTATGTACTCTATTATGGATGGTTGTGCCTATGCCACATCTCATGTATCAAAGATATCAATTGTATTTGTACTCATAGGTTTTCTGACAACAGTGTTTGGGTCAAACGCATTCTCATAAAGCATTTCACCCCTCCCTCTCTCTCGGACCTCATGCTTTAGGGGGCATCTGTTACACGACATTTTGTCACCATCCCTACAATCCCTCACCCCGCATATTGGAGGGTCATTCCCGTGACTTGTGAGCAGTGTAATAATTTGCAAACACCTTCTTTGCATCCTTTTTCATAAGGACATCATTTCTCCAGTTGGACATTTTCTCAAAAAGCACACAAAACCTATGTTTTGGCCTTAGTGCGGGTATCCCTTTCACCCCTCACGCCGATGTGGAAGATTTTCACTAGAGCCCATGCCACTTGGCACTCTGTCTCAGTGCAGTGCCCATGCTGAGCAGTTATTAGGAATGTTTTTTAAAATTAGAGGTGGAAGTTTCCTTCTAATCACCTCAGGGATGAGTCACTGGAAGTGGTTAAGTTGATCAGCCACAGATCTCCCTCTTTAGGCAGTGTTTTCCACCTCCCATGGAACACTCCTTGGAGATATGCCTCCCTTCCATAATTATAGGGATCCTAACCTCCCCCTCTCCCTCTGTAAAAATAGGCCTTCTCCCTTTATGAAAGCTAGCTGAACTTGGACAAGAATACTATAGCTGAGTAATTGCTATTGAGAAGGTAGAACCAAGGAGAACTACGTAGAGAGAGTCTCGTCTGAATTCCCGATGAGCCTTTGTGAGACACGCTCTGCTTGAACCCTATTGAAGGAGACCGCAACGTCAAAGCTTAGTTGTACTCTTCCTTTCATTTATTAATGTACTCGACTATGGTGTTGGTTCCATCGTTGTGTTATGTTGTTTATTTAATGCAATTGATTTAGTCCTCTTCGACTGACTAATAGTTACGAATGTGAATTAGTATGTTGTATATTGTTGTTGTTTCTTGTGTGTGTGCAGGTGTTCGAGAGTGAAAGTGAGCGGATCGTGATCTATCAAACCAGGAGCTAGAGGTAGCCACTCTTTTCGACGACAACAATAGCATAGGACCTCCAGTAAGTCATCTATCGAATTTCCGTCCATTCGTTAACTAGGAATCAATACTATAGCTTGTTTTGTTTGTTACTAGACCCACCCTAGGGCTAGTGGGATCGTCTCTATCCGCAGAGGGGATTTACCTCACCAAAAACTTCCCATCTATCACTTGCCCATCAATAACCTTACATGTGAAAAGGTTCTTGGAATATTCCACCAATAGTTGGGACTCCCAATATGGATCTAGGCTTCCCAACAATGACAACATTGTTGAAATCTGAAATGAAGCACCTGTCAGATCACAACTCTCCTCTTTTCCATGCTCAATGCCAAAGCCACATGTTGGAGTATTGTTACCCCACTTTTGCTGCCTCCCTTGTGGCTGATCTTGCCCAAGACCAGATTGAAGTACATGGAGGTCAACCTCCTCTTGGAAGGCATTTCCCATCCACCACTTCCATAGTTTTTCCAATGCATGCAAGAGTGTTAATAACCTCTTGTCATATTCAGAAATCTTCCTCATGTGTGGAAGTATCATTTGTTGCTCCAAGGCTATGGAGTATCCCTTTGACACCATTCTCATGTCATCATAGATTTTTGAATCACCATCTTTCAGTGCAGATAGCTGAGTGGGAGATGGAAATGTCCATATCATAAAATTGCTCACCTCTCCTTTGAACCCATCAAAGGTTCTCTGCGTTGTGCTAGCTCCTCCCAAGGCTCCTTCCTTAGCCAAATATATCAATGATGCACCATGTTGAGAGAAATCTTTGTTCATCTTCCAATTAGGGGGTCTCCTTGGTGGAATGCCTCCATGTAATGAAGCATCAAGGCCTAGAGCAGGTTGTATATGTGAGTGGACTAATTTTTCCCTACCCTCACTACGTAAATCATCCTCTTGCTTCTGTTCATAAACCTCTTGAAAAGAATGGGTGTGTATGTACCCAATCACTTGATGTTGGCCATCCTTCTCATCTTCTCCTACCTTCTACAACATCTCACAGTTTAAGGTGTTTTTCTCCAATGTAATCAACCCATTCACACCCAATTTCATATTGGTGTCAAGAGTCTCAATCACTAAGAAGTGATCTATCATGGTGTATGTCCCCAAAATTGTGGTTAACGTTGGAACATACTTCCTCCATTGTTTTGTTTCATTTCCTATCAAGATAGATACATGTTGCTTCTGATCTTCATGTATGAGATCCTTTGGAACTTCTTGCAAAGATGCAAGAGCTCCTCTAGCTGAATAAATTGCTTCATCTCCATCTCCAAATAGTGTTGGATCTCCTCCTACTATTACATTGCTGGAGGCTCTTTCCAGCTCTCTCTCTCCCTTCTCCTCATCATTGGGGAATACCTCATCATTAAGAGATCCTTTGGATTGATCTCCTCTTGAAGGAGGAATCTTCATGTCTTCTTCTTGAGAAGAAAGTTATTGCTAAAATGGGACCTTTTCCCTTGGAAAATCATGTTGCGGATCTTTAACCCCCTCAATAATGTTATGAAATGGAGTTGGTTTCATGGATCCTTCCAACTCATGCAAAAGTTTTGATTTCTAGGGTTTGGCTAGCTCACCCAAAGGAGTTTCAGAATTTTTTTAATCAAATCTTCTCACTAACCTCTTAATGAACTTTGCATAAGTAATTTCATTTGCATGATTCAATGAAGAAAATTCACAAGACCACCAATCATGAGCCTTACCTTCAAGATGCAGCGTTGCAACTCTAATGGCTTCCTCTTCTGAAACTTGATGCAGCTGTAAATATGTGTCTAGTTTCTTTACCCAAGCCTTAGATGTGCACTTGGGTGACCCATCAAAAGTAGGTAGAAATATTTTACAAAAAGTGTGCAACATGCACCCTCTTCTTTTATTGTGGTTACTAGGTCTTCTATCTTCTTTGATTTGACAAAACCCTTGGAAGTTTAGATTCTCCTTGAATCTCTTGGACTGAGATTCATATTCTTGGAGATAGTCACCAAGGGTATCCTCCTTTGGTGTTTCTCCTTCTTCTTCTTCTCTTGCCAAGAATGTAGGCATGGTACCATGTTTTAGATCTGATGGTGTAGTTGAATGATCACACCCACAATTTGAAAATATGGAGCTTTATTCATGTACAAGCCCTCTTGGAGAATCTCTATATCTCTACATCCTCATATCTTTGACGTCTCCGTTAATGCACTGCATAGTTTGAAGAAGAAGTTTTGAGAACTCATTCCCTCCTGAAAATGAGGTTTTGCCTTCATCTCTTCTATAGATATTCTCCTTCCTATGAGAATCCTCCTTAGATGACATAATGGTTGAAGTACACAGGATGAGCCAAGATTATGCTCTGATACCACTGTAATATTCCCAAATGGAAAAGACAGGAATATAGAACATATGCAACATTCCAAATAAATCAAAATAGGAACATAGCACTAAAATCTGGAAAATGACAGAAATATGCTGCAACTGGAAATTACATTAAGACATCATAATCTATGAGCAGAAAAAAATGGAGCCATATCATTATATATAACAGAAAATGAAATTACACAGTGCTCCAAAAGCGATGCACTCAAGCCACAAGATGGATGAAATACACTAAAGAAACCAAGCACTGGAAATGTTGTGTTGCTACTGCTACTGCTGTTGGAAACTACTGCTACTAAGGAGAAGAACCATGTGTGGAAGGTTGTTAGCATGCTCAGAATGATCTATGCTTTTACCCACGAATTCTACTCCAAAAACCCAGAAAAACCAAGAAATGGTTTGGCCAAATTTTAAGTTTAGATTTTCGGCCTTTTTTGAGTTACCCACTACATTTATGTTGCTTGACTTATGCACTCCCTAGGAATGATTGCTAATAGGGGGCTAAAGGAATGATCTATTAGCTGCAAAAACACCTAATCAACTCAGTAGGTGAAGGGTTGGTCCCCTCACTAGAAAATAAGCTCAGAAATTGGAGATTTCTCTCCTCCACTGCTACAGCCCTGCAACACAACCCAACTCTAAATAGATTTGCATTGTACATGAGACTGAAGCTTGGCCAAATGCTTGATTGTGGAAGTATAGTGCAAACTCCTCCAAGAGCTTCTCAATGGAAGAGGTGGGATTCTCGATCAAGAACACCCTATGCTAAACATCACATGCAATCTTAGCTAAACAGCTAAAGAAAGCTATATGTCTAAACATACCATATATCAAAATATCAAATACATAAAGATGAATAATATGGTTGCCATCATGTTCCTTTTATAAGATATGAGCTTCCAAACCCTAATCCCCATCCATTAATGATACTACTTCCTTGCAATGTGTCTCCATCTAAAACTGCATTGTCTCTCCATTAATGTCCACTCTTCCATGACAACGTTGTTGATTTGGTCAAAGTTGACCCAATCCACATGTTTTAGCCCCTATTCACGCCTTAGGGTGCTTTATTAAGCTGAAAAGATGATCCAATTTCACATGAGAAGTGGTTTAATTCTTCATAAAGAGATTTATGGGTAACCCTACCCATTTATTCACCTATCTAAGTGACAAAAAAAAATCCCATTAGCTACAAGCTAATTTAGGAATATTACAACATAACAATTCATCTCAAGCTTAATCTTAGATGCATGCTTCATTATCATCACCTTATTGTAGACCTAGGAATGATGGAAACTTTACCTTATGCTTACATAAATATTAATACCTCTTTGGAGAAGAGGATATACAAATATGAATATCTCATCAGATGGTTACAATTGCTATATTATTTTACCAAACATGCTTAATACTAGCCAACATTGATACTAGATCCATGGAATAGCTCATTTTTAGTAGTATTTTATGATTTTGTTTTTAATGTTTTCCATGAATTTGTTTTTCTTCACTTGTGTGTTTCCTTTCCTGCATTTCTTGTTTAGCTTTCTTGAATCATATAATTGCAATAAAATATCCTGTTCTAGAATAATTTGTCTCTATGATTAGATATTTAGACTAGGAAAAAAAAAATTCAAACTCATTTCATTTCCTATAGATGTTTTATGGGGTGGTAGAATTTCCTTGCATGCATATGTTATTGATGCTTTGAGTGAGTGTGTAGATCATAAGTATATATTAGATTCTATAGTTCTCATAGACTCTTATTATATGGGTACATGTCTCGAGTAGGATCCAAAATTTTCCCCTTCAAGGGTCACAGTCCCAAAGCCATCTAATCAATTGGTGTCACGTAATCCACTCTTAGTTTCCTCAGCCATGGTATGTCGACTTTCTTCATCCTTACAACTCAATTGAGAGAATATTTTCATTATACATGGTCATATTTTCATTGTATGGGTTTAATGCTTAGACATGGTTTTATAACTTCTAGGCTAGTTTTCAATGTGGTAGATGATAAAGTATGATCTAGTATCACTTCATAATACTAATTATTTTACCTTTTCCCTTGTCATACCATGGGGGACATAATTTCCATCTAAGTTTCATTAATACTTGGGTCAAGTTGTAATATTGGAGATGTGGTTGAGTTAGTGTACTTAATATCATAACTATACTTAACACTTTCAATTTATCCCTTTTCACTTCCATCTCATTCATAAATAATATATTTTCATATTCATTTTTGGATCATCATATGTCATCCAATAAGTTCTAGTCAAGAAAATTGAAGAAAAATGCAAGCATAAGTCAAATAAAGTCAAAAAAAGGGATGGAGATGAAGAGCATGAAAGTTAAAAGTTAGAAAAATAATAATAAATATAAAGTGATACCGCCACATTAAAAAGGGAACCCCCCCCTAAATTGTATGTTAAAAATACATATGTAAAGAACAGATTAAATAAATCAAAGAAAAATAAAAATAATATGGAAAATAAAGTGTCAAAGTGCTAAGTAGAGCTTCCTCTTAAGCGATTGCAATGAAAATAATGCATGTTCCTAGCTCTTGAAAGTTGATCGGATTAGTTAAATACCTTTTACTTAATTGTGTACGAATTAGATGGTCAATACATGAAGTTCCCCTACTCTTTCCATTACTTGTCTATCATTTTTACCTTTCTCTAGATAAATGGCCTAGGAAATAGCTCTTGCCTTAGGAATTATCACATGTAATAGAGGTAAGCGTGTCCTCCATATAAAAACTTACAAAAATTGTAAAAAATCAATTGTGTTTTCATGTTGTTAGATGCTAATGTTTGGTATGCATCACCTAATATTTTGTAATGGGGTTATATCCTAAACTATAAGTGGATACCTTGCATCGGAATTTGTGTACCATGCCTCAAAATCCATGACACTACAGTGGAATCTTTTATGTTATCTTGATATCCATTTACTTTGTTGGAATACATGTCACTACTTTGAGATCCATAATAATGCATTAGATTATGACACAAAATCTGCATCATCATTACGTACCACCTAGACCATTATAAGGAAGGCACATTTACTTACATTAGTACATTCCTTCACATGTGGATTATTCTACTTCTTTGGGCTTTATGGACCACACATGTGTGTTTGTTAGTGTCTTCTGTGAGGTTGTTACATTGTTGAACCATTGAATATATGTTGTTACAGTTAGTTATAAGGTATTTGAAGTGGTTGTTGTTTTACTGGACTATATTTATGATAATATGTCTCTCTCTTAAGTGACATGTGCCATTTGTATCCCCTTTCTACGAAGGCGCACTTTTTTTTTGTTGACCATCTTTCCACATTCTATTATTGGACTCCTATTTCATGGATTTAGTTACGGATGCTTTCCTTTTTCAACCCTTCTTGTTGGCTAGATCCATTTATTCAAGATTTTTTTGAGCATTTAGAGGATGCTCAACTTCTTCCTTTAATTTATTTACTCGGAGTAGTATCAGACCACGGTATCCAGGGCACCCCTGGATTCTCATTCGCATTGTATTGTGCTAGGAAATTGTTTCTCATGCATCATTTGAGTAGAGCACCTTATCTATATAAGGAAGACATATCTCTAATTTGAACTGGAGTTGGAGAATAACATAATATATTTGTCTCTCATATGTGTGTGCTTTAAGTTTCTCTTGGTTATTTTGAGAGTTTGTTTGTAGAGAGATCGCAAGAATATTTCATGCAGTAAGTGAAGGTGGATGTAAGAACTTGAAAGGACCCAAAAAAGGAGAAATTTTCTACAGTTGGAGGAGCTTCATGAGATAAATTTTGCTTTCATCATATAATTTAACCATTTATTTTCAAAGCTATATCATTCATTGAGTATAAAAATCTTCATTCGATTTCTTACTCGTATCTTGGAGAAAAAATATAGGTTACTTCTTTTTACTTAGAAGATTTGGTCATACACTGTTCCCTCCACCCACGTCTTAGTGTACCTATATATCTCTTGGGGGAATTTTTTGGTTACACCTTTGGTTGCCTAAAATCCCATGGCTTGATACAAGAATCAAGCCCTAAGAATTCCTAACATGGCACCGAGAACCATTGGTGGAAGTCAAGCACAAGTCTCTTTATTCTCCCTTTCACTCTTTATATATATATATATATATACCTTTACTTTGTTCTAATGTAATTTATGGTTTTTCAAGGATAATTTTCTTAAGATATTGGTTTCTTAAAATTTCAATTCTTATGGATGTGTTCTAGATTCTTCATCATTTACTAGAAAAGTGGACTCAATGATTATTTTGCATATATTCTACTAGTTCTCTCTTAAAAACCATTCCCTAGTTGATTAGTTTGAATCTTATTTAAACCATGCATAATCTTTTATTGGATTTGAATTCTATGGATTATTAACTAAATGTGTAGGATATAACTTTGGTTGAGTTTACCATTAGAAAACACAAAACAATTCACCTTTGACATGAGGTTTTTAAGACAACTTGCTTAAGGAATCTAATTAATTTATTGAATTTAAGCAATGTTTATGGGATATATGATCATAACCAATGAAATTAATAAATCAATAGTGTATTTAAAAGAATGATTTGCTTAAATAACCTAACAAATCATGTGGAGTTGACTTTGTTTTACCGAAAAATTGATTTTATAATATTTTCATGGTTGGAACTCGACTCCAGTAATGAGTTCTTAAAGTTAGTATATTTATATTTCATATATGTAAGTTTTAAGTATATCTTGGTTATTTTGAGAGTCTTTTTGTAGAAAATTGGCAAGAATATTTTATCCAACAACTGAAGGTGGTGAATGAAATAACTAACAAGGAACCACAAAAGGAGTAAATTTTCTATAGTTGGAGGAGCTTCATGAGATCAATTATATTTTCTTCATATATTTTAACCATTTATTTTCATATCTATATTATTAAGTTTGTGAATCTTCATTTGATTTCTTACTCTTACCTTAGAGAAGGTTACTTATTATTAATTTGAAGAATTGATCATACACTTTTCCCTCAACCTAGATCTTAGAGAATCTATGTATCTCTTGGGGGAATTTGTTGGCTCTACACCTTTGGTTGCCTGAAACCCTAAATCTTGATACAAGTATCAAGCAATAATAATTCCTAGTATGACCCCACAAGCCAAGTGGAAGTGAAGCACTACTCTTTTCACTCACGCTTTCACTCTTTGTATTTAACTCTTTTCCATTTATTTTGATATAAAGTAATCTATAGTTTTTCAAAGATCATTTTCTTAAGATATGCATTGCTTAAAATTTCAAACCTTGTAGATGTGTTCTAGATTTGAAGTATTTGTGCTAAATCATTTATTAGACAAGTGCATTCATTGATGAATTTACATATCTTCTAGTATTTTTCTCTTAATATGCATTAGTTATTTGACTAGTTTCAATCTTATTTAAATCATGCTTATTCTTTTTTTGGATCTAAATTTTATGAATGAATGAGTAAATGCCTGCTAGGATATAACTTTGGTTAAGTTTAACATTGGAAAACACGAAATAATTCAGCTTTGAATGAGGATATTAAGACAACTTACTTAAAAAACCGTACAAATTGGTCGAATTTGACCAATGTTTAGGGGATTTTATGATCATTACCATCAAATTTATAAATCAATTGTGTCTTTAATAGAATGATTGGAAAAATCAGCCTGTCAACTCATGTGAAATTGACTCTATTTCATTGGAAATTTGATGTTATAATATTTTCACGATTGGCATTGGGCTCCAAAAATGAGTGCTTGTATATTTATTTATTATTGTAAATAGCCTAAAGATTGATTTATGCATTCAAGGTTTTCCTAAACATTGTATTAATAAATTTTAAAGTACTAACAATATTTTCGAAGGGATTAGGCTCGTGGGCATATCTAACTCTCCTTTTTACAAATGTTTGGATCCACTTACTAAGAAACAAAGAATAGACATTGAAAGTCTTTGAATGACCTGCTCAATAAGAATTTGAATTCAAGTATTAAATACAATATAGATATTGATATTACTACCCTTGTTGATTCCAAGAAATACTTCGCAAATATGCTCATTGGAGGGAGCCATTCACAAAAGATAACCTAAGCTTGATGATTTGTTTCATTCATTGTTATAGAATTCTTAAATATTAAAAATCATTGGGGATTTTTTTGCATACAAATATACCAATTTTTGGATCCACTTACTAAGAAACAAATAATAGACATTGAAAGTCTTTGAATGACCTACTCAATAAGAATTTGAAATCAAGTATTAAATGCAATATAGATATTGATCTTACTATCCTTGTTGATTCCAAGAAATACTTCACAAATATGCTCATTGGAGCGAGCCATTCACAAAAGATAACCTAAGCTTGATGATTTGTTTCATTCATTGTTATAGACTTCTTAAATATTAAAAAACACTGGGGATTTTTTTGCATACAGATTGAAAGCTTAATGCGTTTAACAATCCAATAATAAAACCACACATATATAATTCTCTAATTCATTAAGTGCTAGAATTATAAGTATTGGTAAAGTGTTGATAATTCTGAGAGTTTATTTTCTAAGGATATGTTAAGGATAATTTTGAGAGTTTTATATTTTTCACCTTGATTTCTTGAGTACGTTAATTTGTTGTTATTCTAAGATGGAATGATGAAAGTTTGTGGTTAAAATTTTCTTGCAATATTTTTGGTATATTTGATATAGATTTACAATATGGAAATTTATTTACATTATCTTAATATAAATTTAATCATATCTTGAATGAACATCACATTTTTCACCGGGAAAAATTCACTGCCAACAGTTAAGGGATATCTCGGGTGTGAAGTCCCAATTAGACCTCACACCATTTTTTATCCAGGAAATACCTTCTATGGATAGAATTGATCCCTCTAGCCCATTGAGTGGGTCTAGTAACAAAAAAGGAAAAATAAAGAAAACTCTCCTAGCTGAAATCAAAATGATATGAGAGAGGAAGACGACCTAACTCGCTCCTATGCGGTTACTTTTAGATGTTAATCTTGATCTCCTTACTTCCAAGCTCACTCCTTGTTATTCCTTTACGCACGAATACCTACAAGAGAGATCAAACAATGAAAAACAAATAAATCATAACATATTTCATTCTAATGTAAACCATATGACAGATTAAGGAGCACCATATTACGAAAGTAGCCATTGACAAGATTATGGAAAGTAAACCATGATTTGTATTATTGATAAAATTAAGAGGGAAGCATACAACTCATGCCTTGATGTTGGAGTTTTCCTTTAGGATGGGATTCCATGTCAAGGCTAGAGACTTCAAGCACTCCTTCTCCTTGGAATTTTAACTGTGTTTAGGTGCATTCAAGCATCGGAAAGACAACCAGCAATGACCAACCATTTGGGGAAGGAATGGAATTTATTTATAGGGAAGCTGGAGAGGTTAAGGATCCAAAAAAGAGGGAGGAAGTTCCATATGTTAAGGGGAAATTCCTTAAAGGTAGGAATGGGAGAGCTTGACTCAATCTCCAAGCAACTGATCCCAGACTTTCGTTCTTGAGATTTCTAGAGGAAGAAGCTTCTGCTCCATTTTTGGAGAACCTGCCTGAAGAGGAACAATGTGACTTTGCACTTTAATTCCCGCACTGCCATCATTGTTCACATGTTACACATAGGGTGATTATCACGATGCTATGGAGGAGATAACCATGTTTGGCTTATAGATTAGGGTTTTTTACAAGATTTTGCATAATGGCTTCAAGGCATTTCTCTTTTTTCTCTTCAAGGATGTTTTGAGCATGTTATTCGTGATGAATATGTTTTCACAACTTTTGTTGCTTTGTGATATTTGTGACATAAGTGACACAAATGATGAAACTTAGGGTATAGAATGAGGAATGCGACAAACTATTGTGTGACAGATGCCCCCTAAAGCATGAAAGTAGAACAAGAAGTGATGGTTGAAGTGCTTTATCAATCAAGGAAAGGACTTTGGAAAACCACCTCCAGGAGACATTCCAATCAAACATAATATAGTACATGACATCTCTGATATAAATATAACTAATAAAATATCTCTGAATAGGCATCAAATAACACATGAATCCATGGTATGGACACATCCATCCATCAAAAAGGGATCATGAATATTGATCCACATCCATATAGAAAGGATAATGTATAAAATCATGAATACTAAATAACTCCACGCAGCCTGGATCATAACAGATGTGATTCAAGGTCTTTGTCTATATCTCAATCAATCCAAAGTATGAATCTAACCATGTGAATAGATGTGTTGATGTCGAACATGGTAGAAACCACCTTATTACTAGTGAATGAGGTATATCATTAATATGTGTGAGGGAAACCAACAAATATGGCGATGGCCCTCAAGGTATGACAGCACAATCTACAATTGTGAATAAAGGAGTTGAAGTCAAACAATTGCAGAATCATTTGATTGATGGGCGATGATGTGAACCTATTGTCGAACACGGAGAAATTTTCATTGAGGCATGCAAAATCCAAGGTACTAAAAATGAGTTTCTAGATCATATTTGCAGATAATGCATTGAAGTCAAGAGGAAGTGATCCATCAAAGGAGGGCCATAATATTTCCCACATCATCGACATGAAACTAAGGATTTCTCAAGATGATAGGACTGATTCATCATTGTCATAGAGGGTCATATAAATGTAAGAGGTTTGATTTTGCAATGAGGAATTCTCTTGAACATATCAGTGACATGACTTCAGAGTTTTGGTAGCACTTTACTCAAAATGGGATCAGAATTCATGATGAAAATAGAAGGCGATCGAATGAGAGGAAAATGGATTTCCAAAACCCATGAAGAAAAATGACGAAGAAAGGATATCCCCAACCTGACACGAAATGCAAACAAGTGTCATGTTCAAGAGCAACATGTTGCCTTTGGTACAAAACACAAGACATGTTTTACTTCCATTTTTACCCACTATTTCTAGCGAGTACCTCTTTATTTTTTATAGAAAGCTTGAAGAGGATACCATATTCTTAGCGTATAATTTCATCATTCGGATGAATCCATCCTAGTAAGTTTGACTAGCCCTAGGAAGGAGTAACACAGTCTCATCATGGTGACAATTCCTTCATCGTTTAAGTTTTACGATTCTGATGGAGGGGTAACTTGGCATATTTTTCATGTTTAGGGAGTTTCAAAAAGAAATGGAAAATAAAAAATCCAAAGGCCCCTTTTCGTAGATAGTCCCTCAAATCTGAAAAGGTAGAAAAAATATCTAAGAGAACCTCTTGATCATGTTTGACCAAGGTATTCCTTTTTAATAATTAGTCAACCTCAGCTCGAAAAAGGGGTAAAATTATATTGAGACGACGTAAATTCATTTATTTTTATGAGCTCAAAATGACAAGTGCTCAGTGATATTTTCATATTTTGGGAGTCTGAAAAGAGCTCAAAGAGGACTCCTCCTGGAGGAACGAGTGGTATAGGGGCGGTGACAAGCTTATGGAAAGTAAAGCATGCTTTGTATTATTGATAAACTTAAGAGGGAAGCATACAACCGGTGCCTTGATGTTGGAGGTTTCATTCAGGATAGGATTCCAATTCCAATACAAATACTTCAAGCGCTCATTTTACTTGGAATTTTGATAGTGTTTAGGCTCATTCGAGCACTAGAAATGCAACCAGCAATTACCAACCATTTGGGGAAGGCATGGCATGCATTTATAGGGAATTTGTAGAGGTCAAGGATCCACAAAAGGAGGAAGGTCCATATGATAAGGGTAAATTCCTTCAAGGTAGGAATGGGAGAACTCGACTCAATCTCTAACCAACTGATACTAGAATTATGTTCTTGAGATTTCTAGAGGAATAGTTTTTTGCTCCATTTTTTGAGAACCTTCCTGAAGAGGACCTGCGCGAATTTTCACTTCAATTCCCACATTGCCAACATTGTTCACAAGTTACACACGGGGTGACAAGTGCAAGGCTATAAAGGAGAGAATCGTGTTAGGCTTGCAGATTAGGGTTTTTTACAAGCTTTTATAGAATGGCTTCAAGGCATTTCTCTTTTTGGTATTCAGGGATGTTTTGAGCATGTTATCCATGATGAATATGTTTTTACAGCTTTTTTCATTTTGTGACATTAATGACATAAGTGACACAAGGGATGACACTTAGGGTGCAAAATGAGGAATGCGGCAAAATATTGCGTAACACCATTTGGGGTAGGAGTACCATCCGGTATGTGTGTCCGCCTACCACCATTATTGTTTTTCTTTCTATTGGGTCTTGAATGAAGAGATGTGAATGTGAGGTGAGTGTGAAATACCTAAAGAGTGAGGATGAATAAGAACATTGCTAAAGAATGCAACTATGGCTAATCCCCATCCTATAATCCACTCCTTTGATGGCTCTTTTCACATTTATATTCCCCTTGATGGCATCTCCCTTCACCTAGAAAATTAGAATTTTTGCACACCTATAAATGCTTCAAAATAAAGTTGGCCCCAAGATTCCCTTCTTCAAGTCGGCCCAGAAATGAAGAGAAATGACTTTTCACTCCACGCCAACCACTCTAAATATAAGTCAAGACCTCCTCATTTTTCCACATTTATTCACAACACATTCTCTCTCATCTTCTAATTGGTTCATACACCTTTTGAGGCAGATCTATCTTCCACATATGTGAAGGGTTCCTTGGTTTTCTTTTTTTTCCCGCGTTGAATTTTCTTTAACATACTTTGACCAGCATTGATCGAGGACTTTCTAAGGTGTTTTGACTTGGAATTTTTTTATTTGGGAAGACCACATTCATTGGAACACAAACTAAGAAATTATGGGCATGTTTACCAGAGGTGACCAAAGGATGGACTATTGAATTTGACCGCAAAATGTTTTTCTTACTTTGTCTTTTTTTTCAACTCTGTTTTGGGCTAACTTTGACCTGTTGAATAGGTCTAGTTCCTAGCTAGTTTGACTAAATTGTTTGGAGGTTGTTTAACCATAGTTTGAAAATTGTTGACTAGACTGGTTAGGGCAAGTTGACTCTTATTGACAGAATTTAGAATTGCAGATTTGATAGAGATATATTTGGATTATATTGGGATTCTTCTTTTGGGAATTATTTTTTGTTGGTCATATTTCTTTGGGTAGTCAAAGCTTTGACTTTAACTTTTTCATAATTGTACAAAATTGGATTTTCTCTCTCTACTGGACATTTGGTATTTATCAATAAGAAGGATTTGATGGGTTGTCCCCCTTGGGGGGTTTTATCCTAGCATTAGGATAAATATTTGTGTTCATTCTCTTGGATTTTCTTCTTGTGCATTGTTGTTGATGTTCTATCTATAGTTACTGTCAATAATTAAATATTGTTGTGAAATTGTTACTGAACTAATAAGATATTGAACATACCATAAAATTAACATGGCATCAGAGTCAAGGTGAAGACAAGCCTAAGGAATAAGTAAGAAAACACTTTTGGAATTCTTTCTATTGTTGGACAAGGTCTATTGGGAACAAGTCTCCATGGATTCTAGCTCTTACTTCAAGATAGAGGATAAGCTCAATGACAAATCAGACTATCATTCTTGGAAGATGAAACTTGATATGACCTTGGAGGAACATGAAGTATCAGACTATGTGAAAAGGAAAGTGGCGGATCCTCCTTCAAATGCACCTATTATTGTTAGAACGATGTATAGAAAAGGTGTGGTCAAAGCTAAGAAAAACTTAATTGAATTCATTCAAAAGCATTTAGTTGCCTATATTTATAATTTTGGAACTTCTAAGGAAATGTATAATAAGTTGATTGGGATGTTCAAAGTCAACAATGCAAATAAAATCCTCTTTCTCAAGAGAAATTTAAGGGATATCAATATGGAAAAAGGGGAGTATATACAAGCTTATTTCATGAGAATAACTCAAGTGAATAATGATCTACTATCTATTGGAGAAGTTACTGTTGATAGGGAAATCACCCTCATTGCTCTTGGAGGTATTTCAATACCATGGGAAACATTTGTCACCACCATTCTCAATAATGACATGATACCTGACTTTGATGAGATATTTGATATATCCAGTCAAGAGAAAATAAGGATGATAGAGAGAGATAAGTTATAAAATGGAATTGAACCTATTTCTTTCTCTACACATGCTAAAAGGAGGAATGATGTTGGTCCATCTAATTCAAGGATACAGGGTCAAGGATCTAAGAAGGGATTCAAATGAAAAGGATCTAAGATGCTATAATTGCAAAAAGTTTGGACACTATGTTAGAGATTTTCCTAACATGAATAATCCTCTAAGGGATAATAATAGCAATCAAATAAATAACAACTCCAACAAAAAAGGTAAAAGGAATTCTCTTGTTTCTCGAGAAGGAAATAATCGACCTCCCAAGAGGACAAGAAATAACAGGTATTGTGAAAATAATGTTGTAGGAAAAAAAGATGAGTTCTATCTTATTTTTTCTTTATCTATTTCCTCTCCTTCGGACACCTTGGATCATTGGTTAATTAATTATGGAGCCTCAATGTTATGAACCCAACTCACAAAATAGAAGAAAATATATATCAACGACTTAGAAATAAGCTTCTTCAAGGGGGAAACCTCCTTTACATTACATAAATGAACAATTCTTGAGTGATACAAATGAAAAAACCTCCTTTCTATATATAGAAGTCTAATGGGTCACAATATAATCCTAGCCGACATAACAATAACAATGTAAGGGCACAACAATAACAATAGTGCGCTTCTATGGGGCACAATAAGAACAATATGGGGGCTACATGGGCACAAAAATAAAAATAAAGGGGCTATACTAACAATAAAAATAAGGGGATACACTAGTATTATAGGGACCTAACATGCCCCTCTCCTTAAAACAAGTGTTGTTCTCAATGCTTGATTACTTACGGATGCCTCTGTATAAAATTATCATCCTCCCATGTGCAATCTTCAGCTGGTAAGTTCTTCCACTTGATGAGATACTATGAAATTTATCGATTTCATAGATGTCAAGTTCTTGTTTCTGTGACTGCTTCAGGTTCCAATATTATTTTTCCTACTTCGTCAAGTTTTGGCAATATTTTTTGAACCGAGGGCTTGTCACCTATAACCTTCTTTAAGCATGAAACATGGAAAATTGTGTGCACTCGGGAAGATGCAAGAAGATCCAATTTGTATGACATAGTACCAATATTTTGCAACACCTTGTAAGGACCATAATACTTTGGTGATAATTTACTATCCTTCTTAGCTTCCATTTCATTTTTGGTTACTTTTTGCGAGAGATTAATTTGTTGCAATTGGTCTAATAATTTTGATATATCATGTTGCACTTCTTCCTCTTCATGCGTCATAGTAGATATTTCTGAGGGCTTAATGGGTGTCGAATTATTTTTTGGAGGAATTATAGAACTCAATACTAATATTTATGCTTCATTATTCCCTTGGAATCACTTCAAACTTTTTTTTCAAATGTTAAGCAATTTGTTTTTAAATACACACTTTTTATTTTTATTTTGAAAAGCTCAATATTGAAATGGTTGTAACTCTGTAATTTCATATCTCCAATATCTAAAATCCAGTCTTGTAGTATCCCTCTGAGTATTCTTTCCAATGCCACAGGTCAGACCTAATTTCGATTCTTCATTGAAAATTTATGCCCAATCTCCCACAATGACCTAATTATGGACTGGTTCAGTAGAGTGAACTTGTACGGCGTGCCACATGTCATTGTTTCCTTCTTAGGCTCTCAAATCGATAACCAGGAAACTACGGTCCGTTTAATTTCGGCCACTATTTACCGAATTCCAATCTGATTCTCAGAGAGAGAGTTACGATGATTTTACCAAGGTCACCTTTTTGAGATGAAATTCGGGAGCCCGCAAAAACCCTAACTTCCACAAATCATATCTCCAATAATATTGCAAACCGAGATCTAAAATTTTTATACGAATTTCCTCAGGATTTCTTCAGAAATAGGTTTTTTTTTTAGCTTTTGAATCTTCATAGATAAAACGTTATAGATAAAATTCCATGATGACCTGTTTGAAGCAATGAAACCCTATAATCCAAAGCTCTGATACCAAATGTTATGAAACCAACTCGAAAAATAGAAGAAAAGATATATCATTGACTTAGAAATAAGCCTCTTCGAGGGGGAAACCTCCTTTAAATTATATAAATAAAAAATTCTTGAATGATACAAATGAAAAAACCTCATTTTTATATATAGGAGTCAAATGGGTGACAATATAATCCTAGTCGACATAACAATAACAATGTAAGGGCACAACAATAACAATAGTGGGATTCTATGGGGTACAATAATAACAATATGGGGACTACATGGGACAACAATAACAATAATTGGGTTATACTAACAATAACAAAAAGAGGGATACACTAGTATTATAGCAACCTGACACTCAAGGCATTTCACTGGACATAAGGAGGTTCTCTAAAATTTAATTGAGAGGAAGACTAATCTAAATAGTATCCTTGGAGATAATGCCACCTACCCCATGAAATGGATAGGAACTTTTACTCTTCACTTGAACTATGGTCAAACCATACACCTTCAGGAAGTCTTGTATGTACCCGATTTGAAAAAGAATTTGGTGTCTCTTTCTGTAATGGAAGATAAAGGTTTCAAGGTAGTTTTCATTGATGGAAAGGTATGTGCATGGCGTAAGAACTTCAAATATGGGTTTTTGGTCTTTATCAAGTTGGTGGGAGTCCTTTGGTAACATTGGCAAGTGATACCTCTATTTAATGTGAGTTATGGCACCGCATATTTTCCCACTTACATTAAAATCCTTACCTAGGGTAAGGAAGATGGTCACAAGAATGCCCGTGTTCCATATGAACCATGAAGGATTTTTTTAAGGTTGTGAAGTTGGGAAACATACAAAGGGACCATTCCCTTCTAGTGAGAGCAAGACAAATCATATTCTTCAATTAATCATTCGGTCATTTCTAGTGCCTTGTCTGTAACTTCATTAGGAGGATACTCATATTATGCATTTTTTTTGGATGACTTCTCTAGCAAAACTTAGATCTATTTCTTAAAAAAATAAGGATGAATTATTTGGATTGTTCCATACTTCCAAAAAATTGGTATAGAATCATATAGAAAAGAAGATCAAGACACTAAGAATTGATAATGGAATTCAATTTGAATCAAATCAATTCCATGAATTTTGTAAAGAAGCAGGTATTAAGAGAGAGACAAGTGTCCCAAACAATCCTCAACATAATGGAGTTGCCGAGAGAAAGAATCAAACTACTATGGAAGCCACATGTGTTATGATTCATGATCAAGGTCAACCAAAGTTTCTATGGGGAGAAGCTACAAATATTATTGTATATGATCAAAACAGGAGCCCTCATCAAAGCTTGGACTTCAAGACACCTGAGGAAGTCTTCACTGGTAAGAAGCCTAATGTTTGTCATTTTATAATTTTTGGTTTTCTTGTATATTTTAATGTTCCTAAAGAGAAAAGGAATAAATTGGAAGCCAACAAGAAGAAGGTTGTATTTGTTGGATACAGTGAAGATTCAAAAGCACATAGATTCTATGTGCCTGGTTATAAAAATATGGAAGTGATTCACGATGTAACATTTGAAAAATACACTGTCCTTGGGAAAGAAAGGGATCTCCCTATCACTAGGAATTTTGATGATAAGAGTCAAGAAGAAGCTTCGTTAGATGGGTCGATGTTGGATATTGATGGTTTAATGGATCCTATTGACCCACCTTTGGGTGGACCCTACACCTCAAGGAAAATACATCTATGGCTTTATGATACTCTTCAATATGTTGAGATACATGTTCCCCCAAGAGTTACATTTCTAGAAAGTAAGAAGCCCGTATGATATCAACAATATTTGGTTTCCTTGAGTACTCTCATCCAATCCAAACCTTTCCTTCGAAGAAGTCATGAAGCACTAGTTTTGGAAAGATGTTATGGCTGAGGAATATGAGTCCATAATGAAGAACAATGTTTTGGAATTGGTGGGTATATCTGACAATAAATGTGTGGTCTCTTCAAAGTGGATTTTAAAAATCAAACATGAATTTGATGGGATTGTTGAAAAATACAAGGAAAGGTTTGTGGCTCGAGGCTTCTCACAAAAGGAAGGCATTGACTATGACGATATATTTGCATCACTGACCCAACACACTATTATCCAATATATAATAGCACTTGTTACAAATCAAGGATGGATTATACACTAGATGGACGTCAAGACCGCCTTCCTACATGTATCACTTAAGGAGGAATTCTATGTGGAACAACCTAAGGGTTTTAAATAATAGGATAGAATGATGCATGTCTTCCAACTGAAGAAATCCCTCTATGGTTTGAATAAATACCTAATGGCTTGGCACGAAAGGATGGATAGCTACCTCATGAAGTTGGGATTTACTATAATTTATATTGATACAAACCTAGTGGCTTCAAGGTTGAGAAGGACATGCCACTCATATTGGCCATATATGTGGACTATTTATTTCTAATAGGTGTCTCCCTCTTATTTTTCAATGCAAGATGGAGTTGACTTCCAAGTTCGAGATGACGGACCTAGAACTGATCCATTATTTCCTAGGCTTGGAGGTTTGGAAAAATACATGATGAGATTTTCCTTTCTAAAGGAAATTACATTATGAAGTTGTTGGAGAGATGTGGCATGAAGGAATGCAAGTCCATGACTACTCTGATGGAGATTAACTTCAAGAAACTATAATAAGATGTTTTTGGTCCTAAATTAGCTAATCCTTCTGAGTATTAAATTGAAAACTTGTGCTCTGTTTATGAAAGAAAACCACGCAGGGTAGAGAAACTTTCAAATAAATAAACACAAGGCATTCTAATTCAGAGGATCTAAAAATTCATAAACCCAACAACACCCAGAAATAATCAAACTAGAAAAATCGGAGAGCTAAACGAAAAATAATTAAGAGAAAACTAAGCTTGTTCCCTAGTACAGTCGCCAAAATGTTTTCTAGATAAATCCCTCTTGCATACAAGAGCGATCTCCCTAGTATCCCAATAGATAACTAGAAACAAAAAACCATGTGAATATCTCTTTCCATAAGTTATTAACATTCAAATTATCAAAACTAGAACAGAGAGGATAATTCTCCTACCTTTCAAAAAGATGTTTGATGTAGACCTTTCCTTTTGTCCCAAAGAAGTCCTTCAATGTTGAGAAGAACCTACAATCACAAACATGCAAAGAATCAAAATCACCTACATTATATAATAATCCAAATACCAGCTTAAATTAATGATCAAGGAGATTAAGAATTGTCATTGTTTTAATGAATCTAAAAACAACATAATGACATAAAGTATCCATATGTATTATCAAGAATATAAAGAGAAATCTTACAACCGATCGTTGATATCATACAGATTTCTCTCGTATTCTTTTAAAATCTTCCTCCTTGGTTTGAAAAAATTTCCACTCTAGAATAACTAGCATAAGATTATATTTAGTGAACCCTTATGAACCCCCTAACCTTGAAGTTTTATCTCAATTTATAGGAGAAATTGAGGAGGTTTCAGACCCACCAATAGAGGGATGTGATCCTCTAATGAAGGGATTAGGGTTCCTTGATCCAAGGGGATAAGTTCCATGATTGGAGGGATATAGTTCGAACTGGCGTGACACAAGATGCTTTTAGTTGGAAGAATATGTGCCCAACTATACTTCTAGAAGTTACTTTTCACTTTTACTTTCTTTTAAATGGGGTGCAAAGGTTTTATCAGAAAACAGAGCACAGTTGTCTGCAGGTAAGGTTAGGAATATTCGCACATGCACAGGAAATGACCGCAAAAAGTGCGCAGGAAATATTTAATAGTATTTAAGAGCTTTTTTCCCAGTTCCTAAGACTTGGTTAAGGAATATAAGTGTTTTGAATTCTAAGGAAGCATGAGTATGGATGGTGATAGATCCATATAGACGTTCAAATGTCATGGTGACAAAATTACATGTAACAGATTGCCCCCTAAAGTGTGAAGTCTGAGAAAATTTTTCAAGAGATTGAAGTGCTTTATCATCCCAAGGATTGGATCAGAGACATCGGTTGAAAACCTGTAAGAAAAATTCAATGAAAATATATAATCATCACTGAGGTAGGCATTCCCATACTCAGAGCAAAACTAACTATATGTTCTGGTACAAAAGTGACCTAGAATTACATCATTAGTAGACATAGTATGGACGCAACCATATGTTGTGAATTAGTCTACTGAAACATGAATACATAACTCCTCACAACCTGGATGGTCTATACTAGATCCAGGGTCTTGATTTCATCTTCTCGAACTAGTACGAATCTAACCATGCGATTGGTTGTTTTGAAGTCGAACATGGTAGAAACCACTTGATTACCGGTCAATGATGAAAACTATTAACAAGTGTGAGAGAAACCACCAATAATGAAAATGGCTCTCAAAGTACCTCAGTACAATCTATGAAATCTGAATGACTGATTTGCAGTCGAACACTCATAGAGTCGGTCGATCGAAGGCCAATGATGAAAGCCTATCATCAAAGGCGAGAAATTTTCCATTAAGGCATGCATATTTCAAGGTACTGATAGGTTTTCTAGATCAACTTCCTAGATAATGAGCTGAACTCGATACGAAGTGATCCATCGCAGGAGGGCCTATGACACGAAACCATTATGTGAATTTTTGAAGAAATATTTTGCAAGGATTAACTCAGGGATGATCAACACAAATCAAGACAAATATTTGCAATGAATAATGAATTGAAGTTGAACTTTCTCTTGAACACATAACGAAATTGTAAAAGACTTGGAAACATTTGACTTAAATATAATACCCAAAACCAGCTGAAGTCTTTCAATGAGTTTTGATTAACTATAAGACAAAAGTATTACCCAATCTAGACACAAGTGTGACAAAGTGTTGTGTTCAAGAGAAACATGCTGCTTTAAAAAAAAGTATAATAAATGGATTCTTTTTCTCATTTTTTCCCCCACCATTACTGGAAAGTACCTCTTTATTTTTTTCAAGCTTGAGGAGGATAACATTTTCTTGTTGTGTAATCTCATCCTTCGGATGAGTCCATCTTAGTAATTTTAACGGACCCTAAGAAGGAGTGGTTTGGTCCCATTATAATCAACGGGTCTTGCACTATTTAATTTTAACATGCATGACATAGGATTAACTCGGTGTTTTTCAGTTTTAGCGAGTCAGAAGAAAAACATAAGTAAACTCCATAGTGTTCTTTTTCATAATTTTAGTATCTCAAACCCGAAAAAGGATAAAATAATGTAGGAGAGAACTCTATTGACCATGCTTAGTCAACATATATATTTTTCGTAATTAGTCTAGTTCAGTCTGGAAAAGGGGTAAACTTATACTGATTAGATGACTATTCATTTATTTTAACAAGTTTGAATAGTCAAGTGCTCCACAATATTTTCATGTTTAGAGAGTTCGAAAAGGGATTAAAAGAGGACTCCATGGTTTCACTTTTTAATATTTTTTGAGAGTCTGAAAAAGTGATAAAAGTTTACTCTATTGTCAAAACGATTCGTTTTTAAACACAACATGTTCTTTGCACAGAAAACTCAAAAATTATAATAATTTGTTCTCAATTATGGTAAAAATATTTAAAATTTGAACTTCTAAAGGTTAAAATAAATAAAATAATATTATTTTATTCACAAAATCCTATAAAAAGTGGAAAAACAAGTCATTTTTCCCATTTGATTTCCAGAGCAGTAAAAAGGAGTTTTTACCATAGATCTTCTAAAGTTGATATCGGGAGGACCGGAAAACCATTTCACGAACCATCAGTTCCAAGTATTTAATCTCTTCATTATGTTGCATTCTACCCATTTTCTTTTTCATTTTAGGCTTCCGTGTTATTTTTTTGGAGAAAACTTGTTTTTAGAAATCACCCTTAGGGGTGCGCAGGTTTTCCTGATCGAACCTGCGCACCCTGATAATTTTTAGTATAGAAAATTATTGTGCCGTCACAGTTTTAATGTATAGATCGTGCACAAAAAATCATTGTCTACAAAGGAAAACCGCACAAGCGTTGTGGGGATTTCAAAAAATGGTTTTCTTTCCATCAAAATTGCTCTAAGTTCTTCCAAAATATTCCTAATTATTTTCAATGACTATTTGCAGGAAATTTGAAACAATCATTCTTTAGTAGAGAGAATGTGAGCATGAATCGCATGATAATGAGGTCATTGATAGCCCAACAATGCTTCAATTTTTGAAGAATTGTGGTTTATAAAAAATTTGGTCTATACAAGGAATGAAGGCCTAAGTAGAGCTAATTAAGTCGTTGGTAAATGCCTAGGATGTCCAGGAACAATGTTTTATTATTGGGGATCATAGACTCATCATGGATGCAGAGGATATTTATTTACTCACAGGTTTTCCCCGAAGGGGAAGAGACATTTCTTTATTTGGCACACGACGATGAGGATTCCCCATTGCTTCCTATATGGTGCAATATTACACTTAGGATTCGCGATTGAAAGATGGTTGAATCGATATAAAGACTATCGAATGACTTGATCTCAAAATTATTGCTTTCATAGTCACTAGATTATGTGGTTGTGCAACTCTTCATGTGGCCGCCAAAGCACAAATGCAAATGGTTTTTGAGTGTTCCAAGGGAACAATATTCAACTAGTGTGAAGGAGTACTAGTCAATATGAAAGGACAACTCACGTGAGAAAAGAATGGTAAGTTGAAGAATTTCAGCTATAGTGTCATTCTTATGTATTTTGCCTTAGAGAGAATCCCAGTCCTTGTACCACAACAGCAGTTAGTGGATCCTACGGGACCGAGATATCCTCGCATGTTGCGATGGGTTTCTTTGATTGCTCAACATGGCAGTGATGGTGGTAATTTTTTTCGGTATACACCTCAGCTTTTCATATGGCTGAGAACTAGATCTTCATGATTGAGTACTTCCCCTATGCAGGGGTGGATTTCAGGGGTGACCCTAACACAACGCTCCCACCTGGATCATAGTGGGATGAGTCAGGTAAAAATTCTCATTTTGAGTTTTTGTGTTTTATAATTTTTATTTGATTTTTTATCATCCAATACTGATAATAAAAAACATTTTAACGCAGATGTTGGCCCAGTACGATTAGTAGTGCTTCGTTGTTTTGATAGACGAGGAGCACAACCTATAGCAGCAGCTCCACCGTAGACTGATACAATCGAGGCCCTCACAGAGCTATAACAAAATCTTGAAATGTTGACCATAGATATCCTAGAGACTGGGACAAATGATTTGCCTCTCTGATATAGAGGCATGTGACTGGGTTTCCTCGTCCATTTAGGCGATACCTACGCAGAGTGGCACGTTCTATACTCTGCTATCGTGATCATCATCATGGATAGCTAATGGTCGTTTTAGATGATTTTTTTTTTTTTTTTATCAGTACATTTAGATCATAAGGTGTTTGAGACCTATGATCATAGGTGATCTATAGTTTTTGACACACTATGATAAACAGATATTTTGACCTAATGATGATTACCACTTTTGGTCTCTGAGTATCTTGTTCAATATGGATTGAATATTGTTTTGATTTATGTTCAACGTTTCAAATTTCTATTTAAAACTTGATTAGCCAATGCATCAACTAAAATTTTTAAATTTCTTGAAATGTGTTGATTCAATGTATTAAAATTGT
Organism: Pinus albicaulis; assembly: GCA_034641835.2. Taxonomy (NCBI): domain Eukaryota; kingdom Viridiplantae; phylum Streptophyta; class Pinopsida; order Pinales; family Pinaceae; genus Pinus; species Pinus albicaulis. The sequence continues at coordinate 119,689,346 of CM076577.1, read as the reverse complement.
CTTTCCAAGAGATGGGCCCTTAAAAACATTCTTAAAAATAATGGATTTCTGATTGCATAAACACCGTTCAAATGTAATACAATGAGTTGTGAATCTAACCTAACAATCATACACTGAATTCCAAATGAAATGGAATCATATAATAGCTCAATTACTTTGTTATATTCTGCAATATTGTTCGTTGTTTTACCGAGGTTAACCCCATGAATAGAAACTAACTCATCAGTCTGTTAATAGATAACCCAAGCAGCAGAAGATAAGTTTTATGTACTATGACAGGCGCCGTCAGCAAAGCCAATGTAATTCTTAGGGAATGTAGACATCTGCAATATTGAGAGTAATCAAGATAAGCAAAAAAATTAGTATAATCTCACCAAGAAAGATAACTAATCTAAGGTACACTTTTCCTAAAAATGTAACTAATGTACAATGAAGATATCCACAAGATAAATCATGCATAATATCTCTTCAGATAAAGAGCATTTCTGGGCTTATCTAAAGAGACACCATCGTAATCAACTAATTCATGGGCCCCTTTTGCAAGCACACACTTAATAATGTACGGGCCATGCCACCTTGGTTTCAATTTTCTAGTGCCTAGCTTATAGTGAGCTTGATCATATACTAAGACTAGATCATCTTCTGAATAGAAATGAGGGTTAACGCTTTGATCATATTGTGCCTTAACATGTTTTTTATGAGCTTCAGCAGCTAATGGAGTAGTGTGGAAAATCTCATCTAACTGTGTTAAGTATAGGAAGCACTCTTCCTCTTCAGAGGTAGATGGTAATAACTCAATGGCTAGTTTTAGCGATGGAATTTCACATTCAATGGGTAAAACAACTTCCAAACCATAAACGAGTTGAAAAGGAGTAAACCCTATATATGTTTTTATGAAGGTACAGTATGCCCACAATGCGGAAAAAATCATGGTGTGCCAAGTCGATTTATGATTTCCTACAATCCATTTAATCATGTTGGTTAAAAATTTATTTATAGCCTCAACCTGGCCATTGGCATGTGGGTAATACAGTGTGGAATTATCATGGCATAAGCCGAGCTAAGTGGAAATTTCAGTCATAATAATGTTTCGAAAGTGGCTACCATGATCCGTAACGATGGCTTGAGGGACACCGAACCTAGAAATCACATGATTGAATATGAAAATAGTTTCAGTTTTGTCGTCAGCCTTAAATGTAGGCATCACCTCGGCCCATTTCGTAAAATAATCTACAACAAGAATAATATACCCATGCCCCCTGGCTGAGTGAGGATTACAAGTAATGAAATCGACGCTCCATTTTGAAAATGGCTGACAACTATGATTGGGTGAAGAGGAGCAGGAGGTGCACGCATATTTCGATCAAAAATTTGACAATTGTGACATTTTCTAACCGCAAGGATACAATCTTTGAAGAGTGACAGCCTGAAATATCCAGCACACAATATCTTTTGGGTTGTGGAAAAACCAGATAGATTCCCACCACATGCTCTAGAATGGTAGTCATATAAAACTCTTTCGACTTATTCATGATTTAAACAATGTCGAAAGACAGAATCGACACCACGGCGGTAAAGACTGTCGCCAACCATATCGTATTGTTGAGATTGGTATCGAATCCTACGTCGATAAAATCATGAAAGTTCATGCCGAAAGGTTTTGGTTTGAATATATATAATGATATCTCCATACCAAGGATCTAATGTGTTGTTCAGAAATAGAGATTTATCGGGAAGATGGTCGTCTGCCACAATTTTAGATTGAGTGTAGGGAACGTCACACATAAGTTCAGCAAAGACTAGTGATTTCTTAGATTTGGATTTTTAAAATTCCAAATTGAAATCTTGTAGGATAACTATCGACTTCGAGTATTTTCCCCCGATCAATTATTTTCGTCAAAATATACATCATAGGGATGCAGTCAAATATCACGGTTGTTTTGCGTAATAGTATGTAGTGACGGAATATTTGGACAACTTGAATAGATGCCAAGGCCAATTTCTTCACATGGGTATACTTGATCTCTGTCGTTTTAAGGTTATGAATTAAGTAATAAATCACATGTTCATTTTTGGATTCATCCTCTTGAACTAAGACCATTCCAATGGTGGAATCAGATGCAGCTAAATACGGAAAGTAATCTCGGTGACAATCAGGTGGATGCAACAACAGTGCATGGGTCAACACGTATTTAAGTACATCGAAAGATTTATCGGCAAGCTTGTCCCAAATAAAAGAAACATATTGTTTTAATAACCAAGTGAAACCTTTAGTTAAATCCACATAGTTAGGGATAAAACAACGTAGAAATTTTTCTTTCCCTTGCAAAATTTGGAGTTGGCGAAGAGTAGAAGGAGGAGGTAAATTGACAATGGCCTCAACCTTCAAAGGGTTGACACAAATGCCTTCTTTAGAAACAATAAAACCAAGAAATCATCTTGGTTGTACACAAAATACACATTTGTGTGGATTCAAATGAATATTTTAGTTCCTACATTGCATAAAAATGACACGTAAATGTGTAGGATGATTTTTCCTGCGCATAGAATGAGTAGGTAAGTCATCCAAGTAGGGTTGCACAATATGTTTGATGTCGTGAAATGTGTAAGACATAGCTCATTGAAAAGTGGCACCAGTGTTTTTCAATCCAAAAGGTAATTTACAATATGAAAATATCCCCCATGGACAAATAAATGTTGTTTTGGGTTGATCGACAAGGAGTATGTTTATTTGATTGTAACCATAAAATCCATACATAAATGAAAATATTTCATTTCTGGCACAATCATTAACAATTTGGTCGATGTAATGGGTGGGATAATTGTCTTTTTGACAAGCTTTATTAATATCCCTATAATCGACACATACTTTGATAGTTCCTTGTTTCTTGGCCACTAGAACTATACTAGATACCCAATTCGTCGATGGAATAGGATAAATGAATCCTGCACGAAGTAGTTTTCCAACTTCAGCTTTAATAGTAGCAGCTTTTCGTGGATGTATTGGATGTAATATTTTTCTAATAGGTTTAGCATTAGGATATGTCTTAATTTCATGAATCAAAATCTTAGGATCAATTCCTGGCATTTCTTCGTAAGACCAGTAAAATATGTCTCGGAATTCCTATTGGCTCAAGGGATCCTGACCCAGGTTCGCAGGTTAAGGTTTTCCAACAAACCCCTATACTACTAGCCCTTTCGGTAGTGACCTGCTTGCGCAAGCCAAAGTCTCACCCGAAGCAATATGGGAGGGTGTTGGAACTAGGTTTCCGCACCCTGGGAGAGAGTAGGTAAGTCAAGCCGGTTTGCAACTATTAGATCTATACAGTAAGAGGTTATTCGCAAGAGTCTCAATAAATAACCAAAAGATAGTTTATCAGATCTAATTAACAGGTTCGCATCCACGTGCGTACTATCATCTATAATCACAGAACATCATAATCGCAGCAAATTAACAGATCATAGATACATGTACCATCAATGCATATAGTTCGCAACTACTAACAGATACATAATCATATAACTCAAGTTCACATTAGCCATAACAGGACAGACTCAAATAACGCCAAATATCCACAATACTTCCACACACACACACACACACACAAATATATATATATATATATATATATATATATATCATTACCCAAAATCTTCTTACATTCCCAAATTACCTCCTATGCACATAGCGAGCAGGGTCCGCACACAGCAGGACAGAGGATCTCTGCGCATACAGCTAGCAGGAGTCCTAACCCAAACAACCCTACCACATATCTAACAATTCTTACTTCGCATCAATCTCTATTCATTCCTGCCTATGACTCAAAAAGGTTCATCTATTTATTGCAATTTAGCCTACGCATCCCATGGTCCACAAACCGTCATTTGCAGACTCTTAGTATACCCTTGACCCATTTACAATGCGTTAGGATCTTTGACCCACCCCAAAACCCCTGTGTTAGACTCAACAATACAAAATTATAAAAAAATGGACAAAATTCATAGCCTTTGGGAGACCCTGCTCCAACACTCCCCCAACACAATCTTGTGACTCGTCCCGAGTCACTCTGCTGGTAGGGCTTCGACCTGCGCTTGCAATACTCTGATCGCCTTGAATAAAGGAGGTATCACACCTTCACTTTAGATAACTACATTCTGTGCAATGTTGACCAACTTTTTTTACAACGATCCTTCAGTCGCAGTAGTGATACTTTCCAAAGTTTGGTTTAGCTGCTTGATAGAAACATCGACATCCTATGAAAGTTTGAGGGCTGCGTCAGCCCACGACTTCAGTCGGTCACCAAGGATCTTCTTCTTTTTCTAAAGGTCATCGATATCTTCTTGGAGTGCTTGGCTGGTGCATAGTTGTTGCAAGTGCTGGGCACGCACCAAAGTGGGCAAGGTGGCTTCGATTGTCTCGAACTCTTCTTCTTTTTGGAGCAGGTCCTGGTTTATCCCTCGTAAGATTGGATCGTGCTAGACCTTATTCCATAGCTGCATGGTGATCTCCAGTAGTTGGGCTCCCTACGCGATCTGCCCCGTGATAACATTCATAGTCGCGGTGACCAGCGCAGTTCGTTGGGCCCGGACCTCCGGAGGTGTTTCAAGCTGTAACTTAGCCTGCAGATCTGCGATCTACTAATCCATGCATGTCATGACAACCTGAACTTCATCTCGGGAGGCCTTAAGTTCTGCAACCAGTCTTTCTAATTTTTCCTAAGGGGTGGTAGAGGCCATGATCTCTACGAAAACATCTACGCACATTCGGTGAATCGTGTCTTCGAGCTCAATGTGCTTAGCGGTGGTGAGGCACACCTCAAAATTCTTTACATTGATTGTTTGTTCCACTACGCCGAGCTGTTGGTGCACTTGCTGGTCTCGGTGGTGGATTTCCTAAAATACAACAGTGTGGAGACCCTGCAAGGCCTCATGAGGGAGCCTAGCTAAGTTCAGCTGGACTTCTGTACTGGCCTGGATTTGAGGTCCCAGGTTAGGTGGACTAAGCACTAGAGTTGTGCTAGGGAGAGAACAGAGGCAGTTGTCATCCGTAACTAGTGCTGCGCTGCTGGCAGCGGGGTTGGCTGTACCAGGGTCACACTAATCTGCAATGTGTCTGTCGTTAATTGTAGAGCTTGTAACTCAGCCTGAATTATGTTGACCATGGCCCATTGCTGCTCTTCTAGGGCGGCCCATCTGTACTCCGTGGCCAGAGTGACTGCATCAAAAATTTGTTCCAGGTCTCCATCAGTCAATGTGACTGTTTCATCTCGTTCTGCTAGTTGAGATCGCTGCTTTTTGCGAGGCGTTCGGACAGGCTCACTTGTTCACTTCATGATGTGGGGGAAGGCAGGTCCGCTTGTAGCTAGACCTTTTGTACCCAAGCCAATCTGTGAATCTTTTTGGATCTCCACCTCAACGTCCTTCTTCTGCTGCGCCTTCTTTTGGGTGGCCACACTGGTTTCTTGTCTGTTATTCTTGGGCATACCTCTGATATTTAGGACGACGACAGGGGGGGTGACTTGGGATGTGCTGGTGCCTCCAATACTCTTTGCGCCAGTTTTGGAGCCAATTTTCCATTTATGGGGCCAGAGCGCAATGACGTTGTCGATTTCTTCGTCCATCGCCATATAAGGAAGCGAAGTCTGGGCTTTCTCCTTGTGCGCTTTGATCTAAAAATTGTGCAAAGTGACCTGAAATGCGGCAATGCCCTTGTATCTGTCATACACGATAGGGGAAAACCGTGGTCGGGAGTTAATAGTTGCAACCACGCTACTCTGAAAGAGGACCCAAAACATTTGGTTGTCCTCAAGCCATTACAGATCCATGGAATCCCATAAGTGTGCATAGGGATCCCCTTGGCACATATCTAGGGTAATCTCAGGGAGGACTGAATCTGCAGGAGGTTCCCAGGCAACCAATGCTATAAGGAACAACAACCAAGAGTAACAAAAGGCACAGCCTTGCTCCTGGGACTCGCGAACATTAGTGAGAAACTCATCACACAAATACTCTACCCAGTTACAACATACTCCTTTCCCGCATTGGCCAACCAACCAAATTACGTAGGTTGGAACAGAGGTGACCTGACATTTCCTCATCATTTTATAGGCTAACAGCATGGTGCCCAACTGCGTACCTTGGTCACTAATGGTCTTGATGATAAATCCCCGAGTATTTCTGTCCACATTATACTTTTGGAGCATGAACTCCGCAGTATCCCCCTCATATTTCTTACCCACGCACTCCAGGGGGGTTTGGTCTGCTCATGGGAAGACCAGTAATCCGATGATCTAACACAACATCAATGGGGATCCTATCCTGGATCCACAGGCATCCATCATGAATCAACGCAAGAAATTGTTGTGCAAACTGGTCCGTGACATTGTAGTGTCCAAATTGGGGCATCCTGAGTAGATTTAGGAGCCCGGACCCAGCCAAACCATGAACCCAGCATTGGGGGACAACTTTGACTCCATCAGTGCTGTGAACTGTATCAAGGTATAACTCAGGTGCTAGCTCAGGGAAGGCCTCGAAGTTGGCCAAATCATGATCATCGAACTTAACTTCATGAAGCCGTCCAAAAGGTTCACCTATGACGGGAACCTCCCCCGGGGTCAACGACATCTACAGGTAGGTGATCAAGCCATCGAGGTTATTTGGTGTGTGCATCGATGGCCTGTGTGGTCAAATGAAGGGGGGTAGCAAGTTGATCGGCTCGGCGGGTTGGGCCTCCTCCAGAGCAGCCCTCGGAGATTTCACATTTCGCAGGGAAGTACGAGGCTTCCTTGCAGCCCATTTCGTAGGTTTCAGAGTCTTGCCTGAGCCCTATGCTTTTTCTTTTCCTTTTCTTGTGGAAAGGCTGGGTGTGGAGAGGACCTCTTTGACTTCGAACTCAACCTCCACCACTTCCTCAGTGTCTTGTTCCACCGAGAGCTCAGCAGGGTTTGTGGCCATCATTCTGGCACGAAATATAAACTCTATATTGCTACTTTCAGAGGGAGCAGGTTGCTCAGACATGAAAGAGATGCTATAGGCACATAATTTCTTACAACACAACTTCGTCTAGGATAACCAGGTAAGTACAAGCTATTCAAGCAAGACGTAACCCGTGTTTGATCTAGCTCACTTGTTTTATAGCCTTAGCGATCGTCCAATGGCAGGGTAGACTTCGCGCGATACTTACCATCAAGTAAATGATAAAAAATCTCCCAAAATAGCCGCATTAAATGCTGCCCGCCTGCCCCATCCAATGGTAATTTTCTCTTTTTACCTGATTTTCCTATTTCAACAGCTATTTTTCACACTCAGGGTGCACTCAGTGGACCCCTGCGATCCCAGCACACCCCTGCGCTCTAAGAAAATTTCTTGTGTTCCCAACGCACCGGCTTCACTCTAATGTAATTCCTTCCAACTGGAATTTTGTGGTACCATAGCCTAGCCTTCAAGATATCTTCTGTTGTCGTCTTTCCTGCATGGTGACCTCTTGTTATGCCTTCATGGGCTTCTACCAAGAGAGCATGATTTGCATGCTCCGGGCCATATCTGTGCAGTACTTCCTGAGCTGCGATAATGGTAAAGTCTGTCGCTCGATGAACCAACTCCTTCTTTTTTCATACCGAATATTCAGCAGGTGCCATGCTTGTGGTCAAGAACAGAGAGATCTCAATGAAGATGCATCCACAACCTTATTGGCGAAAATTTGTGTATCAAGTATCCTTTCTTCCATCTAGTGGGCCTGTTGCCCGTCACAATTTGGGACAAGTGCTCTTGCTCCATACTCAAATTTCCTAGCTTGACGATGATTCTAACATCATATTCTTGAAACAGTAACCACCTACAAAATTTTCCCCCCAACACAGGCTTAATCCCCAGGCACTCTAAAACCTAATGATCTGTAATCATCTTCCAGTGATATATTAACAGATTGTGTTGATACTCCTGTAGTATATAGGTCAGGGCCAGTCCTTCCTTTTTCATGGTGGCATAATTGCGCTCGGCACCCGGGATTTCCCGATGAACACATGCAATTTGGTGATTACTATCTCTAGTGCCAAGCTACGTACAGGCCAATTCTAGGGCAATTCCTAAAGTAACCTCCTGAAATATCATCGCCCAATTGGTGGAAGTGATAATAGGTATAGAGACCATATTTTTCCTGAGTAGCTCAAAGCTCTTTTGGCATGCGTCACCCAAATTTAGTGAAATATCTTGATTAAGCATCATTTTCAAAGGTGCAGTGATCACTCTGTATTCCTGACTGAATTTTCTATAGTAGCTCATATGTCCCAGGATCAAGCGTAGCAACTTCGTAATCGTAGGCCTTACCTAATTCACCCATGTGACTAGTTTGATGCGTGTAATGTCGATATCCTCCCTAACCTTCTACATATGAGAAGGCCGCGTTTTCACCGGCTGCACATCCTAATTGAGAGTGACGTGCCTACTGCCCAAATTCCCCATGATCTCCTTAGGCCCTGAATATTTGGCTGGACCTACATCTTGATACTCCATGAGCAATTCTGAAATCTTGTCTACTGTCCCATCATCCCAGAAATTCCTAATTATAAACAGCTTTAGTTGTATTGTCGTATTCATGTTAGCGCTTTAGGGTTTTAGTGGTTTCGTACCATCCACCTTATGTACCGGAGGTCCTATAACTACGTGTTCCCCCCATGATTCCCTGATCGATACCTTGCACGGATCTGCGTCACAATTTTCCATGGTGGCCTTGTGGAACTTAACATTATCCTACATCTGTGAGTCCCATATGGGTCCTTCTCTGACTGCGTCAGGGCCGGATTCATCACTCACAAAAGTATCAATAGTCTGTAGAGCTTCCTCAAGCACCTCCAATCTTTTCGTTAGCCCAAATGTCCCCAAGAATTCATCTTTTAAGGTTTTCCACTAGCAGGTGCGCTGATGTAGCTCTGCATCGAGGTACCATGCAGCAAGAATTGGTCCCAAGGCATGAATAAACAAGTGAACCCATTATTCTGCAGTACGATCACACCATTGCTCCATCCAAGAACAAATTTTCGCACGAATTTCCTAGGCCCTGGAACCTTTTGACGTGCACATCGGTCGGAGGTTCAAAATGTAGTACCATCATATCCCAACATTCCTCCCATTCCTGGAATGCCCCCTTATGTGTGTCCCACCATTTCGCAGGTGTTGCGCACATAGCTAGGTTAAGAGCCCATAGCCTTCGTTCTCTGGGAACCTCAACTTCAAAGGTTCGCAAAAATTCCTTTATACTACCAGAGCCATCAAAGCAGGGTAATTCTCATACCTTGGAAGATATATACCAGAAGTCCCTGGTAATTCGTAGGAAGCACACTGTAGAGATTTATTGCAGTCAGTTTTCCCAATTTTCTAACTCCTAGTTAGAGTCGGAGAAGCATTCGTTGCTCTTCTTCCAGCAAGGCATACTGTCGGCCGCAGGGTTGATCTAGTCTTCGTCCTGCACAGTTATCTTATAGATGTGATCCATCTCTTCTTCCTCTCGCACTAGCTCGGTATAACTTTCTCCTTCTTCAGGGTCTAGTGGTACGATCACTCGTTTTCCCTCTCTTTTAAACACCATGCTTCATTTCTTTAAATTGATAATTCCACCCATAGAAATGGCCCAATCCAATCCCAGGAGTGTTGGGTAACGGTCCGCATCTTCTACAATTTGAATGACTTCAAAGTCAGCTCGTACCTTAGCCCCGGTGATATCTACTACAATCTTTGACAATATTACCAATGGTATGATCTTCTATTGATTAGCCATACATAGCTGGATAGTGGACCATTACAATTTAGGTTCCTCCATTCGTTGCCAAGTCTATTTAAGTAGTACATTTGCATCTTATCCTAGGTCTAGAATTACCTGGTCCATTTCATAATCACTAATCTACGCAGTTAATCGCATCTCTCGTCCAGTGCATCTCTTCTACTCATAGAGTTTGTGCACATCCTTAATCTCCCTGACTGAGTCTACTTTCCTTGCGCAACCGTTGAGTAGGGCTTGGAGGTTTTCTACAGCCTGTTGATTGCACAGTAGCTTCATGCATGCCTGTAGGAACGGTTTGACCTCATCTTCAATTCTATTGTTTGGAGCCGATGTTTTGTCTTGAGCACAGTCCTGTAGACTTGTGCCAGATGTCTCCTTCTCCTTCTGTAAGCCCACGCCTTCCTGTTAGTAGCTACTTTACGGATCAGAGACTCCATTTCAACTTTTTCCGCCGACCCCCCGGTGGCCATACTGCTGCACGTTATCACATTAATTCTCAACCCCTCTTCACAAGGTTCCGCCTTAACCCGTTGTATATTCTGTGTAGGTTTCTACACCTTGGCCAACAGAATCCGGCAGTCCTCGATCACATGTTCCAACTGTCTGCAGTATCTGCAAGATTGCCGAGTTGGGTTCATGCAGTCCCTCGCAAAGTGACCTACTTCCGCGCAGTTATAGCAGATCAGTTGACCTCTACCCCTACCTACACTTCCCATTCGCCCCCCTCCTCTACCCCTAGCCAGGGAACCTCCTATACCTGCAGGGGATCTAGGTGATGAGGGGCCCGATTGTACCCTATATAGGTTTCCCCGGTTGATCATCAGATCATACGTTCGACAGTTCTGTTCATCATGTCCTATAGACCTACAAAACCTACACCATTGTTGTTTTAATTCTAGGATGTATGCAGCAAGGCAGGGGCAGTGGTTGGTATCATGCAACCTAGTAACGCGGTAGTCATCGCACTATAGTGCCAGCCCTCTTGGTCCCACAGCTTCCCTAGGGCATAGCGGGTTGGGTCCCCCGACCTGCATGTAGTCTGCAAGCAGCGGACAAATTTCTTTGGTGTGGCCATTCACCCTGCATCGTATAAGCCATATTTTAGGGCTGGCCTCCGTCCCTCGCTCCTTGCGTAGATTTTGAATCTCAAGTGCATTGCCTCTAGCTGGCCTTGTATCTACTGTACTCCTAATTGGGTTTCATCTCTTGGCGCAGCTTCTAGTTTCATGGCAACTTCCAAGGCCTTCTACTGCGTTTCAATGGCCTGATGACCCATAGGTACGCGCAGGTGGGGCAGCAACATAGCAATAAACCACTCCGTGTGTTTCCTGTCATCATACTGAAATCCTCCTTCTCTGATCACTTTCTTTAATCATCGATCTGCTTCCCATACAGACTCAGATGGTATTTGCTTGAAATCTTTCAAGTTGTTTGCTATATGAGAGTAGGACTTAGGTTTCTTGAACTGTTGTTTTAATGTGTTCTTGATTTCTTCAATAGTCGCATTCACATGTTGGTCAATGTATCCCATGTACCAGTCCAAGGCTCTCCCCTCAAAAGCGAGGAATATATGTGCCTATTTCACTACATCACTTGCTACGTTCTGCGCAATCCATATCGATCCCGCAATAAACCAGAACCAATCCATGTCCTCATCACCCATGCCCTTGAAGGTAGGTAGCATCATGTGTGAGGCCATATCATCTTCTGGTGGGGGTGGAGGTGATTTTTTTCCCCTATGAGGGCTCGAAGGTGGCGTAGATGGAGAGCTATGCATAGAAAAGTTTCTTATTAGACTATAGATAGATCGATCCCCTTCTTGGTTAGTTCTGTAGTACTTATCACTGGGTGTTGTACCTTCGCTCTGGTCGAAGCTCATTCACTTTGTATGGCTACACAAAATGCTTTTTCTGCACAACAAGACCTTAATCAGTAATGGCAAAGTTTTCAAAAACTTACCTCGGCAACCCTTGAAGAACCTTCGCTCTGCTTCTGAATAGGATATGAATTGGTCGACTGCCAATTCTATCACAAATCCCCCTATCACATTGTCCATCCAGTGATCTACCCTATGAGTGATGGTGTTATCACTCTTTTATAACTGCAGGATCCACTCTGGGGTCCACTGTGTGACTTGTTCGTATTTCCAACACTTCTGAAACTTGACAAGCCTTGCGAGCCACTCGTGGAGCTTGGTTGCAATTCTTACAAAGAAAATTTCGTAGATCTCTGTGAAAATGTACCTATTCTTCCACTCCTTTGCGGTCAACTTCTTACTGCGATTTTCTTTTACTGCAAATTCCTGAACCTGTTTTTCAAACCACTCATCGATTTCTTTTCTCTCAGGTTTCCAATATGGCCTTGGCATTACCCAATCCCTCTCAAAAATCTCTCGTTCCCAGAAACAGAACCATTTGTTGGCTCGAGGGGTCCTGAACCAGGTTCAGAGGTTAAGGTTTGCCAAAAAACCCCTATACTACTGGCCCTTTCGGCAGTGACCTATTTTCACAGGCCAAAGTCTCACCCAAAGAAATATGGGAGGGTGCTGGAACTAGGTTTCCGCACCCTGGGAGAGAGAAGGTAAGTCAAGACGGTTTACAACTATTAGATCTATACAGCAAGAGGTTGTTCGCAGGAGTCTCAATAAATCACCAAAAGACAGTTTATCAGAACTAATTAACAGGTTCGCATCCATGTGCGTACTATTAGCTATAATCATAGAACAACATAATCACAGCAAATTAACAGATCATAGATACATGTACCATCAACTTAGATAGTTCGCAGCTACTAATAGATACATAATCATATAGCTCAAGTTCGCATTAACCATAACAGGACAGATTCAGATAATGTCAAATATCCACAGTACTTCCGCACATATATATCATTACCCAAAATCCTCTTACACTCCCAAATTACCTCATGCGCACACAACCAGCAGGGTCTACACACAACAAGACAGAGGATCTCCGCGCACATAGCCAACAGGAGTCCTAACCCAAAAAACCATACCACGTATCCAACAATTCGTACTTCGCATCAATCTTTATTCACTCTTGCCTATGACTCAAAAAGGTTCATCTATTTATAGAAATTTAGCCTACGCATCCCATGGTCCACAAACTGTGGTTTGCGGACTCTTGGTCTACCCTTAACCCATTTACAATGCATTAGGGGCTTTGACCCGCCCCAAAACCCCTGCGTTAGACTCAACAATACAAAATTATACAAAAATGGACAAAATTCATAGCCTAGAAGACCCTGCTCCAAAAATTCCTGAAATAGGGCTTTGTACATGTTAATTTCATCAATTGAGCGTGAAGAACCTATATGGATGTTTTCAGTTATTCTTGGTTTGATTGATATGTCAATTGGAATTTTTGCAGAAATGTTTCCTAAATTCGTCTTATAATCTAAATGAAGGATTGACATAGGATTTTTAAGTTCTTTAACATAGTCAATCAGAAAGATCGTTGAAAACTCATTTTCAACTCTATCAATGTCTGGTAGAAAAGAGGATTGATGGTGAAGATCATCCCAAGGTAATTTTTCTAATGAAAAAATCTCCTGAATATTTTCATCACTCGAAAATATGTGTTGAAAAGGATTAGAAAAATATGTTATGGTTAAACCTGGTAGAGAAGAAGACTCATCACTGACCACATTCACTTGATCTATATCGATTGATGAAATGTCAGAAAGCGATTCCACCACTACATATGCCAATTCATATGGACTCAAAGGAATTTCATTTCCATAGTATTCCAATTCATATTCTGAAGGCACAATCCATGGGTCATGGAATGGCATTGTGCTTGATGTAATCATGTTGATATTGGCAATAGTTTGAGGCACATTAGGAGGAGGTATAGCGAAAATTCCCATAAGAGAGGAATCCTTAACTAGTCCTACCCCAACATCTTTGTAAGGGATAATCGGCTTTCCAACATGTTGGATACTATCGGTAGAGGCAGGATTGGAAGTGTAGTAAGACAACTGATCAATTTTGACAATATTTCCTTTATGAGGAAACATGATTAATCGAAAGACTGATGAAATGACAGTGTTCATAGCATAAGACCAACTCTGACCTAATAGAAGGTATATTTATGAGGGGCATCAACGACTTCCACCTCAAGCATAATGGTTTTTCCTTCTACCTCTATGGGAAAATCCTAGAGTATTCCAAATGGAAGAAAACCTATTCCATGAAAGGCTTTCATAATCGTGGGTGACTGATTGATTGGTGGAGAACCAAGATTTTTCCAACATGCTAAATACATAATGCACATAGATGCTCCCTCGTCAGTCACTGTGAAAAAAACTCGCCTAGATTTGAATAAAATAGGTATTTGAAAAGCCATTTGGTGTGGGAGTCTAGGTACAAAGTTCTCGATATCAAAGACAATAAGATTATAATCTTGAGGGTCAATCACTCCAATATTTTATAATAGTAACTTCCTTTGAGTTGGACAAGACTGCAGCACTTCGAGGGCTGACATTGCTAAAGGTGACATTGCCAGATCTTCAACAATGTTGTAGTTCTGAGTGGCTCTTGCATGTGGATTGAAAGCCGATTTTCGATGTACACCTTTGGCACTCGGTTTAATTACTAAATCACGACTAGGTTTCTTGATGTGTAATGGTTCGGAAATAGGAGGATTCGATAACGGAGGTTGAATGGATGATACAATTTTGTTTCCAGTTAGAGGACTCTTATATCCATAATATTGAGATCATGTTGCAACCATGACCTGGGATATCATCAGGGTATTCACCAATGAATTGGAAGAATATCTGATCATTTTTTTGTCTTGTGATGGAAAAGGATCTTTAAGAACAATGGATGTGGGTGAGCCTTTGACAAATATAGATACCTCAGCCTGATGTGGGCACTCTTTTGTGTAGTCATCCTCGTCACAGATAATACAGGGATAACGAGGTTTCATTTTTTCGTTAGATGGTTCTATTTTTTCTTATTTCTCTTTTGGAGAATTGTTTTTTTTTGTTTTTACCCTTCCCTTTCTTCTTATTACCGGATGATTTGGTTTTGGAAGTAGATGAATCTACGACATGGATTTCGGCAGAAGTTTCTAGAGAAGAGTCTCCTTTAGGTGAATCGGGTAAAGTTATGACTGGAGTAGTAGATTTGGATTGTTTCTTTTTACTCTTTGATGTACTAAATATACTAATTACACTATCTGTGACATGAGAACTGGAAGGAGTTGTAGTAAGTTGACCTGGGCGAGGTAAATCATGAATTTTTTCATACAAAGTACCAGATTGTGTGTAAACAAGTTCTATATACTGGCCTTGAGCGATAACATGGTCTTTTGTTACAACGCCTCATTTAGCTACATCTTCATTAATCTTAGGGAGTAATGATTTGATAAACCATCCAGCCAGAATTTGATCTCGGATAAAAACTTTGACTAAACGACGTCTACGTCGCCATTCATGGATGTGATCTGAAATGTACATAGATGTATTTTCTTTAAGTGAATTCGAAAGTTCTGTGCCATTATCATAATGGACTGGTACCTAAAAATGAGTAAGGAAAGCAGTTGTTAAAGAATTGAAATTGTTGAAAGAGCCTCTTGGTAACTCAATGTGCCACTTCGCGGCTAAGCCGACCAAAGTTCTTTGAAAAGGTCTTAAACGAATGGAATCATCGATCAAAGAGTTGGATGCACACCACATATGATAATTCATAACATGGTTTGAGGGGTCCTTTCCTAGTTTTCCTTCAAACTTCGGAATGTCATTGGGAAACATAGTAGGAATGGCTGGCCAAAATGAAAGATAGTAAATCGAGTCATTCATTAGCCGAGAAAAGTCTGGTAAATATAAATTTTCTATAAAAGGTAACTGCCTGTTAGGGTCTTGCTGAATGAATTGATACCCCTAAGGGACGATTCCAGTACCTGGAGGAGGGTATCCAGGAAAACATGGGATAGCTTGAGTTGGAATTGGCACACCTCCAGGATATACAAGGGTAGCCATACCAAATTTGGGTTGAGTTGGTATCTGATATGTATAACCAGGGTATGGTTGGCTCTGGAAAGATAGATTTTGTCCCAATTTTCCATATTTCAATTTCTCTTGAAATGGTTGTCTTTGAACAAATTGACCTTGAATAGGTTCACCTACCAGGGGTTTTCCCTGAAGAGTTTGACATGTAAAAGGTTGCCCCTGAACAGGTTGACCTACAAAAGGTTGACTCGTTTGCATAGCTATTGTACTAGGTTGTCCCAAATATGCTTGAGGAATCGACTGGACTGTAGGTCTGGTTTGATGGGTAGTAATCTGAGGGATAGCCTGTTTATCCGTTGGTGTTGACATTTGAAAGGTCGTAGCAATAGAAACTTGGGGAACTATGGATGGGTGTACCTGGTTGTTGAACATATGTTTTCACAGTGGATTGGATAGGAGTACTAGGAGTACTCAGACCAGCTTGTTGACTACTTGGCACAGATGCCCTTGGGGTAATTTAAAGTGCACCTTGAACATGTTTTTGGACTTTAGTGTGACCAAATTGTCCAAGTGGCTAAGAAGGTTGATTATAAGTAATTTGCACAGTATGTTGCAAAGGTTGTTGAGTAAACGAGGGGTTCCACATAGTGTTTATCCCTAGATAAGGAGTTACCATTGAGGGTTGTGATGCATAGGGATGACCATAACTAGTTTGAGGCATTGGACCATAAGGTTGATAATTACCGGGAATAAGCGGCCCTATAACTGTCAGATAGGTTCAAATGAAAGTTTTTCCTCCCTTGAAGAGGTTTCTACCCTTGAAGAGGTTGCTACCCTTAAAGAGGTTACTTCCCTTGAGGAGGTTGCTTCCCTTGAAGAGGTTGTTTCCCCCTAGGCGCAATGTAGTCACCTTGTGAGCTAGCTTGAGGGCTATTCCCAGGAAACATATAAATATGTTCCGTATTCAAAGGCTGGGTGGTAAAATTGAATAGGCAAGTTGACAGAGTAGAAGTTTCAGAGAAAGGAGATGCTCCTAAAAAAGTCCCAGAAATTTACTGGTACCCACCAGGAACAAAAGGACTACCATATGAAAAGCTTTCTTGTGAAGATGAAAACATGGATGACTCAGTAGACATGCTCTCAGAAGCCATGTTACTATATCTGGGTAAAGAATAAAATGGGATTCGGTGTCATGGATTTCCGTAACCAGAAGAATTTAAAAAATCATTGAATTGGAGATACCAACGATCCAGTTGAAAGGGGGTGAAAGGAAAATCCAAAGGGTAAATTGGTTCACTATACCTTAAATCTAAATATTCTTGATGAGAGGGAATTTCAATTTCTTCTTCTTCATCATATGTCTCTGCAATGCTAATAAGGCCAAGAGGAAGATCCTCAGAGATGAGAAGATTTACTCGAGGTGAACAAGGACGACCAGGAGTCAGGGCTATAACATTCGAAGGTGACGCAGATGAAGTGGAATCAGACTCAAGTTCAGATATATCAGGTTCATTGAGATGTGTATCTGAAAACTCCCCAGTGACAGATTCAGCTGTGATTACTTCATAGATTTCTAGTTGATCTTGTTCTGTTTCAGTTATCTAAGGTTGATTAACTTCGAAATCAGGATGGATTATGATAGATGATTCTCCTTGTTCAAAAGACTTGGATCCTGATGATTGAACCCTTTTAGTTTTTATTTTTTCCAATTGACTGGGTGTATATTCAGGGGGTTTCCCCTGCATTCTATGCGAATGTCTCGGTAATTCAGCCACAGTTAATTTTTTTAACACACAGAATCAAAAAATTTCAAAAGAATCACACCTAACGCCTCTAAATTAATCAAACAGATGAACACGTGCTACAAAATATAAGAAGAAATCCACACACAAACAGTATGTTTCCACAATAAAATCACCATTTGGTGATGAAATCCAACCTCGCATAGATTAATTTGGAAAACTAGTGGTCGGAAAAGTTACCCTAACAACCTGTTTAATGAAAAAGTTCGGTGAAAGTATCTACACTATGCCATCTTGAAGTGAAGACTACCCTTCGGAAAGTCCAAGTTAGTCTAGTCAACATCCTCTCTAAGAATAGTGGGACCTTCCCTCCACCATCACCATGGGAAAAATCCTAAATATTGTAGCCACTAAGGGTACCAACTGAGACAATTGAACCTAGTTTCAAGGGCAGAGTATCAAAGCTCAATCCCCTTGAAATCTCCTCGACATGGTAAATACAAGGTTTAATAACAAGTGATCCCAGGCTCCTCGATAATGGTTAATCTGAGGTTTACCGTTTGTAATACGTGCACATCTTCTATCTTTACCTATGACGTAGGTACGATTACTCAACTAGGTCTGACATGACCTCATGCTTGACTCTTTTAAGAGCTTTGGCAAAGAAATATTGCAACGATTGGGTTTTTCCCTATCGCAAGATGCTACTTGTTTGTTTATTTTCTTTGGAAATTTAATTACTCCCTATTCCAAAGCACTAATTATAAACTAGATTGGTGTAAATAGCCCTAGAAAATGTAAAAATATCTAGATCAATTTTATTAAGCGTTGTATTAATTTGGATTATTTTTTATGCAGAGGGGTATGGAAATGAACCTCAATTATGTTGTGACCAACTCAAAAAATTAATGTAAATGCATCAACCATGAATACGCAATTCTTCATTTCAATGAATTCCTAGTTAAGGGAAAGTAGAAGGATATTTTGAACTCAAAAAAGTGAAAATTCTCTAAAACATCCCACAAAAATTCTTTTTCATCAAGAAATCAATTTCATTTTGAAGCATAACCAATCTCACTTTGTAATGAAAATCTTCGTTGATTCAAAGAAAAAAATCTTTCAATTCTTAGAAATAAAAAATAACTAGAAAAACCCTAAAAAATGTAAAAACTTTTCAAAAAATTAAATCTCTTAACTAATAATCTAACTAACGATACCTATAAGTGTACTTTCATGATTTATTTCCGCTGAAAGAAAAATAAATAGTTTTTTCAGTTTAACAAGCAAAATAAATTTCATAAAAGGCTACTTTTTGAGACAAATCACACTTCACTTATCTAGAAGTTTTCCTTTGCAAATGAGAAAAAAAAATCACTCAAACAAGCAGGACTAACAAGGCACCTCATAGCTCTAGAGGGAAATGATAGAAAAACATTGATCTAGGTAGTGAATCTATTTTCCCAAACAGTGAAATTCATAAAACCAAGGAAAAGCCTACCCGAAAATCACAAAAGGATGATTTCTCAAAAATACTCTAAGGTAATTAGGATGATTTCACAAACAGACTCTGAGGGTTGGTATAAGTCAAGTTGAACCTCTAGAAATTTCTCATCAGACTCTGAGAGAGAGAATATTTATTTTTTCAAAAATTCTTAGGGGTGCGCAGGTAGTCAGTGAAAACGAGTGCGCATGTGCACTGTATTAAAATGAAAACTTGCGGAGTCTTGTGCTTTGTTTACGAAAGAAAACCATGTAGGGTAGAGAAAATTTCAAAGAAATCAACACAAGGCATTCTAATTCAGAGGATCTAAAAATTCATAAACCCAAAAACATTCAAACATAGTCAAACAATAAAAATCAGAGAGCTAAACCAAAAAGAACCAAGAGAAAACTAAGCTTGTTCCCAAGTACGATCGCCAATTAGTTTTATCGATAAATCCCTCTTTCGGACAAGAGCGATCTCCCTAGTATCCCAATAGATAACTAGAAATAAACAACCATGCGAATATCTCTTTCCCTAAGCTATTAACATTCAAATTATCAAAACCATAACAAAAAGGATAATGCTCCTACCTTTCAACGAGATGTTTGATGTATACATTTCCTTTTATCCCGAATAAGTCATTCAATGCTGAGAAGAACCTGCAATCACAAAAATGAAAAGAATCAAAATCACATTCAATATATAATAATCTAAATACTAGCTTAACTTAATGATCAAGGAGATTAAGAATTGCCATTCTTTATTCTTTTAATGAATCTAAAAACAACACAATGAGAAACATTATCCATATGTATTATCAAGAATATAAAGAGAAATCTTACAACCGAGCCTTGATGTCGTACATATTTCTCCTGTATGCCTTTACAATCTTCCTCCTTGGTTTGACAATCTTTCCACTCTAGATTGACCAGCATAAGATTATCGTCAGTGAACCCTTATGAACCCCCTAACCCTGAAGTTTCATCTCAATTTATAGGAGAAATTTAGGAGGTTACAGATCCACCAATAGAGGGATGTGATCCTCTAATGAAGGGATTAGAGTTCCTTGATACAAGGGAATAAGATCCATGATTGGAGGGATATAGCTCGAATTGGCACGACTCAATAGGATTTTAGTTGGAAGAATATGCACCTGACTATGCTTCTAGAAGTTACTTTTCTCTTTTACTTTATTTTAAATGAAGTGCACAAGTTTTATCGAAAAATAGAGTGCAGATGTTCGTAGGTAAGGTTAGAAATATTCGCACATGCATAGGAAGTGACCACAAAAAGCATGCAATAAATATTTAGGAGTATTTAAGAGATTTTTTCCCAGTTCCCAAGACTTGGTTAAGGAATATAATTGTTTTAACTTCTAAGGAAGCATGAGTATGGATGGTGATATATCCATATTGACGGTCAAATTTAATGGTGACAAAATGACGTGTAACACCTATGGAATATGAGTAGGATGAGTGATTCACCTTCTCCTATGAATGCCCCGACGTACATCCTACCCTTGCAATCTGGGACTCTTGGGAAGTACCTCTCATTTGGTGAATGAGTTGGGAAAAGTGGTTACAGACCATAGCACTATAGATGGATGCATTGATCTGAATTTATGCAAGAACACAACAGAATACACATATAACCATCAATGCAAATATACAGCGGAAATAACACTTCATTTCATTAATATCAAAGAACTGATATTTGTTTACAGACATAATGGAAATAAACTAGCTAGGGTGTTGGTAGCTTATCTCTGAGAATATATGTGGCGGCTACAGGCCTCTGAACTTTGTGTCAAAATGAGGCTCGAAGGCCTATATATTATTTATAAACAATGGAAAACCCTAAAAATCCAAAAAACTAACCCTAGGATATGAAATGTCAGACTATGCGCCCCGTCGGGTTAAATTGGTACATCAATTTCTCAGGGTCGTAACTTTGGCATACTATCTTTGTTTGACACACATGATACATCGTTAAAAACATCTATCTAAGGACTACAATTCTTGACATATAATATCAAATCTAAATGGAGTTTTGAAAACTCATATCCATCGAAGGTTTCATGCCCAAAAAACGTCGTTTAGGGCCTCAAAACGGCTCCAGAAGTTTAGTGCCCGAAAAACTGCCAAAAATAGTAAATTGTGCTACAATAAAGAAAACTGAAAAACTGAAAGAAATAATGGTGGGGATCCAAGTGGAATAGGAAAGTGGCCACCAATATCCACATGCGTCATTCCTCCCCCCTTAGGAAGCAATGGTCCCCATTGCTTTGAGTTCCTCCATTAGATGAGGAAAGTTTTGTTGAACTTGGTCCCTAGTGAGCCACTTGTCCTGGTGAAGGAGTTGGCCTGCTTTGACAACTCGATATAGTTGGATCCTCTGCTGGCGGGTGTTCTTGATCTTTGTGTTTGTAATCCAATCATTTGTGGCTTGTTCCTTGCATTCCGAGTTTAACTCTGTTGGTGTGAGTTGTTCTTCCATGCTGGATGTGTCCAGTAGAGGTGGAAAGTAGGGTCGAAGGTGGTCCACAATGAAAACTTAGTGCAGACCAAGGAATGGTGGAATACTGAGCTCATATGAATTTTTCCCTACAGCCTTGGTGATGGTGTATGGTCCATATCGGAGCAGGTGAAGCTTGCGGTGGGGTTCAGCGAGGCACTCCTTCTACAAATGTAGCCACACTTTGTCGCCCACCTGGAAGTTGTGTGGAACCCAATGCTGATCATGTCGTTGCTTGTACTTAGCATTGGCTATGTCCAATATGTCATGAACATATTGGTGGATGTGATGAATGTGCTCAATGAATTTGTTCGCCTTGGCAGCTTCACACTAGACATGAGTCTAATCGGCATGAGTAGCTGCAAATGGCATGGCTATGTCAATGGGACATAGTGGTTGGAATCCCAAGCCCACCTAAAAGGGGTTGTATTTGGTTGATATGTGGAGGGTGTGGTTATAGCTATGTTGTACATAGGGGAGGCTGTCATCCCATGTACATGGATTCTTTGAGTTGTACATGCAAAAAATGTGTACGATCATCCTGTTGACGACCTATGTTTGGCCATCAGTTTGGGGATGGAAAGCTGTGGACTTGGTGAACTTGGTGTCCAGAATTGACCAGAGGCTAGACCAAAATGTACTAAGGAACCTTTTGTCCCGATCTGAGATGATAGACTGTGGGATCCCAAAGTGTAACCACACTCGTTCAAAGAAGAGTTTAGCAATTGCTTCTATTGTTATATTATTCTTGCAAGCCGCCATAATGGCCATCTTTGATAATCTGTCGACGACCACGAAAACACAGTCATTGCCATGCTTAGTAGAAGGAAGGTCCGACATGTAATCCATGGATATGGATTCCCAAGGTCGACTATGGGTAGGTAGCAGATTATAGAGGCCTTGCTTCTTGATGGTCGGTTTGGCAATGACGCAGGCAATGCAAGATCTTATGTACTTCCCAACATCATGTCGAAGGTTTGGCCAATAGAAATATTTCTACAATATTGCCATTGTTTTCTCGACCTCGAAATGCCCAGCAACCCAATTGTAGTGCGCTTCTGAGATCATCTTTTCATGCTCGCTTTAAGGAACACAAAGAAGTCCCAGGTGACATATCAGTGCATCTTGGAGGTGAAAATTTGGAACTCGGTTACCCTACAAGAGCATCTTGTATGTGTGGTCGAATTCTGGATCACTCTTGTAGATAAAGTGCCAATCAGAAGTCTCGTGCCCACAAGAGTTGAGCACGGTGATTATCGCCATGATCAATGGTTGGTTAAGGCAATCTGCAACATTATTGGTGTTGCCCTTCTTGTACTTGATGTTCAAATGAAACTGTTGTATATATGTGGACCACTTCTGATGGTGATCATTCTATAACCTCCCTTGTGTCTGTATGGATTGCGGGTTGGTGATATGTGTGGATGGTTGTTTCCTTCCCTAAAATGTAATGCTTCCATTGTCGGAAAGCTTGCACAATGGAATACATCTCTTTTTCATAAGTGGGATACTTTCAGACTGTATCAGAGTGTCTTACTGTGACATTCCACTAGATGCCCCAGTTGAGTAAGAACTACCTCAATAGCATAGTCAGAGGCATCTGTATCGATCTCAAATGGTTGTTGCAAGTATGGTAATGTGAGAACTGGGGCAGACCAGAGGAAATGTTTCAATTCTACAAACACCTTCTGTTGAGATTCCGACCAAAATAATTTTTCTTTCCCTCCTCCCTTGGTGACTTGACTCAAGGGCCAAGTGATGTGAGAGAATCCCAACACGAACTTGCGGTAGAAATTAGCAAGACCCAAAAAGCTACGAAGCTCGGTTGGAGTGGTTAGGGCTGGCCAATCCTGAATGACTTGGATCTTGGTTGGATCTACATGCACCCCCCGCTCCAATAATGTATCCAGATACTGAACCTGGTCATGCCAAAAGTTCACTTCTCCAAATTGGCACACAACTTGTGTTGTTGCAGTATTTGGAGGACCTGTCAGATGTGGTGGAGGTGTGAAGATCAGGATGTCATCCAAGTACACTACTACAAATTAGTTGGTGAATGGCTGCAAGATGTCATCCATCGGCCTCATGAAGGTTGCGGAAGCATTCTTCAACCCAAAAGGCATGGACATCAATTTGAAAAGGCCCTTCTTGGCTTTGAAGGCAACCTTCCACACATCGGACGGTTCGATTGTTACCTGATGATACCCGGACTTCAATTCTATATTGCTAGAATATTTGGCCCCTTTGAGTTGGTCCAGAAGGTCATCAATCAGTGGGATCAAGTACCTATTCCAGATAGTGATCTTGTTCAGCTCCTGATAGTCAATACAGAGTCTCTGAGTCAATACATAGTCTTCTGCACCAACACGATCGTGCTCCCACAGGGCGATGAACTTGGACGAATGTGACCTTTCTGCAGCAGCTCCTGAATCTGCCTCTTGATTTCATCATTCTCCATAGCATATCACTGATAGATCATTCCATGAGGCAGCAGTGCACCTGGGGTCAGATCAATGGGGTACTTGACCTGACAGTGCATAGGCACCCCTGCGGGTGAGGTGAAGATGTCCCTGTAGTCCTCCACGACCTTTTACATTTGCTGTTGTTGTGTGGAGGAGCCCTGTCTGGAGTTCATGGCCATAGTCTTCTTCTTGCCTTGAGGACGGATAATCAGGAAAAAAAAATTCCTAGTTTTGGAAATGAGCTTACTACATTGTTTTGCAGTAACCAAAGAGATAGTGGCAGGCGGTGGTACCTCTGCTATCCTGTAAAACTTATTTCCCAAAGTAACAATAACAACATGAGGTCGGGACTCATACATAGCATGTCGCTTCCACAAGTATGGTTGGCCTAATAATACATCAAAAACATCAAGAGGAGCAATGTCACATAATACCTCATCGGTGAAGGGCTTGATGTTGTAGGGAAGGCGACACTATTGGCTGACGTGGAGATTTTGTCCTTGGTGAAGCCACCCTATGGTGTACGAATGTGGGTGTGCTATGGTCGGCAAGCCCAATCGATTCATGACCTTTGCTGAAATGAGGTTCTTTTGGCTCCCACTGTCGAAAATGAACTATAGCAGGGAACCCTTTACCCACATCTAGGAGTGGAAGAGACGCTCTTCCTCCTCTAGATCTTCTGGTTCTTCCTTTTGGATATTTGTGGTGGAAACGGTGGCATTGGGCTCCACATTGATAATCTGCTTCCCTTTGTCATTCCCCTTCTCGGGTTCTGATTCAGAGTCGGAGCATGCATCTGATTCAAAATCCTTCATCTCAGCCACTAGTGACTGCTTGGCCCGACACTCGCTTGTGTTGTGAATGGATATCTTATGAAACTCACACCACTTTCCCATGTCCTTCTTCGACTTTGTGGTGTTGTTCTTTTCTTTTGGCTTTGGAAGGTTGTCTTGGGCTTCCATGCCTTGGATTTGTTCTTTGTTCTACGGTTTGGGGGCACCTTTCCCTTGCTTTTGATTTGCAAATCCAAAGTCTCACTTATTCTGTTTGAATTTCTACTCAATATTGGTAGCATACCGGTATGTCGTACCAAGCGAGGAGATGTCAAGGAACTCCATTTCCTCCTAAATTTATTTGTGCAAACAACTGCGGTAATTCAACACCAAATGTTTCTCTGAATGTTTGATACCCAACTTTGTGCACAGGGTATGCAACAGATTCGGCAGCTCATGCACATCTTGATCCCTTTGTTGTCGCAGCGTAGTCCATTGTATGTACTTGTCCTCATAGCTCCCCAAAGGATAATATTATTCCTTAATAGAGTTTCGGAAATAATTCCAAGTGGTTATTTCTGATAATAGAGAGGATTCCCCCTCGTCCTTTTTCTCACAGTAGGTTTCCCACCAGTCCTTGACATGGGGGGCAGCTTTGAGGAGTGCAAAAATAATCTTCTCCTGGTCGGAAAAGTCATGAACCGAGAAATATCCCTCTAATAGATTAAACCATATATATATGGCATCTGCATCTATTTGGCCATCAAATATGGGAATCTAAAAGTTTACTTGTACCTTAAAAGGGGTTGCACCTCCAGAGTGGTAGCTGGATGCAGATGGGCAGTCGTTGAAGGATCTGGGAAAAGTTATCCATCATCACGTTCCTTTGTTTTTCGAGGGCCTCCTAGAGCAATATTTTGATAGGATCTCCTACTCCCTTGTCTTTCTTTTTATCCCACATGGGCAGTCGTCGGGGTTTCCGAGGTTGATCTTGCAAAGGTTCAACCAGATCGAGCCCTAACTCCTTATACCCCACCTTGTTAGGGACATGCAAAGAAGGATCGAGAAAGAGCAGACCGCTTAGATACCACTGATCTAAATTTATTCAAGAACACAACAAAATACACATATAACCATAAATACAAAGATGCAGTGGAAATAACACTTCATTTCATTAATATCAAAGAACTGAAATTTGTTTACAGACATAACTCTGGAAATAAACTAGCTAGGGCATTGGTAGCTTATCTCTGAGAAGAGATGTGGCGGCTATAGGCCTCTGAAATTTGTGTTACAATGAGGCTCGAAGGCCTATATATTATTTATAAATAATGGAAAACCCTAAACATCCAAAAACCTAACCCTAGGAGATTAAACGCTAGACTATGGGCCCCATCGGGGTAAATTGGTACATCAATTTCTCAGGGTTGTAACTTTGGCATACTATTTCCATTTCATGTACATGATACATCATTAGAAATATCTATCTGAGGACTACAATTGCTGGTAGAAAATATCAAATCTAAAAGTCTCATATTCATGAAGGTTTCATGCCCAAAAAACGTCGTTTAGGGCCTCAAAACGGCTCCAAAAGTTCAAGACCCGAAAAAATGCCAAAAATAGTAAATTGTGCTAAAATTAATGAAACTAAAAAACTAAAAGAAACAATGGTATGGGTCCAAGTGAAATAGGTTGGTGGCCACCAATATTCACCTGGATCATGCATCATGTATTGTCGTACTCCCTATGTCTAAGATGCATGATGCTTAACAACTTGATCACTTAGGATCAATTCTAGTTAATGGGTTTCTACCCTTGGTTATGTGGAGTGAATTTTTCAGTGGGAAGAGAGTGGTAATGTCTTGTGACTCACTCTCTATTGATCCTTCTTATTAAACATGATATCAATCTTTAGTATAGTCGAGACGAGATGTAAAAATGGTACATGATGGACATGATGGCATAGTCGTGGATGGGTGTGGTCAGTTGGAATTAAGCCCTAGTTGAGAGGGAGTGTTAAAGAGTGAAACTAGGGTTAATTACCCATCCTAGAATCCCCTCCTTTGATGGATATTTTCACATTTGGATTCCCCTTGATGGAATCTCCCTTCACCTGGAAAATTAAAAAAAAATAACACCAATAAATGTTTCAAAATCAAGTTGGCCCCAAGTTTCCCCTCTTCAAGTCGGCCCAGTTATGAAGAGACATGAACTTTCACTCCACGCCAACCACTATAAATATAAGTCAATACCTCCTCATTTTGGCATATTCATTCAAAACACATTCTATCTCATCTTCTAATTGGTTCATACACCTTCTGAGGCAGCTTTATCTTCCACACTATAGAAATTATACCAATGGATTCAATATGATATTGTGATGTACTAAAACAAGATACTAAATCCTTTTACAATATTTGTAGAATATAAAACACAATCTCTCAATCACATGCAAGTAAGAGAAATAAGTAAATCAATCGCACAACACAAGATATTCTTGGAGAAAGCTACTGCTTAAAACCCTGCTATCATATATTGTAT
Source organism: Pinus albicaulis (assembly GCA_034641835.2). Taxonomy (NCBI): domain Eukaryota; kingdom Viridiplantae; phylum Streptophyta; class Pinopsida; order Pinales; family Pinaceae; genus Pinus; species Pinus albicaulis. The sequence continues at coordinate 119,662,080 of CM076577.1, read as the reverse complement.
AAAGTCAATGAATCATGAAACAATACAATGCAATCTTGCTCACAATAATCTCCCACACTCTACCAATTGTATCACACTGACCTGGGAAAAATTTGACAAAAACATAGCCAATTCTTTGCCTTCCTTCAGCCTGCCTTGCTCATGCAATTCCTAGGGAAATAAGCCCCTATTAAATAGGAAATTCAGCCTTCCTTGATTGCGCACTCCATCATGTCCTTCTCATGACTTTATAATTGCACCCGGGTAATTTTCTAATAATACAACTGATAGCTAGCTCTGTCTCAATTGGGTCTTCACCAAAATTTACATGCATGCAGCTATTAATAGCAAATCATCATCTATCTGATTAATCACTACTTGTGAATCAAATCTGTTTTAATTCATTAGACCTCTCACTAATTCATCACTCAGTTAGAACTAGTTAAACTGATTTTAACTCAATTAATTTGATTTAACTGATTACACTCACACCACACTAGTGCTACAACTACAACTAGACCCCCAAAATATTAGGATCACTCTACATGCCTCATATTAGACCCTCAACTCGAATTTCTTGAGCTAACTCAGTCATCATGACTTAGTTAACTGATACAAGTTGTTATGAGATGAAATTACAATTTATTGTCCAATTTATTTAAGGGAAAAATGAATTAGATGCCTACATTTCTCACTAATGTGTAACTGAATTTCTCACCAATGTGTGACTAAAATTCCACACTAGTATGTGGTTGCATTTTCTTATTGAATTTCAACACTCCCTCTCAACAAGAAATGGATTATCAGCTACTCTAATCTTTCCTCTGTGGTATTCGAATTTTCTCTTTTCCAGCGCCTTCGTCAAGATGTCTACATCCTGATCCTCCATGGGAATGTACTGCAACAACATAATGCGCCTTTGAACACAATCTCTGAGATGGTGATACCAAATATCAATATGCTTGGACCTATCATGGAATACCGGATTAACCGAGAGTTTTATGCAACTCTGGCTATCACAATGTATCATTGTCGGATCCATTTTATGACCGAACAAACCAACAAGTATCTTGCTCATCTAGATGGCCTCACATGCAGCCTTATTAGCTTCCATGTACTCTGCCTCCGTTGAACTGAGTGCAACTGATCTCTGTTTCCTATTGTACCAAGAAATTGTTGTTGATCCTATGCTGAAGATGCCCCCTGATGTGCTCTTCTTGTTTGATGGATTGTCTGCCCAATCTGCTTTGGTGAAGCCTTGAATCTTCACTCCCTTTGTTCGTCAGTACCATAATCCATACTTTGTAGTACCCCTGAGATATCTCAAAACATGCTTACCCACCTTCCAAAAAATTTCAGTTAGCTTAACCATAGCTTGACTAATATGGTTAACTATGTAGCATGTGTCTAGTCATGTGTTCACCAAATACATAAGTGAACCTACAAGCTGCCTGTAAATAGTAGCATCCACTACCTCACCTGAAGTAGCATCCTCCTTCCTCTAGTTTCCTGCCAGAGGAGTCTCCATGGGTTTTCTTACCTCCATGTGGAACTTACCCAGAATCTCCTTGGCATACTTTCCCTGAGATACAAATAGCTCCCCATCTCTTTGCCATATTTCCAAACCAAGGAAATAATGCAATAGCCCCATGTCCTTCATCTCAAATTATCTTGTGAGATCCTCTTTGCAAGAAGTTATGAGCTACTCATCACCTGTCAGTATCAGATCATCTACATAAAGTAGAATAATCAAAAGCTTACCATAAACCACACTGTGATATAGCTTCGCATCTACTTCACTCTTTTTGAAGCCCAACCTGGTGAAATAGTTGTCGATCCTAGTGTACCAAGCGAGGTGCTTGCTTCAACCCATACAGTGCTCTCTTGAGTCTGCACTCATGCAACTCCCTGCCTAAGGTCTCAAAACCTTTTGGTTGCTCAATGTACACTTCTTCCTCAATAAATCCATTGAGAAATGTTGTCTTTACATCCATCTGATGTATCTGCCATCTTGATGCAGGAGCATTAGACACTGGCCAGCAATGCCGGAATTTTGTCCACATGTTGTGGCTAGGAGGGTTCGAAATCTATCAAATTGTAACAGCTGGTGTCAATACCTCAGCTGACTGTTTTTTAATTAGATTAGTTAGAGTTGTAGAAGTCAAAGAGATCTGGATTCGATCCATCTGTCATATTCAGTAGTTGAATAATTATACTTAGGCGTTTGATTTTCCTAAACGGTCCCCACAGAGGAACCGAAAGGACATATGTTGATATATATAAATGTAATCCCTCGGATATAAGCAAGGAGATAGAGAGATTGCAGTAGTAGATTCTGTGTATTGATAAATTGCTTCCGGTTGAATAGACTCCAGTTCTCGTTGATTTCCAAATTTGTCTGAGTTAGAAATTGTGAAGGACTTTGTTTGACTGCGAAGTGATTTAACTCTGTATATGAAATTTTTGGATATCCCTGTAAATTCACCCACATGCAAGCGAGGTCTGTGTTGAGAATTCTGGTTCATATTAACAAATTTAACGAGACTATTTGGTTTATCGTTAATCAAAGATTATAACCGAGATTAACCTTGAGGTAGTAAACCCGCTTATTAAGAGATAAACCCACTTATTGTGAAATTACAATAAATTCTATTGAGTAACCCGTGTCGAAACCCGGAGTTAACGAATGCGAAGGAGAACGTAACCCGCATTAACTTTGGTTAAACACTGTGGAAACCCGCAAGTGTTTTTGGAGAGTGGATTTCCCCAATTCCGCACCGCCTTCAACGTTAAGTGGTATTCCTAGAGTGTGGAGTGATTACATACAGGAACCGACGCGTGGCAATATTTGACCATGGAGAAACCGCTTTCGTATGCATTTCGCACGTTAAAGATCGGTATTGGACGCCGAGCGGAATGCACGTAGGCCGTCGATCTGGCACAGGAGCATCAGAGGGTGATCGTTGAACGAAGATGCAGGACATTTAACCTAAGGTATGACGCACACATTGATTGGTCGGGATATATATAATGTGGGGTCCAGGCGACGAATTATTATAAAATCGTTTGTTTGTAAATGTTGGGTTTTTAATGCAAAGTCGGAGTTATAAGGACCAAAGGTCTAACATTGGGAATATATATATATATATATATATATATATATATATATATATATATATATATATATATATATCTATATATATATATATATATATATATATATATATATATATATATCGGGAATATAACATAACATCAAGCCGTGATCATATTCGTTTGTCAATTTCATTGAAATTGAGAAATGACTAAAGGTGGGATAAAAAGAGAAGGGATTTCAGTCAGTGCCACATCATAGTTGACCAACACTCCATTGGACGGACTTTCAGATCTATTGCCTGCGTCATTTGTGGTATCAAAGCGTGTTGTGGAGTTGTTTTGCTGACATGGCAGTCCAAGTTGGAAGAGGTGCTGGTAGAAGGAGACCTGTAGCCAACGCAGAGGTGTTGGGAATGTTGCAGAGGGTCGAGGCCAGAATAGATGCCATGGAACGCAGACAGCCCATAGATCCTGAAGACATCAGCGAACCTGAGACAGAAGAAGCAGAAGAGAATGTTGAAACTCCTCCTGACATGAGGCTCCTTAGGACTGTACTGGGATCTGCAGTTAAGACCAGAATCGAAGTGTCGAGTTATGCAGGGGGACTGAATCCAGAGGAGCTGGTGGACTGGATAAATGAACTGAAAAAATGCTTCGATTATGAAGAAATAAGTGAAGATAAAAAGGCTAAGTTTGCAGTAACAAAGCTGAAGGGACATGTTGCACTTTGGTGGGATGGAGTGCAGGCAGAAAGGAGGAGAGTTGGTAAGCAACCTATCAAGAGCTGGACCAAAATGATGGCTAAATTAAAAGGTAAATTATTACCTAGTGATTACCAGCTGACATTGTACAGACAAATGCAGAACCTGAGACAGAGGTTGCTGACAGTAAAAGAATACACAGAGGAATTCTACAGAGTGAGCATAAGAGCTGGGAAATTCCAAGATACACCAAAGAAGACTACCAGATATTTGAATGGTCTCAAGCTGGAGATCCAAGATGAGATTGGTCTTCTGTCTCCCAAGACAGTAGAAGAGGCCTATCAAATGGCCTTGAAAGCAGAGGAGAAACTCCTGAGAAAACAGTCTGCCAAGAAGAGAGGTACTTTCCATGGGAAGGGAAGTCAGGGTGGTAGAGGAAAGCCTACACCCAGGAATGGAGCTGATAGTAGCTCACCTCAGAATGCATCTACAGAAGATGATGCAAGGGGTAGAAAATATTCTTACAGAGGAAGGGGAAGAGGAGGCAGAGACAGAGGCAGAGGAAGGGAAGTGAGGTGTTATCGATGCCAGCAGGTGGGACAAAAACACTATGAGTGTCCAGAGAATGTGGGTACTAGTCCAAGAAATGTTGTTGTTGCCCAGGATGGAGAAGAGGCAGAGATTGAAGAAGAAATTCTTCCAGAGAGGGGAGAATCCTTGGTGGTAAATAAGGTCCTGTTGAAGCAAGCCAAAGAGGCCACTGAACCTACACAAAGGAAGACTTTGTTTAGGAGCATCTGCAAAGTCCAAGGGAAATGCTGCCAGCTTGTCATTGATAGTGGCAGCACAGAAAATCTGGTTTCCACTGAGGTAATAGAAAATTTGAAGCTAAAGACAAGGGAGCATCCAACTCCCTACAAGGTGTCCTGGCTGCATAAAGGGCACCAGATGGTTGTAAAAGAACAGTGTGAAATAGAGCTGCAAATGGGCAGGTACAAGGACAAAGTTTTGTGTGATGTAATGCCCATGGATGTGTGTCATATATTGCTGGGTAGACCTTGGCAGTTTGATAGAGCAGCAGTGCATGATGGCAAGAAGAACACTTACAAGTTCTTCAAAGATGGGGTACACCATACATTGATATCCATGGAAAAAGGAGAGCCATCCAGCAGAGTGATTGATCCAAAGACCTTGTTGCTGAGCGGGAAGGAGTATCTGCAGCAGATAGAAGAGGAAGAGGTAAGCTTTGCTTTAGTTTGCAAGCCTAAAGTAGTCCTTACTTCTACAAATATTTCTGATTTACCAGTAGAAATACAAGAGATGTTAGACAATTACTGTGACATTGTTGTGGATGATTTACCTGATGAGCTGCCACCTGTGAGGAAGATCAGCCATCAGATAGATTTTATCCCTGGTTCAAATCTTCCAAATAAGGTAGCCTACAGAATGACTCCCAAAGAAAATGAGGAAATCAGGAAACAAGTACAGGAATTGGTGGACAAGGGACTGATCAGGGAAAGCCTGAGTCCATGTGCAGTACCAGCAGTACTGAGCCCAAAGAAAGATGGAGGCTGGAGAATGTGTATTGATTCCAGAGAAATCAATAAGATCACAATCAGGTACAGATTCCCTTTGCCCAGAATTGAAGATTTAATGGATTGTTTGAGTGGTGCTAAATATTTCTCAAAGATAGATTTGAAGAGTGGATACCATCATATTAGAATAAGAGAGGGTGATGAGTGGAAAACTGCCTTTAAAACAAATGAAGGACTATATGAATGGATGGTAATGTCTTTTGGGTTGTCAAATGCACCTAGTACTTTTATGAGACTTATGAATGAAGTATTGAAGGAATTCATTGGTAAATTTGTGATAGTATACCTAGATGATATATTAGTCTTCAGCAGAACTAAGGAAGAACATTTAAGGCATCTTAATCATGTCTTGAAGAAGCTGCACCAAGAGAAATTGCTGATAAATTTGAAGAAATGCTCATTCATGAAAGAAGAGTTGGTGTATTTGGGTTTTTTTGTTTCTGCAGAGGGATTGAAGATGGACCCAAAAAAGGTTAAGGCAATTGTAGAGTGGCCTTCACCCAGAAATGTCTTTGAGGTAAGGAGTTTCCATGGAATTGCTAGTTTTTACAGAAAGTTTATAAGAAACTTCAGTAAGATTAATGCACCCATAATTGAGACCATAAAGAAGAGCAAACAACCATTTAAGTGGACTGCTGAAGCAGAAAGAAACTTTAAATTTTTGAAGAAAAAGATAACAGAGAAGCCTATTTTGATTCTACCTGATTTTACTAAGCCATTTGAAGTAAAATGTGATGCCAGTGGAGGAGCCATTGGAGCTGTGTTGAGTCAGGATGATAGGCCTGTGGCATATTTCAGTGAAAAATTGAATGACACTAGAAGAAAGTATTCCTCCTATGAGAAGGAATTCTATGCAATTGTTCAGGCACTAAAGAAGTGGAGACATTATTTGATGTCCAGAGAATTTGTATTATATTATGACAATCATGCTTTGCAGTATATTTTACAATAGACCAAGTTGAAACATAAGCATGCTAAATGGGTTGAGTATCTCCAAAGTTTTAATTTTTTTTTGAAACATATAAGTGGCCAAGCCAATAAAGTAGCTGATGCCTTGAGTAGGAGACATTTGCTTGTTCAAGAGACTAATTTTGAAGTTGCAGGATTCGATTTTCTCAAAGAATTGTACAGAATAGATCCTGATTTTAAAGAAGCATTTGAAGCATGTAGTAACCCTGTTCTAACAGATAGAAGTCAGTGGCTGGATTTTTTTCTGCAGGAAGACTTGTTATTCAGAAAGAATGAACTGTGTATACCAAAATGTTCCATGAGAGAAAATTTGATCAAAGAAAAGCATAGTGGTGGACTTGCTGGACACTTTGGTACTGATAAGACTTATGAGCAGCTGAGTCACTTTTATTTATGGCCTAAGATGAGAACAGAAGTAGATAAGTTTGTGAAGAATTGCAAGATCTGTCAGTATGCTAAAGGAAGGAGCCAGAATGCAGGATTGTACACTCCCTTACCTATTCCAGACAGGCCTTGGGACATGGTGAGTATGGATTTTGTTCTAGGATTGCCCAAGACTCAGAGAGGGAATGATGCAGTCTTTGTTGTGGTGGATAGATTCTCCAAAATGGCACATTTTATTCCATGTTATAAAACCAGTGATGCCACCCATGTTGCTAACTTGTTTTTCAAAGAAGTTGTTAGATTGCATGGGTTGCCCAGGAGTATTGTTTCAGACAGAGACACCAGATTTGTGGGTCACTTTTGGAGGACATTGTGGAAGAAACTTGGTACCAAACTGAGTTTCAGCTCAGCTTATCATCCTCAGACTGATGGACAAACTGAGGTAGTGAATAGGAGTCTGGGAAATTTGTTGAGAAGTCTTGCAGGAGAGCATCCCAAGCAGTGGGATCATATTTTGCCCCAGGCAGAATATGCATATAATGATTCACCAAACAGAAGCACAGGGAAAATTCCATTTCATATTGTTTATGGAATGCACCCCAGAGGAATATCAGAGTTAAGAAATATGGGAAGAGAAGAGCTAAGGAGTGCAGATGGTGAGGAATTTGCTTCAGAGATCCAGGCCATACATGAACAAGTGAAACAACAACTACAAGGCAGCAGCATCAAATATAAAAATAGAGCAGACTTGAGCAGAAAAGAAGTTCACTTTGAAGTAGGAGATCTGGTTTTGGCACACTTGAGAAAGGAGAGATTCCCAAAGAAACAGTATAATAAATTGAAGTTCAAAAATATTGGGCCATGCAAGTTACTTAGGAAGTTTTCTGCGAATGCTTATGAGATTGAATTGCCACCTGATGTTGGAATATCTCCCATTTTTAATGTTGCAGATTTGTACAAGTATGAGGATGATGGTGCAGAAGACAGATCAACAGACAAGGAACAGATTGAGTGGAGGGAACAGCTACCTCCAACACAGCCATTGCAACCAGAGAAGATATTGGATAAAAGACCATTCATAAGGACCAGAGGACAAGAGTACTTTCAGTACTTGATCAAATGGAAGGATAAGCCAGAGGAAGATGCCACTTGGATGACTGAAGAAGTGTTGCAGAAGATGGGCAGATCAGTAGAGGAGCTCATGGATAGGAGCCCATGAAGAATATTGCCCTCAGGAGTCTGATGCAGGAGCATTAGACACTGGCCAGCAATGCCGGAATTTTGTCCACATGTTGTGGCTAGGAGGGTTCGAAATCTATCAAATTGTAACAGCTAGGTGTCAATACCTCAGCTGACTGTTTTTTAATTAGATTAGTTAGAGTTGTAGAAGTCGAAGAGATCTGGATTCGATCCATCTGTCATATTCAGTAGTTGAATAATTGTACTTAGGCGTTTGATTTTCCTAAACGGTCCCCACAGAGGAACCGAAAGGACATATGTTGATATATATAAATGTAATCCCTCGGATATAAGCAGGGAGATAGAGAGATTGCAGTAGTAGATTCTGTGTATTGATAAATTGCTTCCGGTTGAATAGACTCCAGTTCTCGTTGATTTCCAAATTTGTCTAAGTTAGAAATTGTGAAGGAATTTGTTTGACTGCGAAGTGATTTAACTCTGTATATGAAATTGTTGGATATCCCTGTAAATTCACCCACATGCAAGCGAGGTCTGTGTTGAGAATTCTGGTTCATACTAACAAATTTAACGAGACTATTTGGTTTATCGTTAATCGGAGATTATAACCGAGATTAACCTCGAGGTAGTAAACCCGCTTATTAAGAGATAAACCCACTTATTGTGTAATTACAATAAATTCTATTGAGTAACCCGTGTCGGAACCCGGAGTTAACAAATATGAAGGAGAACGTAACCCGCATTAACTTTGGTTAAACACTGTGGAAACCCGCGAGTGGTTTTGGAGAGTGGATTTCCCCAATTCCGCACCGCCTTCAACGTTAAGTGGTATTCCTAGAGTGTGGAGCGATTCCATACAGGAACCGACGCGTGGCAATATTTGACCATGGAGAAACTGCTTTCGTATGCATTTCACGCGTTAAAGATCGGTATTGGACGCCGAGCGGAATGCATGTAGGCCGTCGATCTGGCGCAGGAGCATCGGAGGGTGATCGTTGAAAGAAGATGCAGGACATTTAACCTAAGGTACGACGCACACATTTATTGGTCGGGATATATATAATGTGGGGTCCAGGCGACGAATTATTATAAAATCGTTTGTTTGTAAATGTTGGGTTTTTAATGGAAAGTCGGAGTTATAAGGACCGAAGGTCTAACATTGGGAATATATATATATATATATATATATATATCGGGAATATAACATAACATCAAGCCGCGATCATATTCGTTTGTCAATTTCGTTGAAATTGAGAAATGACTAAAGGTGGGATAAAACGAGAAGGGATTTCAGTCAGTGCCATGTCATAGTTGACCAACACTCCATTGGACGGACTTTCAGATCTGTTGCCTGCGTCACATCCCATCTATGCTGAGAGTGCAAGAATGGATCTAATTGATGATTGCCTTGCAACTGGTGTAAAATTCTCATCATAGTCAATCTCCTCTACCTGTGAGAATCCTTTGGCCAAAAATATAGCCTTGTATTTTTCCACACTCCCATCTGCTGCTTGCTTCACCTTATAGATCCACCTAGATCTAATCACTGACTTCCCCACTGATCTTGGGACCACTTCCCATGCACTGTTTCTGCTAATGGAGTCATACTCCTCAACCATGGCATCAACCCATACCGGCTGCTACAATGCTTCTTCAAAATAGGACGGCTTTGTCACAATACATTCGCTCATAAGAGCCATGTATCTAGTATACCTGTCTTGGAACCTTCTCTGCCTACGCTATGATGTAGTTGCACCTACATTCTTTGTCGCATCTAGAATCAATCTGTCAGCCTCTCTAGTGTGCTTCCTACCACTTCTGGTGGATGGATCTGCATGATTGGTTTCTTCCACTCTCTGTTCCTTTGCTTGTGGCTGCTCTACATCCCAAGGTTCATCCTTTGGAACTAAGAGTTCCTCTGCTGCATGCAAGTTCAACTCCCTCTCAAGGGATAATCACATGGCTTTCATCTCATCAAATTTCACATATCTCTTGACAATTGTCATCCTGTGTGTTGGAAAATACACCCAATAGTTGTGGGGAGTATTTGTGTACCCCAAAAATATCCCAACCTCTATTGTTGGTTCTAGTTTCTTCCTTGCATCTTTGGTCACATGGAAATAGACAGATGAGCCAAAAAATTTAAAATATGAAACATCCAGTTTCTTACCTGAAAAATCCTCCTCTAGTGTACCCATGCCAAGTATCCGATGAGGACTACGGTTCTGCACAAATACCATTGTGTTGCATGCCTCTACCCACATATGCAAAGGTAGGTCCTGATCATGTAACATAGCTCGTGTTTCTCCCACAATTGTTTTTTTCTTTCTTTCTGCAACCCCATTCTGTTGTGGGATATGAGTGTTGTAACATTTCTTATTTTGAAAAGTTAGACATAGTAGAAGAAAATTTAAAAATTAAAAATGTTAGGTTTGGATATGATAAATAAAAAATCAAATAATGTTAGGACTCATGACAAAATAAATTATTCATATCGAAAATGATAGGATTAGATGCTCTAAAAAATGAAGGCAAAAGATTGAAAATGCTAGATATAGAGTCAAAGAAATAAAAGAAATAAATTGCTTGGTTTCAAATAAAAATAAAAATATTGTGTGCAGTTTGTTAGTATGCCACAACCAAAATATTTTGTTTTTGGTCATACAGTTTAAACTTGATCTAGAATTTGTAAATTTATGCATTATATTAATAAATTTAGTGGTTGTTTGTTCAAATGCGCCAACAAAATTATATTAAGAGTTGAATTAAGTTTATTAGAATCAATCACAACATTAAGCAGTTAATTAATTATGTAATAAAGTGAAAATTTGATTTTATCCAAAGTCTGCAAGCGACAAAGACTTTTGGTGTTTTTTGTTAATGGTCGAGCACATTTGAACGGTGGATCTCTTCCCCACCCAGATCAACGGTGAGGAAGGATTTTTTCACCCCCCTTGCCCATTTCTCATCAACAGCGGGGGGGGGGGGGGGGGGCCGAAAAGTGGTTTCCCAATGACTGACCCCTCACATACGTCTCATTTCCATCGCAATTTTCACCCCCCCTGTTACACAAAAAATTTTCACAATGACGTTTTAGTACTCCCTTAGAAGTCTACAACATCAAAGTTCCTAAAATCAAGCCTTGAAATTGAGAGAAAAGCTCATAAAAGTCTTAAAAACACTTATACTACACTTTCTCTTAACATTGCCTGCGGTACCACACCTTTTGTAAAGGAAAACTGCAGTACCTACCACATGTTTTGTGTATTAAAGGTTCAGACCCTTGTAAAAGGTAAAATGAAGGTGGAAAGTAACATTTAGAAACCCAACAGTCAAATCTGGAAGCTTCTAGAAGCAATTATCCGGTCGAAGGTTCGCTCCTATCATGTATGTTCATTCCTCCATTATGGCAGCCTACCCCTTGGTTTATGGAGCTCAATCCCTTCAAAAGAGGATTCTATCCCCTCTTATGTGGAGCTGCAACCTATTCTCTTTTCCTATAAATTGAAGCCATAGTGTAGCCTCAAAGGGTACTTTTGAGAGTTAGACTTTGAGAATTTTTTAGGAGAAATGCTGTAGAGATTCAGACTCTCTTAATTTATCATTATGTGGGAATGATTACACACCCATGTGCACTTTAGCTGAGAGATTGCAAAGCTTGTCAGAATAAAGGAAATCCCTGTTCCGGACCCTAGGAAGGCCTGTACGACATCAAGGCGGACACGGTTGTAAGGATTTTTCTTTATCAAATATAATATGAATGAATACCATTTTCTCAATGAGTTCTTTAATTAAGTAGCTTGTTTATCATGTTTTATCAATGAGTTATCTAATTAATTAGCTTATTTCTTGAATTCCTTGATCATCTTGATAGATATATATCTCGTGAATTAGTTTATATTATGCAGGTGCTATTGATTTTTTCCATGTTTGTGATTGCAGATCTTTGAAGACGACTCTTTCAAGCAATTGGAAAGAATATCATTACGAATAGCGCTGGACTATGGGTAGGTCTTCGAAATCTTTGTTGTAGCTAATTCTGAATCGAATATTATCTAGAGAAAATAGTTTTTGTTTGGCTGTTTATGGCTAGCTATCCGTAGGAAACTTAGGAGGTCTGTCTTGTCTACAAGAACGACTTATCCGTCCAACAAAATGGCGACTCCACTGGGGAATGGATCTTGAACTTCGATTTATTTTATTTTTTGACTTGTGAATTTATTTTTTCTAATTTTGATTGGTTTATACTAGCTTGGGTAGTTTATCCCTGTAGAATCCCTGACAAATGTTTTAGAGTTTTATATTTTTCTTTTAGTTTTCTGGTATCCGCACTTTTCTTTTAGAAAGAGTGTGCGCATCTCCGCTCTTTTCTTGTATAAACAGTGCGGGATTGCACCTATTTACACTGAAACCTATGGACCCTGTGAAAATTTTAAAAAAACCTTAAAATTCTCTTTTTTGGGTCAATTTGTTAGATTCTTAGTATATACCCAACCTTGTATTTTCTGTCAGAAAGCCTTGTGTGAATTTCTTTTCAGCACTCTTACAATCTCATCAGTCTCCGTTAAGTTAATTGGGTGTTTTGAGTTTCTTTTTTGGAGAAATTCTTAATTTGATTTCCTTTGGTCATTACTTCAAGGTTTGTCTTAGTCTCTTAACAATTTTGCATCTTTTTTCTTTTGTTTTTGCAAAAAATTCCCCCCTCATTCGCCTGGGGGGAGAGGCTAAATTATGTCTAAGTGTTAATCGCCTTTGAGTGTTTTTATGTTTTTTTTTTATCTTTGGAAATATCAACCAATTTTCTTTACTTACACTTGATTGGTTCTTACATTACATTATAATCATCTTGTGTTTGAGAATTCTCTTGCATAGATCATATTTGCATTATTAGAATTCTCATTTTCAAAATATGAATGAAAAATGTGCATAGATTACATTTGCATACTTTTCAAGTGAATTGTGTAGAGATTACAACTACATAGTTTACATTCTGAAAAATCAATCATAGATTTAGTTTGTTTTCTTTGATTTGAATTTACATGTTTTTATGCTTGTTTTAAAACATAAAAATAAAAAAAAAAATTTTGAATTGATAAGAATTAGTTTTCTTGATGAAATTAGTGCATTAGAGAATTTGTTATATTTTCTCTTATTTATCAATTTTTGCATTGTTGGAAGTGAATGGGATCTCTCTCCTTAATTTAGTTAGGATTCATCAAATTGAAAAGATTACATTATCATATTCGATTGCATTCAGTTTTGGGTCGGGTCATAACACCATTGGTTTCATATCCATTTACCCTTTAAGTAATAACAGCCTAAATAACACAGCGCTTAATAAAATTCATCTAGTAATTTTTACATTTTTATGGCTCTTTCCACCAACATAGCTCAGGCTAGTGTCTTGGAATAGGTTTTAGTTAACTCTCCAAGAAAGTAAAACAAACAAGTAGTCGATATTGCGGTAGGAAAATTCCAATTGTTGCATGTATGCTCTGGGAAGCTCCTCCTAAAGGAGTCAAGCACGAGATCATATCCGAACTAGTGAGGTAGTAGATCCTTCCTCATTGGGAAAGATATAAGATATACACGTATTAACAATGGTAAACCTCAGATAGACCATTTTCGAGGAGCCTCGTGTCACTTGTCGGTAAACCTTGGATTATGTCAAGGAGCCTTCAAGGGGATTAAGCTTTGTTACTCTACCCTTGCGTGTGTATCGGATCGTAGACTGTTCCCCCAAGTATATTTGTTCCTGTTGGTGACCTTAGTGGCCATAATCTATAGGATTCTTTCCCAAGGTGACGATGGAGGGAAGATCCCACTGTACCTGGAGCAGACGTCGACTAGACTCACTTGGACTCTCCGGAAGGTTCTCTTCACTCGAGATGGCATAGTGGAGAAAATTGCACCGGTATGTTTCATTAAGCAGGTTTTCGAGGTAACTGTTCCAACCGCCATTTCTGAATTAAAATTCTACGATGTTGGATTTCATCACCAACTAGTGTTTTTTGTGCGGGAATCTACTGTTTGTGTGTGGTTTAACTCCCAGATTTTATAGCGTGTGTTCATTTGTTTGTTTTTACTTTTAGAGACCATAGGTGTGAATTGTGAATTTTAATTGTTTAGGTGTGAATTGTGAATTGTTAATTTTATTTTCAAATTGTTAATAAAATTCACTGAAGTTGAATCTAATGGAAATTGTTCCAGAATTTACCAACCAAGGAACCCCTCTTAACGAGAATCCTAGTACTTTTCCTTGCTTTGGAAATGTTGGTCCTCCTTATATGGCTACATTGTCATTACCTGGATTTACAATAGGTTTACCGATATGGTTATTTTAAACTTAGTTGGCCCTGAACACTCCAATTATTCCACCTCAACCAAATGCTTCACCTCAACAGAGTTCACCATCTCAACATCACCAACCTTTTTTTGACCCTTTACCTTCCTCGCCCAATATGTCTTCCTCCCTTTCTTCCTCTTCGCTTGGTAAAAGCCTTGATGCTAGTAACTAGGTGACTAAGAAGAAGAAGAAGAAGCAAGATAAGAAAGAAGTCAACCAACCAACCATGGTTGTAAGTGTTAGTAATGTTGAGGAAACCTCCAACATGCACCGTAAACCCAAATTCCCTTGCAAGCTTTGTAAGGGTGACCACTTCCTAACAGGGGTCCGCACCGTCAATTAACGCATTTTTTCTTCATTAAGGGTGCGAACCCCTAACAGTCACCCCCATAACAGTAATATGAGCATTCTAGAAATAAACGAATCCAATTCCCTACACCACCTTTGATTCATTTGCTATTTTTTTTTATTGCAAGTTTCACAGAGATATAGTTCAAGTTAACAGCTTCGTCATCCATCGCCCTGTCAACAAAATTTCACTTGCAGAGACCTCCCTTTCTTCTGCTATCAGCATCAAAAATATATTCTCTTTTTTCTCTTACTCTGCAGGTCGATGGCTCCCAAGGAAAAGGCCGAAAACCAATATCTAAGGAAACCCCTAGTGTGTCTACCCCAGACAATCTTGACCATGTTCCTTTAGCCGATCAATTTTTAAAAATCATAGACACAGAGTGCGAATTCGAGATCTATGAATTTCAATTGTGGCTAAAACAAAAATACTTAGACAAACAGGATGATATCAAAATTTGGGATACCCTATTGCCTCTATATTCATTTCCTCATACCCATGAATTCCCCGACCTAGTCACCTGGTGTCAAGCTAGGTATGATCCCATTAAAAGGATTGTGGTAGCTTAGAATGGAAACATTATGATTTCTATCAATCCTGAGACCATAAACAAAATGTTTCTTATCCCACAGACTGATTCCCTCAGCCTTTTCTCCCAAGCTGCCCTCATGAAGTCATACCACAAGTTGACCTTTCCTCAGAGAGCACAAATATTTGAAACCTTCCTTCCAGATGATGTTGAGATGCCAAAGAAGAACCCTAATTACCCGTCCTCCATGTTCCTTGAAGCCACTATACATATCATTTCTTTAATTTCCTCTTTACTAGGCTATCCAAATGATAGAACAGTTGATGAGTCCATTATTGGGTACTTCTCCATTTTCTCTAAAGACAATCAGCCAACGTTCATGTACAATTATAGCCAATTTTTGGATGATAATATGCATGAACAAATGATGAATTTGATGACACAAGGAATTTTTAAGTACACATATGTACTTATTCACATGTTTATTTTTCATCAGGGATATTCGTTGCCAATCCCATTGCATAAGCAGGATGATCAGGGTGTAAATCATTCAGTTATTCACTTGACTCAGTTGATTAGATCCATTTTAGCTGAGTTTTCTTTTTTCAGATTTCATTGATTCATTCATCCATACAGTTTCCCAACTTCTAAGCAACTAGAATGAGCCCAGAATTGGCTAAGACATCAAAAGAATTATTCATCTAAGTGATCAGGTTAAAACTGGAGACTGGTATTTGTATCAGAATTACACAGAGATCTAAGTATATGGCTGTGAATTGACACCTTATAAGCTGCCCAAATATGTTCCAATGAGAATTTTATCTTTGGAATATATTAGACAAATGATTAACATTGATGAATAGCACTTTGTTTCAGGAAAGAGAAAATTACAGTTCAAGGTCAAGTCTAAAATAGGCACTTTCATATGTAATACCAGATCAGTAGGGATTGAAACAGATGCCATCATCAAGAGGATGAACTTCCAGCTAAGCTTCACTTGTTCCTATGATCCTTTCAGCATCATTTCAAACTTAAGGGTCGAGTTGAAGACAACTCCCTACAATCATACACCTAGGCCTGAGATTGAGAAATTTATGAACCAGGATCAACGGGCAGAGAATACATTGCAGGAAGAAAAGGAGCATATTATTTCTACATCCAATCTACATACTCCTATCTCCCAAGAAAAGTAGTAGAAAAGGCTTAGAGAGGAAACATCAACTTCTGCAAACATTGCCAAAGAATTCATAATTCAGTAGAAGAAGCAGAAGACTGATTTCAACATTTCTACAGAGTAGAGCCAAAAAGAGCTATAGATCAGTGACTTGGGAGATGCAGAAGTATCTACAGTAGCATAGGGAAGTGTTCCTAATACTCCACCATCCTCCACATCTTCACAAGAGGCCATGGAGATCGTTCAATCAGTTGGAACTAGTGAACAAGGTGATCACAACATTTTCTCTAAATTCTTAGAGATCAACCAGAAGAACGAGTCTCTAAAGGCCAATGTTTACAGTCAGTTCTGGAAGCAGACCTCTACATCACAGCATAGGCTACTGACAGCTTTTGACAGTGAAACGAGAAGGATGCAAATGGATTTTCTACAGCCCAAGTCCCTTTTCCCAAGGCTCTATCTGATTATAAGAAAACAATTTTCTCATTTGATGCAAATCATATTCATCCCATAGACTAGATAGACATGCATAGACAGTCAGGGGAGATTATTTTCTCTACCATGAATAACACAGCTATGACATTGTCCAAATTGAGAACAGTCTTGTCAAATATACAGTCACGGTTGAAGATAGAAAAAAATTCCTCTTTAGCCAAAGACAACAAGTTAAAGTCTTTAGAATATATTCAAATAAAGATTGGGTATGATCCCAAGAATTGTAAAGTTGTAGAAGATATTCTTAAGAAGAAGAATGAAGATATTGCAGCTCTTTGAAAGCAACTAAAGTTTCCTTCTACAAAAGACCCTCAGACCAAGGAAATAGAGGAAAGTGAACATAATAGAGAAGAGATGCTCAAACTCATCATTGAACAGAACATTCAGATCAAGAAGATGGAGGAACAAACTGAAGGTTTGCTTAAGGAGAAAGAACAATCAACTCAGCTTGCCATGATTCCAGTTTCAGCAGTGCCTATTGCAGTTGCAGGTATAGAGCCGAGCTCTGCATCAACAACAATAGAATCTACATCAACATCAGGTGATCCAACCAATCTTGTGCATGATTTGACTTTATAGAAGCAGGAGAATGAAAATATTTTGGAGAAATTCATAACTTAGAAGCTCAGAAGATAAGAAATGACACCCTGTATATGGAAGATATGCAAAAATCTCACGGACTAGCACATAAGGTTCAGAAGTTGGAAAGTGAG
This sequence comes from Pinus albicaulis, assembly GCA_034641835.2. NCBI lineage: Eukaryota > Viridiplantae > Streptophyta > Pinopsida > Pinales > Pinaceae > Pinus > Pinus albicaulis. Next base: position 119,644,553 of record CM076577.1, on the reverse strand, counting down.
ATTTTAATGGCAGACACCTTGGCCCAAGCCAAGGAGAACATCTGGACTGAAATAAGCCAAACAATGACAGAAGTATGGCCCTCCATATAGATCATTTTTGAATAGGAGGAACTAATCAACAAATGCAAAGAAAACATTGAACAAGAAAAGGCAGCGTTGAAGCAAAAACCAGCAGGATCCTCATACATGATTAAAGTGTTGAATTCAAAGAGCAGGGTAGAATTGAAACAAATTAACATTACAGGCAGAACAAAGACCATTCTAGAGATCAAGAAAGTTTTACAGAAAAAGAATCAGTTAAATCAGCTGGAAACCAAATGTCAAACTTTGGACATTGTTGTCCGAAGATTTCGCACCAAATTCAACCTACTAAATCATAGGGGATTTCCTAGATTAGTAGCTCCCAATGAAAAATTAATCAGCTTGGAGGAATATTGCAAGAATCTCTACACAATTGCCATTGACAAAGCTAAGTTTGCAGGGATTAAAGGTCACATGACAGGAAAAGATTTTCTAGAAGCATTAGATTTTGATTTAACAATTAAACATGAAATCAAACATCTCTTCATCAACAAACCTACTTTTGAGAGATATACTGAAGTAGATGAAGTTTTCATAAGATTAGTTAATCTAGATATACCAATTTAGGATAGATGGGATCACTTGTGTGAAACTATCAAGTAACTTTTGTCTCCAATAGCATGCCAGCACAACAACACTTTTTGGGGCCACATCATCAATTGCTTCCTCAAAGACAGTGACAGATCACTCATAGATTTTTGTATTCCTATTATTTTATGATATTTTTGTAATAAGTTTAGATACTTATAAGTCATAAAAATTAGTATAAATAACTCTCCATTCGAGTTATTAAGGGTTGCACCCTTGGATGAGAATTTGTAAGAAGAATTGTATGATATTTTGATCATTGATGATTAATAAAAGGATTCCGGATTTGTTTCAATCAGTTTTTCTCCTTGTAAGTTTTTCTAGTACTCATTTCACTCTCTATTTTTTGCATATATTTGATTTTTATGAAGATACGTAGGTAAGAGAAAATTGTGTTTCAGTCCCTCTACATCAATTAATTGACAGTAATCTTCATAATGTTAAATATATTTTGTTAAGTTGCGAACATTTTTTGTTAGCCTTTCATACTTATGATAAATTAAACATTCAATTTGGATATTTAACTGATCATATTTTCTTACAATTTCTGCCTTCATATATGCAAAATTAAATCAATGTTCTGAAGTAAAGCAACAACCCTTTTCATAATATTTAATACTATCAAAAGTTTAAAACATCTAGTTGTATTTGCTTAAAAAATTGGTCATCAAAAACCCATTCTAAAACAAAAAAAATGTTTTAGATTCTCTCGCATAATTAATTTACCTAGAATTATCTTAGAGGACAACAATGACGTGCAATCAATTCTCTCTGAATTCCATCTTTGGCGCATAAGTTCTTGAATTCATTAGAGATATACTCACCACCATTGTCGCTCCTTAGAGCCTTCACCTTCTTCCCTGTATCTTTCTCTACCAATGCTTTGAACTCACAAAACTTGGAGAACATCTAATCTTTCTTTTGCATGAAGAAAATCCAACACTTTCTAGAAAAATCATCAACAAAAATCACATAATACCTATGCTTTGTTGTGAAAGCTATTGAGAATGGTCCACACACGTCTGAGTGAACTCTCTCAAGGATTTTCGCTGCTCAGTTCTCCTTCTCATGAAAGGTGGCCTTTGTATACTTACCCATAGTCCAACCTTTGCATGTGTCTCTCTACGCAAGTGTACCCTTTGGAAACCCTGTATAAATCTGCTGCATGATCCTCAAAGCATTGTGGTGTAGATGACCCAACCTCTTGTGCCATAACTCACCGGTATCTCAGCTCACTATCTCATCTTCTTTACTGTTAAATGTTGCGCAACCATCTACATCAAGTTTGTAGAGGTTATTCACATGAACCCCAATCTTCATTACCTGTCCCGTGGCTTTGTGACAAAGGAATGCCTTTCCTTCATTGAAAACCACATCATATCCAAGATCCTCCAAAATAGCAACTGAAACTAAATTATTTTTCAAACCTAGTACATGCATGACATCTTTTAGTATGAAAGGTTTACCTGAATCTCTCTGAAAAGTAACTATACCAATCTCGATAGCATTATACCTCTTTTCATCACCCATCTCGATGTGCATCTGAAGATCCTTCTCCTCCAAGCTGCTAAAGAATTCTTTGTTTCCAGTCATGTGGAAAGATGCTCCACTATCTAAGTACCACATAGACCCCATCACAATTGACACCATGCATGCAATGAGAGAGAAGTCCAACTCAAACTCTAAGGCCAAAGCTTCACCTGCTGCAGCTCCCAAAGCCTTATTGTTGTTCTTATTCTTTTGTGGACAATTTGTGGCATAGTGTCCATGATCATGATAGTTGAAACATTTCACCTTTGACATGTCTCATTTCTTTCCTTCTCTTTCGGCCTCAGATTTGGAATGGGACTTCTTCCCTTTCCCTTTCTTTGCCTTGCCAGCTAAGGCACAATTTTCCTCATCATCAGTCTTAGATGAGGATCCATCCCTAGTAGTCTGTCGAAACTCTTCTTGTACCAAATCCGGCCATAGTCGCTCCCACTTTGGTAACTGCTCCCTCCCATTCACAGAGTCCTAGTAACTATGCAAAATCTTGGGAAGGCCTAGAGGTGCTAGGCTCACCAAGTCATCATCATCCATAGTAATCCGAACACTTCCAAGCTCATCTCGACATAGAGTGAACTTGGTCAAGTATTTCTGGATTGTGTCGCCCTTCTCCATTTTGATTTTCCTGAGCTTGTCCTTGAGTACAAAATTCTTGTGGTCACTGTTGTTTTGAAACATATCTATCAAGGCCTTCCACATAGCATATGGATTTTCCTTGCCATGGATACTTGAGACAATATGATCTCGAACTCCCTCTAATAATATCCTCCTCGCCTTTGCAACATTCTTCTTCCATGCTTCATGTTGCGCAACATCTATTGGATTGGGTTTAGGAATATCAGTGTCAATAAAACCCTTTAGTCTATTATCCTCCAATACTGCCTCCATCCTGTCCTTCCATGAAATATAGTTCTAAATTCCCTCGAGTTCATATTCGAGTCTCAAGCCAGTGAAAGACATCCTGGTCAGCTGCTAGGTACCAAAGAATGAATCAGCAAATTTGAAACTTGTTCAACACAAACTCAATTTCTTCTCTTCTATTGTGATTCATGGCACTCTGATACCATGTAGAAATTATACCAATGGATTCAATCCGATCTTGTGATGTACTAAAACAAGATACTAAATTCTTCTACAATATTTGCGGAATATAAAACACGATCACTCAATCACATGCAAGTAAGAGAAAGAAGTAAATCAATCACACAACACAAGATATTCTTAGGGAAAGCAACTTCTCAAAACCTTGCTATCATATTTTGTATAAAGTCAAGGAATCATGAAACAATACAATGCATTCTTGCTCACAAGAATCTCCCACACTCTACCAATTGTCTCACACTGATCTAGGCAAAATTGGACAAACACATAGCTAATTCCTTTCCTTCCTTCAGCCTGCCTTGCTCACACAATTCCTAGGGAAATAAGTCCCTATTAAATAGGAAATTCAGCCTTCCTTGATTGCGCAATCCATCATGGCCTTCTCATGACTTTAGCACCTAGACAATTTTCTAATAATACAACTAATATTTATGTTCCCTTTAACCTCTATCTCAACTGGGTCTTCATCAGAATTCACATGCATGCAATTATTAATAGCAAATCATCAGTTAGCTGATTGATCACTACTTGTGAATTAAATCTAATTTAATTAATTGGATCTCTCACTAATTCATCACTCAGTTAGAACTAGTTAAACTGATTTTAACTCAATTAATTTGAGTTAACTGATTGCACTCACACCACACTAGTGCTACAACTGCAACTGGACCCCCAAAATATTAGGATCACTCTACATGCCTCCTCTTAGACCCTCAAATCAAATTTCTTGAGCTAACTCAGTCATCATGACTTTGTTAACTGATACAAGTTGTTATGAGATTAAATTACAATTTATTGTCCAATTTATTTAAGGGAAAAATAAATTAGATGCCAACATTTCACACTAATGTGTAACTGAATTTCTCACCAATGCGTGACTGAAATTCCACACTAGTGTGTGGTTTCATTTTCTTGTTGAATTTCAACACAAACGTGTGAAGGGTTCCTTGGTTGTTTTGTTTATCCTCGGTTGATTTTTCTACATCAGACTTTGATCAGCGTTGACCAAGGACTTTCTGAGGTGATTTGACTACATTTTGACTTGTAAAGGTTCTGTTTGGGCAGACCACATTCATTGCACACAAACCGAGGAATTTTGGGTGTGTTGACTAGCATTGACCACAGGTTGCATTGTTGACTTTGACTTCAGAACATTGACTCAATTTGACTAGTTTTTCAACTTTATTTTGGGCTAACTTTGACCTGTTGAAGAGGTCGAGTTCCTGGCTGGTTTGACTGAATTGTTTGGAGGTTGTTTAACCACAGTTTGACCATTGTTCACTGGATTGTTTAGGGCAAGTTGATTGTTGTTGACAGACTTCAAAATTGCAAATTTGACAGAGACAGATTTGGATCAGATTATCCTTCTTGTTTGGGGATTGTTTCTGGTTGGTCATCTTTCTTTGGATAGTCAAAACATTGACTTTGATTTTTTCATCATCGTACAAAATTGGATTTTCTCTCTTTGTTAGACATTTGATATTTATCAATAAGAAGGATTGGATGGGTTTTCCCCCTTGTGGTGTTTTTCCCTGGCATTAGCCTAAATATTTGTGTTTATTGTCTTGGCTTGTCTTCTTGTGCAATGTTGTTAATGTTCTATCTATAGTTACGGTCAATAATGAACTATTGTTGTGAAATTGTTACTAGACTAATAAGATATTGAACATACCATAAAATTAACACCCACAAATGATAAACTTACAATACAAAGTACAAGATCATAACAACACAATAATAAGACTAAGTACATCTCAAGAGGAATCAATTAGCTAAACCCAGCTAAGACATACAATAGTAAAAGAGTACTCACAACTAATGACTAGAATAATGCGTGGAATAAAAGTTAAGAGGTCCATAAGCAAGCATATGATCCATAAGACATGAATTAGTTACATATAACTCAATTGAAAGCAAACATGCACACATAATAGAAGTATCAGATAGCCATTAGAACCATCACGAGGTGCATGAGAATCTATCCCAAGGGTGAAGAGCTTCTCATTGATAATGTTGAAATATTTGGTACATGTACTGCAGGTCCACCAAAATCCGATAGTGGAAGGAAATTTGCTCATATCATCTCGAAAATAAGTTCCTAGCCTCACCACAACTCAGTCTAAAATAACCAAGTGTAAGAGTGCTCCCAACTATCTAAGTGCTAACAACTATCTTGATGCTAAAAGACTCAATGCTAAAAGCCGCATTGCTAAAGGCATGAGGATATCTTTATACAAATTGAGTAGGTGACGCTTTACCTTCCCCATGACTATTCGACTACCTCATGACCTATTCAACTCCAAGTAATATTTCATATTCTTATTGGCTCTTACATAACCTTTTTAGCATTTTTCCATAATTATAACAAAGTAATATTTACAATATAATAAAAGAAATACAACGAAATTTGATACTAGAGCTCCATGAGGCGCTTGTCATGTTGCTGACCATTCTACAAATGATAGTGAACAACCTCCATAAATAGTTACCTCAATTCCTCCTGCCATAGAGAAAAGAGGGAGTGCTAGGTTAACAAAAAATGTTGTGATACTTTTTCAACTTTGTGATTTAATATAACTGTATAACAAACACACTAAACCAGTGGACGTTGCAATTGTAGTGGCAATTGCATGAATTATTCTCCTAGCTATGAATTTAGCTTTAAGTTTGTCCACTTCAGTTATGTTATAGTTCCTTGTAAGCAAATTTGCAAAACCAGCGATAAGATCCAAGTGATAATTTGTATCAACGTCCTTTTCAAATTATATTATCAATCATTGCACTATCATCAATTATCGAAGGATGCCCGTTTGTAGCCTTCACATTTGTCACAATCTTCACCCCTTGCTTTGGCTTAAAAAATGAAATCTGCACTTTATCAAATGCCTCCGCTAACTTCTTTGAATGGGAAGCCCATTCAAGAATGGGGACTTCCAAATGTATTAGCTCGTAAAATTGATGCTGCAACAATTAGGGACATGTGACTAGGATCATTAGAATTAAATGCTAGGGGCTTTGGAAAACGCTTTGGAGCAGACCAGAATAGTGCACCTCCACTTGTTGTTGCATTCTTAGAGAATGTGTAAGTAAGCTGCTTCACCCGATTTGAAAAATCGTCCTCAAACATCCTTCTTGCCCAAGATACACAATATTCAAATGTTTCACATCTCTCTGAAACCAAACACCCAACGACACGCTTCAGAAGTTCTTGAGATTGAGCATCTCCAGCTGACTTCATTGCTGCTTTATGTTCTTGTTGTTTCATTCTCTACACAGCAATCTGATCGCTTTGAAATTACCCCAATAGAAGGTTCAGTTCTAATTTGCATATACCGCTAGGGCCTTTTGAGCAACCTGTCCACCAGCCTCTTTACATTTTATTTCACTGGCCCTTGGCTGTTTTGCTCCTCGGTTCCTTCTTTTATGACAGAAAACATCATTAAGGCCTAGAGACAAGCCTCATTTTAATAGTACCGATATCTCTTTCATTCACAAACTCATGGCGATCACAAAATGAGAGGCTTTATCAGGTCTATGCCTGTCCTGGAGATATAAATTCCCTTTGAAGCAATGTAAGGTGTTTGAGCAGCTGCAACAAAACCATCTCCAAAGATTATACCATTCCCAAGCGATTAATAAAATCATCTCTGTGAGAATCTGACATGTATTTTCCTTGTGAAAGTTTGGCCTTGGCACTTCCCTGGACTGGCTGGAGTTCACCATATAAACGGCCCAAAGTTAGTTGCTGGATGATAGATAATTGTTAGAAACATCTTCAACGTACAGGAGAAACGTATATTCTCCCTGATGCGCTGCAGATTTTTAACTTCAGAACATTTAACGCATTTAAGACCATTTTGAGAGATGCTTGTAACACCTATCCCCATGCATGCGGGTACAGAATTTGATATTGTGGGCACAAAAGACAGGCAGAAATAGGAGTCAACCTCGGAGCGAACCTTTTTAACCTGTTTGAAGTTTGAACAGTAACCGCACTCGCATAGATCAAATCATAGGTTCTATGCCATTTAAGCTTGCTGGAGTTCATATTTTAATCTCACACATTGAGCGGACGTTGTTGCAAATTGGTCCTCAATTGGGATGGAGGTTGAAACATTGTATCGAAATAAAATGGTCCATCTTTCTTCCCACCAAGGATATTTCAAGATACTGCATTAAAATTTTCCTCCTGCGTCATATAAGCCGCACTTGCTGCACTTATAATGTATATATAAAAGATACCTTTCACCTCCTTTTACAATCATTCAACTTTCCTCAAATTTTCTACCTTCTGTAGAAATATGATCTCGCAATCTTGTAATTTTAATATCTTCATGTTTCTCAATGTCTCTGATGTGGTTTTTATCCTCTCGTCTTTTGCTTCCATAATCTTATCCTGAAACTTTTCCTGCAAATTTTTAAGAGGTAAACTTCCAATCATAATTAACACTACGGCCAATAGCCCTACAAGTGAGGCCAAGCTTAAGCTCTTATATAAAACAAACAGGGCCACAAGAACCTACAGAGGCACACTCCAAAACTCCTGTAGATACCGATTGAAATCCCCAACCCGTTCAGCGCCTACACTCATATAATTGATAATCTCACCACTTGTATGTCTTTGTCTTGCTTGACTAGAAAGAAGCAAACCTTTCCTGTATATCGCAGCCATGAAAGATACTTTGAATTGTATACTATCTTTTGCACTTTGAAATATAACTGGCACTGTGCCAAAGACTGAGATTTGCTATAATAATAATAATAAAAATAAAAATAAAAAACATTAAAAGAAAAAAAAAGGGAGAAAAAAGAAGAAGCAGAAGCTAAAGCATAGCCTTGATATCTAAACTGTTGGCTCCATATAAATATTGTACAAAGGCATCCATCAAATATGGACCAACATATGATGCACAAATAAATATTGGCGACTACTTATTTCCAAGCAGATGAAGTGTGACTTTGCCAACGACCGGGTGTCAATAAGGTCTTCAACTTCTAATCGATCTCTAACTGCACAACATACTACTTCTGAACTATCAGCATCTGCAATATGAGGCACATCCTCTATTTGTAAAGGCCTTTTAAACCCTACATCAAGCAAAGTATTTAACCAAGAAAACGACATAAGGCTGAGAAAGTTTGATGTTGCGTAAGAAGTAACCAGTTTAATATTTGCGCCTTCTCTGAAGCGCTTTCCAGCAGAGGCTCTTGAATACTTTGTATAAATGAATATGTACTGGTTCTACCACAATAGCTGACATAACACAAGAAAGTGCAAATAGAGAAAGCTATATCAACCTCAATATATGAATAAATAATTTTCGATTCCTCAAAAGTAATATGTCAAGAATGACGAAAGAGGTAAAATAAATAAATGATGAGAACCACCACTTCTGTAATAAAAGTGGGAATTTCTCTCTCCTTCCTTTCTGATATAATGACTAGCATAATATGCCATCATATACCAAGCCAGTGCCTGAACAATATACTCTGCCTCAGCAGGAAAATCGGTAGCCTCTTCTTCAGCTACCAGTACACAGTGCTCCATATGCCAATTACAGTATGGCAAACAGCCAAACAAAGGATGAACTTTACCTTAGACCCAATCAAAGTTTGTTAGTAAAAGCTGGATTGGAGGAACCATCACTAAGCAGTGGGGATGCCCTTTTGCTGCAACATGCCCATCTTCTCCAATAAAGGGCCGTAATGAAAGCAACAATCATGAGAAAGTGAAACACAAGTGCAAGTGAATGCTTAAAGAAATTCCTAAGAATAATAGTTTCAGGTCCTTCCATCTGTATACATTCCCCAATTTTCGAAGTAAAAAAATATTATTCATATGTTTTCTGCAATAAGCCCTGAGCTACCGCTAGTTCAAAATTAGAATGTGCTCAAACTGCATCTACCCCATGGTTTCAAGCCTTTCATTGTGTCCATCTAATGCAAATGACTGCCAAGAACCATTTTTATGCTAATTCATTGATGTTGTTATGCATGATTGAGCCACTTCATTATTCTGCATATTTGGTCACTGTGGGAAAGACCAAAATTTCTATCAATTTGGCCTTCCAGGGAACATCTGAAATCATAGGTTGATTTGACATGTGATTGGTTGAACCTGCATATGTATCTGGAGATGATGATTTGATAAATGCATGTTGATCCATTAGTATCAACTTAACTTTTGATAATGGCAAGCTTTGTGGTTCGATTGCAACCTCGCCCAAACCCTTGACATATAAAGACATGAATGAGTTGGGGTGAATGTGTACTATATGTTTTCACTAGCTTCCTAAATTAAAGCACTTGCATGAAAATAATGTCTAACGTTGGATATGAGTTCTAACTTTTATAGTTTGAGAATGAAAGAACGAAGCATCGAAAGATAATGGACAGTTTATTAAAGCACATGCATTTGGTGATGACTATGTGATTGAAAGAGTTTGTCCAAGTAATGCAAAAGAAACATAAATGAAAACTTCGAAAAGCAAGGGGACCCAAAATTTTAGATGCAGAGGCAAAAATTTTAGGGGTGCTGTAGCTGTTACAATAAACACTGAGCACAAACATTTATTGATAGAATTTATCAGTTTTGTAGGCAATATGTATGATTGAGACTACAAAAAAAATTGAATTCAAGTTTTTTGTTTCCAAAATCTAAATATTGGTATTTTCATTGAGCTATCGCCTAAATTGAATTTAATCACTTTCATCATGCTTTGAAGCATATATTATGGATGGCTCATGGTATGTGTGTTTGATGAACTCATAAGAAATTTTTTGGGAAAATTCATTATATTCAAACTTAAATTTATTTATTTGGATTGCTTACACTTCAAGTCATCTAATCTTGAGCATTGTCATGATCTCTTTGCATGTGTAATGACTCATTATCTACATAAGAAATATTTATGGCACTTGATAAAGTCAATAAGTCAAATTCAAGTAGATAATTTAGTAATGCACTTGCAAAAATCCTAGCTTGCTTCACCATAGGGTTTCCCCCTTAGACCAGGGAACCTTTCCTAGGTCTAAAGTGTAGAGACCATCCCTATGATGCTAATTTTTTTTTATATATAATTTCAATCAAACTCGAGATAATAGCAATAAGTTACTAGATACATGAAACCATGCTAGTATTTGTTTAACCCATAAGTAATGTAGTTAAGTCTCGAATTGCAATCATAAGCAAATAAATATTTTCATATTAAACTAATCCTTTGCTAGCAACATCCATTACGAAGATCACATAGTAATTAAAAACCCATCAACATTAACAGCACATAGATATTAAGGCATATACATCAATAGTCTATAATTTATAATTCAACCCTTATATCACTTACTTTGACAACCTGGTAATTATTGTAGTATTCCTAAATGGAAATTAACAGCAAATACCAAAGAAATGTACAAGGAACAAAAAGAAAATGGAAGTACAACACCACAAAATCAGCATGTAACTAAAACCAACGAATAAATTGGATCCATTTTATTAATATATGGAAATCAGTACATAGAGTAGAGAGGAACATTAGAACCTAGGCTTGCTAGGGAAGTTGAGCGAAACCCAGAAAGGCGTGGCTACCCTCCAACGTAAATTCTGCTAAATGGTTGAAGTGGTTGGGTCAATGACAAAACTATTGTTGGATGCTAGCTGGAAGTGATTTCAAGGTTGAATACTTCTCAGAATGCTCTAAAATTTTACTCCCAAACTCCTCTCCCAAAACCTTGAAAAACCTGGAAAGGGTTTGATTCAGTTCCAAGCGATGTGGAAGCCCTCCAACTGGTGGGAGTGGCCCAGCCAGTCAATTAGTGCGTATTTTTTATGAAAATTCTCTGTTGAACTAATACTCAATGCCCCAACTAGAGAATCTCCCAATTCAACAAGAATCTACCCCCAGAACACCCAAATTCCTCATCCCCTTAAGCCTTTACCCACTTAGTTCCTATGTATGTGTAAGCTTGTCCAGAGAGGCCCATGCACTGCTCGAAATTGTGGAATTTGACCCACCAAATCACCACGCAAATACCCATGCAATTCACCACCAAAATTCCAGCTCTGAGATGTAGAATTGATCCAGAAATTCCCACTCACAAAATTTCTTGTACCTAGCCCAACTACATACCAATTTGCACTGCCTCTGCACCTAGGTAGTTCGCATCGTTGGTTCGGTCTACTAAACATGTCAACATGTGGAAGCCTTGGAATAGACTCCCCAAATTTCTAGCTAGGGAGACACTCGAAGTTCTTCAAAACTGAATTAGAATCTCACATGAGACTCCTTGTGCTCAACAACACTCTAGCCCTTATGCTAAACAACTCCAAGAGATATCAAATTCTGAAGTTTGATTGACAAAAGAACCCAAAGGAATGTCTCCCTTTAGCATTTATACTTGTTGGACCAAACTCTTTCCTTGGTGGCTCCCACTTTTCCCTCTTACTCATCCTCTCTCTCTCTTTAGAAGTGCACATATCCTCCATGTGGCTCACTATGTGAGTGTGGGGTCCACTTAACTACACACCTAAGCTCCCAAAATGCCAAAATTTTCGCCCAATGCCAAAATTACAAAATTTGCTACACTTAGAAACTTTATGGAATAAGGGATATCACAATTTTTTATACAACAATAATCATGTAATAGAGCTTTATGAAAACACAAGGTACCATTCACCGAAGGAGCAGAGATTCGATCTTGGATTTATTGTTTCTTACACTCCCTTGTTGTTATCCATATTCATGTTCGAAGGATGATGTGTCCCAACCGAACGTTGTTAACTCATAGGTTGACCTCCTAGCATACTCCTTGGGTAATTTTCTTCCCCACAGACGCTTGAGCTGCAATGGGGTAATAAATTAGAGGAAGAATCCTAGCTATAGGAAGAGAGCACTCTTAGTTCAACACTTCCCTCTCTAATGACCTCCACCTCACAAAACTCACTATAGGCTTCGTAGTCACTCATAGTAGCATTATGTAATCCATCCAACAATAGGGAAAAGGGTCCTCCCTCTCCCATAGCTTGCTCCTCCTTTTATAGGAGGCTTCATAGGTGACACTTGGCACTTCATGCAAAAATAATTGTTTTTATTAACGAAAAAGTTTGATTATTCACCCACCCAAGTGTCCATTGTTGATTTTTACATGGTGTTATTTATTGATAATTATTTTTGGTGATTGTCTTTTCTCATCCTTATTCATTAAATCCATCATTCAATAATTACACATAAGACATCAACCATAAGAAAATAACATTGTAGGAACATAAGGAGACATATGCACAAGAACGCAAGAGATTTACCCTGGGAAAACATCCATGGGGAAAAACCCAACAAACTTTTTCAATAGATAATTAAAAATTCAATAGAGATACATCTAAGTTAAAAACTAGGTCACATCTGGTCTAAGGTCCATCCTCCTAGTCAAGTCATTGTGGCCACTTAAGAAATTTTTCCTTCTAACTTCTATAGAAGTAGCCCTTCCACAAGGATTTACCACTTCTAAAATTCGGCCTTCTTGCCTCAGACGTCGTTGCCTCAAAGATAAACAATTTTACTACTTCATAACATCCCTTCGCTAGCCTCAAAATAGGCTTTCCTTCCTACCTCAAAACATCCCTTTGTTAGCCTTAGAATAGGCTTTCCTTGCTACCTTAGAACATCCCTTCGCATGCCTCATAAATAGGCCTTATAATAGGTCGAACCACAAAGAAAGGAGACCTAGAATTTCTCTATACAAGTTTCCCTATGGATGGAGACAATTCATCCCTATTTATACAAGTTTGGTTGGTTGAAAGGGCATTGTGTCTTTTTTTGGAGTTGACTTGAATTCATGATGAGGCCAACTTGACTAGGAGGAGGTTGAATTTACATTTTGGAGCCAAAAAATTTAATTTCAAAAAAGTTCGATTTTCTTTCTTTGAAATTCCAAATGGGACTTGACACAAAATAATTTTCTTTTGACTCTTCGCATTTAAAATATGCTTTACAAGTTCACAATGACTCAAGCATACAATATGAAGACCGGCCATAGTTACAAAAATCAACACGCCCTCTTAACTAGGGAGGTATTCATAACAATTATCTAGATGTTATCATGTTGACAAAATTTCTCTATGAAAAAATTATAACAAATCATCATGAACCTTGTTAACATCTCTGACATTATCAACATCATCTGGCCAACATCCACTATTTGTAACCTCTGACACACTGTCAGCATCAACTAGTAGGCATGTCTAACATTAGCATCATCATTTATCATTAGCATCCACTAGTCGCCATATCCGGGATGGTACCAAACCCATGGAATTGTCATCAACATATTAGGACTCACTATTTTAGAGTGATTGGTCCTATGACTCACTATACTAGAGTGATCAGTCCTCAAATCCAAGACTCACTCTTCCAGAGTGATTGGTCCTCAAATACCAAGGCCTTTCCCTAATCTAAAGTGTTTAGGCCCTCAACTATCAAGCACTCACTCACCCTTCCTGGTGATAACTATGGACCAAGACCTCACACAACCCTCCCTTGTTTGGTGATCGGATCTAGAGGTTGAAGGACCTCAATCCACCCTTTCCTGGTGTGTGATCAGGTACAGGTGTTGAAGGACCTCACTTGATCGGAATCTGGATTGGGGGAATTTTTTTTCCAAAAATTCAAAGTGCTCAAAATCACACCAAACCAGAACGATCGGATAGGGCTCGTCGCCAGGAATCTGGCGCACTTTGTTTCATCGAAAACCGACTCCATATGTGAAAGTTAGAGCCTATTATTCGGCATACCAAACAGGCGAATTTAAAAAAAAAAAGGTTCAAACAGGGTCAAAGATCAAAATTTTGGGTTTTCAAAGGCCAATGAGGTGTTGAAACTTGTCTAATGGTGATTGGCCCAAATTTTGTGGCACTTGGCATTTTTTTATTGGTTTGTGGAGAGCCAATTAGGTGCTGACACGTGGCAATTTGAGAGGCCGCCACATGCCCCCCCTCCAAGGCCGAATTTAAGTTAAGTGTGGTCGAATTCCAATGTGATATGGTTCGGAAAATTTTTTGGGTGGAGGTCGGGTTCGACCCCACGACCTCCCCCACACAACGCGCATACCATACCATTGAACCACCGCTTTGGAACTTGATTATATATGCACCTGAATTACATTTATTTAAAAATAAGGTTTGGGTAGATGGAAATGGGGGCCAGCCCCCTCACAATGTGACTTAAGGCACATGACCAAAGGCGTAGGGATTATTCCCTAATGGCAGGATTTACCACTAATATGGGTTATTAACCCTTAAACCCACATTTAAAGCGCTAATCCGATTTTTTAATTCGGATTTAGTTAAGAGCGCGTTTAGCGCTAAGTACCCGTTTAACTCCCACTCAATATTAATTAATCTTGAGATTAATTTGGCGGAGAAAATAACAGAGTCCCCAGTTTCGCGCCACTACCAAAATTGGTGGGGTTAACTGGAGTTGTTCCAGTTTTAGTGGTGTTTTCGTAGGGAAAACTAAATGAGCCATAAACTTAGCATATTTCGACCGATTTTGGCTCAAAAAGAGTCATTCCTAGATTATTTGGATGCTCTGAGCATGATGGTGTAGGTTCTAGAGGCATTGGATCACTTTTGTAAGTAATTTTTCCACTTTGAAGATTAAAGAAGTCTAGGGCCACCAAGAGAGGGGGTCATGCCTAGTTCACTTGAAGACCATTTTCTGAGCTTGAAGAGTCTATTTTGAGGTTTTTGGGTCTTCTAAATCCAATGGGGCATGTCGCAAAGCCATTGGAGCACTGTAGGTGCATGTAATCATATATTTGACCATTAATCCAAAGAGGGCCTAGCCAGTTGAAGCAGGTCCATGGAGATGTAGCCCGAGAAGGGTGAACTGCGATATCAGCTACTATGTAATGTGTTTGTTGTGTGTTATTTCTCTACAATTTTTTTGTTGTACATGTGTTTTAAACAACTATTTTACTTAAGAAATTGCTCATAAAAGACACTAAACTTGACACATAAACTCTTACATAACTGGCTAATTTGAGACTATCCTAAATACATTTTTTTAATAATGATGAGGGAGCTAGCACAACCAAACTATTTTTCCCGTATTCACATCAAGTTGGTATCAGAGCACAGTTTACCTCATTTTAGCCCTGAGATGTTTTGCCAAGGTTAGCTAGAGAATTATCCATTGGTTTTGTATTGTGCAAGGAAAATTTAACTGTGTGCAAGTTTATGTGTGTGAAGAGAAGGTAAAGATTGAGAGCTCAATTCTCAAATCACAACAAGAAGCTTTTATGCATTGCAAGTGTGATGGTAGCTTCATCAAGCATTGTTTCTAGTCAATCTTCCTTAGCAAGACTCTTTGATAAAGAGATGTTGCAAAATCTCTACATCATGAATGATATGGTGCAAGAGATGTATGAAGATAAGAAGGAGAGAATTATACTTCAAGAGCAATTGATTGCCATGAAGGAGGAGAAGCAAGAGCTTCTTGAAAATATGCTTGAGATGGAGACTCAGCTCCATATTTCAAATGAAAATATAGCAAGGTTACATGAGATGGAGACTCAACTCCATGATGCCAAGGAAACACTAGCCAAGTATGTGCATGAAAAAGAGGTATGTAATTCAAGTTTAACTTCTATTTCCTCTCAAGATGAATGTTTTGGGGCTTTTGAAAGACACACTAGAGGAATAGGATCCAAATTATTGATGAAAATGGGCTATGAAGGTAAAGGATTGGGAAAACATGCACAAGGCATAGTTGAGCCAAATGTTGTTGAGGAAAGGCCTAGGTATTTGGGTCTTGGTTATGGACAACATGATGGAGAATGCTCCAAAGCCAAGGATGCACATGAAGGTGTTCCAAGAAGGACTTTCATTACACGTTCATTACCTCAAGCTTGTGAAGATTGTGCTCATGAGGAATGCAAACGTTTTACACCCACTTTGCAAGAAGGTGCTCATAATCATGCAACTATTGGAAATGGCAAACAAGAGGATGTTTAAATCTCTGAAGTCATTGAAGCCATTTTTGGTATTCCAAAGAGAGCCACTACCTCATCAAATTCACCTCCTCAAGAAGGTGACAAAGGTGAATGTGCAAGGTATAAATTTGTCTTTAATCAAGTTGCTTTTGATTATGATAAACATGGCAAATTCTCACATAATATTTGGAGAAAGTTTACATGTTACTTTTTTGGTTTAAACAACCATAATGTTTCGAGGTGTTGGAAGAAGATAGCCATGCACAAGAAACTTTCTAAACAAAGGAAGCAGAAAGCCAAAGGTCCATTGGACAAGGAAAACCATGTTGAAAAGAAGATGCAATTGTTTTTCACTCATTTCCATAAGCAAGGTCCTCTTGTAGACAAGTGTTGGACTTTGTATCCAACAAGTCATCCACGACATTTGAAGAAGGTGGAGAGATATCTTGACAAGAATGGAAAAGATGATACCATAATTGATGTGTGTCAGGATGATTCACATGATGAAGTGCATCTAAAAGAAGCGTCATTGAAATTGTTTGGTAAGAGATGGTTAGATTTCTTATCCAATTAATTCCTTGCATGCTTTTTTATGATTGATGCAAATATCGCCTATTTGATGCATTTATTTTCTCTTGAAAGTATGATGCATATTGCATGAAGCAAGATGGTGGAAAAGTAGATTTATGTTGACTCACTTAGATGCAGCAAAGATGGAAATTTGCACATGCTTTTGTTTGACTTGAGAGTCAGTTGTTTGAAAAGGCATGTTTTGTTGACTTGTGTTTGGTCGATGAGTTTGGACACCAAGATGTAAGAGTACATGGCAATGTTCACATGATGTGACATTTGTTGCTTTGAAGGAGCAAAAGGAAGAGGTCGTCAAGTTGTATTTCTTGCATGATGTGTTTCAAGTTAATGGGTTTTTCTTGTGACAAGATGTTGTAGGATTTTAGAAGGTCCACTCTTGAGCAAGAGGCTCATGATTTGTCTTCATTCTCAAGTCATGGCATAAGTAGCATGTCAATACTAGAGGCTAATGTAATCAAGAAGCAGAAAGTGGACAAGATGCCAAAAAATTTGCAGCCATTGTAGACCATTTGATGTGTTAATGCCAAGAAGCGAAAGAGATGGTGAATGCATTCTTCCAGATGTGGAATTTGCAACTATGGAGGTAAAAAGAATGGTCATTTCTTTTCTTTTTATTAATGATGTTGGAACTCATTGTTGTAGTTCGCCCAGATAGGCTTAACTTAGAAAATTGGTTTCCAAGGAGAAGCTTGCATCGAATGCATGTGTGTGCAAAGGAGGAACATGATTCTCAGTGGGAAGGCCATCAATTAGTTTTCCAAGCACTAAGGGATTGCTTTGGTGCAGCAAAGTGTTTAATTAGTTAGAAAGAAGGCAGCAAGTATTGGATTAGGTCAGCAGGGAGAAGGAGGACATTGGTTGAAGTGCCAAGTCATTTGCAAGGCAAGGCATGTCAGTGAACCCAAGTGATTTTCATGGAGATTTTTCCAAGTAGAATCAAGTTGATAGAACTTGGGAAAGAAAAGAGTTTAGCTCTCATGAGATAACCAGCTTTTGTGGGTCCAAAAGCCTGTCAGTGGGAAGGAATGATCGAAATCTAGATTTGGGGCAAAAATTTACCAAAAATTCAAAGTGCTTAGAATCACACCAAATCAAAACAACCAGATAGGGCTCGTCGCCAGTAATCCGACGCACTTTGTTTCATCAAAAACGGACTCTGTATGTGAAAGCTAGAGCCTGTTGTTCGTTGTGCCATAGAGACGAATTTTCAAAAAAAGGGGTTAAACAGGGTCAAAGGTCAAAATTTTGGGTTTTCAAAGGCCAATGAGGTGTTGAAACTTGTCTAATGATGATTGGCCCGAATTTCTGGGCACTTGGAAATTTTTTATTGGTTTGTGGAGAGCTAATTGGGTGCTGACACATGGCAAGTCGGGAGCCCCCCTCCCCCCCTCTAAGGCCGAATTTAAGTTAAGTGTGATCGAATTCCAAAGTGATATGGTTCAGAAATTTTTTTGGACGGAGGTCAGGTTCGACCCCACGACCGCCCCCACACAACACGCATACCATACCATTTAACCACCGCTTTGGAACTTGATTATATATGCACCCGGATTACATTTGTTTTAAAACAAAGGTTTGGACGAACAAAAATGGGGGGCATCCCCACGGGTTAGCCCCCTCATAATGTGACTTAAGGCGCACGACCAAAGGCGAAGGGCTTATTCCCTAATGGCAGGATTTACCACTAATACAGGTTATTAACCCTTAAACCCACATTTAAAGTGCTAATCCAATTTGTTAATTCAGATTTAGTTAAGAGCACGTTTAGCACTAAGTACCAGTTTAGCTCCCACTTAAGATTAATTAATCTTGAGATTAATTTGGCAGAGAAAATGGCGGAGTCCCCAGTTTCAACGCCACTACCAAAATTGGCGGGGTTAACTGGAGTTGTTCTAGTTTTAGTGGAGTTTTCCTAGGGAAAACTAAATGAGTCATAACTTTGGCATATTTTGACCAATTTTGGCTCAAAAAGAATCATTCCTAGATGATTTGGATGCTATGAGCATGATGGTGTAGGTTGCAAAGGCATTGGAGCACTTCTGTAAGTGATTTTTCTACTTTTAAGATTAAAGAAGACTAGGGCCACCAGGAGAGGGGGTCATGCCTAGTTCACTTGAAGACCATTTTCAGAGCTTATAGAAAAACAACTCGAAAACGAAAAGTGTTGATGTTGGAATACCAACTTTTTTATCTCGTAAATTTTCAACATGCTTTAAACATGGCAATGAAAACAATTTTTTTTGGTGCAAAAAGCACCTTGAAAACAAAAAGTGTTGATGTTGGAATACAAATTTTTTTTCTTCAGGATAGATTTTCGACATTTTGAAATAATGACATAAAAGATAAAATATCACGACTTCGACAAACCTTAAAATTTCAAAAGAAAAATGAAAAAAAAAACAAAAAAACAAAAAACAAAAAACAAAAAATTAAAACAATGAAAATAATGAAAAAAACAAAACTAAAGTTTAAAATAACAATAAAAAGTAAATAAAAATATATATTAGAAAAAAAACATAAAATGACAAAAATGACAAAAAAAAATCAAATATATAAAATATATAAAAAAGTCAAAACAAAAAAATCAAACATAAAAATGTCAAATAAAAAAAAACAAAATTAACCCATAAAAGATAAAAACACACAAAATTAAAAATTAATATAAAAATATATATTTTCAAAAAACATAATTCAAGAAAAAAAAATCAAGGAAAGAAAAAAATAAATAAAAATAATAATAAACATAAAAAATAATACTTTAATGAATAATTAAAAAAACAAACAAAAAAAATTAAAATAAATCAATAAACTATACATTAAAAAAAACACATTTAAAAAAATAATAATAAAATTTAAAATAAATAAATAAATAGATAAAAATAAAAAATAAAAACATTAAAAAACTAAAAAATAGAAAACATTAAAAAAAGAGGAATTATAAAAAATATTTAAATAAATAAGAAAAAAAATTTAAAAAAACATTAAAAACAAAAAATAAATAAAAAAATTAAGATATAAAAAACTAAAATAACAAACAAAAACTATTTAAAATAAAAAAACTAAAACTAATTAAAATTGATTAAAAAAATTAATAATTATAATTTAAAAATATAAAAAAATATACAAATTCATTCCCTTGGGCCATTGGCGGGCTCTAATTTATTCTCAGAATCGGCTTTGAGCCTGTTGGTGGCTCGAGGGGCCGCCTGCCGTGGACGGGTGGAGTTGCTACAACTCTGCCCGCCCACGGCAGGCGGCCCCTTGGGCCACCAACAGCTCGAATCCGATTATGAGAATCAAATCTGATTCTCATAATCAGATTTGAGCCGTTGATGGCCACCTATCGTGGGCAGGCAGAGCTGCAGCATCTCCTCCCGCCCACTACAGGTGGCCACGAACGATTCAAATTTGATTCTGAGAATCGAATCAGATTCTCATAATTGGATTTGAGTTGTTGGTGACCCGAGGGGCTGCCTACCATGCGCGAGAGGAACTGTTGCAGCTTCGCCCGCCCATTGCACGCAGCCACAAACAAATCAAATCTGATTATGAGAATAAGATCTGATTCTTAGAATCATATTTAAGCCATTGGTGGCACGAGGGGCTGCCTGTCGCAGCCCCTTGGGCGGCCCCTCTGGCCACCAATGACTCAAAAATCTGATTTTGAGAATAGGATCTGATTCTTAGAATCGGTTTTGAGCCCTTAGTGGCCCGAGGGGCCGCCTGTCATGGGTGGGCGGAGCTGCAACAACTACGCCCGCCCACGGCAAGCGGCCCCTCGTGCCACCAAAGGCTCAAATCTAATTCTGAGAATCGGATTTGAGCCGTTGGTGGACACTTGTCATGGGTAGGCGGAGCTGCAACCATGGCAGGCAACCACCATTGGCTCAAATCCAATTCTGACAATCAGATCTGATTCTCAGAATCAAATTTGAGCCATTAATGGCATAAGGGGCCGCCTGCTATGGGCGGGCGTAGTTGCTGCAGACACCAACGACTCAAATCTGATTCTGAGAATCGGATTTGAGCCATTGGTGGCCCGAAGGGCTTCGGGCCACCTGCTATGGGTGGGTGGAACTGCAATGGCTCCGTCGGGCCACCAGCGAGCTCAAAGTCGATTCTTAGAATCAGCTTTGAGCCTGCTGGCTGCCCAAGAGGTCGTATGTCGTGGGCGGGTGGAGCTGCTACAGCTCCACCCGCTCATGGCAAGCGGCCCCTCAGGCCACCAACGGCTCAAGGGATGCAATAACTCATTTTTATTTATTTATTATTATTATTATTAATTTTTAGGGATGCAATAATTCATTTTTATTTTTTATTATTATTATTATTATTAATTTTTATTTTTTTATATTTTTTTATATATGTTTTAAAATTGTTATATATATATATATATATATATATATATATATATATATATATATATATATATATATATATATATATATATATATATATATATATATATATATATATATATATATATATAATAATAATAATGTATTTTTAGTATTAATTTTTTATTAATTTTTTATTTTTAATGATTTAGGTTTTTATAACTTAATTGCATTTTTTTCTATGTTTATGATTTTTATTATTTTGATAAATTGGATTTTTTATTTTAATTTTACTTTCTTTTAATACTTGAATTGTTATCTAAATTATCTTTTTGGAATTTTTATTTTTGAAATGTCGTCTTTTTTTATTTAAAATTTATAAAATTTGTTATTTTTCCAAAAAAAATTATTCAAAGTTTCCATAATTTTTATTTATTTAACATATTTTTTTTAGCAAACATGTCTTAAAATACATACCTTTTTAATTACATCTATATGCAAAATGTATATTTTTTTTTGAGTTTTTAAAATTATTATTTTTTGGTGATAATTATGTTATGTGTATTGAAATATTAATTAACAATATATAAATATAAAATATATCTTAACCTCAAAATATTAATTTTTTAATTTTTTTAAACTTTGGAATATATATATATATATATATATATATATATATATATATATATATATATATATATATATATATATATATATATATATATATATATATATATATATATATATATATATATTGTGTAAAGGAAAACAAAAAAACAAAAATTTGGAAACCTTTAAAAATCAAATATCTTAAGATGAAAAACATGAAGAGGAATAAGACCACTTGAAAAATGGTTAAATAATCAATATTTAACAAAAACATTATGTATACTTAGGACATAAGAAAATTTAAAGTGCCAAAAATATGCCTTGAAAAAAAATGTTGATGGTTTTCAAAATTCCTATGAAAATTTTCAACATTTAAAAAAAAAATCCACACTTCATACATTATAAAATTTGCGATATTAAGGATAGCATCAAACATCTTAATGAAGAAGACAAAGAACTCGTGAGACAAGAGTGTGTTGTCATCTTGAATAAAGCCAAACTACCTAAGAGAAATTGAAGTAAAGAGCAATTAAGTGCCTTAAAAAACTTAAGAGATAATGAGAAGATTGTCATCTTACAAGCAGACGAAGGGGGGGCTACAGTGGTAATGGAAAAAGAAGAGTACATCAATAAAATGAGAGATCAGCTTCAGAATGGTGGAAACTATAAGAAACTCAAAGAAACCCCATTTCCAAAGTCATAAAAAATGTCAAAAAAGCCATTAAGGAGTCTAATATTGATGAGATATTAAAAACGTGCCTATACTCGGAGGGTGAGATCATGCTCCACATTTATGGTGCCCCCAAGATCCATAATATTGGTGCTCCTCTGAGACCCATTGTCAATACTATCATAGCTCCAACATATGAATTAGCCAAATTTGTGGCCGGCACCCTCGCCCCTCTGGTTGGTAAAACTAGCTCATTTATTAAAGAATCCAACCATTATGTTGATTTTAGTAAAAAAGCTAAGCTGGATCCCAAAGACAAAATTTTAATCTTTGATGTTGTATAACTCTTTACTAAAATCCCTCTGAATGAAGCCGTTCAAGCAGTAAAAGAAGTCGTTGACCCCCAAACTGCCGCAAACTTGCTGAAATTTGTCTCTACTCCACCTTCTTCACCTTCCAAGGAGAAATATTTGAACAAACATCTAGAGTTGCTATGGGTTCTTCGTTGTGGGCCCATAGTGGCCAACCTCTTCATGGAGAAATTTTAAAAGAAAGCTCTTGAGTCTTACCCATTGAAACCTAAATTTTGGATCAGGTTTGTGGATGACACTAATATCAATTGACCACATGGTGATGAGGAATTAAAAAGCTTCCTAGACCACCTTAATAGCATTTCCAAAGATATACAATTTACAATGGAAAGTGAGGTAAACAACCGCATCCCTTTCTTAGACATTTTCCTCTCAAGAAATGAAGGCGGAGCCCTTGGACACAAAATGTTCAGGAAGAAATATCACACTGGCAATTACTTACATGCTTATTCACACCACTACACTGCCCAGAAAATGGGGGTTCTGTTAACTCTTTTTACAAGAGCTTTAAGAATATCGGACGATACTCATATTGAGGAAGAAATAGAACATCTAAGAAGATCGTTCATGAACTTGGGATATATTAATAAAGACATCAACAGAGCTATTCAAAGAGCTAGATCTAGGAATAAAAGAATTACAACTGACAATTCCTCAACAGAAAAATCATATCTCCCCTATATCCAAAGGGTCATGGATAAGATGGCCAAAGTTCTAGCCAAGAAGGACATTAGAGCATCCTTCAAACCTCTAATTACCATTAGACAAAGGATGAAATCTATCAAAGATGACCCCGACCACCTCCAACAAAAAGGGGTTTAAAAAATTAATTGTTCATGCGGAGAATGCTATATTGGGGAAAAAGGTAGGACCTTCAAAATAAGACTTAAAGAACATGGTGCGGACATCAGACTCGAAAGAACCAAAACCTTGACTTTGGCAGAACACTCTAATAAAACATGTCACCAGATATGCCTTGAAGATGCAGTGGTCATTACCAGTGAAAAGCATCATTTTAAGCGTAGAGTGTGTGAAGCCCTAGAAATCATTGAACACCCACACAACCTCAATAGAGATGAAGGCTTAGAAGTTAGCATGAATTGGATTCACGTTTTTTCCCGCAAATAAACTTACCCCATTGTATTGTTTGTCGACACCTTGTCCATCCTCCCGCTCGTCATTGTCCTTGCACGCTTTCCTACCGTGTCCCATTCACAAGAATACTCCTCCCCTCACACCATCCCCCTACCCTCTATCTTCCTATTTCCTTTCCCTCCTAAATCATTTCCTTGCACCTTTCCTACCACTAACCTGCTACCTTTCTAAACCTCTTTTAAATATTAAAACACACCTTAAACCACCTTTCTTTGCTTTTAATAAAATATAACACAATAGAAAGGCTACACTTCTTAATAAATAACCCCTTCTAATACTAATAATAATAAACTCTAGATTATTACTAATATTTAGAATCATTTATAGTTTCCAATTATAATATAGGTCATCCTTTTACTTACCATCTTAAAAACATATCTATTAAAATAACCATAATATTATTCCTTAGTTTTAGTAACAACTAACCATTATTTATTAATACCTCTAATCTTTAGTATTAATAAAATTGGATAAAAAAAATTAATACAATTAATTTTAATAAAATAAATAATAAATAAACCCTTCTAATATCTCCACATTATTACAATAATTTAAAAAAATTTATATTTACCCATTATAATATAGGTTAACCATCCTAAAATATTTCTATTAAAACTACCTAAGCTTTTCAAATATTTATCCACTAATATTTAGTTTTAATAAATAAAATAAAAGTTTTAATAAAATAATAATAACAAATGGGGTAGAATAGCTAATAAATAATTCAATAAACAATAATAATAAAAATTTTAAATGTGTCATTATTAAATTAGAAATAAAATAAAAAATAAAAAAATTTGAAAAAACTAAAATAAATAGCTAATTAATTAAAAATTTAAGAACTCGTCGGCCCTTTCATCTCTTTCTTTCAACTATTTATTCACCCTAGTCTTTTCTCTTCTTAGCAGGTTGTCCTGAAGATGAGTCTTGATTTAAGCTTGATACGTAGACTAAAAATGAAGACTGTGGATATTCAGAGTGTTGCATTTGAAAATCTACACCACAGAAACCTCTAATCTATCAAAATTTAAACTGTCAAAAATAAGCCCTCTAAAAAAGGGGGTTGATGTTGCATCAACACTTTTCAAAATTAGCATGAAAAATTGCTAACATTTTAAAAAAATTCTTCATACCTGATACATGAGAAAATTTGAAGTGTAAAAAATGTGCTAAAAATAAAAAAAGGGTGTATTTTGAATCAACGCCTTCCTAAATCAAATGATTTTTTGCTGCCTAAAAAAAAAGGGTGTATTTTGAATCAACACTTTTCAAAATCAGATGATTTTTTGCTACCTAGAAAAAAGGTGTATTCCAAATCGAAACTTTTCAAAATCAGATGATTTTTTGCTACCTCAAAAAAACGGGTACTCATATCAATTCCCGTTTCAAATTTTACATTGTTTTGTGCTTCATGTTTGTCCAAAAGATCATAATGGAGCCCAAATTGAAGCAATAGGCAAACTCTCTTTGTCTTCAACACTCCTTGCCCAATTTGAATTCATGCATCCTTGTCTAATAACTGAATGTGTCATGATCAACTGTACCATGTTGGTACTTCAACACATGTTAATCTATATTCCTTTCCCAACCAAAAAAAATGGATCTGCTTCCTTTTCTTGATCCATCATCTGAGGTCAACTCCCTCTGAAGTTGGGCAAGGGTTCCTGGAGAGGCCTTGACTTCTCCCTCTAGATCACATCTTCTGGTAATGCAACTTCTTGACACATGAGCTCTTTTGATTTTGTCAAAAAATCATGTAGGATCAACCTTAATCCATCAATCCAAGGGTATCAACTTTGAGGAGCATGTACAAAGCCTTCTTTTTGTTTACAAGTGTAGGAATTCTTCATGTACCTCACCATCTTGAGTTACTTCACTTCTTTCAACAAGAAATGTGATCTTTACAGAAGTGTACCTGTCAAGATGTTCCTTCATAGCCTTCTTCCCTCTTGTTGAGGTAATATTTTTCTTTGAATTTTGTACCATCCAATCATAAGGCATTATGCTCTCTCTGAGTCAAGATCCAAACTAGGACAATATCTCTTAATACAAGTTCTCTTGTCACAAGTTTTTTTCTTCCATCCTTTTTCATCTACTGTTACAGTGTTGGCAGTGTTTGTTATGTACCTGCAATCCTCACGAGGAGGCCAAGTAAGAACAGTCGCAACAAAGAGTTCAAGGACAAGAGATTTAACTATTAGTAACATTAACTGATGCAGGAGGATCATGGTTCCAAAAATGTGTACATTTAGTAGAATCTAGGGGGTCTTGTATTTTTCAAAATAGTGGTTTTCCTAAGTATTTAATTAAGATAATTTTCAATATTTTGAGTGATTTAGTTGAGACATTTAGAATAGGATTTAATTAAATATTGAAAGGCATATTTGTAAATTTTCTCGAATGTAGGAGAACACGAGTGATTGATGAGTGATTAGTGTGGATTGAGATATTCTGAAATATTGTAAACCTTAGATTAGAAAGTAGTTCATGATTTTATGGATTTATGGAGGATCCTTAGGATTTAGTTGAATGTTGAGATCCTCAAGGGATAAAGAAGAGATTTTAGGAACTAATTGAGGACTCAGAGGATTTTTGGGATTTTGTTGAGAAACCTATGGATCTGAACCAAAATTGGTTACATAACCTTTTATATATAATTGTAAAGCCTCAAAGGCACAAACAGTGAAAAAATGATTATTCTTAGATAGGAGATTTTGTTTTGTAAGCCTATGGGCATAAATAGAGAGAGAGGAAGAGAAAGGGCCATGTAAAGACAGAACAAGCCAAAGTTAGATTGTAAAACATGTTTTTATTTGTATCTATACATTTTTTTAATGAATGAGGAAATTGAATTCATTGTGAATATGTGTGTTATTCCTTTTACATGCTGAGTGATCCATAATTGGGAATTTATGGTTTATGTGTGATAAGCCACGATGAATGAATTTAAATTGAATGTATAAGTATTTTTGAGTGATAATGGACTTAAAAATCTAGGTAGAATCCGCGTGAATCCAGTCTAGAACTAATAGATGTGTGTACAGGCCAAGTAAATAACTACTTACTAAATCTGGAAGAAGAGGATAAATACAGAGAGTGCTCTGTATTCTAACTAGAGACATCGCTAAGGGAAACTTGAATATGCAAAGGAGAAATAGTGTTAAAGGAGATAGAATAAGCTCAGGATGGATCAACACCTTTAAAGACAGAAGAAAATCTCAAGAGAGATTCGCATGGAAGAATTCCGAACAACAAAGGAGATGTAGCGTGGAGGAGATTGTATTGCAGAGCATTGATAAAATAAAGAACAGAATTTGACTAAATATAGAAGCATGGAGAATAATTAAAAAGGGGAAATCAATGGCAAGGATTAAATCGCAGTATCGAAGATTTAAGGTTTGATGGTTGAGATCATTGCTGGTAGAAGAGGCGAAAAAGAACTACACGCAGGTGAATGAACCATCATGTTTAGATCACAAATCTAAGGGGAAACAATTGACGGTCAAGATGATTTTGCAAGTTAAAACAAATAACTTGCAATGTGAAGAAGGGCGAGCAAGTGAGGACCGTTAGATCTGGGTGCAGATCAAAGACGGATGGAAAATCGCACATTGGAGGTTTTAAAGTTTAGTTTTAAGACATCATAGGTATGTTATTTTATTTTTGATGTAGTAAGGGATAAAAAGTGCGATACGGCGAAGGGCGAACACATGCCGGTGTAGCGCAAGAACGCACTTTGCAATACTTATGATTTAGCACTATCGGTAAAGGGTTAAATGTGCGGGCAAGTGATTTATTATGAGTTGTGATTGGTTGTCGTAATGTGGGACCCTAGAACTAATGTTTCGTGTGCATGAATTATGCAGGAACCAGAACCAAGGTCAGCGGGTTTGGTTAAAGTGGAAGTCATGCACGTGATAAGGTAAGGTGTAGGTGCGGAAAGGTTTAAAGGTAAATGTTTATATTAAAAAGTTAAAACTCGAGAGCCACTTATGGATAAGCTTCTGCATTAATGTGATTAAAAAGGTTTAATGATGTGTTTAGGTGTAGGGTTAATTCCGCTAACTCTACATAAGTAAATATTTGTGGCCTATGGTTGCATCATTAACAATAATAGTAATAATCAAATAACAGATATATAAAGTACTTATATTTTTTAGAACATTTCAACTCCCTCTTGACCTTGCATCCACCTTTCAATCATGATGTGATCCATTTCTAAGGTTTCTTTCTTTCAGCAAAAACATTCATTCCTAGGTTTTTAACCCTAAACCCCACGTTTTTCTTTTCCAAACCCTTATTAGCTTACTAGGGTTTACTACCCCTAGATATTTCATTGACTAAAAATGTAGTGAGTACTTTCAACCCTAGATTTTCACATCTTTTTGCAAGTTCAACAGTATGCAAGAGTTCCTTTTCATATACAAGTATAAAGTCTCAATCACACTAAGACCAAAAATTTTCCAATGAGATATCTTCACATGATAGTCCCATTAGATAATGTTGCACTATTTCCAACAATGCATTGATTTCAAGCTTTTTATCTCAATGAGTTATTCTTCTTAAGGTGATTTTAGTCTTTAATCTTAAAGAGGAGCTTAGCCTCTTCTTCATTGAACTAGGAAACAAGTCATGCCTCCATCTTTCATGGTTGAGTAATAATATATATCATTCAGGGAATCATATGACCTTTTAAAACCTTTAGTATGGGCAGAGTGTCTTTCTAGGGTCCTTCACAAGGTTCATGATCACATAACTTTTCAAGCTTGTAACACTATGCTTCAAAAATTTGTTCGATTTTCATTTGAAATATCAAGACAACTTTCTCTTATTCATATTAGTAGGAGAACCTAACAAGGATTATATGTGAGGTTCCAAAATTATATTCTTGGAGGAAGGACTTTATTTTCAGGCCTCAATCTTTTTGATGCATTGCACGAATTCCAATATCCATATGAATATACTTCAGAATGAGATATTAGATCAAACTAAGACATCAGATAAAACTCCTTTTTGAAGGCTCGGTTCCTTTAATCATTCAATATATATACCTTTCTTGTAATGCATTCAAACTTCATTGGTACCTTTCCTCTGAAGAATTTAATGTCGGCTTCAAAAAGGTGATCTTTCCTTGGCAACGATCATTAACAAGTTATATTTGAACTTCAATATCCTTCGGTCTTAGACCAAAACATTTGATTCTGCTTGATAACCATCTAACTTTTATGATCCAATAACAATATCAAAACAAGACATAGGGCTTTTAGAGAAGAATTTCGGGCTAAGATAATCTTGACTGAGATTTTGAGGTTCGATCCGAAGAATTTCAACCTCTCTGATATTTAGAATGATATATTCAAATGAGAGTGATCTCGTCATTTTTCAAATTATATGAGATGAATTGTTTTTAAACGGGGATTATTTGTTAGATTAGTTCATTTAACCATTGTAACAGTGGTTCCTTGTAATGTGCCCTCCAACATTTTTTCTTAGCATTAGTTATTTATTCATTAAAGTTGCCCCTAAAATTCGGTCCATGACAAAGAGACAAAAATTTGATCCCTTTCTTAAAGAAATTTGCACAAAGGTGAATGAGGCTCTCTAATCTTTGAGATGCCTTTGTTCTGAGCTTCTAAGATTTTTGAATATCTGAGATACTGAGGCATGGCAGAGGGTATTTCGTTCTCTCGATCCTGATATTTTTCGGCCTCTTATAATAGAGGATTTCAGCCTTGAGAGATTGATAAACAAAGGTAGTCATATTTTATTTTCTAAGGTCTTTCATCAACAATATTAGATCTCCAACTAGAGCTTCCATGAATTCACCATAGCTTTGATACCGTGTTTATTTTTACATGGTCTTCTTTATTGATAATTATTTTGATGATTTTTTATTTTCTCATTTTTATTCATTAAATCCATCACTCAGTAATTACATAGAAGACACCAACCATAAGAAAATAATACAGTAGGAACATAAGGAGACAAATGCGCAATAACACAAGAGATTTACCATTGGAAAACCCACATGGGAAAAACCCAACAAATTTTTCAATAAAGAATTCTTTAATTCAATAGAGACACATCTAAGTCAAAAAATAAGTCACACCTGGTCTAAGGTCCATCTTCCTAGTCAAATCACTCTGGCCACTGAAGTAATTATGTCTTCTGCATTCTATAGAAGTAGCCCTTGAAAAATGATTTACCACTTCTTAAATTTGCTCCTCATGCCTCAGACGCTGCTACCTCGAAGATAAGAAATTTTTCTACCTCAAAACATCTCTTCGCTAGCCTCATAATAGGTTTTCCTTGCTACCTCACAACATCCCTCTACGTGCCTTAGGAATAGGCCAGACCACAGAGAAAGAAGACCTGAAATTGCTCTATTTGATTTTCCCTATGGATGGAGAGGAGTCACCCTTATTTATACAAGTTTGGATAGCCAAAAGGGTGTTCCTTTTGTTGGAGCCGACTTGAATTCATGATGAGGCCAACCTGACTAGGAGGAGGTCAACTTTACATTTTGGAACCAAAAAATTTAATTTCAAATTTCTTTCTTTTGAAAGTCCAAATGAGACTTGACACAAAATAATTTTCTTTTGACTCTTAGCATTTAAATTATGCTTTAAAAATTCAAAATGACTCAAACATACATTATGAAGGTCGACCATAGTTACAAAAATAAACATCAACCTCTCCTCAAGGTTCTCCTAAATTATTTACTTAAATTTTTAATCAAAAATAATATTTTTCCTCACCCCAACATGACTCCCTATTTCTTCTCCTAGATGTCTCCTTTTTCCCCTTTTATACTCCTTATTTTGCGTTCATTACTGAAGTCAACTAGTAGGTCATAGATTTAGTTTCCCAATCGTACCCTATTTTATCTTAAATTGACTCTTAGATGGAGATCCTTGTGTTGGATCTTTCCACATGGAGGTTCTCTCTCATAAAACTAAAATTTTCTAATTTAAGTTTTCATATTTATTTTCATCCATTTCCCTCTTTTATTAATGAGGTTAAACTATCCTAGGGTGAATTCATGAATATGGGTTACACATTCAACCAAATTTGACGATGAAATTTCAAAAAATTACTTTTTTATCGAATTGAAGCCTTCAAATTTCATATAAGCATTGTGAATTTTGATTCAGAATAAAAAACACAATTTGTGGAGAATTATGTTGTTTTCCTAATGATATTTTTTGCAAAAGAAATTAGAGTCGTATAATATGTCAATTTTCCATTAAATGAAATGCTTATCCTTGCAAATTTTCCACATCTTAAGAGGTATGTGTGTGCTCATGTAGCATAACTTAGTCTAAAATGTGTAATTTTTTAATATATATGTGTGTGTGTGTGTGATCTACACAAAGATAAGTAAGTTATGCATATTAAAAAAATATTTGTTTATGTAAAATTATATTTTTTATTATTTTTAAAAGTTGGTGAAGTAGTATTTCAATTGCATTTTGCAAACACGTGTTCACGTAAGATTTTCTTCAACTATTTAAATAAATTTAAGAAACAAGAGTACCCTTTTGAAGAGGACTCGTAAATGAATATAGTGGTATTTTTTGAACTTTTTTCATTATGCATATTTTATGTTATCGATTTTTTTATTCAACCCCTTTGAAATTTTCCAAAAGAATTTCAAGCATTATGTTTAAAACAAATTAGATGAAAAATATCATATGAATTCGAAAATGTCAAACTCATATGCCATTAGATAAAGGATTCCTTCACGAATCCAACATGATCAACTCCACCACTTAAGGACCTCAGAAGCTCGATCGAGCGCTTAAAACGCTCGATCAAGCACTTGAGATGAAATTTCAAATAGCTCGATCAAGGGTTTAAGAAACCATCGATTAATCCTTTAACGTGATTAATCAGGGTCTCGATCGAGCCATTGAAAATCATAATCGGACACCAACTGAACACCAACTATATTGAAGGAATTGATGGAAAAGCTACGAACCAAGGAGCTCGATCAAACTCCTGTTGCCACCCAAAAAAAAAAAAAAAAACTAATGTCCATGCATAGAAAAAAAAACAACAACCATCCATTCATAGAAAAATAACAGAACATGGAAATTAAAAAGAAATCACAACAAACATGGGAAATTGGATATTTCGATCTCAAAAAGGAGAGAAAATTCCAAGCACAGAGGAAGTGTGAGAAAAATCTAAAGAAATGATGAGAAAAATACAACAGACATTGAGAGAACAACAAGATTATGCAATTCAACAAATTCATGCAAAGACACGTAATTCAAGTTGTCTTACTTCTCATATTACACGCTCCATATCGTATGCATTAGGAAATATGATTCAAAACAAGGAAAAAATGAAGAATGAAACAATAGAACTAAGATAAAATAAGCATTGAAAGTAAGACCATGTAGTTAAAAATTGAGATGTAACAACAACTAAAAAAAATTACTTGGTGTGATTAATGGTTCATTGGAATTTTCTGAAACCACTTTAATTCATGCAAATTATGAACCACCTTTGAATTGTAATAGTTTAGGATAACCCACAGAAACTAAGGATGTGATTTAACCAAAGAAAATCGTTACATTTCCATATATTATTTGTACATGAATTACAATTCATGGTAATATTTACAAGAGGGATTAGCAAAAAGAGTTGTCACATAGGTGCTCCAAAACCTATAAATATTTTCTTCATCAACTTTGCTAGATCTTCATCTTCTTCTCATTTTCGAGCCACTTTATTTGGCTTCTTTTAGTAAGCTCTCCAATTCTTCTAATTTTATTCCTAACACTTGTAATTTTTTAATCACTTAAATCTATTTCCTTCTCTTCTCACAACCCCTTTTACTTGGAATCAGATTTTAATTGAAATGTTTTTTGAATGAGATATATGAAGAAAAAAAAAATATAATACCATCGTTCTTACAATGGGGATCAATTTTAGTTTGGGATTTATATAGTATTTTAAAGAAATTAAAAATGGTTGCTAATAAGAACTAATTTTGAAAAAGGTCAAATGATTCACTTTGTAAATGTCACTTAGTTATGAAGCCATACAATGCTTCAAACCTAGATTCACTACTAAAATTTTTGGGTTATATCTAACAATAGATCACCTTTATCACACACCCTTCAATTTAATCCCTAAATGGTTAAGTTTTTTCATTTCTTAAACATGTTTTGGGGAGAGTGAAGAGATATTATTGCTTTTGGGACTAGATTACTTGGGAAATAGGTATACTGAAAATGCAAATATTTTACAAATTGCATACCTTCAACTAGTTTGCAAATTTATTATACTTTACATGGGGGTTCCTCTATTGGGTGTTCTCAATTGTGGCATCCCTTGAAGTTAAATCATGATTTATGCATAAGAAGAAAAAAATGAGTTATTTCAATGACTTAATATATAATGGTTTCATGTGACTTTGATTTGTTAGGCATCAAAATTTATAAGTTGATTAAATATTAACAAAATGCATATTAATTTAAAGCTAAGTATACATATATTTAAATGGTTCTTTTAGAATATTTAATTAAATCAAGTTACTGGGAAAGAGTAGGTGGCCCACTATCCATGTATTTTATTTTCTTGCAAGGAACAAACATCACTTAGTGCAAGGAACACACATCAAAACATCATATATATCTTGACAATACAATCATGTAGTCATAGAAGCTCGAATCAGTCTCATATGATTCAAAACAAAGACAGGTGAACCAAGTTTTGGAGAATGCAGTAGGGAAGCTATTAATTCAAATTCTCCTTAAAATTAATAACTGCTTGTGAAATTATGTTATCTTCTTATGTTTCTTTATTAGATATTTTCAACAAAAAATTATCAAGAGAAAAACAATAAAGAAAATTAACACAAGAAGTAGGCTCCAAGCCAGGACAAAACCCCTCGAAGGGGAAAACCCAAAAAAAACCTCTTCTCTTCTTATAGAATCCTCTTCAAATGAGAAAACCAAGACCCAAAACCTTAGACCAAGTCCTCCTCCAAGCACCAAGTTAGCCCTCCAATAATCTTCTCCAAATAGGTCAAATATAAACTAAGTCAACAATGATCAAACTCCCTTCAACCTACTTCAAGCTTCAACTTCGACCTCTAGTTTGGATCTGCAAATTCGTACTGCAACTTTCGGCCCTTTTTGTAGAAACCCTAGTACCACTTGTGTGGGTAGAAGAGGTCATATTTTAGGTTTCCTTCCTTCAATCTAGCTTGCTTCTTTTCTTGGATAATTTTGGCTTCAAGTATTTTCCTTCTTGCAACAAAATTTTGGACTTGCAATTATTTTTGTAATTTCGGCCTTGTAGTAGCACCAGAAACCCTAGATCCTTCGCACATGTGATAGAAAGATGGTCACAAAATCATATTCGGTGTTCTTCTTGAGATGCTTCCTTCTTCTAGGTATTCTCTCGTTCTTGTCTTCTTTTTTCTTGATTGAGATTGAATTGAAAATGTGTGTCTCAATTAGGTCAAAGTCCCTTCTATATATATGCCTCTCTTGTGGTCGAATATCCTCTTCTAGGTCGACTTGTAACTGCTAGGGCCAACTTGTGCTTGGAGGCTTATATGGACTTTCTAGACTCGAAATAAATTCTTTTTCAAGATAAAACTTTCTCGATATGATATTATACAAATGATATTGACTCTCTTGACTCGTGACAATAAATCTTATGACATGACAAACCATAGAAGCATGAAGAACATGCTTAACCTAGATGACCAATCAAAAGAAGCATAAAAACCAATGCTTGAAAATAATATTTTTTCTTTCTTCTTTTGTTTGTTACTTAATATATACATATTTACATGAGTACAATGACAATTATGAACACTGAAACTAGTTACATTTTGCAACACTCCTTGTTAACTAGGAAGGTATTCAAAATTGTACAACCGATACAAGGTTATTCTCAAACTAAAGAGTTCTCATAAAAAGAGTTGGATTGGTAAGCCATATTTAAGCATCAAAATCATGACTAACATCTTCAACATAGAAAGGTAATAACTTGAAAATCTCCTCTTACATCAGAGCATAATGTTGGGAGGCGTTGTGTGATATACCACACTACTTATTCAAGGTATAAACCCCATTTGGATTTTCACTAGGTTTGTCCTCTTAAGACTATTCTTATCTTGGATTTCTAATCCTCAAATAATATTGGTCCTCTTCAACTACTCTTGTCTAGTCCTCAAAGAATGTCAGTCCACTTCCTATCTTGGATTTTCTATCCTCAAGGAAATCTCATATGCTTATCCAAGCCTCCATTCTCCCTATCATGGCATTCACTAAGACGTGCGGCCATTAGTCCTGGCCTAGTGCATGACATATGATAAAAGAGAATACAATGTCCATCATCACTCCCTCTCAACTAAGGAGGATATCCTCATTCCCACATGATTAGGGAATTGATTCTTGCTCCTTTTTTCAAGTATTTAAGGGACTCCTTTACTCCCTCTCAAGCATAGAGGAAATTTATTTTACTTCCTTTCAATTGGGAATTCATAACCACAAGATTTATAACTTGTCTTCATAAGTGTATCAGCTACCAGTTCTTCATGGAGATAACTACATGGATCCTTCTTTCCTTTGTATCTCATCATATTGAGCTTCTTTCTTCCTTGATGTTGTAGAGCCATATTCTTCATTCAATCTTGTGATAGGATTCAGGCCATCAAACTTTCATATCACTTCCCTCTAATCATCATTAATGAAGTCATTGTATTGAGCCTTCCAAAATAGAGTTAACCATAGCTCCCTCTTAAATATGAAAGTGATATTTATGAACATCAGGTTATCTTCTTATATTGCTACCTTTCAATTCCAAGATGATAATATAAACATCTTGACTACATAATCAAAATCATTCACTCAATCCATATGTTCTTTGAGTCAAGTTCAACACTAACAATTGATCTCGCCTCAACTACCATTATGCATTTCTGCAATGTCCTTTCAAGTAGCAAAACAATATTTCAACCAAATAACCAATATCAAAATATTAATATCAGACTTACCTTATCATGATGGCCCTTTCATTAAAGTATTAGCTTACTTTAGTCCTTCGAGATCAACATCCTTTCACATGATCCATCTTCATATTGTACAAGAATCCTTCTCCATGCATTCATCTTAATATGGGCACCCATGGATCGAACTTGATTACCAAGCTATAATATCTTCCTTGGAGTTATCATTGTTAACTCCCTTTCTTTAGTCCAGAGACTATACTTGATGTTCATCAATATTATCATGTTATCTTCTGAAAGAGTCTTGATATCTAGCCATTCCAAAGCATGTCAAATTTATTCTTTCAAGCATCGAGTAACCACATGGAAGACTTACCAATCACATTCATAACCAAATATTCTTGCATGATCCTTGTAGATATCAACCCTACCCTAGAGAAGTGTTACTTAAAATATGCATATATTTGCTTTCTGTCTGTGCAAAATGGATAATAGAGGTTCGATCGAGTCCCTCACTGTTGAAGGTTGTAACTAGGCTCGATCTTCATAAATTGTATTTGAATCAATATTACTTGTTAAAATAATAAAGAAAAGAATTGTATATTATTATTAAATGACTTATTAAAGCATGGGTTTCATGCTTGGGTCATATTATTTTAGGTCAAAGTCCCCATTGTGGACTTCTAGGATTTATTTTGAGTTTATAGAGTCATTATGTATATTTAAATTGACCCATATTGGGCTTTTGAATCATGTAATTATGTCAAGTATTGAGTTAAATATGATTTATGGAGCCTCCACATCAAGTTGGACTTCAAGTGATCAAATCGGCCTCAAGCCCAAGAATTTGAGCTCATCAGAAGCCTATATATATAGGGAGATCAAACTCATTTGGACACATCACTCACTCACACAGAAATTTGATATCTGCCGCTGCAAGGGAAAAAAGTGTGTAGTCAAGGAAGGGGTAAAAAGGAGTGTGAGTTTGGACAAGCTAAAGGATTGAAGGAAAAATAAAATTTTGGTGTTTCTCTATCTCTCTCTCACATGCCCTGGATTGGAATATCGAAGTCCCTCATTATTTAGTTGTTGCTAGTTGCTACATGTTGCTGAGGAAAGTGAAGAATAGGTCGAAGTTGATTTTGTTGAGTTTTGGTGCCTTGAGAAGTTGTATTGGGTTAAGATCGAACTCCTAGAAGCAAGATCAATGTCTTTCCTCCAAGATCGAAGTTCCAAAAGCAAGGTTGAAGTTACAAGGTCGAAGGAAGTGTTGCATAGTGTTGTTACTATTGTTGTTGCTGCCAGATTGAGGAAGGATCTAAGGAAGGTTGACTTGGTGTGGAGGAGGTCTGAGTCAAGGTCTAGAGTCTCAATAATATTATTGAAGGAAGAATTACTATCTCGATTTTACCCTAAAGAGGGGTTTATTTTCCCTGGATGTTGGCCTACATCTAGTGTCCTTGATCTATGTGCTTTTGCTTTGATATTTGCTTGATGAACTAAGAATAAAGAAGACAAGAAAAATATAATAAGAAATAAAGAACATCACAAGTAAATAATCAAGAACAAGAGAATATTTCTTCCTTTCTGATTCTCTAACACTTACCTCGGCTTACAGGAGGAGCTCGATCGAGGGTTTGTTTAAACACTCTATCGAGCTATCTATAAGCCCTCAAGAAGCTCGATCGAGCACTTAAAAAAATTTCAATCGAGTGCTTAAAATTTTATCAATCGAGCACTTAAATGGCTCAATCGATCTACCTTTTTTCACCAAAATTCATCCTTGGTTCGATAAAAAGTATAACCTAGCTCCAAGCATAGATCCACTAGGATTAATGTTTTTAATTAACTCTATGTACATTTCCTCTTTTTTCTTACTAAACAATTACATACTTTGGATTTACTTTATATGCACATTATCTACCTAAGATTTTTCAAACATGAGAAGGGTAGATTTCTCAATTGGTCCAATATTTTTATTTCTTCCTATTCTCCCTTTACCCCAAGTTTTACTCTTGATTTATTTAACTTGGTTCTAAAATATCACTTATTTCATTATGTGAATTAGTATGATTACCATATGTTAATTATATTTTAGTAGTTACTTATTATTGTCAGGGGTGTCAAGTCAATTGTGCCCTTTAAGAACTTCCCTTTGAAGTTTCAAAGGTGCGACACCAATAAATTTCTTCTTAATGCCAAGGATGCCAAGTCAGTTGTTCCCTTCAAGAACTTCCCTTTTGAAGTTTTAAGGGTGCCACGCCACTTTCCCTTCAAGCATCTAGTGATGATGGAGATTGTTATCCCCTCCTATGTCACCCTCTATAATGAGACTAACACTACAAGGAAAAGACCCTCTAGAAGATGTTTTTGAGGAACCCCACAAAAAAATACCCCAGACGTCCGTTTCTAGTGGAGAATCCTAGAGGAGGTTGGCGGGCAGAGGTTTTTGCAGATGTATTTCTTCCGGTGCTCTTATCAACCTAAAATGCACCGATGCGTTCAACATGACAAAGCACCGGTGCATTACAAAAATTGGCACACCGGACACCATGCTCTCCATACACACACGCCCGATGCGTTTTATTTCTGTAGAGCACCGATGCTTTACATGTCAACCTCACAGATACCGCCCGGTGTGGAATAAATGAAACGCACCGGGGCGCCCACAAAACGTGCGCACTGGTGGATGGTTAAATAAAAAAAATAACGGCAAAAAAACCGCATAAAATATTGGCACACCAGAAATAGTGCGCTATGTACACACCTTCCCGGTGCTTTTAATTCAGCAACCGCGCCGGTGCGTGTCATATCGTCAGCCTTGGTGCCCCATAAAAAGCACGCGGAACATAAACGTCCCAGTGTAGAATGACTGAAACACACCGGGATCGCCGTAAATGTCGCGCACCAGAAAGGGGTTTAAAACAAAAAAAATTACGGCCAAAAAACCGCAGAAATCATTGGTTCACCGGGCACCATTACCGGTGCGTCAGATTACTGTAAAGCCCCGGTGCGTCATAAAAGCTAGCGGAACATAAACTTCCTGGGGCAGAATGATGGAAATGCACCGGGGCCCCATAAATTCCGCGCACCGGAATAGAGTTAAATAAAAAAAAATTACATCCAAAAAACCGCAGAAATCATTGGTTCACGGGACACTGTTACCGATGTGTCATGATATTGTAGAGCATCGGTGCTTTAAAACTACACTGCCTCGATGCCTCCTAAAAGCGCGTGAAAACAGAAAGAGCCCGGTGCGGCATACAGGAAATGCACTGGTACTCTAAAAGCCCAGCGCACCAAAATAGGGTTAAATAAAAAAAAATTATGGCCAAAACACCGCAGAAATCATTGGTTCACCGGACACCGTTATCGGTGTGTGACGTTACTGTAGAGCACCGGTGTGATAACGTTATGCCACCCCGATGCCTCTTAAAAGTTCACGAAAACAGAAAGATCCTGGCGCGGCATACAGGAAGCGCACCGGAATAAGGTTAAATAAAAAAATTACACCCAAAAAACCGCAAAAATCATTGGTTCACCGGACACCGTTACCGGTGCGTCGAGTTACTATAGCGCACCGGTGCATTATAGTTTTCTGCACCGGTGCCTCCTAAAAGTGCGTGAAAACAAAAAGCGCCCGATGCGGCATTAGGACAACACATCGGTACTCTAGTAAAAACCTCGCGCAGCGGAACAGGGTTAAATAAAAAAAAAATTACGGCCAAAAAACGACATTTTTCACTTTTATCAGTGCTACAGAGCTCTCAAGCACCGGTGCAAGTTATCCTTGCTTGAGCCGCACTGGCATCCGTGCTCCCATTGCACTTATTGCACACACTGCTGCTGTACATTGCCACCAATCTCCAGCTTGAATTTTATAAAACAGCGGGAAAATTTTCTTTTTTAAATTGTACAGCCAATATGCCTCCTCAATGGGTAAATGTATAGGTATTTTTCTTGTTTTTCCATAATTAAACCTTTTGTTGGGAAATATACTGAGAGGGGGGGTGAATCAGTATCTAGATCTGTCAATCAAATTTTTACTTTTCTTTTCTCAAAAACCCATACGCTACTTTACAGACCAAAACTCGCGTATATACGCGGATATCCTTAAGGAAAATCACGTATTCTGAGATCTCTTATTATGCAGATAATTCTTATCTTAGATTATTGCATCATTCACTTATTGGATATTAGTAAGCAGTAAACATGTACAGTAAGAACAGAATAAATCAACACACATAAGCATCACACATGAACACCAGGATTTTAGGTGGAAACCCAATTCGGGAGAAAACCACCGCTGCCGTCGTCTCAGTCTTCAATATTTACTATAAAGAAAACATCTTACAACTATGTACTGGCGCAAACTCATACCAGCACATAGGCACCCACCTATAGAAGGCTACAACCTTCTCTCGTTTACTAGCCTCTCCTGGAAGGGAGCCACTACCCCCTGCTCTCGTTTACCAGCCTCTCCTGGAAGGGAGCCACTACCCCCTGCACTCGTTTACCAGCTACCACTGGAAGGGAGCTACTACCCCCTTACTGAAGGCTTCGACCCTCAACACCACTGCAGACCACGTTTCATCAATTTTCAAACTGGATCAAGCAGCTTCAACTCAACCCTTCATTTTTCAACAAACATGCTTTGCCCAATGCTTCAAACAGAACAATGAAACCACTGTAGCCAGAATATCAGAGATTACCCAGACTTCAGAATAGATAAGCAGAAACACATTCAACCATGAGAAACCATTAGTTCAAATACCATACA
The DNA here is from genome assembly GCA_034641835.2 of Pinus albicaulis. Lineage (NCBI taxonomy): Eukaryota > Viridiplantae > Streptophyta > Pinopsida > Pinales > Pinaceae > Pinus > Pinus albicaulis. The sequence goes on along the minus strand of CM076577.1, from coordinate 119,603,761 downwards.
CGCTTTTAGTTAATTAGACTCGCGTATACACGCTCTTTTCATCAAACGAACCCGCGTATACATCTGTGCACTTTTCAATAAACCCTAAATTCCCATACGCGCTTTTATTAGATCAGAGCCGCGTATACACGCGCTTTTTCCACAACAAACTCGCGTATAGATCTGTAAATGAAAGCTTTACAGAACAGACCAGATCTATAAACTTACCCAGATTTCTTCATTACCTTCAACAGACTTTGCGCCAGATCTTCATCAGTTCTTCTTCTGCAGATCATCTTAGAGATTCATCATTTTCAGATCTAAGGATCCATGGGTGCATCATAGATTCAGATTTATCAATCAAGAACAAAGTTCAATCATGTAGATATACTTCAAAGTGAAGTATTCATTCAATACCCAGACACATGCACGCCTTTGCACAATGATCTTCTTCTCCTTATATAGATTTAGCCTTTATCAATACCATGAGTCAAAACCACACCACTTCCGATGGTATTCCTGGACGGGACCAAATAGATAATCAAGCGCTCAATACAATTGGTCAATACCATGGTAACACCCCTTGGTATTCTAAATTTGGAGCGCAAAAGGGCATACGCGACTTGGCACATACTTTTCCGAGTGCATACGCAGCTTCGCCTTAACAAACCCGCGTATGCTTTGTGACACATCATATTTATCATTTTTCTGGCACTTCCTTTCTTCTGTTCCTTCTGAGCTGATTTGTAGATACATCATCCTTCCTTTTAACACATAGATACATCATCCTTACATATTTAACACACAGATTTCTTATCAAGAACAACTTCATCAAATAGGTTGCCATCAAGGACAACACATGCCAACAATCTCCCCCTTTGGACTTGATGGCAACCATGATGGTGTTTGATCACCACAACAATAGATAGATACATTAATTATAACCATTATGCAAACACCATGATATTCTCCCCCTATTCAAACACCATGCTACTCTCCCCCTTTGACATCAAGGGCAAAGGGCAGATCAAAGCCAAGACAATGTTTTTCTCCACATGTAGAAAGAAGAGCTCTGTAGATCTGATGTGCATTGAAGTTACCATGCTCCCCCCGAGTTCATGCTGAGTCTTCAACATAATATTCAATGAAGTACATGACTCTATGACCTTTCCTATCACCAAGGACTCATAATTACATCAATGATCCAACCAAGTGGATTTACATATGTGACACAAGTACCCAACCAAGTGGGTTTACACATTTTGACTCAAATACCCAACCAAGTGGGTTTACAAATTTTAACAAGCCCTTTACAAGACTAAATATTACAATTTACATCATAGGTCTCAACATAACCTTTTCATCAAATTACAAATATGACTTTTTATAACCAAGACCAAAAAGACCTCAAGAGAGATCATATTTCAGAACCATCATAATGCCAACAATGCATTACATTCAGCAATGCTAATGCTCCCCCTGAAACTGTGCATCCAATGCATCATTTCCACATGACCAGTGCTCCCCCTTTGCTTGTGCATCCTGAACACTTTCAACAGCAATTCATCAAGGCATCTTTATCAAGAGACATCAGAGAATGAAACAGAATTATGAAAACTGGAACACCACCAGAGATACCAAACAACACTGCAGCTGTGCTGAAGAATGCTGACCCCAAGTAAAAATTTTCAGCAACTAACCATACGCGGTTTTATTTGCATAAAATCGCGTATATACGCGACTTTCGTTCAGGAAACCCGCGTATCCAATTTAATCTTCTGAATTTAAGTAGTTCTGATTTTCTGCAAGGCAGAGACTACTCCCAGCTTCTGTCTGAGATATTCGAACGCTTCCCTGGGCAGAGGTTTGGTAAATATATCAACAACTTTTTCTTTGGAGGGAACATACTCCAACTTCACCTTTTGTTCAAGCACTTGTTCACGTTAGAAGTGATACTTGATGGGAATATGCTTGGTCTTGGAATGCATAACAGGATTCTTTGAAATACTGATGGCACTTGTATTATCACACATAATGGAGACAGGAGGTGTGCACTTGATTTGAAAGTATTGTAAGGTTTGCATCATCCAAAGAAGTTGTGTGCAACATGATGCGGCAGCCACATATTCTTCTTCTGCTGTAGATAAGGCAATAGAGTTTTGCTTCTTGCTGAACCAAGATACTAACCGGGGCCCCATATAGAATGCTCCACCACTAGTGCTTTTCCGATCATCAAAATTTCCAGCCCAATCTACATCAGTGTAAGCATGAAGAGTAAGATCAGCATTCTTCGGATACCATAGTCCAAAGTCTTGAGTTCCTTGTAGATATTTGAATATTCTTTTGATAGCCTGAAGATGAGAATCTTTTGGATTAGCTTGGAATCGTCCAACAATCCCAACAGCATGCATAATGTCCGGTCTAGTCCCAGTGAGATAAAGTAGACTTCCTATCATAGATCTGTATTCTGGTTGATTCACCATGGGGGAATCATCATGAGAACTAAGATTACATCCGGTTATCATTGGTGTACTTACAGGTTTGCATTATTCCATGCCATACTTCTTCGGAATTTGCTTAAGGTATTTTGCTTGTGATAAGAATATACCATCAGTAGTTTGATGCACTTGCAAACCAAGAAAGAATGTTGGTTCCCCAAGTAAAGACATTTCAAATTCTTGCTGCATGACAAAAGCAAATTTCTAACTCATAGATTCTTCATTACTTCCAAAAATGATATCATCAACATATACAACCACAATCAAAAGTTTATCATTTTCAATTTTTGTGTATAAGTTGCTATCAGCAGACCCCTTTGAAAATCCTTGTTGGTGAAGATATTTGTCAAGACGATAATACCATGCCCTTGGAGCTTGTTTGAGACCATATAGAGCCTTTTTAAGTCTACAAACAAGATTTTCATCATTTCCCAAAATGAATCCTTCTGGTTGTTCTATATAAACTTCTTCTTCCAGATCACCATTGAGAAATGTAGATTTAACATCCATTTGATAAACTTTGATTTGTTGAAAGCTTGAAAAGGCGAGAAAAATTCTTATGGCTTCAAGTCTAGCTACAGGAGCAAAAGTTTCTTCAAAGTCTATACCTTCTTGTTGAGTATACCCTTGCAAACAAGTCTAGCTTTGTTTCTTACAACATCCCCATTCTCATTTAACTTGTTTTTGAATATCCATTTAGTTCCAATGACATTTTTGTTATGAGGTCTTGCTACTAATTCCCAAGTGTGATTCTTTTCAATTTGATCAAGCTCTTCATTCATGGCTTGAAACCAACATTCATCTTTGCTAGCTTGATTGACATTGTGAGGTTCAATAGTAGATAGAAATGCCAGATAGCTAGAAGATCCCACAAGAGTCCTCCTTGTTTGTACACCTGATCCCTTATCTCCCAAAATTTGAGATTCTGGATGATTCTTTTGAACATATCTGGATGGAGCCTTTCAAATAAATCATCTTTAGGTTCTTCATTGGGTTCACTGTCTATATCATTTCTATTTGATGTAGAAGGACATAAGTCACCATCGTCTTCATTTGTTATCTGTTTTTCTTCCTTTGGGGCTGCAGGAGACTCATCAATAACAACATCAATACATTCAACAATCTTCTGAAGTCTTTTATTGTAACATTTATATGCTCTACTCGTAGAGGAGTAACCAAGAAGTATTCCTTCATCTGCTCTAGGTTCAAACTTGCCAAGTTTTTCATCATTATTTTTGATAAAGCATTTACTTCCAAAAACTCTAAAATGCTTCACAGATGGAGACTTACCATACCAGAGTTCATATGGAGTTTTGTCACTATTTACACGAACATGTGCCTTGTTGAGAATGTTTATCGTTGTATGTGCTGCTTCTCCCCAAAATGTGTCAGGTGTTCCAGAATCATCAAGCATAGCTCTAGCCATTTGTTGAACTGTTCTATTCATTCTTTCTGCTACGCCATTTTGTTGTGGAGTTCCAGCTACAGAAAATTGTCTTTTTAGCCATGTTGTTCACAAAATTCAAGAAATTCATTTGAAGTATATTCTCCTCCTCGATCAGATCTAAGACATTTGAGTTTTAGATCTACTTCATTTTCAACCAGCGCCTTGAAGATCTGAAATTTCTCAAATGCTTCATCTTTGTGCTTTAGCAACCCAATCCAACACATTCTAGAGAAATCATCAATAAATAAGATATAGTATTGTTCACCACGAGGTGAATTTTTCCTCATAGGTCCACATATGTCAGTATGAATGAGTTCAAGAGGCCTACTTGATGATCCTTCCTTGGCATTAAATTGCACTCTGGTCTGCTTGCTGAATTGGCAAGATTTGCATATGATACTTTCAGGCAGAGTAATATTGGGAAGACCACGAACATCATTAAGTCTACTTGATTTTTTGCTTTGAGAGAAGCTTAGATGTCCCAACCTTCTATGCCATAGCCAGTTTTCTGAAGATTTACTCAAGTAACATTGTTCTTTGCAGTTCTTCAATACATATAGGTTGCTTGGAGTTCTTTTTCCTTTTATGATTGTTTTACCTGTATCAAGATCTCGAACCACACATTCTTTTGAACTAAAGACAACTTCAGTTCCTTGATCACACATTTGAATTACACTTAACAAGTTATGTCTTAATCCATCCACATACATGACATCATTAGCCTTCACCTTATCTTTTAGAAACACAGACCCTTTTCCTTTAATTACAGCAGGAGTATCATTTCCAAAAGTAACTTTCTTTTCCTTTTCTAATTTACTATATGCACGAAGTTTGGTTCTGTCACCTATCATGTGTCTTGAGCATCCACTATCAATGTACCATTGATTTTCTTCTCCTTCTGCAAATAACGCTATGCCACAATTTTCAACCCGTAAATCCTTCTTTTTCCATACTTTGGAACTTGAAGGAAAATGCTCTTTTGGCTGAACTTTGCTCCTGCATTCAGATTCTTCATGCCCAAAGTTATTGCAATAAGCACATTCAACTTCATTTAGAAGAGGAGAAAAATTGTTGTAGGTATTCTTCTTTGTTTCAATATCAATCCTTTTCTTTCTCACTTCTCTTGTCATGATGGTTTTATACGCAACACATTGAACAACTTTGTGACCAAAATTGTGACATGAGAAACATTGTCCGTTGAAGAAGAAATTCCTGCGATCATGAAATCTTCTACTTGAATTTACCTGTTGATTGGTGTTTATTTGAAAGATATTCCTGTGAGTGTTCTTTGAATTGAGATGATCATGCCTTACCTGTAAAGATTCTTTATTCCCTTGCTGAGTGGTAGAATTTTGTAAACCAGCTGTAACTGCTTTAAGATAATTTGGTGCTAAAGCCTGAGAAGATTCCCCGGTATATCCAAGACCTGTCTTTACAAGAGGAGAGCGTTGTACCTTGATAATCTCATTTAAGGTTTCTGATCCTTTAGTAAATCTAAGATTCAAAGTCTTTTCTTTCTCAAAATATTTTCTTAGACTTACCACTTCACATTCTAATTTCTCAATGTGTTTCTTTGCTTCTTCAAACTGCATTTTCATAGTCTCTATGGTTATTTTCCTTTCTTCTAAGAGTATTTTACATTCTTCTAAGTGTATTTTGAGTTGATTTTTTTCTTTAAGAAAATCATTGTCCTCTAGAGCATCCACAAAGGTATCATTTTCTTCTCTAGATTCAAATGCCATGAGAAGTCTAAGATCTTGTTCACATTCTTTCTCACTATCAGATAACCCATCACTATCTTCATGAGTATAGTAACTTTTTATAGTGCTAGACCGGTTCTTATTCCTTCTTGCTACTTCTTTCCCTTTTGTAGATATTTCTTTATAAGGACACTTAGCAGCATAATGACCAACTCTTCCACAATCAAAACATTTGAAAGGAAGCTTACCTCTGAACCGTCCTGTGCGAAGTTGAAGTTTCTTTACAAAATTTACCTCATCTTCTTCTGAGATATATCCTGATCCTTCTGCTTCTTGCACTTCTTTCCCTTTTGTAGAAGCTCTAAAGATGGCTTCTTTGACTTCAGATGGTCCTCCTCTTCTCATTTCATATGCAGTTAGTATCCCATGAAATTGCACCACAGTAAGATTTTGAAGATCCTGTTTTTCTTCAAGAGCAGAAACTTTTGACTCAAATTTTGTCGTTAGAGATCTTAAAATTTTCTCAACCAAAGTAGATTCAGTTATTGTTTCTCCCAGATTTATCATACGATTTACAACATCATCAAGACGTAAAAAGAAACTGGCAATACTCTCATCACTATGCATTTTTAAATTTTCATATTCAATTCTAAGAGTTTGGAGTTTTGCACTTTTTACCTTTGCATCACCTTCATAACTTAGAATGATTTTGTCCCACATTTCCTTTGTTGTATTTAGCTGCATAAATTTGAAAAATTCAGATTCAATCAGACTTCCTGTTATAGCATTGACCGCCTTTGCATTTGATTCATAATTCTTATTTTCAGTCGGATCTGTTGGTATTGTAGCTAGATATTGATATCCATGTTGAACAATGGCCCATACATCTGTTCCCATAGACTGAAGATAGGATCTCATCCTTGTTTTCCAGAAGATTAAATTGCTTCCATTAAAGAGGGGAGGCTTGATAGATGTTGTTCCATCTTGATTGCTCATCTTGCTTGATCTTCCTTCTAGCGGCTAAGCTTTTTCAGAAGGACCTGCTCTGATACCAATTGTTGGGAAAGATACTGAGAGGGGGGGTGAATCAGTATCTTGATCTGTCAATCAAATTTTTACTTTTCTTTTCTCAAAAACCCATACGCTACTTTACAGAACAAAACTAGCGTATATACGCAGATATCCTTAAGGAAACTCGCGTATGCTCAGATCTCTTATTATGCAGATAATTCTTATCTTAGATTATTGCATCATTCATTCATTAGATGTTTATTAAGCAATAGACCTGTGTAGTAGGAACAAAATAAATCAACACACATAAGCATCACACATGAACACCAGGATTTTAGGTGGAAACCACTCCTGAGAAACCACCATTGTCATGCCCTACCTTTCAAAACGGAGTTGAATAAAATGATCACAACTTATGGACTCAAGGCAGACTTTGACACCCTCTCATGACGCGCAGTACCCAACCATGGTTGGGCCACAACTCTCTCACTGCCCTCTGAAGGAGCCACCGCCTGCTTACCAAATTTCTCTGGAAGGGAGCCACTATCTTCGTACTGTTGTTTTCTCACTGAACCTAAGGGAGTTATCATCTTCATACTCAAGGCTTCAATTTCAAAGCACTCAAAGTAAAAGAATGTTAATGTTTATTTAATTTTCAACCGGACTGCCACTTCAACTCAACCCTTCATTTTTCAACAAACATGCTTTTCCCAATGGTTCAAACAGAACAATGAAACCACTATAACCAGAATATCAGAGATTACCCAGACTTCAGAATAGATAAGAAGAAACACATTCAACCATGAGAAACCATTAGTTCAAATAACATACGCGCTTTTAGTTAATAAGACCCGCGTATACACGCTCTTTTCATCAAACGAACCCGCGTATACATCTGTGCACTTTTCAATAAACCCTAAATTCCCATACGCGCTTTTATTAGATCAGAGCCGCGTATACACACGCTTTTTCCACATATACACGCGCTTTTTCCACAACAAACTCGCGTATAGATCTGTAAATGAAAGCTTTGTAGAACAGACCAGATCTATAAACTTACCCAAATTTCTTCATTACCTTTAGCAGACTTTGCGCCAGATCTTCATCAGTTCTTCTTCTGCAGATCATCTTAGAGATTCATCATCATCAGATCTAAGGATCCATGGGTGCATCATAGATTCAGATTTATCAATCAAGAACAAAGTTCAATCATGCAGATATACTTCAAAGTGAAGTATTCATTCAATACCCAGACACATGCACGCCTTTGCACAATGATCTTCTTCTCCTTATATAGGTTTAGCCTTTATCAATACCATGAGTCAAAACCACACCACTTCTGATGGTATTCCTGGATGGGACCAAATAGATAATCAAGCGCTCAATACAATGGGTCAATACCATGGTAACACCCCTTGGTATTCTAAATTTGGAGCACAAAAGGACATACGCGACTTGGCACGTACTTTTCCGCGTGCATACGCAAATTCGCCTTAACAAACCCGCGTATGCTTTGTGACACATCATATTTATCATTTTTCTGGCACTTCCTTTCTTCTTTTCCTTCTGAGCTGATCTGTAGATACATCATCCTTCCTTTTAACACACAGATACATCATCCTTACATATTTAACACACAGGTTGCTTATCAAGAACAACTTCATCAAATAGGTTGCCATCAAGGAAAACACATTGCATCATATCGCCGACAGTCTTATTTCATCAAGTAGGTTTCCATCAAGGACAACACATGCCAACACCTTTTAGCAGATTAGAATTTGAAAAAAACTTAAAATTAACCACAAAAAAAAAAAAAAATGTTGCACGGTGTGCTCGAGCCATTCGGCTTGCACCGGTTGCAGTGCTGCCTATAAATTTACAGGTGGCACCACACTCGGTGCTGAAGAAGACTACACCGGTTCTGAGGCAGTACTGCGAGGCACAGGGTGTTATTTTAATTTTTTTTAAAAGTGTGGTGCGGTCATTTACTAGGCCGCACCGTTGACAATGTTGAATCGTGGCCACTGGGTGCGCTAACCAAATTATCCTCCCCGAGGCACGTAATTTTTTTAGCGCACCAGAACTGCAAATCGACATTGTCAATGGTTCGGGTTGGTAAACCAGTGCTAAGTGTATCCGCACTGGTTTCGGGGCAGATTCCAAAGGCGCACTGTGTAATTTTAAATTTTGTGACAAAGACCGATGCACTCCGATACCTAGCCGCACCGTACGACTATGTACGGTGGTAGGAGGGCGGTGTGCTGAGTTAGCTATAAGCCCCGGGGCATCTAGTGAAGTCAGCGCACTGGCCTCCTGACACTGCATTTAGTGAACTGTGTGCTAAAAATATTTTCCGGAGCATCGTCCCGGTGCTTTTTATATCATTATGTGCACCGTCGCCGGTGCGTCTCTGTGGAGGGTCGCACCGTTACCGGTGCGTGACTATGTTTGTGGCGCACCGACTATTGTTTTATTTATTTTTCAAAAAATATTTATATATGTATATTTGTAAATACATGTGTCATTTAATTAAAAAATTGTGTTTAATATGTCAATCATTCAGAGACGTGAAAGGAGAGAAGAGGAGCAACAACAACAACAACAGGCGGAACAATATAACATGGTTCGCCTGTGGGAGGCAAGAGAGAGGGAGAGAGATGCATACCCTTGCCCTATTACAGCAGCGATGCAAGAGCTCCTAAGGCAGGTAAGCCTCCTCAAGTTCTATGACGAGGCTACTTCCCTAAAGTCCCATAGTGGTATTTTGAGACATCTTATCCGAAGGTGTAATGCCCAGTGACAGGCTTTTCAAGTTGGTATCGACCAATGGTACACGCCCACTGAGGAGGATGTATATTTTATTACAGGGCTTTCCCGGAGAGGGGTGGATTTTCCCTCGTTCCCCGAGGTTCCAGCTGGCTGTGTGGTAGGGAGTTAGTTAGTTTACTCCCAAAGATACATTAGACTAGATATATTGTCTCCTTCAGGTTTTCAGGTCTCCGAAGGACAGTTACGTATTGGTGTGTTTGGTCGTGAGGAGGTATAGTGTCTCTCACTTATCATTTCGACCATTTTTCACAACACTAGTGACGGGCAACACATTAGTTGCCAGCTTTTATATTATGTTGATTCATTACTACAATAGCCACGACTTGTCAGGTGGTCTGCCATTTTTTTACGACAATTCTGTACAGCATTAGATAGATGTCGTGCTCGTGCACAAGGGAGGGTCAACTTCCCTTCTACTTCATAGCTTTTTTGTTTATTTTTTGAGAGGTTTCCAGAGACGAGACCTTATTTTCTTCGGCAGCCTCGTAGGTCGATTACTGAGGCACGTATGCATATGTGGGGGCAGATGATGCCCAATAGGGAGGAGACTCTGTTTCCAGCGAGGATATTAGATGATGCACTGGGGTTGCTAGCTAGTATTTTTGAGCAACCCTTCATTATGGTCCCGTGTCCTTATGCGGGGTTAGATTGGCGAGGGTGTGCCAACATCCTCTTTACAGATGATGAGCCACTAGATGATATAGGTAATATTACTGTTTTATTTAAATTTATTCTAACATTTTCTTTAACTTGTTTTTATTAAATTGTGTAATGAAATTGTCTAATTATTGTTGTGTACTTGTATATATTTTGCAGAGATTGGCTCTTATGATGGCAAGGATCAGATGCTGCGACCACCACCTGATCCAGTTGTGGATCTTGATGATGATGCAGAGGGCATGATGCTAGATATTACCCGTGAGGATTAGCAGGAGGCCGGTGCATATCAGAGACCTGCTCCTGCTGGTGCGCCGACCCGCGGTCGACATCTGAGTGATGCTACATACAGGATGGAGTTGGCCGACCAACTCATTGCATTTTTTGTTGAGGCGGGCATCTTCCCCTCTGATTTCAAAGATATAGAGGCCGATGATAGGCTCTTATAGATGTGGAGAGGCATGTCGCGTGACATGTACAACCTGATACGGCATGTCGTAGAAGTTACGACAGCTTTTACGCGATTGACAAGGACTGTCGCACGTTACGAGAGAGCCACAACACATGATGGACAGTCTGCGAGGCACATCATACCATCGAAATCTCATGATCGTTCACAAACTCGCGCCACACTATATTTGCATGAGCCTCCAGTAGCATCTACCAGCAGTCATCATGGAGATGAGGCTCAATCATTGGCTGATCCATGACATTTATATTACAGTTGTATATTTTTAACATTATTCAGTTATATATATATATATATATGGTCCATGTATTTTATGTTCATTTTGCAGTTGTACTTAATTTACATGTTGGTGATCATCATTATGTGTATGTTGTTAGGTCATGTTAGATATGTTCATTTAATGTGCAGCTTGCAGATAAATGTGTATGTGATAGCATGAGATGTATATTTGATGTTTGTGTTGTACTAATGATGTTAATATATAATGTTAATTGTGTTTTGTTAGATGATCATGATCACGATGATGCAGTTAGCGATTTTGAATGTGTTTTTTAGTCAAATATGATGTTTGTACTATGTTTATCATGAACGTGATGTTTATTAATTAATTTATAAATACCAAATGATCATGATATTGTAAATTTGTAATATTTGTATTTCTAATTGTATTTAAAATTCTAAAATTGTTATTGTATGTGAAATTGTAAAATTGTAATTGTAATTGTAATTATAATTATAATTGTAATTGTATGTAAAATATTTGTAAAATTTTTATTTTATTAATGTGAAATGAATTTATTAAAAATTTTAAATTTGTAAATTTGTAAATTTTAAATAATTGTAAAATAATAAATATAGAATAATATGATTTATTGTAACATAAGGAAATTTAGAAAATAATGCAAATAAATTCTTGTACTTAATTAGAATTATCATTATTTTATTATGATCTTAGATACAAAAAAAGAATTAATTTATACAGTACGTCATTGTTTTTGAGATCAAGTACATAATACCAAATTATCAAGTGAATTATTGATTTTAACATTAACACAATGCAAATTACCAATTAATTCAAAATACATATTACATTAATATTTCAAAAAACTCATCTTAAAAAGTATAAATATTGATGAAATAACACATATTGTACCATATCACTCTCGGTTCTCATGATCACCCTCATTATCTTCTAGCTCGCATGGCATGATAACTCTATTGTTCTCAAAAATATGTTTTGATCTAGGGTCATGTGTCAATACAAACCACCAATCCCTATCCAACACATCTGGGTAGAAAAACACCTAGTTGCAGTGTTTAGGGAAAACATAGGGCTCCTTAGCTTCATCCCACATCTTTCTAGAGTTGATACATATCAGCCTACTATCGCGATCTTCCTTTACATTATTCCGATCAAAGGTTTCCCACCACTTGCACCTAAAAATAACACATTGGAAAGAAGAAAAATCCACTTCAATGATCTCTTGTATCTTTCTGACGTAACCTAATGTCCCTCTTACTAGTTGTTGATCACGGTGGCTAGATCGACTAGATTGATCTAACTCAACTTCCACTCCACAATCTTGTGTGATGTTTCCAGCATCATCATTTTCTATGCGAAAATGGTGTCCATATGCCTACATAGATGGGAACAAATGCACCTATTATAAAAAAGTTTAAAAAATCTTATAAGTGTCATGTGTCTTATAAATAATAATCCAACAGTTAAAATATGAAATGTAGATGTCTTAATATAAGTTTCAAATTTACATATAAATTATTACCGAGTTGCTGCACCCAATCCCTACGTTTAGCGTATCCTCTTTAGCACGCGGGTAACGACCAGTAGCACCATATTTCTCTCTGACTTGGTCAGCAACCCAACTGTTGGGGCATATTTTTGGCATATTTTCTTTTAAATGATTGGAATAAGGCACACTTCTACCATTCAACCGTCTGAATTCTTTCCTGTCACTATCCCATTTCATTCTTTTTTGTTCGTAAAATGCGACCCACGGTTGTGTCGCTTCAAAATTGTAAAGAATGAATTTATTGATTGCTTCAATTTCTACATTCGCTGATGAAATCAAACCAACATTATATAGTACTTAGAGATAAAAATATACATTATATCGAAGTTCAACATGAATATTAATTAATTTTTGTAAATTTGAAAAATTATAAGTCGCTTACTCTTTATCAAGCGCTTTTTTCCACTTGTTTGGAGCAACTCTCCTTCTCTTTTGTCTTCATCCAATTCATCACCCCAAATCACCGCACCTAGTATGTTGTCGATCTGCTTGATGTACTCACTGGCATAGTAGAAAGACTCATACGATATGTACCCCTTTTCCATAGACCCCTCGGGTTTTTCCCTTTGTCGAACAAAACCTTTCAATTTCTTCATGCACCTCTCTAAGAAGAACATCCAACGACAAGAAACAACCCCAACTAATTCAAACTCATCTACCAGGTGGATTAGAAGATGAACTTGTAACTCCATGAAACTCGTCGGCAGTTCCTTCTCAAACATACAAACAATCTCAACTATCTCTTGACGCCACCGTGGAATGTTAGCCACATGAATCTCCTTTGACGTGATCCAACGTAAAAATGAAGATAATTTAGATATGGCGCATCTTAGGTCTTGAGGGAATTCATGTTTCACACACCCACGCACAAACAAAGGATAATGACACTGCAAAGTTATAAAAAAGTGCAATAATATACAAAATTAGTTATGTTTTATGATCATCACATGGGATAAAATTTATTAATATAACAAATAATAAAATCATGCTTTTGACATTATACTTACTCTTAGAATATTCAAATGGTCATGCGATTTCAACCCCGAAAAATGGTCATTCACGGTGAAGCAGCACCGTAGTGAAGACCCATATGAAGTTGGCACGCTCACATCGATTATAACTTCCTTTTCCAAAGATATATCATCTTTTTTTAAAATCCATGGGACATCACCTTCTTTGAAAAACCATGAATTAGAGGGACCAGCGCCTGCCTTTGATCCCATACTTTCTAATCGTCTTGGCCAATATTTATTTTTAGTTTTTGAAGTAATAATATCTTTCCTAACCGCCAATGTGTCACTTTGTTTCGATGATATGTGCCTCCATAAAGAAGATGAAACATTTTTAAATATATGCATGGGATCTAATAAGTGGGCAATCTTAAGATGCTCCCAATATGGGAGATCATAAAAGATAGATTTCCTTTTCATCCCAATGGGCAATTTCTCAACATAGGTGTTGAAGAAATCTGGATCATCGAACTTAGGCTCCCCATTTTAATCGAACATTTCTGTGAATTCCTTCTCCTTCTCTCTCTCATATGCTCTAAGCCATTCAACTGGTGTCATTATTGGAGGCCTTTGGGTTCTTTCTCGTTTACCATTGAAAGCGGATGCTACTCTTTTGTAAGGGTGTTGTTTTGTTAGGAATATCCTGGAGCAATCATACACTAACTTTCGTAGGTCCTTGGACCATCTATCTTTCAGAGAAGGTCCACAAAATTTACATCCAAAATACCTTTTTGTTACAAGACCTGCGAGATTATATTTGTATACATTAATTAATATGCATGGCACGTTAAAGACTATCATGAAGATCAAAACAAATAATATTACAACGAATTAAATAACTAATATGTGAAAGAATATTGTTACATTATATATAAACAAATCAATAAATTAAACATGAAATTTACCAGAGAAAACTCCTAAGCTTGGATAATCATGTGTCGTGTAAGTACATATGCCATACAACGTAAAATTCCTCTCTGTTGTGATGGGTCTTGATACATCGTATACATTTATCCCATCCCATAGTTCCTTCAATTCATCTACCAGTGGTTGTAAGTAGACATCCATATTCTTCACTTGTCTTCTACCAGGGACTATGAGAGCCAACATAAGATGTTAATTCTTCACGGAAAACCATGGGGGGATATTGTTATTGATCACTACTATAGGCCAAACAGAATAGTTGGTGTTTTGGAGGGAATATGGGTTGACGCCATCCATGGCTATGCTGAGTCGTAGACTTCGTACTTCATTCTTGAATTTTTCGGGTCATGTATCCTCTATATTCTTCATGGCTATTGAATCAGTTGGTATTCGCATTACTCTCAACTCACTTCTGTGTGAGGCATGTCATCCCTGCAACATAGCTAATTCTTTGCAACAAAAGAGCCTTTGAATCCTTGGGATTATAGGCATGTTCCTCAATATCTTAAAAGGAGGACCAATACATGATTTACCCTTCTTTTTTGATTTATCATACCTGTCATGCCCACATTTCTGACACATCTCTTTGTCTGCATATTCTCCTCTATATAGAATACAATCATTTGGACATGCATGATATGATATGTACTCAACACCCAACATTTTCAACAATTTTTTTGCCTCTTCGCAGCTACCGAGCAAGACATTATCACTCGGAAGAACCTTATCTTTGAATAACCCGTAGTTGGTGATCATGGAAAACTATATTAATAAATGTACATTAATGTCGATATAATTATTAATGTTCATAAAATTTAACATTTGTAATGTTCATTGCAGTGTACTGATTATATTTCAAATTTATATATAAGGGAAGTACTTTATGGTAACTTACCTCAAAAGTTCTGAGAAACATGCATTCGACAAGCCAAAATTTGATGTCAAGTTGTACAATAACATCGTTTTCCCCAACTGGGTATACTTTGACTAACCACCGGGTCCAAAGAGAGGGGTGGTGGAAGCAAATTTAAGGCTTTCGAAAAAGGTGTCAGCGATATGAGCATCATCCCCTAGCTGATCATCATTTTGGAATGCATCTAACAACATTGTCTCCATGGCAGTCGTATCCCCCAAGTAATCATCCATACCAACCTCTATTTGATTGTCTCCATTGCCATCTTGTGAAGAACTACTATTGATGTAGTCATTCCTAATTGGTGAATCTAGACATAGCGGGAATTGAATCGGTGGTTGATTCAACCATTCTTGGTATCGTTCCTCTCCGATTTTTTCTCTTAATTCAATCTTCTATCGATTTGACATTGTCGTGGGGTGCAACGGAAGATGGTAGGTAGGTCGTTCATCATCACTAGAATCCTAGTAATTAAAAAAACAAAAATTGAACATGATTAGTACAAAATATTATGATATCAATTTGTAACCACGTTGACAATATTGCATGATTATAAATTGGTTTGACGTTGAAATAATTACGTACATATTAATCAATATATATACCAAACAATTATAATTATAATTACCATCATTGTCCCGGAATTGTGGTTAGAAGATGCAATATTATTCTGATTATGAGAACAATAATTGTCCATTTTCACTACCAAATGCACTCATACGTAATACAACTCTTTACAATCAAGAACTTCGATGTTTTGAGTAATTTTTGAATATAATTTGTATCCCAAATACGATAGGTCAATACATGAATTGCGGTTATATACATTATAATTTGTGAATTAAGTTGTGCATGATTGACTACATGGATAAAAAACATACATAAATTCAATTAGATAGTGAAAAAATAAAACAAATCTGAAGTAAATATTACGTCTCCACATGGATAGGGAGAAATCCGCGATGGACTTTGAGAAATATTATGGAACGATCTAGATTTTGAAGAATTGTCTATTTCATATAACATATGATATTTTCTCCCTGCATTTGAACAAAACAAAAATAAACTTTGGTGCACAAACCTAAATGTAATTCCAGTGCGTACTGTTCAGATAACTGCACCGGTAAGTTCTTTATTTTGCGCACTGGTGCACTTTTTTACCAAGTAGCACCGGTGCGGTTTAATTAAACGACGCACCGGTAAACAAATAACTGCAATAAAAAAAAAAGCACAACCCTATTTTATTTAAGTGAAAAAAAAAAGTAAATTGAAAATTGGGTGGCAAAATATTTTTCAAAAATATAATTTCATAAAACATTTCTCTAAATATTAAACACTTTTCATTGTTTCACTATTTTTGCAAAAACTTTCAGCCAAAGATTTGCAAGATACATACCTGGAGCAAACAGAGCACAAGAGCACTGTGGAGCAGGGAAATACGTTTGAACAGAAGTATTTAGACAATCCGAATTCCAAACCTCTGGTAATTCAAACCCTGTACCATAGAATTTTAAACGACGTGAGTAAAGTTTATCGTTTTTTTGTACTTTTTTCTGCAGTTTTTTTTATGCACTGAAATAAGAAATCAAAGTCTATTGTTTTCTTTTATTTTTTCTCTATTTTTTTATGAAGTAAAATACAAAATCAAATCTTATTGTTTTCTTAACTTTTTGTTTCTGCATTTTTTTTACCTTTTCTACAGTTTTCAGGAACAAAAATAAAAAAAGAAATCAATTTTTAGAAACAAAACCCTAGATTCTTTTTGTTTCTGCCATTTTTTCTCCCTCTTTCTTTTCAATTTAGATTTATAGGGTTTCTATACTCATAAGAAATCCAACCCATGGGATGACTTGCATAGTCGGATCCCAAACCATGTTGGCCCTTGTGTCAATCTTAAAAAAATATAGATTTTTTTACGTCGATGCGCCTTGCGTAACATTGCGCACCGGTGCGCTTGGTTATACCAGTGCACTGGTGCACTTGGTTATATCAGCACACCGCGCAAGTACAGTGATAAAAAATTAAAAAAACAAATTATGTTTTTATCAGTGCGTCATATGTAACATATGGCACACCGTACAACGTGCTATTTTGAAAAAAAAAATCATTTTACAAACATACCCTACATTATTTTTGTTTCTTCCTTGTCTTCTCCCACTTGCTGTGATTTCAGAATTAGGGCTTTTAAATTTATATTTATAGGGTTTATATTGCTAAATATAAACCTAAGACATCCAATGAATGGGTTGACCTACATAGTCGGATCCCAATCCATGTCGGCCTTGCATAAATAAATAAATAAAAAATTTCGGTGCGCCCTGTTTGAAAGAGTGCACCAGGGTGCTCTGTTATCACACCGCACCGCGAAAGTACTGTCATAAAAAAAATTATAAAAATATGTAGCCGGTGCGCTATTTCATTATGACACACCGCGAACGTTCAGTTTCGAAAAAAAAAAACTTTCAAAAAATACAAACCTTACTTTCTTTTTGTTTCTCCCCTTTCTTCTTCTTCTTTCTGTGATTCAAAATTAAGACTTTTCAATTTAGATTTAGAGGGTTTGTATTGCTAAATATAGACCTAAGACATGCAACTGATGGGAAGATTAGCATAGTCATATCCTAATCCATGTCGCCTTGGAATGATTTAAAAAAAAAATAGATTTTTTACCGGTGCGCCCTATGTAAGGTAGCGCATCGGTGCTCTGTTGTTTACAAGAGCACCAGATAAGTAATGTGAAAAAATAAGATTTTTTTAACGGTGCGTCATATGTAAAATATAGCACCGATTTATGTTAAAAAAAACTAACACTGGATGATTTTTATTATTTTTACGATGGTTAACCGGTGCGGTCATTGACATGTAACGCACCGGGGATTCTTGTTGACATAGAGCACTGTACGGTGTATTATACTGTTTTTGCGGTGCGTGGTAAAGACAAACACGCACCGACGTCGGTGCGTTTACCATGAATGGCGCACCGGTTTTTTTAGATTTTTTTTTTTTAATTGAGAAGTTGACAGTTTATTTAAAAATATATTATTGACTAATATGATACAAGTTTGATATTGTTAAATAAATGACTGAGAAGAGATCAAGTAACAAAAATACTGATAACACATCAAGATCGAAAGCAAAAAAGGCAAGTTCTTTGTAATTTTTTTACAAAAAAATTATTTTTGAACTATATGTAAGTTTAAATAATATGTATTGTTTAATGTGTATCATGCAGAACCACAAAATGACGAAGTTCGATGAGATTATTTCTGATCTAGGACCAGAAGAACGTATAAGCTTGATGGAAAAATTGCAAAAGGATGAATCAGGTGAATGAAAAAACAATATCGATCCAATATGAGTTTCTTTTTTTAGTTTTCATTAATAATATAATTAAAATTATTAGATAACATGTGTGAAAAAATTTATTAATTCACCTCTGTTTAATGTTCTACAAGGACCAACAACTCAGAAAAGGAATGTTGTTCTAAGAAAATAAAAACAATAGAACATGCAAATGAAAATGAATTGCTCCTTAGCTCATCTGGAGTGGTGTTGGAGGTTAACGAAAGGGGGAAACTTTTTGATGCAGGAATTCTGCTAGAAAGCAGAACCCGCATATAAGAATACAACTTCTTTACTAAACTCTGAAAATGCTCAAATTTTCTGTAATAAAATCATGAAAAACATTTAACTTAAATTCACATGAAGGCAAAAAGAGCCATTCAAATCAACTACATATAACCATATCAAAATTCTCTGGCCAAATATTACATTGGGCGGCCTCTTGGCTCTTGGCCCTTAAACCACTCCTCACTCACTCCACTCTCAACTATCTTAGCTCTTCAATTATTCAACTGTGTTTTCTCCTCACAAACCATTCATATTTATACATAAAAATGAATTTAATTCATTCCAAAAATATCTCCACCTAATCCTCAACTAAATCTAATTTAAATTCATTTTAGGTGTGGACTCAACAAAGTCCCGTACATAGAATTCCTACTCCCTAAAATTGCTACCTAATTCTATTTTCTCTCATATCCTTTTAATTAATAAAAGAATATTTAAAAAATCCTCACCTTTATAATTTATCTCCTATTTTATTTAAAAATAAAAAATTAATTAATAAAACAATTAAAATGTCACACCCCCCTTTATTACATAATTAAAAATGAAAATTGGCCTTGATTCTCCTGCATCAGACTCCCAAGGTTGAATTTAATCATGATCGCCTGATCATGTGTTCAGATCTTTGTCTGCCTGGATCCCATATCTTGTGCTGTAACTTTCCACTTGTCGCTGCTTCTGTATGTTGTTCTTCTCCAGGTCTCCACACTTTATATTGCGTTGCCCCACTAACTATGCTTTCACAATCTTCTGTTGTCTTTCTTTTGCTGCTTTTTCTTTGTTTTACTGCTTCTGGCTTCTTCCGGGATACTTTCATCATCATTCGCCTCATCAGTTCAATTTCTTTGTTTAATAGATTTTCTCCAACATCTGCAATAAAACATGTACTCACAAAACAATTGTTAGAATAAAAAACATAAGGCTTCAGTGCCCCTTTCTCTGTTGCTGGCAATATTTCAGTATGCTGCTCTGAAATTCCCTCGTCCATTAGCACATCAATATGCTGCTCTGAAATTCCCTCGTCCATTAGCACATCAGTATGCTGATTTAATTCCTCTGTGAGACTATCAGTTAGTCCCTCCTCTACATCATCTGTTTGAAAAATGTTTCCCTGTTCTGTGTCTTTCAGTAAATTTTCCTGAACATAGATCCTCTACTTTTCCAACTCTCTTCTTTGAAGATCTAACTTTCCATATAACTTAAAAATCTCAACTGGAGTAGAACTCGGAAATTTTACACAACTTCCCATACCTTCATTTGCTATTGACCAATCATCAGATGGTCCTTCTTCCCCCACTTCAATATTTTGCTGAATATTTCCATAAGACCCCTCTGTCTTCATTTCCTCCTGAGATCTTGCTATCTCAGCATCATTCTGAATAGATTTCAGATTCAACTCTTCTTCCTTAACAAACTTCAAATTTTGTCCAACATCCTGTGATATGCCTGCCATCACACACAAATCATTAGTCTTAAAAACATAAGACCTTGTGGTCTCACTGGATGCTTCAGTCGACATCTCTCTTTGCTGTTGTGAATCCTTCATTTGATTCAGTTCTTCTGTAGATTTCCCTTCAGTCTCATCACTACTTCCATTCTCCCTCTGGCAATCTTCCTGAATTTTCCTAGTTTCAACACCATTACATTGTAAAAAAATTTCAGCAATCCAATTAAACAAATACACTTGTTTACCTCCTTGGAATTTTCCTTCAGCATTTCCACTTTGTTCCTGCTCCATAACAGCGTCGACTTGCTGTCTTACCCCAGACAAGAAGTCATTTATGATTTCTCCTTGTTGTAACCAATCAACACTTTCCTTCTCTGAAAAGAATTATCTACAAGACTTTACCTCAAGAGTTTCATTCTCCTTTGTGAAAATTCCATCAGACTGTTCACCGTCTTTCGCATATCCTGCAAACATACATAAACTGTGAGAAAAATTGCAAGGCTTCATAGCCTCACCTGATTATTTTACAAACACATCTTCAGATGCTTCTAAACTATCCCAATAGTTCATGAGATCTTCCTCACTGATCTCTTCACCCAGAAGTTCACCATGTTCCGGGCCACAAATGGAAACATCCATTTTTAACTCAGCCTCTCTGAGTTCTTCACAACTCAACATCTGCTCAAGCTTCCTCAGCTCTTCCATCAACTGTATGTTTACTTGCTTTTCCCTTCTTGCGTGTAGCTTCTGCCACTTCACCTTCCTTCTCATGGTCCAACCATGTGTCTGTTTTCTCATATTTTCCTGCAACAACTTCATTAACAATTCAAGGTGAATTGTTATCTCAGCCTTCTCCCACTCGTACTCTTCATCAGATCTCCGAAAATGACTATCAACAATCATCTTCCCCTCCTTTGTGAATTACATCTATTCATGTGTGGACTTCATTTAAGCCACTTCCCCACAATCCTTCGCACTTGTGATTCATCAAAATGAAACTTCTTACGCTTAGCTTCTCTTTTTCCTGGAACCAATCTCTGACAACTTTCTTGCTACAATATGCTGCAAACACACTTTAGCATGCATGTGTTACAATACCAATTCTTTAGGTGTCGGGCTCCGCCGATCATGCACCCGATTACATTCAGACTTTGTAATTATCTTACGACTCTTTGACTTCAAACTTATACCAAATTTTCATCTTGGATGAAAATACTCAAGCTCAACTCAAAACTATCCAAGCTTCCATTTGACTCTAACACCTATTTTCACTTCAAGACTCGAACCAAAATTATGACAATAGATGTTTCAAGTTATACAATCTTCACTTCCTGAGAAAACTTACAAATTTGCGGAAGCTCCTTTTTAAAATCATTCACTATGGTTATAAAACCATTTCATAAGGTTTGAATTATGCAAAACACCTCAATTCAAAAGTTCGACTTTATACTGCATTTTAAAATGCACGTCAACCAACCAAATACTCACGCGGAAGTTCCTCTTTCCATTATGATCTTATGGTTATGAATTATACACAACCCAGATTTCAATCAACTCTCAGCGATTATCTATATGACTTCGGCCACCATATATATTTTGTTATGTTACTATTTAATCATTGGTTTTAAAACCCAAATTTAACATAACAATATTCAACCATAGTAAACGTAACTCACCAACTGCGCTAATGAAAAAATTCGATGCTCCACTTGCATAAAATAGATCTGGCCCACCATTATTCACTGTTTGGTCACCTTGACTTCATAGGTTCGCATCATTCCTCTCGCTGCAATCGATCGAACCAAGTATCGATTCAATTTTCTTCTTTAGAGTCTTAATTTAAGATTCCGTTCACTCAGAATTTTATTCTAATCTTCATTACAAAACCTCAACAAATAAATTTGGAATCCGGCATATGAACACCGGCTATTGCAACATGACTGATTGCTATACCCAATCTCTGATAGCCACGGTTCCTTCACACGATTTCAACGTCGCTCATATTTGCGTTCACTCTTGTTCACTTCAACTCTGCACTTAACGCTGCAACACAACTCATGCTAACGCTACAATTTGGCATCGATTATTTCATTACAGCTTACAATCAAACCAACAAACAATCGATCACAGACTTTGAAACATGTGTTACCTTCAAGTACGCTGCCTTTGACAAGTTGTGTCACTGCTTAATGCTGAATATTACAATTGTTGGACGTGCTCAACACCGTTCAGCGCTCAACACTAACTACTGAATTAAGTTTTTACAGACACAGGCTTTCATATAAACACAGCACTTGCAATTCAGCTCTTACATAACGTAAGAATCAACCCAATGCAGAGTTCTACTTCTGCGTGCACTCCAGACCCAACGCGGAGTTCTCCTTTTGCATGCACTCAAGTGTATTACCAATTCGACTCTCCAATATGTGGCCGCTCATATAACTCTTGGTTATCCCCATAAACTGAAGCTTGGAAACTGACTCAACATCTCAGGAATCTCAGCAACCATTAAATTCATTTGGTATCCACATCATTCAAATGTTCAACAAATTTAAACACTGGTTCATACCTCTTCCAGCGCTGTTACTCAACTTCAAAGGCACGCGTCAAAGTCGTTTCTTCAAACTAAATTCCACCTCTACGTTAAGAGCTCTCACAAATGTGCCAATCAGGCTTATAAGAAACGACATATCAAAATCTCAATTCCATTTTAAACGTTTACGCAGTCCATCATTAAAAAACACCATCAATGCTGAAAAGAGATACTAACTCAATGCGGATGAGAATTTATATGAGGGTAGGTGACTGTTACTGCATTCGATACTAATTTCACCGCTTTAACTGGAAGTATTTGTCGTTGATTTTCTACATCAAAGATCACCCAATTAACACTGCCATCATAGCTGGTTTTTTTTTTAAGTGGTACACTCCACGCTCTGTACATGATCATGGGCTACGTCCTACAAAATAATCAATGGTGTTACCATTGAAATCATGGGCTACAGTTACGCTGTGGATCTGTGGTGTTTCCAGCACACAATTATGACAATTTACTGCCAACGATCAACATCGCTCGACGTTCAACAATAGTGCGCCCGCATTTACTGTTGAATCAACCCTTACGAACATAAATTGCTCTGCATACTGGTCTTTCGTCGGCTCATTCACGGTGCTAACACGGCCATAAACTCACGCAGAGTGATATGAATTGATGATCTAACAATTGGTAGCTATACCAACAAATAAAATTTCTTCATGTCCTCACTCTGTCTCGGCCACTCAATCTTCTCCAGCAAACTCCTCCTCAACAATCTCCTTAATGTAGTAATCACCAGTGGAACATCAATTCCAACATAGGCTCTGGTACGGATTCACACAACTTCACCTTTCTATCACTGAATCTCCGCAGTAATTTACCAACTTATCTTATGGTGGCTCATTCTCTACAGATTCTATTATCACACAAGAGACAAACTCTATTATCGCATAAGAAAATTGATCTAAAGAACCATCTTACCACTATTGATTTTGAATTTAATTCAATTCTGCAACTAAATTAAAGAGCTTGCTCCCAAACTGCGCCTTTGAAGTTTACTCCTTTGATCGATCTAACTTTTCTACAACGTCAGGCGTCTTCCGCTTCAATTTTTCACTACGATTTCACCATGCCATTGCTCATGGCTCTTTCAAAACTCGCTGTTCCCATTGCACAGTTCCGTTTCTAACTCTTCTCCAATGTGCACCTATGCATTTTAAAACGAGCCATCGCTGCATTCAATTCAAACCTACACACAAGTTCAATGCCATTAACAATCATTCTTAACCGACATCCATTTGAATAGGCTTTAAATTCCTCTGCGCATTTGTTTATGTTGTTCTCTCGCACTTTTCAAGGTTCGAACACCTCATTTGCATTCTCTAAATGCTCACAAATATACAATTACCATTTAACACACAAACTTATAATTCAATCTCATCTTCTCTTGCACCCGCTCTGATACCAAAATGATGTAGGAATTCTGCTAGAAAGCAGAACCTGCATATAAGAATACAAATGCTTTACTAAACTCTGAAAATGCTCAAATTTTCTATAATAAAATCATGAAAAACATTTAACTTAAATTCACATGAAGGCAAAAAGAGCCATTCAAATCAACTACATATAACCATATCAAAATTCTCTGGCCAAATATTACATTGGGCGGCCTCTTGGCTCTTGGCCCTTAAACCACTCCTCACTCACTCCACTCTCAACTATCTCAGCTCTTCAATTATTCAACTGTGTTTTCTCCTCACAAACCATTCATATTTATACATAAAAATGAATTTAATTCATTCCAAAAATCTCTCCACCTAATCCTCAACTAAATCTAATTTAAATTCATTTTAGGTGTGGACTCAACAAAGTCCCGTACATAGAATTCCTACTCCCTAAAATTTCTACCTAATTCTATTTTCTCTCATATCCTTTTAATTAATAAAAGAATATTTACAAAATCCTCACCTTTATAATTTATCTCCCATTTTATTTAAAAATAAAAAATTAATTAATAAAACAATTAAAATGTCACACCCCCCTTTATTACATAATTAAAAATGAAAATTGGCCTTGATGCTCCTGCATCACTTTTACAAATGTTTGAGGGACCTAGTGGAACGAATGTATAGACGTTCTTTCCACTTACAATACAAAAACCAATCCAATGATTCCAAGAACCAGATTTTATGTAAAATACAGGAAGAGTTTCCAGAGAATTGGTCAATGAGACATGTCAAACTTTTAATAGCAAAGACGTACAACAACAAAAAAGAAGGAATGAAAAAGTAATATTCCTTTAGATGTTTGTCTATAATTATTTATAAATATCACTTTTGTTGTACTTACTTTTCATATATCAATATAAAAATTAAATATTTTATTGTCATGTTACATTTTCAGGAAGATTATGAAAATCTCAAAAGATAAACAAGCTGATATCAGAAATATGCCAGTAGGAATGTCCAAAAAGGTGTACAAGAAGATGGTCAAAGAAATGGACAAAATTGCATCGCGGGAGGAGCCATCTCAACAAAAACGTGCTTCAAATGTAATATGTAATTGAATTTTTTGATAATTAGGTACAACAAATAAAAAATTTAGCATTAAATATTAATTTTAAAGTATTTTCTTGTAGAAAAAAAAGGAAAATGGAACCCATTCAACACATAAAACAGGACGAAAAGAAAGAAAATGATTGATATCTAAGTTTGTGAGTAATTGTTACTTCCTTATAACAACTTAACTAGATTTCAGTTTTGTATTTTTAAGTTGTTTTACAAAAATCATCATTGAATGTCTCCAAATAGGTGCTAACATACAAAGAAGAACCATCAGAGGAATTTATTGAAATTGGTTTAAATATGGGTTGTGCGTATATGTTGGCATATCAGAACTTAATTGTGGAATTTGTAAGCATCTATCGATCTTGTTTTACTTAGCTCTGTCTATAATTAATAGAAAAATTAAATCTTTTATATTAAATATATGATTTCTTATGGGGTATAAAACTTGCAGGAAACAAAGTATGGCACTGCGCCAACAGATCAATTCTTGAAAGATGGCATGTTACATGGTTTTGAAAGAACGTGTATAGTTTATGAGTCAATTTTTGCATTGGTACGTCATTTCTTTTCGATTTACATTGATGTATATTATTTAATATTGCAATTTTCATTATTCTCACCAATGTATATACACTCATTACAGTTTATTTTTATGTTTATAGATGGAAGAAGGTGAAGAAGAAGAAAACAATCAACGTCGTGAACAAAACATTTTTGAAAACAACCGAAGTCATGGAAGTAGCTCTAAAGATAAAGATAAAGATAAAGGGATACCAATAACTGTCCCATTTTGTATGACAAAGAATTTCTTATTCATATATATATATAATAATAAAAAAAATTAATTTATTCTATTGCGTTCTCTATTGTCACTATTGTGTTCTCCATTGTCGTTCTCAAATGCAGTAATAAAAATTTAATTCATATGAATATTGCTATAACATATATATGTGTCGAATTTTGATGAATAATGAATTTTAAAAAACCACAATAATGATAATATGATATAACAAATTAATCTAAACATCACATTCAAATCCATAAATAAAAATTTAATTAATATGATTATTGTTATAATATGTATCGACTTTTGATGAATAATGAATTTAAAACAATCACAATAATTGCACTGCCACAGGTCGATGTTTCTAAAAAATACAAAATGAAAACCAGTGTGCTTGTATTATTAAGCGCATTGGTGTGTTTTTACTACCTATCGGGACCGCACAAATACCAAAACCAGTTAAAAATATCGAGGCGTTTGTGCTGTATGGCACTCCGGTGCGTTTATGTATCTATACGCACCGGTGTCGTTTCACTGCCTATGAGCACCACACGAATACCGATACCAATTATAAATTATGGTGCGTCTGTGTGATGCTATGCACCGGGGCGTTTTTTTTGTCTATATGCATCAGTGCATTTGGATGACCAATAGGCACCGCACGAATACTGATACCAATTACAAATCTTGGTGCATTTGTGTGATAGTACGCACCGGGGCGTTTATGTGTCGATAAGCGTCGGTGCATTTGTATGACATATTTGCACCGCACGAATACCAATACCAATTGTAAACCTCGGTGCACTTGTGTGATACGATGCACCGAGGCGTTTATATAAGCATATGCACCAGCTCTTTGATACGACCTATGGGCACCGCTCAAATCCAAAGACCAATTAGAATGGCCCTATGCGTTGTATCACCAACACCAGGCCTGGTGCTGTTATTTTCCTTGACGACCCGACGCATTCTCCTTCGACCGCCCCAGTGCGCTGTCTACCGATACGCATTGGTGCGTTAAAACCTGATAAGAGAACTAATGAAAAAACATCCGTAATAACCTCCGGCCGCCCTTTTTTTTTAGTTGTGTTGAGTTTCCGCTAAAATCTCTACCAAAACCTCCGTTACCAGAAACGGATGTGGTAGCATATGTTTTTTGACAATTTTGGCCAATTTTATAACACTAAAAACCTCCTTTATAACCTCCACTAGAGGGTGTTTTCCTTGTAGTGTAATGGTGTTGGGGATCAAGGAATCCTCCTTGATGTGTGCCCTCAGTGAAATCCTCGTGAGAGACCCAATTTGGGGCTTGCCTCCATGGCACCATGATCTTCAAGTTTAAATTATCCCAACACCTTTCAGCCCAATTCACGGAAAGAGTGTTAGTGGGAAGAATCAAGGACATTGTTCCACCCCTCCCATTAATTTCCATCTATATTTACAATCCCATCACCCATGTTTGAGTCATTTGGACAAGTAACTACCTTGTTCCTGCAACCACTAACATGTCATTAGAATTCACAATAGAAATTTAAATCTAAATTTATTTATTTTTAAGACAAGTATGCAATTAAAATCAAACCAGATGTCATTGACTCATCACATGCAAGTGCATCTGGGTGGTCTCCTGTCACACTCAATACTCATCAGTAATATTGTCCTTAATATTAGTCATCAATATAATTGCATATGCTAAATCATCACCATGACATAATCATACATATCTTCCTTAATTGTGAAAAGAAACTAATGTAAATAGATAACATAATCATAATCCATCACATGATTACATAGTCATCAAACAATATTATCACAACCATTATCATCATAACATCAAACTCACATATCATAATTATTATCACATCCATTAATATTAAATGTCAAACAACCGGATCATCGACTTGAATTCCTCAAAGAATCATGTATTATCCCTAAGGCTATATCAAGGTTGATGCGATGACAAGGTTATTCAACCAGAGCGGGGCACTTCATGTACCCCATATTAACAATAGACCTCGTCATGAAGTCCTAAAAACATGAAAGGAGGTAAATCTAATAAGGCAATTACACAAAATCAAATCAAAGAGAATGGTGAGACCACAACCATTTTTCGCAGTCTAAATAATTTTTTTTTAGCTCAAACTAAAGATGGGAAAGAGCATTCCAGGAAAATTTACCAAATGTAATATTAGTATCATATCCTAGATTCAAAAGATCCACAAGCTATTTGTTAGACCCTAAAGCAGAATTAAGTTTTTCAAACTATACATTTAGTGTATGTTTTACAATATAGCAACAAAATATATCACATCTCCAATCGTGTACATAATAAAAATTTAAGTGAACATGACCCATCCATAATACCAACAAGAGGAAACTACCTAGTGATGGGGAAACAAATACAACATTGTCTACTTGAGAATGAAAATGTAGTAACTCTATGAATACAGAATCTACTAATAAATTATCTATCTATTAATACATGAAAAATATATTCATGGGTTACCAATCTAAACACCCCCCTACACTAGCTCACTCAATGGTTTTACTTAGGAGACAATGTTAGGTGCATTTCCTCCAACACGTGATATTAAGTGATATGTATGATATTGATTCCTAATATGTTTTGCTTAATTTCTCATTATATATTTTTGTATATTTTCTCATATTCAAGATGTTCCAAAAAGTTGAGGTACCAATATTGTAGTGTATAGAATTTCTAATTTGTGACTTCTAGGTGTAAACTTCTTGAATTCAACACAATTAAATCTTTCAATATTGGATGCAAGCACTAATGTTATCCTTATAAACCTATGGCCATGGTCCAAAGAGAGGATTTTGAGGTACCCAAGCTTAATTTTTATGTCTTTCTTTATTAAATCTTCTTTTTTGATCAAAGGGTTTATGAACTTTGATTGGCCTTAATTAAGCCTTCTTAAGCTTGAAGCCTCAAACTTGACCTCTTTTGGGCCGTTTACTAACCTCTTTCATTAATCTTAATTATCAACCCATTAAATTGACCCCAATTCATGTAGTGATTGTTAAATATTCCCCTTGTAGTGTTTGTGCCTCTTTGACTTGGCTTACATAAAATAAATATTAAATTTTTTTTCCTCATCTTTTCCTTCCAATTTATTGATTAATAAAGTAGGTACAATGTTGATATTAATAAACTAATGAAATAAGGTTTTTTTTAATCTATTCATTTATATATTTCAAGGAGTTCGTGCCTATAGTGATGTCATGCACAAAATAGTTTCTAAAGTCATTTCCATTGTTGTAACTCCTAGAGACAACCTTGAGTTGTTAAAGACCAGTGCCTGGGACATCTTAAGACAAGAGGTTTTAAAGGTATTTTGCATATTGATAAAAGGGAACCTCTTGTTATGAAAAGGTAGCCAAATTTTTGAATATTGGTCCAAGATATCAGAGATAGAATATTGGTAGCGGTGAGATCTAAATGTATAGAGAAAGGGCTTCTCAGAATGGGCCCGAATCAGTCCTGATGAAAAACTGTCGTAAGTTGGGCCGAATGTGAAACAGGTGAAAAGTTATAAAGGTAAATGGATATGAGATACATTGTAAGAAAATCAGGAAAACGTAAAAGCAAGGTAGGCTTATGCCAACACAAGAATCCACCCTTAAATGACATAAGAAGAATAGTGGTCTATAAGAATAACTTGAAACAACAATCACGCCTTGAGCCGTATTTAAAATGTTACAGAAGGATAAGACATGAATACCATTTAAGATAAATTCACATCTAATCTACAGAACATTCGCATTCCAAAAGAAACAATAACAAAGAGATGATACAAACACAATGAACATTAAATTGAGTCACTGCCAAGAAAATACATAATGTTCAATTATCTCAGTAGGAATCCATCAAAACAATAGACTAGATTGTATTACTTTTCCCAAAAGGACTCTTCAGATATGCACCATAAGAGAACCTCAAAATTTATAAAAGGAGACAATTCACAGACTACCACTTCTTCTCTAGAAAATCCGGAACCAGTTCTCGGTCTCTGATTCCATATTTTATAGCTTTTCACATGAACTTTCAGAGAAGATATTTTCCGAAACAAAATATTCTCTGGAGTATTGTCTATTCCTAGTCTTAATCAAAAACCAAAAATGATGATGAGGCAAAACAACCTCTCATCTAATACAATATGGCCTGACACATGCTCTAACTAAAACATAACTGAAAATAAAAGAGTGCAGAGGGTGAAATCAAGATTTCACCCGTTTTTACAATAAAATATAAAAGTAAAATAGGCCACGTGGCCAAGTCATGAGTTTCATCTGTTGGTGTTCCGGCGAGGGGTCCCAGAAGAGAACGGCTTTGATCGAGATAAAGATGAAGAGGACACCAGTGGATGAGTCGAAGGAGGTGGCAACTGATGAGTGGACGAAGAAACCAGAGCATTAGCATATTCAATGCACTTTTTCCATGTACTACTCCCTGGAGATGGCACTGTGACGAAGGTTTCAAGAAGGGTTTGCATGCTGGTTAGCTCAGTGTAATCGACTCGGACATCAAGGAATTGCTTGACCTAGAAAAGTAGGAAGAATTCTTTAAGCAGCGTGGCTATTATTGTATCTGCCTTCAACTTGTTTGTTCTTTCCAATGACATGTTCGCGTTGTTCATAATTTCTGTCATTTTCTGCTAATAGGCCGTTAGCTCAGAGAATGCACCCGTTTGCGGATCCCAACATGATGGGAGACGCGCCTCTACCAATTTTTTCCACTCCCGGTCGAATTTCTCCACTCCTTTCGAGGCTAATGTTAAATAACCTAGTGCATTTGCACGCGCGGTCTCCTTCTCAAATACTCTTCTGAAATCCATGACCTTTTTATAATAGTCGGGGTTCCCTGTGCCTGAAATTTCTCCGGAGAGAGCTAATTCAGGTACAAAATATACTTCTTGGCCATTTAGGCATGTGCTTCTCCTTCTGTGCGTCCCTCCTGTCGCTGAGTCCTGAACAATCGAATTTTGATCTTCTTGTCGTCCATCAATGTGAGGAAGTTCCAGCGTCGCCTAATCTTTGCTATTATGTCTGTCCAGACCAATTTCCTCACTTCCAAGAGTGTCATGCTGCCTTTGATTTTCCCCTTCAAATCCCTGATGGATTTGTCTTGTGCCTGAGTCTACCCTTGCAATTTTTCGACTTCTCTTTGTAAGGACGCCATCGCCTTCTGATTTGGTGCCAGTGTCGTTTCCATCTCCTTTAGTTGCTGACGGGCCAAGAGAGTTTCACTCTCTGATACCTTCAAGTCAGAAAGGGCCTTATAAATCTACTCTAGAATTGTTCTGGGCTCATCAGACCCAGAGGCCACACATGCGTGTTGATCCCATTTTGCCTGCCAATCTAAAAATCTCTATTTCAAACCTGCAATCTTTGTGGTCTTTTGATAATTTTCCTCCTGTTTTCTAGCATGCGAATCGACGACAATCGACTTTTCCTTTTCATCTTGAACCAACTCATCAGTCTGCACATGCTCCCCATGGGGCATCTTCAGCTCTCTGTTCTCTACTTCTAACTTAGTAATGAGTTTTTGCCGAACTTCATCTTTATCGGCTCCCTTATATTTTATTTCTTTCTTGAGGGTTTCTAGCCTGACATTGTTTGATCTGGCACTATAATTCTCCCTCTTTTGGTGCTCTAATACCGAGTTATGCTTCTGCTCAAGTTTCCTCAAAGCAAGTGCAAGTTTCACTACCTTTTCTCGTAACATATCTCCTACACACTTGTGTAAGTCGAGTATCTAACAGGGGGATGTTGCCCAGGTTTAAGGCAATTTCTAAGGCTCAGTAATGACCTCCATCAGCCGAGGGATGTAACACTGCTTGTTGAATAGCCAATATGAGCTGCTCCTTATCCATGTTGAGCACATAGGTGAGCCGAGTATGATACTTGTCTACAAACCTCGCCAATTCAGCCCTTAATTTTCCTCAGGCAGACTTGTTTCTGACGTTTATCTCCTCCCTTACTTTTGTTCATGAGACATAGAAGAGCTATACCCTCTTTAGTCTCCTACTCGACCTCTTGGAGCCCTAACAACCCTGAAATGAGTGCTAGAACCGGCTGCACATTTTTTCGAAAAGTGGACAAGGGAATAAGGTCCATGGGCAGGAGAACTGACAGGCGAGAATCAGAGAGTAGGCTAAGGAAGCCGCTTTGCTTTTCCCAGGGTAACTTCAAGAACTAACATGAAAGGAAACCTCGAAGAACTTAGCATAATTTTGTCTGGGAGGGTAGAAAATAGCTCTCCTTATGAATTCAGGCGAAATGCGAAAAATCTTATTGCCTTGAGAAGAGAGGAACATGTCTCTGTGCTCGTCATAGGCTTCCCTGAGCCAACTAATGAACTCAGGAACAGGGTATGTGGTTGGGGCGATTTGGTAATATAGACCCGACTCAACGACTTTGAACATATCTTGACCCTTTATATGATATTCAAACAACTCAGGTCTGATGTGGGCTACACTGAAAGGGTAAACTGAGTCGTGAATTCGTGCATGGGCGTCAATGAGGGGTTCGAATCCAGGAACAACCTTGACCTCGCGAGCTTGTGGGGTTTTAGGCTTAAACTTCTTGGTTTTCATTTTCCCCATGACCATTTGAAAAGCAAAAATAGAAGGAAAATGGTGAGCTGAAGAAACAACTAAATACCTGAGAATAGTGAGGAAGCCTAAGGGAAAGCGACGTGGGGTTGAAAACTACCCTGCACTGGAGTTTTAACCTTCTTTGCATGACAATTCCGTAAAAACTAGTATTTTACACAAATTGGGGGTAAAACAAGATTATATTAGACCGAGTTTTGTGGAATTCGAGACGAGGGGTAACAGCTGTAGGGCTGGCGTCATAAGGATGCCGACAATTTGAGACGTGGCAATGAGTCGTTGGCTGATAGCAGTCGGGTAGGTGAAAGCCATGTGCCGAGTTAAGGCATGTACGGGTCTTCGTACCGCCCTCCCTAGACTTACCTTACCTTTACTTACTGGTGCCAACTGTCTTTCTTGATGGACCCGCTTAGGATTTCAGCAAG
Organism: Pinus albicaulis; assembly: GCA_034641835.2. Lineage (NCBI taxonomy): Eukaryota > Viridiplantae > Streptophyta > Pinopsida > Pinales > Pinaceae > Pinus > Pinus albicaulis. Next base: position 119,570,492 of record CM076577.1, on the reverse strand, counting down.
GTTCATGAGAGCCTTGCGCTCCATTCTCCCACCCCACGGAACGCATATAATTGGCCCGCCAAGAGGTGACATCACCTTCTCTGGGGACCTGCCTTTTTGCCTTACTGCCCTCCTTTATTGCCGACGGAAAATCCCACCAACGCTTTTGTTCTTTATGGTTCTGACATGGAGTCTTGAACGTGGCTTTCTGCTATGTTATGATGCCAATCAAGTCTAGCATCCGAGCTTATACCTTAAGGAGATTTCCTTTCGAAGTCCTTTCCAACTTACCCAATCCTGCCATATTTATAATCTTCTCGGATTTTCACTTGGCTTCTCTTTTTCCTTGATGTATGAGGTGGCTAAAAAACATTGGCTCCACCTGGGGATGGCACACTCATCCTCGAGGGTGTCGAGAACTTCGCAGACCCTTCACATGTACACACCTCAAAATTTGGGGCTCCTCCAAAATTTCGAGCATTTCTATAATGAATCGAACAAAAACAGAAACAGTAACACAAAAATGGAAAGTATATACAATATGAGGTATATGTACAACATGCCGCTGAGGCCTTTGTTAGTATTTTAAGTAAGGTTTCAAAAAATTATTGTTCACAGGCACTTCGATCAGATCACTTTCCAAATTTTCCAATATAAAAGTATTGTTTCTTTCACCTCAACAATTTTGAATGGTACGAACCACAAGGAGTCGAACTTTCCATGTTTACCCTTATCTTCTCTCCTGATGTCCCACCTAAGCACCAGGTCTCCTTCTTGCATTTCTTTATATTTCGCTCGCTGATCGAACAAGATTTTCATCTTCTCCTGATAATATGATAACATGCTATTTACTTGGGTTCGAGTTTCTTCCAACTCGACCAGCTGGTTCATTCTCCATATGAGATCATTTGGCTCTTCTTGGTTGTCTTAGAGAAACCTGGCAACAAGTAAGGCAAGCTTAATTGGAAACACTTTTGCTCAGCCGTATACTAGTTCACAGGGAAACTTACCTGTGGACCTCTTACTAGTAATACGGTTTGCCCAGAGTGCGAATTTTAGCTGGGAATCCCAGTTCTTCTGATTTTCGCTAATGGTCTTATTTAATGCTCTTACCAAGGTTTTATTCGAGGACTCGACCAACCCGTTCCCCTAGGGATAATAGGCTATAGAGTGCCCCAAAGAGATATTATTCTGCAGGCAGAAATTTTTTAACTTGGTGGACTTGAAAGCTTGAGCGTTGTTTGTGACAATCTTAGTTGGACACCCAAACCTTGATATTATATTCTCCTCCATGAACTTGATCATGACCACATCAGTAGAATTTCTTGCGAGTATCGCCTCTACCCATTTAGTGAAGTAGTCAATGGCAGTGAGGATCCACTTGTGTTTACTACTTGATGGGGGATGAATTTCCCCGATAAAATCAATGCCCCACTGCTTAAAAGGTTCTTCTATATGTACCGGTATCATGGGAAGGGGAGTGAACTTTTGCTTCTCTGCGAACATTTGGAATTTTTCACACAGCTGGGCCTGAGTATGTACATCTCTGAATAGCTAAGGCCAGAAGAAACCAGCCTTCAATATCTTATGAGCAGTGGAGTGCTAGCTGTAATGTCCCTCACAAATGCCTTCGTGAAATTCAACCATTACTTCCTCTACCTCTGACTCTGTAATACATAGGAGTATAATTCCTGAAGGGTCCTTCCAATACAGTCAGCCATTTGCTACAATGTACTTCTGAGATTTCAACCTCAAAGTATGGTACTTTGCCTTGTCAAATTTCAAAGCACACCTGAGAGTTAGGAGATATTCTACGATATCTTTATACCAAGTGTTGAGAAGGTACTTCATATGCATTTTTTGTACCGTGGTTTCTATTCCAGGTTGTACCTCCGCACCCTCGAGTACCTCTCCTCCTTCCATGGACAGATTTATGCCCAATGCTTGACAATTTGACTCGGACAATATTTTTTCCAGCCCATGTCTTTTAATAAGCTTCGTGGGGCGGATGTCCAGTTCGTACTCTTGAATATTGGCAATCAATTTACCTCTCTTGCCTTCACTATCTCCTTGGATTAGAATATATTTCACCGCAGCTGTGGGAACAAAAGCGGTTATGGCAGACTGTAGCACATACCTTTGAAAATATTTCAGGGACTTAACCAAGGCGTATGTCTGCTTCTCCAGAATATCATATTTCAACTTTGTGTCCCGCAGTACATGGCTAAAGAAGAAAATGGGCTGCTCATAGACATCTATGTTCTTCTGCAGTAACACTATAGCTATTTTGTGTGGAGATGCAAAGGATAATATCATAAACGACTTACTTTAGTCAGGACCCGCCAATACCGGTGCTTCTGCAAAAGCATGTTTAATTCTATTGAAAGCCTCTTGCGACTCTGGGGTCCATTTTACTTCATTTTTCTTTCTGAGCATCTCCGTGATGTGTCGAACTATCTCAGCATAGTTCGGGATAAACCTCCTTAAGAAGTTTATGCGTCCCAGGAACACCTGGACTTCCTTTTTATTTCGAGGTAGTGATATGCCATTGATTACCTCTACCCTTTTGGGGTCAATTCTCACCCCTTATTTTGTTACAATGTGTCCCATCAATTTTCCTCCTCTAGAGCAAACATGGAATTTTGATGATTAAGTGATAAACCATACCTGCAACACTTCTCAAAGGTCTGGCACAGGTGCTCGATGAGCTTGACATCATTCTTTGAAAACAAGGTGACATCGTCTAGGTAAATCACCACGAATTTGTCTTGTTCTCCAAAAAAAGTGATATCCATCACTCGCTGGAAAGTGACTCCTGCATTTATTAGGCCGAATGGCATCCGGGCATACATGAACGTCCCCCATGGTGTAGTGAATTTTATTTTCTTCTGATCCTTAGGGAGAACTGCCACCTGATTATATCCAGAGAAGCCATTCATCATGGACATTCAGGAACATCCCACCACCTTCTGCAGTAAGTGGTCCATCTTGGGGAGAGGGTAGTTATCTTTGAGAGATGCCCTGTTTGAATTCCGGAAATATACACACAACCTTATTTCCCCATTCTTCTTTCTGATCGGGACCACGTTGGCCACCCACTCCGAGTAGCTCAAGGGGACTATATTCTTGGCCCTCAACATCTTTTTCATTTCTTTTTCAATAGATGGAAGCAACAATGGATTAATTTTCCTTAGTTTCTACTTATGGGGCTTGGCATCTCTTTTGAGCGGGATCTTGTGTTGTATGATTTCTACGTCAAACGTTTTCAGGTCCTGGTATGACCATGCGAAAACATCTCTGTAAGCTTGAAATAACTGGAAGTATTGATCTTTGTACTCCTCTGGGACTCCTTTAGATAGCTTTACTATTTTTGGATCTCCCTCTGTCCAAATATTTATATCATCCACTTGATCTTCTTGTGTCAACTTGCTGGGGTTAATTGGGATGTCATTCTTGTCAAACAATCTCTCCAAGGGCACAAGGCCTCTGGGGATGACATTCCCTTTTAATTGCAGTACCTGATGTATTTCCACTAACTCTTCCCACTTGTTTTGAGGCTGCTCTTCAGACTCCTCATCCACAACATCAATCATTAGGTTAGAGAACTCTCCAACAGTTTCTATGAAACGTTTCACTTGCTCCTCGTTTTCAAACACTTTCTAGTGTTTAACGTTATCTGGGATAGAGGGATGATAACGTAATTCAACTTTATACCTGAGGAGTGGGTTCTACGGTGGGTGAAAATTGCTAGCTGCAACAACAAGCAAATCATCCATTCGATTTTGATCTCTCGGCATGAGTTGTATGTTAAAGGCCAAGAATAATTTCTCCACCAGATCCCATACTTCATTCCTATAAGCTCTAAGTCGAGGGTGCTTAGCTTGTTATTGATTCTTAATTTTCCTCACCACCAGCTCTGAATCTCCGAAGACTTTGAGGCTTTGAATATTCATGTTCTTATTTGTCTGTAGCCCAGGAGCAATGCTTCATATTCTGCCACATTGTTTGTAGCTTCATACTCCAACCTGAAAGATAAAGGGACCAACTAACCCGTAGGTGAGATTAGAAGGACTCCCACTCCATTTCCTTCTTTCGAATTCACCCCATCAAAATGTAGTCCATATGCCCCTCTCTTCATTACTTGTGGATTGTTCCGGTCTTAAAGGGTGGAACGCTGGTTCCTGTAAGATATCTTCATCCTCCTCAAGCATTAAATAAGAAAAATCACCTTCCTTGCTATACATAGGGGAATTGACTGAACCATTAGCTTTAGTCACTATCTTCATGAATTTGGACTCCCGATATAACCTCCTTTCTTGTCCTCTGAATACTGGGACGATAGCATAAGTGAGGTCGAGTTTAATTGACCTGCCTATTTTAGTCCCACATGATCTAGAAAAAAACATCCCAAATCAGGCTGGAATATCAGCGACCACGATGTCCTTCACGATGCTTTTGGCTGGTATCTGGGCAAGGCTCACCACCAGATCTTTAATCATTCCCAAACATTTAACCCTTTTGGAATCGAAAGAATACAGGTCCTTGTAAGGGTGAGTAATCTGCAACCCTAGTTGCTCCATGACTGAAAAAGGAAACAAGTTGTGTGAAGCCCCTAAATCCAACATGAAATTGTGCAGCAATAGATCTTGGATGACCAAGGATACATAGAATGGGGGGTTACTGAGTCTAATTCTTCCACATGTGGGCCAAAGACTACCATAGGTCTCTCTTCCTGGAGGTTAAGACTATCCGGGGGAGGAGCTACTCCATGAGGGAGCATAAATTGAGACACATGAGCTTTATAGGAAGGTTGCTTCAAATGCTCAACTAAGGGGACCGGGATTTTCACCTTCTCTAACTCTTTTTGGAGATTAAAAACAACAGGGTTCTTCTTTGGGATGACTTCTTTAGGTTTCTTTTTAGGTGGCACCGACAGTTCCATGACGGATGAGGTATCCTTAGGATTTATAGGGGGCTCTAGAACTGACTTAGAGGAAGAAGGAGTGGTAGCTTTTTGATGCAAAAGCTCTTCAATAGGAATTTTACTTTTACTATCAAATTTCTAGGGAACCGTCTCTTTTGAGGTTGATTCTTCCTGTTGATCCTGCATCTGGGTCCGCTTTCTAGAAGATCTGAGATCGTACTTCTTGTGGAACTGAGCTTGCATGAAGTCTACAAACTGCCTGCAATAATCATCGATGTCTAGATCTTCAAGTGAATTTACTTTCTCTTCTTCATATTCCCGTAGAGTAACCTCTACCTCTTCGCCTTCTGAATAAGCAAGATACTGATCGTCCTGCCTGTTAGGAACATCTTCAGTTGGACCTTCCATTTGTCCTTCCAAATAGAGAGGAGGTTGGATATGGTCTTTTTGTTCTTTCCTATCTCTTTGTAGTATTTTCAGGGGTGGCTTTGAGTACTGTGGATTAAAACCCCTGTTAGGAGCGACCTGGTTCGGTCGAGAGGAGGAACCTTTAGCTTCCATCTCTAATTTCACCAATTTATTGGAGAGGTTCTTTATCATCTTGTTCATTTCTTCGATCTTGTATTCTGCTACTTCCTTTTCTTGATTTGAAGAAGAAGCCTCCTCTTTACCCTTTCTTCTGAAGTCATGATCTATTCTTCCTTTATATTTCCCTGTAGAGGCGAAATTGGCCTCGAATTCCAACACATAAGTCTGGGCCTGGTCCAATGATGCATATTTTCTCTCTCTCAAGGTGAAACAGAAATCTGATTCAAATGCTCCCACAAAAACTACCCTGGCTGTTGTTTGAGGAGGTTTCATATCAGTAGGTAGGTTATTGTACAACTTATTGAACCTCTTGATAAATTCAGTTACATCCTCATTATGTCTCTTTTCCAAGGCATTGAACTCTGTAAGAATGTAGCTATGATCTCTCTTCTCTCCCCACTTTCTTGTGAAATAATTTTCCATATCCTCCCAGTTGGTGATGGTGTGGTCATCCAGAGTTTTGAACCATTTTCGGGCCTCTCCATCCAAATATTGGACAAAGAGCCTCAGTACTACATCCAAGTGTTGCACATTGAAATTCTCAGCAAAAGCACAGAAATCTTCAATATTATTTTGGGCAGCACTACTGTCTTCCCCAATGAACCGAGGCAAGAGCGTCATATAATCTTGAGGCATATCATTTAAAACTTGGGGGAATGCCAGTGGAGAATATTTATTCAGTAAAAATCCAGGAACAACCATGGGAGGTGGTGGATTCTGTGGGGGGTTTTGTTGAATGATAATGGGTATATGTTGGGTGGTGGCTTGCAAATTTATCTGAGGAGAGCTCTGGAGTATGGTAATTAGTTTGATCTCTTCAGCTTCGGGGGTAGGATGCAAGGAGATCCCAGATGTATTTGTCGACTCTGCCTTGTCTTTTATCTCAATATGGTCCAGAATAGGGTTATCTAGGGGGTATTCAAGTACTCGGGCAGTGGAATCAGGGCCTTGGACTTGAGCTTGCTGAGAAGAGGACAGAGAGTCTTCTAGTGAGAATTTGGGTATATCAGTCTGAGCTAGCTGCTTCTCTTTCGAAATTCTCTTGAATATGATTTTTTCGGATAAAAAACAGAGGGTGTTCTCAATTGGGAGGTATCTGACCTTAGATTTGGCTTGTGATAAGCCAGGATTGTGAGCGATTTTGACTTTAGATAATAGTGGAGTCGCCAAGGTGAGGGATATAAAACTCTCAACCCTTCATACTCACCTAACTGAAGGTTGAATTCAATTGTTGTATTCCAGGGAAAATATTTTCAACTTCATTCCCCGGCAATGACGCCAAAAAGATGTTGTAACTCCTAGAGATAGCCTTGACTTGTTAAAGACCAGTGCCTAGGACATCTTAAGACAAGAGGTTTTAAAGGTATTTTTCATATTGATAAAAGGGAACCTCCTGTTATGAAAAGGTAGTCAAAGTTTTGAATATTGGTCCAAGATATCAGAGATAGAATATTGGTAGGGGTGAGCTCTAGCTGTATAGAGAAAGGGCTTCTCAGAGTGGGCCCGAAGCAGTCCTGAGGAAAAACTGTTGTAAGTTGGGCCGAATCTGAAACAGGTGAATAGTTATAAAGGTAAATGGAGATGAGATACACTGTAAGAAAATAAGAAAAACGTCAAAGCAAGGTAGGATAATGCCAACACAAGAATCCACCCTTAAATGACATATGAAGAATAGCGGTCTGTAAAAAGAACTTGAAACAGGAATTGCGCCTCGAGCCATATTTAAAATGTTATAGAAGGATAATACATGAGTACCATTTAAGATAAATTCACATCTGATCTACAAAAAATTCGCATTCAGAAAGCAACGATAACAAAGCGATGATGCAAACACAATGAACATTAAATTGAGTCACTGCCAAGAAAATACATATTGTTCAATTATCTCAGTAGGAATCCATCAAAACAACAGACTGGCTTGTATTAATTTTCCCAAAAGGACTCTTCAGATATGCACAATAAGAGAACCTCAAAATTTACAAAACGAGACAATTCACAAACTACCACTTCTTCTCTAGAAAATCTGGAACCTGTTCTTGGTCTCTGATTCCATATTTTAGAGCTTTTCACATGAACTTTCAAAGAAGATATTTTCTGAAACAAAATATTCTCTGGAGATATTGTCTGTTCCTAGTCTTAATCAAAAACCAAAAATGATGATGAGGTAAAATGACCTTTCATCTAATACAATATGGCCTGACACAGGCACTAACTAAAACATAACTAAAAATAAAAGAGTGCAGAGGGTGAAATCAAGATTTCACCCGTTTTTACAATCAAATATAAAAGTAAAATAGGCCGCATGGGCCAAGTCATGAGTTTCATCTGTTGGTGTTCCGGTGAGGGGTCCTAGAAGAGGACAGCTTTGACCAAGATGAAGAGGACACCAGTGGACGAGTCGAAGGAGGTGGCAACTGATGAGTGGACAAACAAACCGGAGCATTAGCATATTCAATGCACTTTTTCCATGTACTGCTCCCTGGAGATGGCACTGTGACAAAGGTTTCAAGAAGGGTCTGCATGGTGGTCAGCTCAGTGTAATCAACTTGGACATCAAGGAATTGCTTGACCTAGAAAAGTAGGAAGAATTCTTTACGCAGTGCGGCTATTATTGTATCTGCCTTTAGCTTGTTTGTTCTTTCCAATGACACATCCGCGTTGTTCATAATTTTTGTCATTTTCTTCTCATAGGCAGTTAGCTCAGAGAATGCACCCATTTTCGGATCCCAACATGATGGGAGACCTGCCTCTACCAGTTTGTTCCACTCTTGGTCGAATTTCTCCACTCCTTTCGAGGCTAATGTTAAACAACCTAGTGCATTTGTGCGCGCGGTCTCCTTCTCAACTACTCTTCCAATACCCATGACCATTTTAGAATGGTTGGGGATTCCCTGTGCGTGCAATTCCTCCGGAGAGAGCTCATTCATGTACCGAATATGTTTCTTGGCCATTGAAGCCTGTGCTTCTCCTTCTGTGCGTCCCTCCTGCAGCTGAGCCCTGAACAAGCGAATTGTGATCCTCTTTTCGTCCATCAGTGTGAGGAAGTTCCAACGTTGCCTAATATCTGCTATTATGACTGTTCAGACCAATTTACTCACTTCCATGAGTGCCATGCTGCCTTTGATTTTCCCCTTCAAATCCCTGATGGATTTTTCTGGTGCCTGAGTCTCCCCTTGCAATTTTTCGACTTCTCTCTGTAAGGACGCCATCACCTTCTGATTTGCTGCCAGTGTCGTTTCCATCTCCTTTAGTTGTTGACGGGCCAAGAGAGTTTCACTCTCTGATACCTTCAAGTCATACAGGTGTCAGGGCCTTAGAAAGCTGCTCTGGGGTCGTTCTGGGCTCGTCAGACCCAGAGGCCACACATGCGTGTTGATCCCATTTTGCTTGCCAATATGAAAATCTCTATTTCAAACCTGCAATCTCTGTGGTCTTTTGAGAATTTTCCTCCTATTCTCTAGCATGCGAATCGATGAGAGTCGAATTTTCCTTTTCCACTTGAACCAACTCATCGGTCTGCACATGCTCCCCGTGGGGCATGTTCATCTTCCGCTTCAGCTCTCTGTTCTCTACTTCTAACTCAGTGATGAGTTTTTCCGAACTTCATCTTTATCGGCTCCCTTATATTTTATTGCTTTCTTGAGGGTTCCTAGCCTGACATTGTTTGCTCTGGAACTAGAATTCTCCCTCTTTTGGTGCTTTAATACCAAGTTATGCTTCTGCTCAAGTTTCCTCAAAGCAAGTGCAAGTTTCACTACCTTGTCTCGTAACATATCTCCTACACACTTGTGTAAGCCGAGAATTTAACAGGGGGATGTTTCCAGGTTTAAGGCAATTTCTAAGGCTCGGTAATGACCTCCATTAGCTGAGGGATGTAACACTGCTTGTTAAATAGCCAATATGAGCTGCTCCTTATCCATGTTGAGCATAGAGGTGAGCCGAGTATGATACTTGTCTACAAACCTCGCCAATTCAGCCCTTAATTTTCCTCAGGTGGACTTGTTTGTGACGTTTATCTCCTCCCTTACTTTTTCTCATGATACATAGAAAAGCTATACCCTCTTTAGTCACCTACTCGACCACTTGGAGCCCTAACAACCCTGAAATGTGTGCTAAAACCGGCTGCACATTGTTTTGGAAAGTGGACAAGGGAACAAGGTCCATGGGCGGGAGCACTGATAGGCGAGAATCAGAGAGTAGGCTAAGGAAGCCGCTTTGATTTTCCCAGGGTAACTTCGAGAACTAACATGAAAGGAATCCTGAGAGAACTTAGCATAATTTTGGCTAGGAGGGTAGCAAATAGCTCTCCTTATGATTTCGGGCGAAATGCGGAAAATCTTGTTGCCTTGAGAAGAGAGGAACATGTCTCTGCACTTGTCATAGGCTTCCCCGAGCCAACTAATGAGCTCAAGAATAGGGTATGTGGTTGGGGCGATTTGGTAATACAGACCCGACTCAACGACTCTGAACATATCTTGACCCTTTATATGATATTCGAACAACTCAGGTCTGATGTGGGCTACACTGAAAGGGTAAACTGAGTCGTGAATTTGTGCATGGGCGTCGATGAGGGGTTCAGGTCCAGGAACAACCCTGACCTCATGATCTTGTGGGGTTTTAGGCTCAAACTTTTTGGTTTTCATTTTCCCCATGACCATTTGAAAAGCAAAAATAGAAGGAAAATGGTGAGCAGAAGAAACGACTAAATACTTGAGAACAGTGAGGAAGCCTAGGGGAAAGCGACGCAGGGTTAAAAATGACCCTGTACCAGAGTTTTAACCTTCTTTGCACAAAAATTCCGTAAAAACTAGTATTTTACACAAACTAGGGGTAAAACAAGATTATACTAGACCAAGTTTTGCGGAATACGAGACTGGGGGTAACAGCTGTAGGGCTGGCATCATAAGAATGCTGACAATGGGACACATGGCGATGAGTCGTTGGCTGATAGAAGTCAGGTAGGTGAAAGCCATGTGCCGAGTTAAGGCATGTACGGGTCTTCGTACCGCCCTCCCTAGACTTACCTTACCTTTACTTACTAGTGCCAGCTATCTTTCTTGATGGACCCGCTTAGGATTTCGGCGAGGTTCATGAGAGCCTTGCGCTCCATTCTCCCACCCCACGGAACGCGTATAATTGGCCCGCAGAGAGGTGATGTCACCTTCTCTAGGGGCCTGCCTTTCTGCCTTACCACCCTCCTTTGTTGCTGACGGAAAGTCCCACCAACACATTTTTTCTTTATGGTTCTAACATGGAGTCCTGAACGTGGCTTTCTGCTATGTTATGATGCCAATCAAGTCTAGCATCCGATCTTATACCTTAAGGAGATTTTCCTTTCGAAGTCCTTTCCAACTTACCCAATCCTGCCATATTTATAATCTTCTCGTATTTTCACTTGGCTGCTCTTTTTCCTTGATGTATGAGGTGGCTAAACAACATTGGCTCCACCTGGGGATGGCACACTCTTCCTCAAGGGTGTCGAGAACTTCGCAGACCCTTCGCATGTACACCACTCAAAATCTGGGGCTCCTCCAAAATATCGAGAATTTCTATAATGAATCGAACAAAAACAGAAACAGTAACACAAAAATGGAAAGTATATAAAATATGAGGTATATGTACAACATGCCATTGAGGCCTTTGTTAGTATTTGAAGTAAGGTTTCAAAAAATTCTCGTTCACAGGCACTTCGATCAGATCACCTTCCAAATTTTCCAATATAAAAGTATTGTTTCTTTCACCTCAACAATTTTGAATGGTACGAACCACAGGGGGTCGAACTTTCCATGTTTACCCTTATCTGCTCTCCCGACGTCCCACCTAAGCACCAGGTCTCCTGCTTGCATTTCTTTATATTTCGCTCGTTGATCGAACAAGACTTTCATCTTCTCCTGATAATCTGATAACATGTTATTTACTTGGGTTCAAGTTTCTTCCAACTCGACCAACTAGTTCATTCTCCAGATGATATCATTTGGCTCTTCTTGGCTATCTTGGAGAAACCTAGCAACATGTAAGGCAAGCTAAATTGGAAACTTTGTTTCTCGGTCGTATACTAGTTCACAAGGAAACTTACCCATGGACCTCTTACTGGTAATACGGTTTTCCCAAAGTGTGAATTTTAGCTGGGAATCCCAGTTCTTCTAATTTTTGCTTATGGTCTTCTTTAATGATCTTACCAAGGTTTTATTCAAGGACTTGGCCAACCCGTTCCCCTAGCGATAATAGGCTGTAGAGTGCCCCAAAGAGATATTATTCTGCAAGCAGAAATTTTTTAACTTGGTGGACTTGAAAGCTTGAGCGTTGTCTGTGACAATCTTAGTTGGACACCCAAATCTTGATATTATATTCTCCTCCATGAACTTGATCATGACCGCATCAGTAGAATTTCTTGCGGGTATCGCCTCTACCCATTTAGTGAAGTAGTCAGTGGCAGTGAGGATCCACTTGTGTTTACTACTTGATGTGGGATGAAAGGGCCTTAAAAAGCTGCTTTGGGGTCGTTCCGGGCTCATCAAACCCAGAGGCCACACATGCGTGCTAATCCCATTTTTCCTGCCAATCTGACAATCTCTATTTCAAACCTGCAATTTCCGTGGTCTTTTGAGCATTTTCCTCTTGTTCTCTAGCACGCGAATCGGCGAGAGTTGACTTTTCCTTTTCCAATTGAACCAACTCATATGTCTGCACATGCTCCCTATGGGGCATGTTTAGCTTCCGCTTCAGCCCTGAGTTCTCTACTTCTAACTCAGTGATGAGTTTTTTCCGAACTTCATCTTTATCGGATCCCTTATAATTTATTGCTTTCTTGAGGGTTTCTAGCCTGAAATTGTTTGCTCTGGCACTATCCTTCTCCCTCTTTTGGTGCTCTAATACCGATTTATGCTTCTGCTCAAGTTTCCTCAAAGCAAGTGCAAGTTTCACTACCTCGTCCCGTAACATATCTCCTATGCACTTGTGTAAGCCAAGCTTATCTAACAGGGGGATGTTGGCCAGGTTTAAGGAAATTTTTAAGGCTCGGTAATGACTCCCATCAGCTAAGGGTTGTAAAATTTCTTGTTGAATAGCCAATATGAGCTACTCCTTATCCATGTCGAGCACAGAGGTGAGCCGAGTATGATACTTGTCTACAAACCCCGCTAGTTCAGCCCTTAATTTTCCTCAGGCGGACTTGTTTCTGACGTTTATCTCCTCCCTTACTTCTACTTTGTCCACCGTAAGTGATTGTAAATGCCCGAAGGGGCCCAACGAGGAGGCATCATCAAAAGTGATCAGAAAACCTGAGTTATTTTTATCCAAGGCCCCAAATTCGGGGATCTCTTCAAAGGATGGTTCCTCCCCTATATCATCTAGCCCTTCCATTCTCTGTATTTTATGAGGATGTGCTCCCTCATCAATTTCCATACCTTCGTGACTTCCTGAGATGCTCAAGACGCATGCCTGCCCTTTTTCTTCCATTCCAACGGACATATTGTCGCCCTTCCCTTCTGCGGCTAAAGATTCGACCTCCATCTGTGCATCCAAAGGCCATGTATCATGGTTAGCTCTCCATTCAATGAAGGGCCTAGTCTCATGTATATAAGCAGTTGACTTTATTTTCCTCTTCCTATTGGAAAGGACTCCTTTTGATTCATAGGGTCAGTCCCCTGTGCAATCTTCCTCATCAAACTGTAGCCAGTCCTTCTGCTCAGGATATTTTCTAGGCGGAGGGCTATCATGTATTATGGCATAGGATATGGACATGAACTCATTAAGAAACCTTGTATACCCCTTCCCCCCGGCTGCTGGCGAACTGAAACATTCCACTCAAAGACAGTTCTTGGCTAGGCATTTGTCCTCGAAAGTCTTTCTAGGCCTAGACTCTCAAACTTATCAGCATGCTCAAATAGGAATAGGTAAAACACTAAGGAAAAGAACCTAAAATAACGAGTAGAGGGAAACTCTTGAAACTAGGCTTAGATAGCCGAAGCTAGGAAAGCAGAAATATTTAAGAGTGTACCCTTCTGCATCACGAGCCATAGAAGAGATATACCCTCTTTAGTCACATGCTCAATCTCCTGGAGCCTTAACAACCCTGAAATGAGTGCTAGAACTGGCTGCACATTGTTTCGAAAAGTGGACAACGGAACAAGGTCCGTGGGCGGGAGCGCTGACAGGCGGGAATTAGAGAGTAGGTTGAGGAAGCCGCTTTGCTTTTCCCATGGTAACTTCGAGAACTGACAGGAAAGGGAAACCTCAGAGAACTCAGCATAATTTTGGTTGGGAGGGTAGCGAATAGCTCTCCTTATGAGTTGGGCGAAATGTGGAAAATCTTGTTGCCTTGAGAAGATAGGAACATGACTTTGCGCTCGTCATAGGCTTCCCCGAGCCAACTAATGAACTCAGGAATAGGATATGTGGTTGGGGCGATTTTGTAATATAGACCCAACTCAACGACTCTGAACATATCTTGACCCTTTATATGATATTTGAACAACTCAGGTCTGATGTGGGCTACACTAAAAGGGTAAACTGGGTCATGAATTCATGCATGGGTGTCGAAGAGGGGTTCGGGTCCAGGAACAGCCCTAACCTCGCGATCTTGTAGGGTTTCAGGATCAAACTTCTTGGTTTTCATTTTCCCCATGACCATTTGAAAAGCAAAAACAGAAGGAAAATGATGAGACGAAGAAACGACTAAATACCTGAGAACAGTGAGGAAGCCCAGGGAAAAGCGACACGAGGTTTAAAGTGACCCTGCACTAGATTTTTAACCTTCTCTGCACGACAATTCTGTAAAAACTAGTATTTTACACGGTCTAGGGGTAAAACAAGATTATATTAGACTGATTTTTGCGGAAGACGAGACGGGGGGTAACAGCTGTAGGGCTGGTGTCATAAGGACGCAAAAAATGGGACACATGGCGATGGGTTGTTGGCTAATAGCAGCCGGGTAGGTGAAAGCCATGTGCCAAGTTAAGGCATGTACGGGTCCTCATACCACCCTCCCTAGACTTACCTTACCTTTACTTACTGGCACCAACTGTCTTTCTTGATGGACCCGCTTAGGATTTCGTCGGGGTTCGTGAGAGCCTTGTTCTCCATTCTCCCACCCCATGGAACGCGTATAATTGGCCCACCGAGAGGTGACATGACCTTCTCTGAGGGCCTGCCTTTCTACCTTACCGCCCTCCTTTGCTACCGACGCAAAGTCCCACCAACACTTTTGTTCTTTATGGTTCTGACATGGAGTCTTGAACACGGCTTTCTGCTATGTTATGATGCCAATCAAGTATAGCCTCCATGCTTATACCTTAAGGAGATTTTCCTTTCAAAGTCCTTTCCAACTTACCCAATCCTGCCATCTTTATAAATCTTCTCGGATTTTCACTTGGCTACTCTTTTTCCTTGTTGTATGAGGTGGCTAAACAACAGCCATAATAATGGAGGGGTTTTTCTCTAGTACTATCTTAAAGGAACAATTTGGTTTCTTAAACAATTGATGGATTCATGATGTTATTAGGGTTGTCTAAGAATCCCAACATTCAATTAATACCAAGAGGCTACAAGCTATAGTAATTAAGCTAAACATTTAAAAAACTTATCGGTCACACTAATTGTATGTTAGTTGAATTCTCATTCACAATGGATGTAGTTTGCCACCTATCAAGGTAAAGCTAAGATTCACATAAGGTGTGGATTCTAACCCCTCTTTTCATAAGGTGTGTATTAGAAGGTGTGGATTTTAACTTGTTTTTTTGTTTTATTTCTTTTGAACTTTACTATGATGTGAATCTAGGGCTTAAAGTGATGAGACAATTCATTAATTTTTAGGTTGTTTACAATTTACTTTGGTTGTTGTCTCATAGTAAAATTTCAAGGCGTTGGATGTACATGTTGAATGTGAATTTTTATCTACTTGAAATGAAAGCTATTTTTTGTTTTTTTATCTTATTTATTATTATTATTATTATTATTGTTGTTGTTGTTATTTTCTAGCAAGATCAATGAGATAAATTGCTTGAAAAGCTACTGTGAAGCTACCTTTTTCTAGGTGATGGTTAGCTATTACACTAGGATACCTTTGTAGACTTATTAGAGGAAGGACCAACAACAAGGCTAAATAAGGACTCCATGATCCCCTCAGAACATAGTTGTCTATATGGATTCAAGTAAAACAATAAATGAAATTCACTTTATAAATGTAGTCTACGAGAGCTCTAGTTTAGAAGAACTAGTCATTCTTTTATGTAGAGTTGACCTACATGAAGGGCTCAACCAATTTGCAAGAAATTACCTAGGCACATACACATGTCATTATTTTCCTATTATAACACACATAGGGACCAAATACTCTAAATACACCAACCCTTGTAAATTCCATCCAAGACTTGGGAATTCATCTCAATGGATTTCACCAACTACTTTCCCACTACCCAAAGGAGATATGCCTGCATTTTTCTTACAGTTATAATATTTTTATAGGTGTTAGAAATTATTCCATGTAACATATTTAAATATAATTCAAAAGTATAAATTTTATTCTTTAAGCATGCATGGCATCGATTTGGGCTACCACTCACTATAATTTCAAACTGAGACACAAAATTATTTAGCCAGTTTTAGCAATCTTTGAGGAAGCTTCTTGATTATCAAATGAGGTTTCCCACTGCATTTAACCCTCAAACTGATGCTTGGAGAAGTTTTTAATAAATCCTCAGTCCATTCTCTTTGCATATATCACCAGCAAATCAGGAAATAGGCAGTAACTGGCACCTTATGGGATTCTTGTGATACTTCCTTCATGAAACAAGATCAAGTTTCTTCTTTTTATAGACAATGGGCATAATCCATGATTGAGAGTTATGCAAATAACTCACAAAAAAAACAAAATATAGATCAAAGACTTAAAAATTATCATGTTTGAGGGGGAAACCTCCTTTACATTACATAAATGAAAAATTCTTGGATGATAAAAATGATAAGACCTCCTTGGTATATATAGGAGTCTAAGGGGTCATGATATAACCATAGCCTACATAACAATAATTATGTAAGGGCGCAATAATAACAATAGTGGGATTCTATGGGGCATAAAATAAAAATAGGGGTCTACAATCATGTAAACAATAAGGGGGATACACTAATATTATAGGGACTTGATATGCACCTCTCCTTCAAAAAAGTTGTGTCCTTAATGCATGAGTAGTTCTGGATGCTTTTGTATAAAATTCTCATCCTCCCATGTGGAATATTCAGCGGGTAAGTTCTTCCACTTAATGAGATACTCTGAAATTAATCGATTTTGTAGTTGTCGGGTTCTTGTTTCCGTGACTGCTTGATGCTCAAATATGATTTTTCCTTCTTCTTCAAGTTCTGGAAA
Organism: Pinus albicaulis; assembly: GCA_034641835.2. Taxonomy (NCBI): domain Eukaryota; kingdom Viridiplantae; phylum Streptophyta; class Pinopsida; order Pinales; family Pinaceae; genus Pinus; species Pinus albicaulis. The sequence goes on along the minus strand of CM076577.1, from coordinate 119,553,639 downwards.
CACTGTTTGAACTTGGAGCTTGTAAGATTTAAGCTTCTTTAAGAATGAAACATGGAAAACTGGGTTTACTTAGGAAAATGCAGGCAAATCCAATTTGTATGCCATAGTACCAAACTTTTGCAACACCTTGTAAGGACCATAGCACCTGAGTGATAACTTATTGTCCTTCTTAGCTTGCTTGAGGAACATTTGTTTGTATGGTTGTAGCCATAAAAATACCCAGTCACCTACATTAAATCTTTCTTCACTATGATGTTGAGATGTTTGTTGTTTTATTTGATTTTGTGCTAGAGTGAGGTTATCCTTTAATAATTGGAGAACTTTTTATTGATGCTCGATGTGATATTCCATTGCTTGAACCTTATAATTCTATGTTAAAGATGATGTGATGGATGGTGGATGATATACTTAAAGTTTCATAAATGGAGTCATTTTTGTTCTAGTTTGGAAGGAAGTGTTATACCACCATTCAACTGGTAACCACTTGACCCATTGTGCTTGTTTATCAGATACAAAGCAATGAATATATCCTTCCAAAAATTTGTTCATTATCTCAATTTACATGTCTAATTGAGGATGGTGAGATGAGTAATGAGCTAATTGAGTACCAAGACAAGAAAATAATTTCGTCCAAAAATTTCTAATGAAAATGGGATCTCTATCACTTACAATCATCTTTGGAATTCCATGTAGCTTTTGAATTGTTTCCATAAATGCAATAGAAACAGTACTGGATTTAAAAGGATGAGATAATGCAGAAAAGTGTGCATACTTGGTAATTCTATCAACTACCACCATGATGACACTCTTTCCTTCATACTTGGGTAAACATGTGATAAAATCCATTGATACCTCCTCCCAACGCTGACTTGGAATGGATAAAGGTTGTAACCGACCTGGGGTCTTACTTGTCTTAACTTCATTTTGTTGGAAACCCAAACATTCTGCCACAAAAGTTTGAATATCAGATTTAAGGCCATCCCAAAAATAATTCCTTCTTGGCCCTATGGTAAGTTTTTAAAAATCTTGACTGCCCTCCCAAAACGAAGGTGTGTAATTCAAAATTAATATTTTTTTTGAGTTGGGAATTCTTACAAAAATATAAGTGATTTGTGTACCATAATGAATCATTTTTCTAGCTAAATGTATCAGATGTACTAGAATATTGTTGTAAATTTTGAATGAGTGTCCACAGATTTTCGTCATTCTTCCATTCATCCCTTGCTTCAGTTATACAATGAGGTTGGATGATAGAAATGGCACAAAGCAAGGCTTCCACATCCTCATCCTTTCTTGAGAGTGCATATGTAACAAAATTTTGCTTCCCTTTTTTGTAGATGATTTCAAAGTCATAACCCAACATCTTTATGACCCATTTTTGTTGCTCTTATAAAGATAACCTTTGTTCCAAAAATTATTTAAGACTATCATGATTTGTTTTTACCTTGAAGTGTTTTCCCATTAGGTAAGTGTTGAAATTCAACAATAAAATGCACCCACAAAAGGTGTGGAATTTTGATGCACCAAGAATGTGGAAACTTGATGCATCAGAATTTTGGCCGTGGAATGTGGGGCATCTAATTTATTTTTCCCTTAAATAAATTGGACAATAAATTTTAATTTCATCTCATAATAACTTGTATCAGTTAACTAAGTCATGATGGCTGAGTTAGCTCAGGAAATTTGAGTTGAGGGTCTAAGATAAGGCATGTAGAGGGATTCTAATATTTTGGGTGTCCAATTGCAATTGATGCATCAGTTGATGGATCATTTGATGCATGGTGTGAGTGAGTTGACTCAACTTATTGATTTATAATCAGTTCTAACTAATAGATGAACTAGTGAGAGTTCAAGTGAATTAAATTAGAATTAATTCACATGCAGTGATCAATCAGATAACTGATAATTCACTATTAATTGTTGCATCCATGTCAGTTCTGAGAGAGACCCAGCTGAGACATAGGTTAAAGGGAACATAAATATCAGTTGTATTTATATAAAATTTCCCATGTGCAATTATAGTGTCATTGGGATGCCATGATGCATTGTGCAATCAAGGAAGGTTGTTTTTCCTATTTAATAGGGATCTAATTCCATAGGAATTGCATGAGTAGGGAAGGCTTAGAATTGGCTAAGTACTAGACTGATTTTTCCTAGATCAGTGTGAGACAATTGGTAAAGTGCAGGAGATTCTTGTGAGCAAGAAAGCATTGTATTGTTTCATGATTCCTTGACTTAATACACTATACAGATAATGGGGTTTTTAGTAGTTTCTTTCCCCAAGAACATCGTGTGTTGTGTGATTGATTTACTTCTTTCTCTTACTTTCATGTGATTGAGCGATCATGTTTTGTATTCCACAAATAATGTATAAGGATTCAGTATCTTGTTTTAGTGCATCACAAGATCGGATTGAATCCATTGATAAAATTTCTACATTAAGTTCGCCATTTATTTAGTGCATGTAGTATTTCCAACATTTCCTTCTCGTAAATAGGTTTTTGGAAATACTTTCCCTTGATTGGATGACTTTCAAAAGAAATGGGTCTTCCTTCTTGCATTAAAACAACACCAATTCCATTCCCCGAGACATCACATTCCACAATAAATATTTTTGTGAAGTATGGCGTAGCTAAGACTAGTGCTTGGCACATTGCCTCTTTAAGATGGTCAAATGCCTTAGTTGCTTCTGGAGTCCAATAAAATGCATCTTTCTTTAGTAATGTTGTTATAGGTGTTGCTATTCTCCCAAAATTATTAAAAAACTTGCGATAATACCCTGTCAACCCGAGAAATCCTTGAAGATGCTTTCTGGTTGTGGGGATTTTCCATTCCTTAATGGATTTAATTTTTTTAGGGTATACCTTAACACCCTCATGAGATAAAATATGATCCAAATATTCCATATCTTGTACTCCAAAGAAACATTTGGAGCATTTTTCATATAATTGTTTCTCCTCCAATAGTTTGAGCACCCTGTCAACATGTTGAACATGATCATTCCAAAACTTGATGTAGATTAGTATATCATCAAAAAATACTAACACGATTTTTTTAAGTAAGGTTTTGAAAATGGAACTCATCAGACCTTGAAATGTGTAAGGTGCATTAGTAAATCTAAAAGGCTTGACCAAAAATTCATAATAATCCACATAAGTTCCGAATGTTGTTTTCAAAATGCCTTCAGTCTTCATTATAATTTGATGATATCCTGAACGAAGCTCCAACTTTGTGAAGTAAATTTCTCCATGTAATTCATCAATGATAGGAATGGAAAATTTATCTTTAATAGTGAGCTTATTGAGCTCCCTATAATCCGGAGACATACACCATGGTCCATCCTTCTTGTGCACCAATACTACTAGAGTAGAGAAATAAATTTGAATAGGTTGAATTATACCAGCCTCTAGAATTTTTGCAACCATACATTCAATTTCACTCTTTTGGGCATAAGGATATCTGTAAGGCTTGATGTTTGGAGGAAAAATTCTTGGAATAAAATGAATAGTATGATCATGATCATGCATATGTAGGAGGCCTTTTGGAGTCTCAAATACCTTAGAATTATTGTCCAAGAAATTTTAGAGATCTAGAGAAATAGATGATTTCAATGTTTGAAATTATAGTGAGCATAATTGTGCAATTATGCCTCATTTCTCTTTATTCAAGAGATTTTTCATGCCATTAGAGATGATTATATTTCATGGTTTCCCTACAACACCCCTTAATTCAACTTCCTTTCCTTCCCAAAAAAAATCAAGAAAATTTCTTGAAAATTAAAAGTTATCTTCCCCAAAGATTGTAACCATTGGACTCCTAGTACAACATCAGCACCACCCATTGGAGAGGAAATCATTAGACTGTCTAATACATACTCCCCCAAGGTTAGCTTGATATTATGTCACTTTCTAGAGAAATTTATAGTTCCTCCATTTGCAACCATCACTTGACACTCTAGTGTTGGATATAGGAAGCAATTCAATTCCTTGGTTATCTTACAATGGATAAAATTATGTGTACTACCTAAATAAATCAACACTATTACATTTTTCTTCTTGATGTATCCTTCTCTATTGAGAGTTTGAGGAGTGGTAATTCCTACCAATGCATTACAATATATGTTCGGATTCTTTTTTTCTTTCTCTGGGGTTAGTTCCTGGTGTATATTCTCTTCTTTTGATGTTTCTTATTCATTTTCTTCCTCCTATTCACAATCTATGCAAAATGATTTCTTCTCAACACACTTATTACCTTTAGTGTATTTGTTATCATAACTGTAACCAAGACCTTTTGATATTTTTTCCTCCAATTGTTATGGTGTCAACCTTGTAGGTTGTGGAAGGCTAGGAGAAGAAACACTTCCATATTTATAGTTGTGAGTGGTATACTTTTTCCCATAATTTTAATTTCAACTTTTCATGCCACCCTGAATGCCTTCTCCAATGAATAAGGTTCCCAAACATGAATCTCATGTTGGATGTTATCCTTTAAAGTACCTATGAAGAAATCAATCCTATGCTTCTCTGGAATATCAGTTACCTTGACATTTAATTTTTGGAAGTCCTCAATGTGCTCCACCATTGAACCCTTTTTCTTGAGATTTATCAATTGGCTAAAGAAGGTATTGCTCTTTGTATTCTCATAATTTGTGATCATTTTGTTCATAAAAATTGACCAAGTGACAATTGTTTTATGAGAACAAATCCCTCGATACCATTCTACTAATTGGGTTCTAAATATAAATATGCAATGCATACCTTTTATGTGTGTTTCGCATCATGGAGATCAAACTATTTCTCCCTCTATAGTATCCACATTATTGGATCATTTTCGTCAAACTTCCTCATATTGATATTTGGAATGTGGTGGGTCTTAAACCCAACATTGGAGACTCTAAAATCATGATTTACGTTCCTTTTGTTCTCATCATGAGTTTCATGGAATACCTTTTCACCATTAGGAAACATTTATTGCATCAACTTTGTCAAATATCCCTTCAAAACTTCCATGTCTTCTTTTAAACCATTCATGTCGCCTTTTATGTCTACTTTTAGACCATCCATGCCACCTTTTATTTCTTATTTTAAACCATCCATGTCACCTTTTATTTCTTCTTTTATACCATCCATGTCCCCTTTCAATTCATCTGTGGTTTCTCTTTGTGAGTGTGAAATTTGTTGCACTTGGTCTCGTAATTTTGATATAACATGTTGCAATTATTCCTCTTCATGCATCATAGTAGAGATTTCCGAGGGATTAATCGGTATAGAATTATTTTGTTTGTGAGGAATTTTAGAACCAAATACTGATATATATGCTTCAATATGCCCTTGGAATCACTTCAAATTTATTTTTCAAACAAAAGTTATGAATTTTTTTATTTAAATATTCACACATTTTACTTGTTTTTAGGAGTTCGATCTCGAAAAGTTTGTACCTTTGTAACTTCGGATCTCAAAGGTTTGAAATTTAATCCTATGGTTTCCCTCTGAGACTTCTTTCCAATTCCATAAGTCATACCAATATTGGATTCCTCAAGATAAATTTATGCTCAATATCCCACAAAGACCTAGTTATGGACTAGTTCATTAGATCAAACTTGTACAGAATGCCACATGTCACTATTTCAACCTTTGACCCTAAAAATGATATATGAAAAACGAAATTTTATTCTCTTTCAGTAACTTTTTACAAAATTCAAATCTGATTCTCTTAGAGAAAGTTATGACAATTTTCCCTAGGTCGTTTGTTTGAGACTGAATTCTGGAGCATGCCAAAACCATAACTTCTTCAGAACATATCTCAAACTATATCGAAAAAAGATCTGAATTTTTTACATGAAGTTCACCAAGATTTCGGCTCCAAGTGGTCTAAATTTCAACTTATGAATCTTTGTAGGAAACAAATTACAGTGAAAATTCCAATATGTCTTGTTTGAAGCAATGAAACCCTAGAATCCAAAGCTCTTATACAAAATGTTATGAAACCAGCTCACAAAACAAAACAAAAGATATATCGATGACTTTAAAATTATCCTCTTCGAGGGGAAAACCTCCTTTGTATTATATATATGAACAATTATTCGATGATACAAATGATAATACCTCCTTGGTATATATAGGAGTTTAAGGGGTCACAATATAATCAGAGTCTACATAAAAATAATAATGTAAGGGCACAACAATAACAATAGTGGGCTTCTATGGGGGAAAATAATAAAAATATGGGGGATAAATAGGCACAACAATAACAATAGGGGTCTACACTAACAATAACAATAACAGGGATAAAATAGTATTATAGGGACCTAACATTGAGTATGTAATATACTCCCACAAACTCAAGCCAAGTACCTCGCACTCCATGAGTAGCACTAGGTAACTCCATAATTTTTGGCTGGTTCTCATGATTGGATTCAGTTGGACAAGCAAAGGTTCAAGATCAACCAACATAAGAAGTTAAAACCAATTCGGCATGGGCCATGTACCATCATATAGAAAGTGGTGTTAATTTGGTAGCTCAGGGACAAATTCCCTCCTTTAGACAATATTCCTCATAAATTAATACCCTCCTAACCCTTGGAATAGATTAATTTTGTTGAGGAAAAATATTTTTTTAATATGGAAACCCTCATATGCACAAAAGGACAGATCATCCCAAAAGAGAAATTACACAACCTTGGATGGTTATAAATACAAGTAAAGTGACACTCATTTTGATATCATCATCAAGCATTCTTCTTTTCTCTTCTTTGATTTTGGCTCGCACAGGTTTCACATTGATTCATGGGGAATTCATTCACATAGGTCTGAAATTGTAGGGTTTTAGCTCACACGTGCGTATTAGGGTTTTTGTTTCGCAACTGCAGGGTTATCACAGGGAATTTTCGGCTATAGTTGCATGCATGCAAGCCTCTGCATGCGGTTAGAAAGCTTCAGCCGCATGCATAGCTTTGTGCGGATGGGACTTAGGTTTTTTCTCACAAGTGACCATAGATTTTGATAGTTGATCATAGATTTCAATAGTAAACCGTAGCCTTGTGAACATTGATTTTGATTAGTAGTGTTGTTGGGTTCATCAATGGGAGATTATTTGGTTGGTTTTGTGGATAGTCTTGTAAATGGAGAGTTGGATTATTCTACTCGCTCTTTGCTGAAAATTTTATGACAACCTAATAAGAACAAGAATTTGAAAATTTTCCCCCTCGTGGGGTTTTTTCCTAGTCTACAAACAATCCTGGTGTCTCTATGCATGAATGTTTTTCTTCTATTGTTTCTTTCTGTTTCACTGCATTGTTGATGATATTGTTCTTTCTACATAATTACATATTGTTGAGAAACCAGCTCCAAAAATAGAATAAAAGACATATCAACACCTTATAAATAAGCCACTCCGAGGGGGCAACCTCCAATACATTACATGAATGAACAATTCTTGGATATACAAATGAAAAAACCTCCTTTCTATATATAGGAGTCCATGGGGCCACAATGTAATCCTAGCCGACCTAACAATAATAATTGAAGGGCACAATAATAACAATATGGGGGTTACAGGTGTGCAACAATAACAGTAAGGGGGTTACACTAACAACAATAAGGGACTATACTAGTAATATAGGGACCTAAGATGCTCCTCTCCTTCAAAAAAGTGTTTTCCTCAACGCTTGAGTAGCTCTGGGTGTTTTTTTATGAAATTATCATCCTCCCATGTAGAATCTTTAGTGGGTAAGTTCTTCCATATGATGAGATACTCTGAAATTGATCGATTTCGTATTTGTCGAGTTCTTGTTTCTGTGACTGCTTCAGGTTCCAATATGGTTTTTCCTTCCTCATCAAGTTCTGGCAATATTGTTTGAACTGGAATTTTGTCCCCTATAACCTTTTTTAAGCATGAAACACAGAAAACTGGATGCACTTGCGAAGAAGCAGGAAGCTCCAATTTGTATGCCATAGTACCAATATTTTGCAAAAACTTGTAAGGACCATAGTACTTTGGCGATAAATTATTATCCTTCTTAGCTTGCTTGAGGGACATTTGTTTGTATGGTTGTAGCCGTAAAAATACCCAGTCTCCCACATCAAAACTTCTCTCACTACGATGTTGATCTGCCTATTGTTTCATTCGATTTTGTGAAAATTTAGGTTATCCTTTAAGAGTTGGAGAACTTCTTGTTGATGCTCGATGTGATCCTCCACTACTTGAACCCTAGCCTTTTCCCTTAAAGAAGATGTGATGGATGGTGGATGATATCCATAAAGTGCCATAAATGGGGTCATTTTTCCTACAGTATGGAAGGAAGTGTTATACCACCATTCAGTGAGAGGTAACCACTTGACCCATTGTGCTTGCTTATCAGATACAAAACAACGAAGATATTTTTCCAAACATTTATTCACTATCTCTGTTTGACCATCGGATTGAGGATGATAAGATGAGCTATGAGCTACTTGAGTACCCAAACAAGAAAATAATTCCATCCAAAAATTTCTTGTAAAAATGGGATCTCTGTCACTTACAATAATCTTCGGGTTTCCATGTAGCTTTTAAATTGTTTCCATAAATGCAGTAGCAACTGTACTCGCTTTAAATGGATGAGATAATGCACAAAAGTGTGCATACTTGGCAAGTCTATCAATTACCACCATGATGACACTCCTTCCTTCGGACTTAGGTAAACCTGTGATAAAATCCATTGAAATCTCCTCCCAACGTTGACTTGGAATGGATAAAGGTTGTAGAAGACTCGAGGTCTTAATTGTCTCAACTTTATTCTGCTGGCAAACCAAACATTCCGCCACAAAATTTTGAATATCAGATTTAAGGCCATCCCAAAAAAATTCTTTCTTCACCTTGTGGTAAGTTTTTAAAAATCCTGAGTGTCCTCCTAAAGGAGAAGTGTGCAATTCCAGAAGAATATTTTGTTTTAGTTGGGAGTTCTTACAAAGATATAAGCGATCTTTGTACCATAAGGAATCATTTTTCCAACTAAATGTATCAGATGTACTAGGATCTTGCTGCAACTTTTGAATGAGTGTCCATACATCTTTGTCCTTCTTCCATTCATCTCTTGCTTCGGTTATTCAATCTGGTTGGATAATAGAAATGGCACAAAGCAATGCTTCCACCTCTTCATTCTTTCTTGAGAGTGCATCTGCAACAACATTAAGCTTTCCTTTTTTGTAGATTATTTCAAAGTCATAACCCAACATCTTTGTGACCCATTTTTGCTGCTCTTCGAAGATAGTCTTTGCTCCAAAAAGTGTTTAAGACTATCATGATCAGTTTTTACCTTGAAGTGTCTTCCCATTAGGTAAGGTCTCCGTGCTCTTTAATGCCTTAGTATTGCCTGTAACATTTCCTTCTCTTAATAATACTTTCCTTTGATTGAACTTGAAAAATGGAATTCCTTCTTGCATTAAACTGATTTATTCCATTTCCTGAGGCATCACATTCCACAATAAAGGTTTTTGTGAAGTTTGGCGTAGCTAAGGCTAGTGCTAGGCACATTGCCTCTTTAAGATGTTCAAAGGCCTTAGTTGCTTCAGGAGTCCATGAAAATGCATCTTTCTTCAATAATATTGTTAGAGGTGCTGTTATTCTCCCATAATTCTTAACAAACTTGCGATAATACCCTGTTAACCCGATAAATCCTCGCAACTGCTTTATGGTTGTAGGGACTTTCCATTCCTTAATGGCTTTAATTTTTTTAGGGTCTACTTTAACACCCTCGTGAGATACAATATGACCCAGATATTCCACCTCTTGTACTCCAAAGAAACATTTGGATGTTTTTGCATATAATTGTTTCTCCTGTAATAGTTTGAGCACCTTGTCAACATGTTCAACATGATCCTTCCAAGACCTGCTATAGATTAGTATATCATCAAAAAATACTAGCACAAATTTTCTAAGGAAGGGTTTGAAAATGGAATTCATGAACCCTTGAAATGTAGAAGGTGCATTGGTAAGGCCAAAAGGCATGACCAAAAATTCATAATGACCCTCATGAGTTCGAAACGCTGTTTTTGGAATATCTTCAGTCTTCATTCTAATTTGATGATATCCTGAACAAAGATCCAACTTGTTAAAATAAATTGCTCCATGTAATTCATCCAATAATTCATCAATCACAGGAATGGGAAATTTATCTTTAATGGTGAGCTTATTGAGCTCCCTATAATCTGTACACATTCGCCATGATCCATCCTTCTTGTGTACCAATACTACAGGAGCAGAGAAAGAACTTTGACTAGGTTGAATTATACCCGCCTCTAACATTTCTGCAATCATACGTTCAATTTCGCTCTTTTGGAAGTAAGGATATCTATAAGGCCTGATGTTTGGAGGAACACTTCCTGGAATCAAATAAATAGCATGATCATGATCATGAATAGGTGGGAGTCCTTTGGGAGTTTCAAACACCTTGGAATGATTGTCCAAGACTTGTTGGAGATCTGCAGAAATAGATGATTTGATGTTGGAACTTCTAGTGAGCATAATTGTGAAATTACGCCTCGTTGTTCTTTCTTTAGAAGCTTTGTCATGACATTAGAGCTTATTATCTTTCCCGGCTTCCCTGCAATACCCCGTAATTCAACTTCCTTTCCTTCTAAAAAAAAAAATTCAAGAAAATTTCTTGAAAATTAAAAGCTATTGTCCCCAAAGATTCAAACACTATTGTACTCCTAGTTCAACATCATCCTCATTGGGATGAAACATGAATTGTATTCAATACATATTCCCCATGGTTAGCTTGATATCATGGCATTTTCTAGAGAAATTTATAGTTCCTCCATTTGCAACCATCACTTGACATTTTGGTGCTGGGTATAGGAAACAATTCAATTCCTTGGCTACCTTACAATGAATAAAATTATGGGTGCTACCGGAATCAATCAACACTATTACCTTTTTCTTCTTGATATGTTCTTCTATCTTGAGAGTTTGAAGGAGGGTGATTCTTACATGATATGGTCAAACTCATTTCTTCTCTTCTAAAGTTTGCTAGGTGTATGTATCCTCTCTTTGGGACGTTCTATTCTTCTCCTCTTCAGAGTATGTAAAATAACATTCTTCTAGTTGCCTTATTTGTGATATTTTCTCACAGTAGCAAAGCCCTTTTGCTCCTTTTTCTTCAATTTTTGTGGTATTGTCCTTTAGGTTGTGGAACTCTAGGAGTAGCACTTCATGTTGTTCAGATGGTGTATTTTCTATAATAACATTAATTTTACATTCATTTCTTTCCACTTTGAATACCTTCTCCAATGAATCGGGTTCCCCAAGCACGAACTTCATGTTGGTTTTATTTTTAAAGTCCTGAAGACATTTATCTGTGTTCCTACGGGTCTCTGAGTTACACATATATTCAATTTTGGAAGTCCTCAATGTTGCTCCTGTAGCCGAACCCTTTTGTTTGAGATTTATCAATTGGCTAAATAAGGTGTTGCTCTTTGTATCCTCATAATGTGCTATCATTTCCTCCGTAAAAATTGACCAAGTGAAAAAAATTTTACGAGAGCAAAGCCATCGATACCATACAAATGTATTTTGTTCTAAATGTAAAGTTTCAATGTGCACCTTTTGTGTGTTTTGCACATTATTGAGATCAAAATATTGCTCCATCTATAGTATCCATGTTACGGGATCCTTGTCGTCAAACTTCCTCATATCCATCTTTGAAATATGGTGGTTCTTCCATCCAACATTATAGTTTATTAAATCATGATTAACATTTATTTTGTTCTCATCATGAGTTTCCACTACTATCTTTTCGCTATTAGGAAACATTTCTTGTATCAACTTTGTCAAACCTTCCATGTCTTCTTTTATATCATTCTTCATGTTTTCGATGTTGTCTTTCATTTTTTCTTCCATGTCATCCATCTTAGCTTCCATGCCATTCATCTTAGCTTCCACGCCTTTCTTCAAACCATACATATTATTATTCAAACCATCCATCTTCGCTTCCACGCCTTTCTTCAAAACTTCAATTTAATTTTTTGCTGCTCTTTGCGAGAGCGAAATTTGGTGCACTTGCTCTTGTAATTTTGATAGATCATGTTGCAATTCTTCATCTTCATGAGTAATAGTAGAGTACTCTGAGGGCTTACTGGGTGTTGAATTTTTTTTAGAGGCATTTCAGGAGCCAATACTGAAATATATGCTCAATAGGCCCTTGGAATCACTTCAAACTAATTTTTTTTTACACAAGACTTATGCAATTCGGAAAATAATACACACCTTTTTCTTGCTTTTGAGGAGCTCGATATTGAAACTGAATTATCTCTATGATTTTGGATCTTCAACATTTGAAATTTGGCACTAAGGTATCCCTATAAATTCTCTTTCGAATGCCATAGTTCTGACCTAATTTGGATTCTTGAAAACAAAGTTGTGCCCAATCTCCTACGATGACCTAATTATGGACTGGTTCAGTAGAGCGAACTTGTACAACTTGCCACGTGTTGTTGTTTCCTCCTTCGGCTCTGAAATTTATAGACAAAAAACTATAGTCCGTGTACTTGCGACCACTTTTTATAGAATTCCAATCCAATGCTCAGAGAGAGAGTTATGAATATTTTCCCACGATCACCTCTTTGAGATGAAATTCGGGAGCCTGCAAAAGACCTAACTTCCACACACCATATCTCCGAAAATATTGCGAACCAAGATCTGAAATTTTGCGACGATGTTCCTCAAGATTTTTTCTTCGCACTCTAAAAATTTCAGCTTCTAAACCTTCATATAAAAAACGTTATAGTGAAAATTCCACGATGACCTGTTTGGAGCAGCGAAACCCTAGAATCCAAAGCTCTGATACCAAATGTTGAGAAACCAACTCCTCCTATTCCTACAAGAGAAGATGGAAGAGACCTAAAAGAATGTTAGGATTTGAGGGAAATCCTAGGCCATCTGGTTATTAGGGTTTGAAGAATATCATGAAATTATGGGTTGGAAGAAACCCTGGAGTATGAAAATGGTTTGAGTAATGAAATCTTGAAACCCTAGCATGATCAGTGAGAAGTTTTTCTAGCACTTGTGATATATTTATTGTAACCCTAGATGGGCTAGTCTCAATTAGGTATGGTTTCTAATAAAGATGATTAGAAATATTGAAGGCAACATTTGTACATGGATAGTGGAAACTACTAACTCTTTAAGGTTATTTAAAGAGGGAGACAATCACCTCTCATTAAATATAAGTACGTTTTAGATTTATGTTATCTCTTTGTGAAACTATTCTTGTTTTGACTTCTTTTTTTTTCTTATACTTCCTGAATGCATATGTGTGTATTTGAATACTTCTAACCTTCGGATGAGATATGATAAGCATATCCTTCTTAAGGATCAACTAAGCTGCAAGGAAAGAAAGCAAGTGTAGGAATAGAAAAGCTAGTGCTGGAAAAGGAAAGAGGTACCTGATGGAAAATTGACAAAGTGCTATAGCTACCCATGAAAAAATAAGTACTATAAATTGAAAATGTATCGCAATATTACAATGTATGTATAGTATATTGTTCAAGTTTAGTTGCAATATTAGATGGAAAATTAAGCCCTAAGGTGTGTTGAGAATATCAGCTTCATAAATGACTTATACATACATACGAAAGTAATTTTGATTTCTCGTACATGTGATATATTGGTGCACTTGATATTTGGAAAATATCTTACACTTTAATAAAAATGTTGGATTTCTTGATATTATAAAGAAGGCTAGAAACTTTGAGTTTGATAAATGGTAACTTGATACTATTTCTTGTGATAAGCATGGAAACCTTGATAATAAAAGTATGACAATAAGATTGAGACTTAGGAACTTATTGATCTAAGTTATTTTTTGATAAGATTAATAATTTTGACAATGTTACAAAAAATGGATGCCCTGTCTTGATGGTTGAGTAATGTGATACAGAAGTGGTGTTGTGATTATTATCCTTGAAGTACAAAGATACACTTATATGACACTAACCTTTGTTGAATATTTTATATGTTCATTTGTGATAATGAAGCATTCGACGACAATTTGTTATGATATATGTATGAGAACGTGATATAGTTTGATTTCATGATCTAACAGTGTTGTTGATGAATAAAAAAATTATGATGGACAGGTTAATGTTGTAAATGGTGACAATTTACGAGGCTTTCCATTTTGAGGGAGAAACTCTCCATAAGATCCTGACACATTATTATTTGCAGTAATTCAATAGAAGATTCTTAATTGTTGAAGCAAGGTTTCTAGACATGAGTACATGATCATCTGAAGTGTTGAATTTCTGGTCTAAGCAGAGAGGGTTTCTCCTAGTCCAAGCCCCATCCAATAGGAGAAAGGATTAAAGGTATAGGAATCCTAGGTGTAGATAGGAAGGCTTATGAATGTGGTTGATGTTGTAAGATACAAAAGCTAAAACCTTATGCACAAAACCAGGAGTGAAGCAGGAGTATGAAAAATTTAAATACATGAAGCAGATGATAGAAAGTTCTATGAACAACGAAGCTAAGGAAAATTTATATCTACATAATGTTTGACTCATTGTAGAGAATGTGAATGTCTTAACTTATCTTGTGATTGTATAGGTCTATTGTATGCATATCAGTATGTTATTTTTCTAGTGTGAAAGTAAAGGATAGCTCCTTAGTATGCAGTAATTGTATTATGGCTATTGCATAAATCTCATAATGAATGGATGGAATAAATTTATATGACTTATACTTGGTATATGCATTTACATGTGGATCCCCGATGGATAGAGGGTAGAAGCTTGGGCTCCCCTTCAATGTCAAATTATTCTTCTTTTATATTCAAGAGTGTTCAACATATGAGCATAGATGAGTTGAGATAAGAAGGGATAAGAATATATGAGTTGAGATGAGCAGGGATGAGCATATATGAGTTGAGATGAGCAGGGATGAGAAAAGATGAGAAAATATGAGCAAATATGACATTTTTTGACAAGATATTTGTGATGAGACACATGTTTCAGTTGGTGATTTCTCCTAACTGAGAGGGAGTGTTAATTTGGAAACTTAGGGAAAAATTCCCACCTTTGGACAATCTTCTCATCAAGGAAGACCCCTCGTAACCCTTGGAAGAATTTAGTTTGGTTGAGGAAAAATATATTTTTAATATGGAAACCCTCATGTGAAAAAAAGGATAGTTCAGAACAAAGGAGAAAATGGACACCCTTGGATGGTTATAAATACAAGTCAAGTGACCCTCATTTGGAGATATTCTTCTTTTCTATTCTCTCTTTTTGACTCGCACAGGTCTAAAATTGGTTCACGTGGAAATTGTTTCCATAGGTTTTAAATTCAGGGTTCAATCTCACACATGTGGACCAGGGTTTTTGGTTCATAGTTGCAGGGTTACCACAGTAAATTTTCGTTTGCATCCATATGCATGAAATACTCTTCATGCGGCCGAAATGGTTCAGTCGCATGCAAAATCATCAGTTCCATGCAGTAGGGACTTAGGGTTTCTTCTGACAAGTGACCATAGATTCTGACAGTTGATCACAGATGTCGACAGTTAAACATAGGCTTGTGGACAGTGATTTTTATTAGTAGTGTTGTTGGGTTCATCTCTAGGATATTGTTTGGTTGGTTTTGTTGGATAGTCTTGTAAATGGAGAATTGGATTATTGTACTCTCTCTTGGTTGAGCATTTTATGAAAATATAATAAGACGAAAATTTTGAAAGGGTTTTCCCCCTTATGGGTTTATTCCCTGGTGTCTCTATGTGTGAATTGTTTTCTTCTATTGTTCATTTATGTTCAGCCATATTGTTGATGATATTGTTATTTCTACATAATTACATATCTTGTAAATGATGTTATAATGTTGTGGGCTGAATTCAATATATAAATGATGAAATTAAATTATCTAAAGAAAATAACAATATATCCCTCAGAAAAATTAACAAGTGGGTGCCCATTTCCTTTCAATTGGATATCCCAAAACAATTCAGTATTCATGAGGTTGTCAGCATCAATTGGCTTAAGCTTTATGAGTCCTCACACTTGGAAGAAGGTGTTCCAATAAATTACCTAAACCCAAAAATCCATATTTTTGACCTCCTTTCACACACTCTAGTTGATTACTACACCAAATCTACTCAACATAAGAAGAAAACCACTTGCTTGGTTGGCCAAAAGGTGAATCTATACACTTAAGAAAATTGGTCATTTCAACCTACTCTTCAACAACAATTTCCCCATCTACAAGAGAAACTATGGATATGTTAATTTGGAAGCTTCGTGACAAATTCCAACCATGGTAATAGATTCCTCTTTTTGAGAGGACCAATTTTAACTATTGAAGCACTCAATTTGGATAAGG
Organism: Pinus albicaulis; assembly: GCA_034641835.2. NCBI lineage: Eukaryota > Viridiplantae > Streptophyta > Pinopsida > Pinales > Pinaceae > Pinus > Pinus albicaulis. The sequence continues at coordinate 119,537,298 of CM076577.1, read as the reverse complement.
GAAACTATATTTTGAATTAAAATCCCACATGTGCATATTTGATCAGGTTGGCCCTAAAGAAAATTGGACATCCTTGGAAGGCTATACAGACAAGTGACATCAACCTCATTTTGAAATCATCATGAGACATTATTCTATTCTCTTCCTTGGTTTGGCTTGTACATATCTAAGACAAGTTCACGAAAATTGGTTAGCACAGATCCAATATTATAGGGTCTGAAGATCACGTGTGTTTCTAGGATTTTGGTCATAGTCGTAGGCTTGTCAAAGGATATTTTTTACTATAGTTGTAGGCTTGCAGGCTCAAGGTAGAGACTGGAAGCTCTCAGTCGCACACATGTATGTTCCTCCATGCAACTAGAATCTAAAGTTTGATTTTTCAGTTGACCAAATTTTTTTCCAGTTGACCGCAAATTTCGGCAGTTGACCACAAACAGTGACAGTTGATTATTGGTGTGGTTGGGTTCATCTCATGGATATTGTTTAGTTGATATTTGTTGGATATGTTTATGGTTGAATATATGGATCATTGTACTCTCTCTTTGTTTAATCATTCAATGACAATCTAATAAGAATAAGAATTTGAAAGGGTTTTCCTCATAGTGGGTTTTTCCCTGGTCTCTAACCAATCCTAGTGTATCTATGTGTGAATTATTTTCTTATATTGTTAGTTTATGTTCCAATGCATTGATGATGATATTTTTCTTTCTACGTAGTTTCATATGTCTTTGAAAAATTATATGATGCTATGGGGTGAATTTAAATATGAAAATAATGAAATGTAATTATCAATGTAAAGAACAATATATCCCTACAAAAAATTAACATGGTATCAGAGGTGGGTTGAATAAAAGTCATTGAATATCACCCATATGGAGACACCTTTGATGGAAGAAAAATAAGATGGAGGAGACCTGAAAGAATGCTAGGGTTTGAAGGAAACCTTAGGAAATTTGTGTATTAGGTTTTTATGGGTATCATTATGATCCAGGTGGATATTGGTGGTCACCCGCCTATTCCACTTGGGGCCCCACCATTGTCTCTTTCAGTTTTTTAGTTTCAGCACAACTTACTATTTTTAGTAGTTTTTCTAGTCCTAAACTTCCGGAGCCATTTTGAGGCCCTAAACGACGTTTTTTGGGAAAACTGGGAACAACATGGCTCCATATACCAAGTTTCTCACTCAAAATTTGTAGTCCTTAGATAGATTTTTCTAACGAGGTATGGTTCGCGTCAAATGGAGATCGTATGCCAAAGTTATGTCCCCAGGAAGCTGAAACACCAATTTACCCAAATGGGGCCCATAGTTTTGGCGCTTCTTCTCCTAGGGTTAGGGTTTTGGATGTTTAGGGTTTTCCATTGTTTATAAATAATAAATAGGCCCTCGAGCCTCATTGTAACTCAGTTCAGAGGCCTGTAGCCACCACATCTCTCCTCAGAGATAGCTACCAGTGCCCTAGCTAGTTTATTTCCATTCTGTCTGTAAGAAAATTTCAATTCTTTGATATTAATGAAATGAAGTGTTATTTCCGCTACATATTTGTATTTATGGTTATATGTTTATTCTATTGCGTTCCTACATAAATCTAGATCAGTGGTATCAAAGCGGTTTGCTTTTTGTCGATCCTTATTTGCATGTCCCCAATGAGGTCGGGGTATAAGGATTTAGGGCTTGATATGGTGGAACCTTTGAAAGATCAGCCTCGCAAACCCCGATGAACTCCCATGGGGGAGGAAAATAAAGATGAGGGAGTAGGAGATCCTATCAAAATATTGCTCGAGGAGGCCCTTTAAAAACAAAGGAACGTGATGATGGATAACTTTGCTCAGATCCCTCAACGGTTGCCCACTCGCGGCGCATCTACATCCAACAACCACTCTGGAGGTGCAAGTCCCTTTAAGGTACAAGTAAACTTTGACATTCCCATATTTGAGGGTCAAATAGATGTAGATGCGGTGGATAGATGGTTGAATCTATTAGAAGGATATTTCTCGGTTCATGACTTTTCCGACCGGGAGAATATTATTTTTGCACTCCTCAAAGCTACCCCCCATGTCAAGGACTGGTAGGAAACCTGTTGTGAGAAAAAGGATGAGACAAAACCCTCTCTGTTCTCGGCTATACCCACTTGGAATTATTTTTGAGACGCTATCAAGGAACAATACTATCCCATGGGGAGCTATGAGGACAAGTACATACAATGGACCACGCTGCGACAACAAAGGGATCAAGATGTACATGAGCTGACAAATCTATTCCATACCCTGCGCACAAAGTTGGGTATCAAAGATTCAGAGAAACATCTAGTGCTAAAGTATTGTAGTTGTCTACACAGATACATTCAGGATGAAATGGAGTTCCTTGACATCTCCTCGCTTGGTACGGCATACCGGTATGCTGCCAAGATTGAGCAGAAATTCAAAAAGAAGAAGCGAGACTTTGGATCTACGAATCAAAATCAAGGGAAAGGTGCTCCCAAATAGCAGAACAAAGGACAGAGCCAATGCATGGCAGCTCAAGACAACCTATCAAAGCCATAAGGAAAGAACAACACGGCAAAGCCAAATAAGGACACGGGAAAGTGGTGTGAGTTCCATAAGAGCCCCACTCACAACACAAGTGACTGTCGAGCCAAGCAGTTGCTGGTGGCCGAGATGAGGGCTTCTGAGTCAGATGCATGCTCCAACTCTGAATCAGAACCTGACAAGGGGAATGACAAAGGGAAACAGATTATTAATGCGGAGCCCAACGCCATTGTTGCCACTACAAAGATCCATAAGGAGGAACTGGAAGATCCATAGGAGGAGGAATGTCTCTTCCACTCCCAGATGTGGGTAAAGGGATCCCCGGTACAGTTCATTGTCAATAATGGGAGCCAAAAGAACCTCATTTTAGCAGATTTCATGAAGTGGTTGGGCTTGCCAACCATAGCTCACCCACATCCATACACCATCGGGTGGCTTTGCCAAGGACGAGATCTCCGCGTCAGCCAGCAATGTTGCCTTCCCTATAGCATCAAGCCCTTCACGGATGAGTTATTATGTGACATTTCTCCTATTGATGTTTCTGATGTATTATTAGGACAACCATACTTGTGGAAGCGTCATGCTGTGTATGAGTCTCGGCCTCGTGCTTTTATTGTTACTTTGGGAAATAAGTTGTACAGGATACCAGAGGTACCACCTCCTGCCGCTATCTCTTTGATTACTGCAAAACAATGTAGTAAGCTCATTTCCCAAACCAAGAAATTCGTTTTGCTGATGATCTACCCCCAGGGCAAGAAGAAGACTGTGGCCATGACCTCCAGACAGGGCTCCTCTGCACGACAACAACAAATCGACAAGGTTGTGGAGGAGTACAGGGACATCTTCACCTCACCCATAGGGGTTCCTCTGCACTGTCAGGTCAAGCACCTGATTGATCTGACCCTAGGTGCGCCGCCACCCAATGGACCGATCTATCGGCGCCCTGTTCTGGAGAACGATGAAATCAAGAGGCAGATTCAGGAGCTGCTATAGAAAGGTCACATCCGACCAAGTTCATCGCCCTGTGGGAGCCCGATCGTGTTGGTATAGAAGACAAGTCCTCCAAACACTACAGCAACACAAGTTGTGTGCCAATTTGGAGAAATGCACTTTTGGCATGACCCAGGTTCAATATCTGGGATACATTATTGATGAAAGGGGGGTGCATGTGGATCCAACCAAGATCCAAGTCATTCGGGATTGGCCAGCCCAACTACTATAACAGAGCTTCGCAGCTTTCTGGGTCTTGCTAATTTCTACCATAGGTTCATGTTGGGATTCTCTCATATCACTTGGCTCTTGAGTCAAGTCACCAAGGGAGGAGCGAGAGCAAAATTATTTTGGTTGGAATCTCAACAGAAGGCGTTCACTAAACTGAAAAATCGCCTTTATTCTGCCCCAATGCTCACATTACCAGACTTGCAACAACCATTTGAGATCGAGATAGATGCCTCTGACTATGCTATTGGGGCAGTTCTTACTCAACAGGGACATCCAGTGGCATATCACAGTGAGACATTGTCTAACACAGTTTGCAAGTATCCCACTTATGACAAAGAAATGTATTCCATTGTGCAAGCTTATTGACAATGGAAGCATTACATTTTGGGGAAGGAAACAATCATCCACACAGACCACCGACCCCTGTAGTTCATATAGACACAAGGGAAGTTGCAGAATGATCGCCATCAGAAGTGATCCACATATCTACAACAGTTTCATTTGAACATCAAGTACAAGGAGGGTGGCACCAATAATGTTGCAGACTGCCTCAGCCAACCACTGGTCATGGCACTCACCACCGTTCTCAACTCTTGTGGGCACGAGACTTATGATTGGCTGCTTCTCTACGAGAGCGACCCAGAATTTGGCCACACATACAAGGCACTCTTGGGGGGTATGCAAGTTCCAAATTTTCACCTCCAACATGCACTTTTATGTCACCTGGGACACCTCTGTGTTCCTTCAAGCGAGCATGCCAAGATGATATGGGAAGCACACTACAGTCGAGTCGTTGGGAATTTCGGGGTCGAGAAAACAGTAGCAGTACTGCAGAAGTATTTCTATTGGCTGAACCTTCGAAAGGATGTCAGGAAGCACATCAGATCCTGCACTCCTTGTGCAATTTCCAAACCAACCATCAGGAAGCAAGGCCTATATATTCCACTACCTACCCCTAGTCGACCTTGGGAATCCATCTCCATGGATTACATGTCGGGCATGCCTTATACCAAGCATGGAAATGACTGTGTTTTCGTGGTCATCGACAGATTCTCGAAGATGGAAATTATAGCAGCCTGCAAGAAGAATATCACAGCAGAAGCCACTGCTAAACTCTTCTTTGAACGAGTGTGGGTGCACTTTGGGATCCCACAGTCTATCATATCAGATCAAGATAGCAAGTTCCTCAGCACATTTTGGTCCAGCCTTTGGTCAATGCTGGACACCAAACTCACCAAGTACACAGCTTTCCATCCCCAAACAGATGGCCAGACAAAGCTCATCAATAGAATGATTGTACACATTCTACGCATGTACAATTCAATGCATTCACGTAGATGGGATGAGAGCCTCCCCTATGTACAACATAGTTATAACCAAGATCTCCATAGCTCAATCGGCCATAGCCCCTTTCAGGTGGGCTTTGGATTCCAGCCACTATGTCCTATTGATGTAGCCATGCCATTTGTGGCTATTCAGGCTGATTCGTCTCATGTCCAGTTTGAATTTGACAAAGAAAATAGCTTCATCAAGCGCATTCAACACATCCGCCAACAGGTTCATGACATATTGGACAGAGCCAATGCTAAATACAAGCAACGCCATGATCAACATCGGGTGCCACACAACTTCCAGGTGGGTGAAAAAATGTGGCTACATTTGTAGAAGGAGCGCCTCAATAGACCCCACCGCAAGCTTCACCCGCTCTGATACGGGTCGTGCACCATCACCAAGGCTGTAGGGAACAATGCCTTCGAGCTTAGTATTCCACCATTCCTTGGTCTGCACCCAGTATTCAATGTGGACTGCCTTCGTCCTTACTTCCCACCTCTACTGGACACCTCTGACCTTGTAGAACAACTCACACCAACAGAGTTAAACCCGGACTGCATGGAACAGGCCACCATAGATTGTATCATGGACATGCAAATCAAGAACACTCGCCAACAGAAGATCCAACTATATCAGGTTGTCAAAGCTGGCCAACTCCTGCACCAAGGAAAGTGGTTCACCAGGAACCAGGTTCAGCAGAAGTTTCCTCATCTCATGGAGGAACTTAATGCAATGGGGACCATTGCTTCCTAAGGGGGGAGGAATGATCTAGGTGGATATTGGTGGTCACCTACCTATTCCACTTGGGGCCCCACCATTGTCTCTTTCAGTTTTTCAGTTTCGACACAGCTTACTATTTTAAGTATGAGGGGTTTCCGTAGTGCATTATATTAGATATCATTTTTAGGATTCAACTGCGTTAATTTAGTCATTCATCTATGACCATTTCCATGAGAGGTAGTCGTAACTGACTAATTTCTCATGATTTTTGAATAGTCCACTTAGCACTCATTGCATCGGGTGATGCTCACAGGGGTGAAGAAGTGGGATTGAAACTAGTGAAATGAATCACATAGCGTCAATCATCACTTCTGGGGCTTGCACCTGGTAACCAGGAATTACTATTTTTAGTAGTTTTTTGGGTCCTGAACTTCCGGAGCCGTTTTGAGGCCCTAAACGACGTTTTTTGGGAAAACCGGGAGCAACATGGGTCCATGGACCGATGTTTCTCACTCAAAATTTGTATTCTTCGAATAGATGTTTCTAATGAGGTATGGTTCGTGTCAAATGGAGATCGTATGCCAAAGTTACGTCCCCAGGAAGTTGAAACACCAATTTACCCAAACGGGGCCCATAGTTTTGGCACTTCATCTCCTAGGGTTAGGGTTTTGGATGTTTAGGGTTTTCCATTGTTTCTAAATAATAAATAGGCCCTCGAGCCTCATTGTAACTCAGTTCAGAGGCCTGTGGCCGCCACGTCTCTTCTTAGAGATAGCTACCAGCGCCCTAGCTAGTTTATTTCCATTCTGTTTGTAAGCAAATTTCAGTTCTTTGATATTAGTGAAGTGTTATTTCCACTGCATCTTTGTATTTATGGTTATATGTTTATTCTATTGCGTTTCAACATAAATCCGGATCACATTAGTTTATGGTTTGAAATAAACCGTGGATTATGACAAATATTGGAGATATGCACTTTAGAAAACTTAGCATGGTTAATGTGAATATGTTCAAGCACTTGTGTCAGATTTGATGAAGCCCTAGATGGGATAGTCTCTATGAGGTATGATTGCTGATAAAGTTGGTTGAAATATTGAAGGCAACATTGTCATATGGATAATGTACAGTGATGGCTCTTGCAGGCTGGTTCAAGAGGGAGATGATCAACTCTCATTGAAGATAAGTACTTTTCAATTTATGGTGCTCATTTATGGATTTACATTTTTTTAGACTTATTTATTTGATTATTTATTATTATTTATACTTCCTACATGCGTATTTGATTATTTGGATGCTTCTAACCTCCTGATGAGTTGTGACAAGTGGATCCTTCTTGAGGATCATGGCTAGTGGAAGAAGAGAAGAACTAGTGTTTGAAAAGGTAAAGAGGCACTTGATAAAAAGTTGACAAAGTGCTCCAAGTTTTCAATATCAAGGTGCACAAGTATCTAAGTACTACAAGGTATATATGATGTATTGTTTCAATTTTATGTTTCAACTGCAAATATTGGATGGAAAGGTAAGCCCTAAGGTATGATGAATGACTCATATTGCATATGAAAGTAGATTTTATTCATGGTACTTATGATGAGATGATACACTTGGTATTGAAAAAATATCTTACATTCTATTAATTCGTGGTAAAGCTACTTAGAAACATTGATTTTTTAATATACTTGGAAAAGTATCTTACATGATGAATTTCTAGATTTTTTGAAGCAAGCTAGATACACTGTTTATGTTATGGAGACGTGATACTATTATTAATACTTGTGATAAGCATGATAACCATGTTGATAGGTGTGTAACAACAATATTGATATTCAAGATCTTCTTGTTGACCTTGGTTAGTTTGGTAATTAAGACATGTGGTAAAAATGGATGCCCTGATTTGATGGTTAATGATAAAGAAGTGATGAAATGAACATAATCCTTGAAGTATGATAATGCACTTGTTAGTTTCCCTAATCATATGACTCTAACCCTCGATGAAATTTTGATGTGATGATGAATTAGTTGATGTTGACATGTTATGACCATGATGGATATATGTTTTAGAATATGATATAACTTTGTTTTATGATCTAACTGTTTTGATACATACCAGTATTATAGACAGGTTGATGACTTGAATAATAATGGTTGAAAGGGTTGCTCATTCAGAGAATCTCTCCATAAGATCCCTACACCTATTATCATTTGCATTATATGTATAGAAGATTATTTATTTTTGAAGTAATATTTTTGACATGAATAGACTAAATATATGATGTTGATAGTCTGCAACAAGTTATGGTCTGAGAAGGGAGGGTTTCCCTTAGTTTAAACCCCAATCGTATGGAAGCAAACTTGAGGGTGTGGTTGTATCCCCTCAATCGCATGGAAGAAAGCCTATGGGTGCGGTTATGCCTTGCTATGTGGACATAGTGACTTTCAGCAACTAATATTGGTATTCAATAATGATTTTGTATTGGCTTCATTGGCTTTGGCTCATTGGTTGAAGTACATACTGTTGTGATTAAATATGATAAATGGATGAAACTTATATGACTTGTCCCTGACATATGAATTCATATTTAGTGATAGAAATTATTCATGCTATGATCATAAGAATGGCTTGATAAAGGTTTATTAGATAGTACTCAGTAAATAAAAGGTTGTCGTAACTTGGTATTTGGATGTAAGCTCTACTTGACATTTGGTCCACAGAGTTTGTTACAGTGATACTCGCAGAAACTTTTATGACTTTGATATTAACTTTGATTTGGAATCTAAGGCTTGATAAGTTGAATTAGTTGATTTGATTTCATAGTATTGATTTGTATAAGGCTGAGCATATTGGTTTGGTCAAGTGTTATGTTTGTAGAAAGCATTATATGAAGTTAGATTCTCAAGCTTGATATGTCTGTATTGATAGTAATCTGGTGAATCTAGGAAGATGCGCCCATCTAAACCTCTACTTCGAAATTGGTCCAAGGTATGACTTTGATTTTGGTTTTATATGATGATGGTCTGTACTTGACAGGTAATGAGCCCCTAATGTTCAAAGTAAGAGGGAGATGCCCTCTAAAGTTTGAAATGAAGAATCATGGCATGATGAATTACTTTCTAAAGTTTGGAAAAGAAAATCTATGTTTTAAATCTATTGAAGAGTTTGTGGAAAGTGGAAATCCAAATCCTTGGACACTTCGATTGAATTTCAATAAACTATGAAGAAATATAGTTGAGCCTGACTTGGAAACCGACAGTTGATTGATGCTTCGTGAGAAAAATTTTCTACATATACACATTAAGTTGTCGTCGAGAACCCTTCGAGATATTTGCATGATACGATCAAATTTTGGTATAAGATACTCTTCCTATGATCTGTGATGACATGGATATATTGATGTTGATCATGATCGTTGTTGATGATATAAGAACATTTGTATATTGCCTTAGTTTGAGATCTTCCATGTTATTTTTCAATGAGGAATCAGTTTATTTAAGCATGACCGAGGTTAAGTACGATTTTGTTGACATGACTAGATGTAAGGAAGGTTGAAGAAGCTCTTTGGAGAGTTGTTTTGATCAGATTTTAGATATGAAAAGGATACATTGTGATAAATATTGAATGGGATCCGATTGACAAATAATCTTGTATATATATGGGATTGAGATGTATTCATATATTGAGTCAGTGATGTTGTACGAGACAAAGCTTAGGCATGTGGTTGTTGCCTCCATGAGAGGGAGGATGAATAGGGTATCCTTTTTGTGACATATATATTTTGTTCTAATATGATATTTTATTTGATGTCCTGCATGAAAAAGATACTATTTTTATTGCAACATGATGATTTAGTTGATACTAGATATGAGCACGATGATATGTTTCATATCTATAGAGAGCATCATTGATCAAGGACACTCAGAGAGCTCTTCCCCCCTGTTTGAGCTCCCAATGTGTGGAATTGAGACAGTCAGCTCCTGGGTTTGAAGGATCTCTGGAAAATAGGGTATCACCCCTATCTTTCAAGCATAGGGTGTGTGTGATCCTTGTATACTTTGAAAAGTTGGATATATCCCCCTATATTGGTCTTTACATAGTATACACCAGTTGGAATCATACCCACAAGTTGGGCTTGTTGGGATTGTCCCTCCTTGTCTGGCTAATGGGTTGAGAATTCTTGGGGGTGTGTGATCCTTGCCTTTGGTAAGTCGGGTATCTCACCCAAGCTAGAATTATGGTGCAATTGTTATACCACATAACTCTTGAGGGTCATTGTTGGGAATCTCACTAGGCAATACGATGGGTTGAGATGTTCTTCCCTATATCACCTATTGCTCGATATGGGGTTGAAAATGTTTTTCTCCCCCATGATATTCTGGGTTGAAATGTTCTCCTCCATTTGGTTCCAGATTGAGATGTGATCCCTGATGATAATCTCTCTGATTTTTCCCAGGTGGTAGCATTGGGCTCCCTGTTGACAGTGATTTCGGGTTGAGATGTGCTTCCCGATGTAGTTTCCGGTTGAGATGTTCTCCCTAATATTATTTCATATTGAGATGTGCTCTCCAGCTTGATAGAGGGTGTTAGTTTAGGCTTTCCTCCCATGTCAAATTATTATTCTTTTAGATTCAAGAATTTTCAACATATGAGTAGGGATAATCAAGAGATAAGCAGGAATAAGCAAGAGATGGGCAGAGATGAGAAGTGATGACATTTGATGAAGAGATACTTGATATTGGATATGATTTAATGAAAGAATACTTATGATTATTGTATGATGCAGATGGAATTTGTTTGTTGATCAGAGGAAGTGTTAATTTGGAAACTCAATGACAAATTCCAACCATGGGACTAGATTCCTCTTTTCGAGAGGACCAATTTTGACTATTGAAGCAAAGGGAAAGTGTAATTTTGAATTAAAATCCCACATGTGCATATTTGATCATGGCATCCCTAAAGAAAATTGGATACCCTTGGAAGGATATAAATACTAGTGAGCTCAACCTCATTTGGACATCATCATGAGACATTCTTCTATTTGGACAAGTCTGAGGCAAGTTCGTGGAAATTGGTTGGAACAGATCCAAGATTATAGGGTCTGAAGCTCATGCACGTTTCTAGGGTTTTGGGTCACACTCGCAGGCTTGTCAAAGTAAATTTTTGACTGTAATCACAGGCTTGTAGGCTCAAGGTAGTGACTGGAAGCTCTCAGTCGCATGCATGTCTCTTCCTCCATGCGCCTGGAATCGAAAATTTAATTTTTTAGTTGACTGAATTTTTTGCCAGTTGATCGCAGAGTTCGATAATTGATCACAGAAAGTGACAGTTGATTATAGGGTCTAGAATCAGGGTTTTGATTATTGACATGGTTGGGTTCATTGTTGATTTTTGGTAGCATTGGAAGTGCTCTAAGCCCAAAATTTTGTGGAGAGGCTTAGACACTGGTATTCCAAAGAACCCATAAACTATTTGTGAAAAATACACTAAGATGATAAGTCTAACTTAGGGAAATTAAATAATTAAAGGGCATTAATAAAATAGAGTGAGAGTGATCTAGAAAGCAAAGATCAAGTCATGGTATAATCTTAGACGTTGATTAGAGATCTAATCTTGGTCATTGATTTCTCAACGAGAAGACTATAAAGGAAGGCTTTAGGGTCATTTGAAAAGACACATGGAGTGAATATTGAGATTCAATTCTTTTGACAGAGCAAGTACTCGGATGAAGATTACATCTAAGTGATTCAGTGCAGTGAGGGGAAGAGATAGCATCTGGAGAGAGATATTTTCTCAGAAGGAGAATCATCAGCAAAGAGAGGTAGAGAGATGTCCAGTAGAGCCAGCATAGAGCCAATCAGGTTGACATAGAGGCAACGTAGAGCCACACAGGGCTAGACAGAGGCTACGTAGTGGCTTAGATGGTTTTCGAGATTTCATTGTCGGAACTAGTCCAGAAGCCGGAAGATGGGGCGTGAGATTGGGAGGCTCAGATCTATGATTTTGGGAGTCAGATTGGTCCACAGTTGGTATGACGCAGTTCCAAGAGTATGTGATGCAGTGCCTATGCATTCACTACACAAAGGTTGCGCAAAGACCTCCAGGGGCAGCTTTTCCAGTGGCCAGATAACACGGATTTTCCAGTGATTGAGTGAGGTATTCTCACAATTATTTCTGCCAATACTTATCTTTGTAACTGAATAACCCTTTAGGTATTTAGATATGTATTCAAAAAATTATATTCCTTAATAATACAAACCCTCATATATGTTGCACCAGTTTTCCTGCATTGGGTAAGTTTCTGGGGACTTAGCCCAAAATAAAGGTGTCCTATGTGTGATTGATTTCTTGCTCAGTTTCCTTGTTTCAGAAACATATTGAATTAAGTGTAGGTTGCTTCAGTAGTTTACTTCAATAATTCATGATGAATTCTGAATTAATTTTGTAAATGTAATTTACATAATAGGAGAAGTAAACTCAGATAGTTGTAGTAGGATTCCTTAGATTGTGACATCTAGGAATTTTCACATGGTATCAGAGAATTTTGATGTGAAATAGAAAGAGAATATATGACTTTGAAGAGAAGGCCAAATTTTTGTAGCAGCAGCAGATCGAATCCCCAAGGGGAATGCACAGTTCTGGCCAGGAGGGCTAATTTTTTGAGGCTGTCTCTCTCTGAGTGAGTTGATAGAGAGCTAGGACTTCTGATTCAAGACTTTTCCAAGACAGAGGGAGCAGCGCAGAGCCTTCACGCAGAGTCAGAGGGATGCATTTTTTCTGCAGGTAGTTATCAAGCAAAGAAGAGTCAGAAGAAATAAAAGAGCACATAATGAGGAATTCTTCCTTAGTGAGTTCCTAGCCAAGGAATTCAGCATTTTTCCAAGATCTGAGCAATATATCAAGGAAGCATATCTACGAGCTCCGGAAGGAATGTGTAAGCCTTCCTAGGCTGGGCAGAGGGGGAGAAAGAGGGAGCAGTTTGATAGTGTTCGATTGAGATGGCAGCTCATGGTCTTAGACATCATGACTGATTGGAGGGTTCCTCCAACTATGTAATCTAGAAGGAAAGGATCCAATTCCTTCTGGATGAATATGATATCAAGACGTTCGTGGTGAATGTGGTTGTTATACCTTCAGATCTGGATCAACTTAAGAAGTATCGGTCCGATATGGAAAAGGCCAAGAGGATGATCCTTGATGGTGTCAAGGATCACATAGTCTCTCATGTAGCTAGAAAGAACACTGCCAGGGAAATGTGGGAGGCCTTGTCCTTGTTGTATGAATTAAATTCTGATCACCATAATATGTACGTGGAGTAGAAGCTCCGGTTGGTCCAGATGTACAAGGGGGAGCACATTGCTCCATTCCTTACGAGGTGTTGGAGAGTTAAATCCCTTCTACGGACAGAGGCGATCCCTACTAGCCCAGATCGGTTCTAGCAACAACCGAGTCATGCTAAGACGCAAGTTCACAATTGCAAAAGACCAAAATGTGATAAGAGGCCTACCTTAAGTCCTACGTTGTCATCGTTTGTGGAGAAGATAGCGCTTCCATCCCTTGCTTTGGCAGATCACAATTCTCCCACTCAATGCGATCGAATACCTGCACATACAAGAAGAAACAACAAACAAACAAGCGTAAAACCAAATCAATGCAATTATGTATCAGTCAGAGAAGATACAACTCATGACATAAAACATGAACATCTGAGTGGAACCATAATCGTAGTCGTTTATTATTAATCAAAACAAAGAAAGATGCAACCTGAGCTCTGACGCTGGATCTTCCTTCGACGGGTCGACAGAGGAGTACGTCTCGGTAAAGCTTGTCGGGAAAAGGACAAGTCTCTCTCTTCGGCTGTCTGACGATAATCTCCTTACTAATGATTCAGCTCTATTCAGGCTACCAAGACTACTAAGGCTCAACCATTCAGCTAGTTCAACCATTTAGCCCCTTCATCAATGGAAGATGGCTATATTTATAGAGGAGAGGAGGAGGTTGGGATCCATACAATAGTGGAAGGGAGGCCTTATCCCTTGGGAGGTTCCCCATAAGGTGGAAACGAAATTCCAAAGGAGGAAGGTTGTGGTTATTCAATCGAAACCACTCCTCATGACTCATCCACGAAGTTGTTGTAATCGAAACTTCGCCTCTTTTTTTTTTAAACTTTCCATAAGCAGATTAGCGCGGGTGCTTAACTGGGACAGAGCGCCACCTGGTGCGGGCTCAGTGTTAATTTTCCTCATTGGCACGAGGACATAAAGGGCTACTAGCGCCAAGGAAAAAATAGTTTTTTTTAGTGGTCTGCTCAGGAAATGATCAACAAAAGGAATGTTGTCCTCATGGCAAGGGATGCAATGATGGTATTTGAAATGCATGAAACTGCTTATTGGTCACAGAAATGACCCTCCAATGGGCGAGATTTGGATTGCATGGACAGTGACAAATTACTGTGTAACAGATGCCCCCTAAATCATGAGGCCCGAGAGAGAGAGAGGGGTGAAATGCTTTACGAGAACGCGCTCAACTGAAAACACTACCGTCGGAAAACCTGCGTAGACAAGTACAACTGATATCTCAAATACATGATATATACATGGTATGGGCACATCCATCCGTAACAGAGTATACAATAATCAAGATCCAAGGTATGGACGCAGCCATCCAGTAAGGATCGATAAATAGACTCAGGTATGGTCGCAGCCATCCAATCAATGAGTCATGTAACCAATCATAATAGTCCACAAAATCGCAGCCTGGATTCTAACAGACAAATTACAGGGTCTTGCTCTCCATCTCGAACTGAACAAAGTACAAGTTCAGACATGTGAATAAGTGAGCTTAAGTCGAACATGCAAGAACATCGTCTGATTACCAGCCAATGATGAAAGCTGTTAACAGACGTGAGAGGAACCACCAGTAATGACAATGGCCTCAAGGTACTATACGTATAATCCACGGAATGTGAATAGTGAGCTGGCGTCGAACACCCGTAGAATCATTCGATCAAAGGTCAATGATGAAAAACTTGCGTCGAATGCGAAGAACCTGCCATTGAGGCATGCAGGCTACAAGGTACCGAAAGGGAGTCTCTAGATCAACTTCCTGGATAATGAGCTGAAGTCGACAGGAAGTGACCTTGATCAAAGGTGGGCCATAGTGTTTCCCACATTATCGACGCAAGACAGAGGAAAATCATGTTGTGAATCAGGATCAGATGAGAATCAGAGGAAGGTAGAAACTTGCAGACGTCAACTTCTCTTGAACATATCGGCGGCACGACAGTGGATTTGGCAGTATTTGACATCAAAAGATCAGAGGTCATGATGACGAGGCAAAGAGCATATGAGAGGTCAAAATGGATTACCCAAACCCATGGAGGCAAACAGATAATGAGATGAGATGTCCCCAACCCGACACGAATGCAGACAAGTGCCATGATCAAGAGCGACATATTTCCGACACGACGACGATACTGGTTCCATTTTTCCCCACCATTTCTGGTGAGTACCCCAATTATTTTTGAAGACAAGCTTGAAGGGGATAGCATATTCTTGTATTATAAGTTTGTCCTTCGGACGAATCCATCCTAGTACATTTAACGAGCCCTATGAAGGAAAAATTCGAATATCGTCATTACGACTGAATCCGATGTCATCAGGGTTTAACGAGTCTGACAAAGGAAGAACTCGGCATCTTTTCATGTTTAGAGAGTTTAAAAAGACAACGAAAAAGTAAACTCCAACAGTCCCTTTTCGTAAATAGTTCCTCAAATCCGAAAAGGTAGAAAATTGTGTCTAAGAAAGCCTCCTAGTTGCGATAGGCTAGTGTATTCCTTTTTCGTAAATAATCTATCCCAGCCCAAAAAAGTGGTAAATGTATACTGGATAGATGTCGTTTCGCAGCCACTTTAACGAGATCTAAACGACAAGCGACTCAGCAATCTTTTCATGTTTAGAGAGTCAGAAAAGAGTTGAAAGATGACTCCTCCTAGAGGAACGAGTGGTATAAAAGGTAGAAATTGGTTCCGGTAATGGTGGAACTGCTCAGAACAAGTAAAGGTTAAGAGGCTAGCTAACAAGACCACTCATCGCAGCGGTTCCTCGGGAACGGGTAAAAAAACCAAGTGAAGGCATATAATCGGCCAAGCAGATAGTGACGATGGAGTGAGAAAACCAAGGCTCATCTGGAAAAAACAGGCTGATAAAATGGCAATCACAAGAGGCAAAATGGGGATGATTTCATTTTTACACAAGCTTGAAATCAGGAAACTCTGCTTGAAGTTGGTTTCATTTTTACACAAGCTTGAAACAAAGATAAACTATGCTTGAAAGATTTAAGCATGCCCCCAGCATGGTGACTCAATTCGAGGTACATGCCCCCTAAGCTTCAATCCATATGAACGGCAGATGGAGTGAAGGTTCAAATTACGAGATCAAGAGAAAGACGTGATTGGGATTTTACGAGATCTTAGCAAAGACTCGAATTGAACAAGAAAGTGTTTCATTGTTTTAACGAGGTTGACACATTAAAAGAACTATCCTTAGAAGCTTGTTTCATTGTTTTAGGAGCTTGACACAAGAAAACGAACCATGCTCCGACAACCTTGTTTCATTTTTTAGGGAGCTTGACACAAGACAAGGAACTCTGCTCCAGACACCCTTGTTTCATTTTTTAGGGAGCTTGACACGAGGAAAACAGCCCTGCTCCGAAGATAACTCATCATGATGAACAAGAAGTCATGACTTCCAATAGTTGCCCGTCCGATGGAAGGAAAACATCTTGGAAGTCTGGACCAAATGCCCCCAGCACACTATGCATGACGGCATCATCACTGAGTACAGGCACGGGGTAGGTGGCCACATAGTTGACCTACGGTGGGGCAGATACAATGGGTGGATAAAAACCAGGAAGGGATGGTGGTGGGCCAGCTGCCACATCAAGACCAAAGAACGAAAGCTGATCAATGGTCACGATGCGTCCTTCATGTGGAAAACAGACCACATGAAAAAGGGAGGAGACAAGCGCTCCCATGGCATAGGTATAATCACGCCCCAAGAGCATATTGAAATCCAAGGGGCCTGGAACAACCATCACATCCATATGTATGGTTTTACCTCCCAAAGTAATAGGTAACCTTGGAAGGATCCCTAACGGTTGACTAGTTCTTATGTTAAACGCCAACAGATTCTGTGTAACAAGTACAAGCAGCGGCAAACCGAAAGCTTGCCAAGTAGTTGAGGATAAAATACTAATAGACACGCCTTCATCTATAATGGTGTTGGGTACGACCAAACCAAAGGCCTATACCGTTATCTCGAAAGGCACATAAGATGGAAGGCGGTATCCTGCAAATCGACTCCAGTCAAAGGAAGCGATCAAACTACTCGGAGGGGCTGCCATCGAACTGAGATGGTCTTCCCCTGGTGTTACGATAGAAGAAGGAGCATCCTCCATGACCTCCATCTCAAAGGCGAGAGGAGTATCCTCCGGGACCTCCATCACGGGAGGTGGAGGAGCAACTTATTGAGATATAGGGACAGGAGAATCTTTCTCCAAGTCAGAGGAATCTGAAGAAACAAGAAGAACCTGAGGGGTGTGAGATCCACTCTCAATGGAAAAGACCTGGTGCACCTTAGACGAAGCCAGCTCAACCGATCCCACGACCAATGGTTGGCCGGGAATGGATTCCTGAATTTGAATTTCTGGGGGAGCGGGATTGACCAAGGATGACTCTTGACCAATCATAGGATCAACTAGTGGAGGACTCAAAGAAATCTGCTTATAACCAGCTGGGAGGCACGGTGTAGAAATAGTCGAGCTGTCCAAAAGTCTCTTGGCTTCATCCATATACGGACAAAAGTGAATGGCATGGTGCCCTTCACATAACTTACAGGGATTGGTAATCTTACCCTGCTTCTTAGGAGTTTTACCACTACTAGCTGAAGACATGCCTCCAACCTGACTCCCAGAAGCCAAAGGAAATGACGGACGACCGTTGGACCATGCTTCGAGCACCTTGGGAATTCCAGGGAAATCTCGAAGAAGATGGTCTCCTGTGCACAACATGTAGGGGAACTTGACTTTCCGCAGAGGGTTGGAAGGTTTATCAAGAGGAGATGGTTCAGAAGAAGTAGCTGCAGCTTTAGCCTCTCTCTTATCGGACTTCTTCTTCTTTGTCTTCTTCTTCTTAGCCACCTGGTTATTCGAATCCAGACTTTCACCAGGCGAAGTAGAAGAGGAGGATGCAGAAACAGACGAAGAAGGGGAGAGGTCCACCTAGGAATCAACATGACGTTGTTCAGGTGGAGGAACTGATTGAATAGTAACCGAGACATTCGGGACCACAGAGGTTGAGAACAACCAAACAGGCAACCCAACAGTTAACCCAGGAAGGACAATGTTGCCATATAAGGAGCACCAACATTTCCAAAAGGAGAAAAATGACCAGGATTCCCATCGGAGGGGATTCCTTGGTTGGTGAACTCCAGAAAATTTGCCATAGGAGACAACCCAAAACAACACCCTAAGGAAACTAACTTTAACCAAGAATATTTCGTGGGCAGTTAATTTTTAAAACATTGAAACAAAACTCTATTGTTTCATATTTTAAGAGTCGAGAAACAAGCAAAAGTTGACTCTATCTCTTTCAATTTTGAAACAAGCGTGAATGGACAAGTGCTTGATGATCCTTTCAAATTTAAAGAGTCGGAAAAGATCAAAATGACTACTCTGGTAATCTAGGCAAAGGGTGTACCAAATATCCGTGAACTGCAATATACACCTTGGTTTCAAAATGAAAGAGAAATCAACCAAGGACTTAACGTACGTGCAGGCAATCTCCCTAAATGTTGTGTCTGGTGTATCATGGGTATAAGGCGACAGACTCGGCTTCCTATGGATAAAGGATAGAAACCTAGTGGAGTCTCCCTTTATATACGCGACGGTATGGGGAGCACAAGTCCGTACTAGTGCTATCTAAAGCCAAGAGGCGAACGACAGCTACTAGGTTTAACAATGCCGGAACACGTCTCTAGCCTAGACCTATAAATATTTCGTTAATGTTTCAATGGTGCCTTAAGGTGAATTGAATAAATTTTAATGTTGATCTTCAGTTATGTTTCAATTTCCAGGCCCTAGCAAGTGTTATGTCTTAAAATCTCCTAAATGCACACTACATGCCACAATATATCATTTCATTCGATGAAAGCTAATTACGAGAGAGTTAAGAGCTTTTCACACAATAAAAAAATGACCATACAACAACCAGTGATGTCTCTAATGCACGCTAATGGAAACTAACAGCTTTTCTTTCCAAGTTACTAATCACTAATAACACAGAAAAGATTCGATCTTCATTCACTAATCAAAGAAAAAGAGATTTTTTTTTGTATTTTCAATGCTTAAGAGCAAAATGCACTAAACAAATTGAAAACTAATGAAAAGAAAAATTTGAGAAGTGATAGCAAAAGAGCAAAGACAAGCAAGTTTCACTCAACGCCAACACACAATCATACCTCAAATTGACAAAACAATCTCTCAAAACCAAGAGAATCCCAAAGACTCAAATGAACCATGTAATCTAGGCCCAAAACGAGACAAGGTGGAATTCGAATGAGGAAGAAACCAATCACTCAAACAACGCAACAAAATGATAGACAACCACCAAAAAAATGCAGAGAAGCAATCACAAAGTTGACTGAACAGATAGAAACCAAAAACTCCCACGGGAGGCTCAACACACTATAGCAACTAGATGCCCTAGGGCTAGAATGAAAAATTGATAGAAGAGGGCAAACAACCAGAGGATGAAGGTCATAGTCAGTCAAACAAGGCTCCAGAACACTCAGGTAGTCGTAAAAATGAAACCAAAATCATAGATCAAGCTCAGAAAGCTCAAGACAGAGCAAACCCTAGCACCTTACAGAATTGGCGCGACTGTTAGGCTGTAACTAGCACCAGAATAACATTGGCGCGGGTAATAAACTCGCAACTTGCGCCAATTGGCGCGACTTTCAGGCTAATAAGCGCGCCAGTCGAGTTTACTAAGTAAAAAAAAAAAAAGAGCAATCCAAGAAACAGACTAATGATGGTGAAGCTAAACAACAGTTTAACACTGAAAAAGAGCGAACCACAAGAGCAGATCAGGCAGGCAAAGACCAAAATCAACCGAAAAGACAAGAAAAACTCCAATCAACGTCTCCCCAGCAGAGTTGCCAATTTGTTAGAGAGGTAAATCCCCTCTACGGACAGAGGCGATCCCTACTAGCCCAGATCGGGTCTAGCAACAACCGAGTCACGCTAAGATGCAAGTTCCTAATTGCAAAAGACCAAAATGCGATAAGAGGCCTACCTTAAGTCCTACGTTGTCATCGTTTGTGGAGAAGATAGCGCTTCCGTCTCTTGATTTGGCAGATCAAAATTCTCCCGCTCAATGCGATCGAATACCTGCACATACAATAAGAAACAACAAACAAACAAGCGTAAAACCAAATCAATGCAATTATGTATCAGTCAAAGAAGATACAACTCATGACATAAAACATGAACATCTAAGTGGAACCATAATCGTAGTCGTTTATTATTAATCAAAACAAAGAAAGATGCAACCTGAGCTCTGACGCTGGATCTTCCGTCGGCGAGTCGACAGAGGAGTACGTCTCGGTAAAGCTCGTCGGAAAAAGGACAAGTCTCTCTCTTCAGTTGTATGATGATAATCTCCTTACTAATGATTCAGCTCTATTCAGGCTACCAAGACTACTAAGGCTCAACCATTCAGCCCCTTCATCAATGGAAGATGGCTATATTTATAGAGGAGAAGAGGAGGTTGGGATCCCTACAATAGTGGAAGGGAGGCCTTATCCCTTGGGAGGTTCCCCATAAGGTCGAAACAAGAGGCCAAAGGAGGAAGGTCGTGGTTATTCAATCGGAACCACTCCTTATGACTCATCCACAAAGTTGTTGTAATCAAAACTTCGCCTCTTTTTTTTTAAACTTTCCATAAGCAGATTGGCGTGGGTGCTTAACTGGGACAGAGCGCCACCTGGCACGAGCTCAGTGTTAATTTTCCTCATTGGCACGAGGACATAAAGGGCTACCGACGCCAAGGCAAAAACAGGTGTTTTTAGTGGTCTGCTCAGGAAATGAACAACAAAATGAATGTTGTCCTCATGGCAAGGGATGCAATGATGGTATTTTCAAGGCATGACACTACTTATTGGTCACAGAAATGACCCTCCAATGGGCGAGATGGGGATTGCAGGGACGGTGAAAAATTACCGTGTAACACAAGGCTTCAGGAGATTCGAGACTAGTTGGCAGTCGTGGGATCCACCCCATCTTCGGCAACTATGGTGAGGCTAGCCCTTAGCGTATTCACAGAGGAGTGGAATTTTTTTTTCCAAAGCATTTTGGGCAGGGCTACACTTCCTAGTTGGGATCAGATGTGGTCAACACTTCAGGAGGAATAGTTAAGGAGAGATCTAGTCAAGTGCAAGCTTGACGGTAGCAGTGGGAGCGGATCTGAGTCTGGAGGAGGAGGAGAATGAAGCCCTAGCATCGAAGTGGTAATAAGGGAAACAGAGACAAAAGAGAGATGTCTCGAAGGTGAAATTCTTCATATGTGGTGAGATGGCCCACTTTGCATCACAGTTTCCTTTGAAGAAAAAGGACAAGGATGAGAAGCATGATTCGAAAGTTCCAGTCGCAAAGATCGAGCAAGATGAGTTCACTATGAGTGCCCACACTTCTCGAGGAGAGAAGTGGGGTGACATAGAACTATAGTTCACTCCAAACATCAATTGGGTAGAATCCTTGAGGAGCCCACCTCATGGATCAGTACCTTGCTACGGGAGCCCATATTTGCAGTGGCGGGATGGAGGAGTCTTCAGTGAGAGCTTAGGAGTGATGGAGTGATAATGCAATAGGTAGCAGTGCAGAACAAAGCAGTCACAGTGTAGCACTATCAGCGCAGTGCACAGGAATTCAACGCAGTGCAGAGTAGTGTTGCACAGTGCATAGCAGCAACAGCACAGTGCATCAAAGGGACAACACAGTAGTTAACAACAGTTAGATTCTCTAACACCGAGGTGCATCCACTAAACACTTGTTCAATCTTGGGTGATTTCAGTTGCTTCTCTCATAAAATGAGTTGCAGTGCTAGTAGTGGCAGTGTTAGCAGTATAGCAAATGCAGAACTTGAGAGGGATTTGTAGCAGATGCAATAGTGGTAGTGTCATGGGAAATAGTAAAGTTGCAGCAGCAGCGCAGAGGTTGGTGGACAACTTGACTGACATCAGCAACGCAGAGGATGTTTGATGATCAGAGCATTACGCAGCAGGCATATTGTTAGATCACTTTCCTCGCTAAGAGGGAGTATTGATTTTTGGTAGTATCGGAAGTGCTATAAGCTCCAAATTTTGTGGAGAGGCTTAGACACTGGTATTCCAAAGAACCCAGAAAGTGTTTGTGAAAATTCCACTTAGATCATGTTTTATTAAAATAATTAATTATTTTAATGGAGACCCTAAGTCTAACTTAGGGAAATTAAATAATTAAAGGGCATTAATAAAACATAGTGAGAATGATCTAGAAAACAAAGATCAATTCATGTTATAATCTTAGTCGTTGATTAGAGATATAATCTTGGTCGTTGATTTCTCAACGAGAAGACTATAAAGGAAGGCTCGAGGGTCATTTGGAAAGAAACATGGAGTGAATCTTGAGATCGAATTCTTCTAACAGAGCAAGTGCTCAGATGAAGATGACATCTAAGTGATTCAGTGCAGTGAGGGGCAGAGATAGAATCCGAAGAGAGATATTTTTCAGCTAGAGAATCATTAGCAAAGAGAGGTAGAGATATGTTCAGCAGACCCAGTCAGGCTGACGCAGAGGCGGTGCAGAGCCACGCAAGGCTACGCAGAGGTTGCGCAATGTCTTAGAGGGTTTCCGAGATTTCACTAGCGAAACTTATCGAGAATCCGGAAGTTGGGGTGTGAGACTAGGAGGATGAGATGTGTGATTCTGGGAGTCAAATCAATCCATAGCTGGGGTGATGTAGTGTCTATGCAGTCACTACACAGAGACCTCCAAGGGTTTCTTTTCTAGTGACCGGATTAGCCAGATTTTCTAGTGACTAAGTGAGGTATTCTCACAATTCTTTCTGCCAGTATTTCTCTCTGTAACTGAATAACCCTTGAGGTATTTAGAGATGTATTCATAAATTTCTACTACTTAATAATACAAACCCTCAAATTTGTTGCACCGTTTTTCCTGCATTGGGTTTTTCCGGGGACTTATTCCAAAATAAAGTTGTCCTATGCGTGATTGATTTCCTGCTCAGTTTCCTTATTTCGGAATCATATTCAATTAATTGTAGGTTGCTTCAATAGTTTACTTCAATAATTCATTATGCATCCTGAATTAATTCTGTAAATGTAATTTACATAATAGGAGAAGTAAACTTAGTTGGAGTAGGATTCCTTAGATTGTGAGATCTAGGAATTTTCACATTCATCTCATGGATATTGTTTAGTTTATTTTTACTGGATAGGTTTATGGTTGAAGCTATGAATCATTGTACTCTCTCTTTGCTAAATCATTCAATGACAATCTAATAAAAATAAGAAATTGAAATGGTTTTCCCCATAGTGGGTTTTGCCCCGGTCTCTGACCAATCCTGGTGTCTCTATGTGTGAATGTTTTTCTTCTAGTGTTCCTTTATGTTCTGATGCATTGATGATGGTGTTTTTATTTCTGCATAGTTTCATATGTTGTTGAATAATGATGTAAATCTAAATAATGATATGATGCTATGGGGTGAATTTAAATATGGAAATAATGAAATGTAATTATCAAAGCGAAAAACAATATATCCCTAAGAAAAATTAATAGGATAATCTCCACTTAGCAGTGAGGAAATAGAGAGAAATAGTATGTGGTAGGAAATGATATACCATATGATAACTTCTAATTGTAGCTTCTGATCACCCACTAATTTACTCCACTTGTCATTGCACCAATCACCCTCCCATGAAACATAATCAACTCCATCATCACCATCAAATCGTGAAAACAATTCAATGCTCAATTAGAAATGGAAATATTTAAAGAGAAAGCCACACCAATCCATGATGAAAATTATGTAGCTCGAGCATCAAATATGTCTACCCATGTTATTAGGAGCAGGAAGCACATAAATGTGATTGGAGCAAACAATGAGAAATCTTATAGTTATTGGTACCTCTCAACAATATTTGGAAAAATATTCAAATTATTATGGTAAATGGTGACTAAAATAAACTTGAATTGCCCAAAATTGATTTAGTAACACCACATAGCATAACCTTCAACAATAAATCATTTTTTCAATTATGAAACTAAAATACATGAGGTCATCATTATGTCAATGAAATGCTTTGTTTGGATAGTAGAATGTAAACAAGAAGTGTGTCAATAATCAAGGTTAATTGTTGTAATTTCTCTTCATTGTTGTTGAATGTAAATTCCAATAGTGTTGCAGTGCTCAAAAGAAAAACATTCAAATCCTTGGATATCAAACGTAAAGTGCACAAACAATGTTAAAACTATCAATGCTCAAAATGGCAAAAAGAGTGTTAGTTGTGCACAAAAATATTTGAAGTTATCCAAATGAAAATATGAAATTGTTAAGAAAAAAAATATCTACTTAGTTGCATAAACTCAAACTTCACACACTAGAAAGTACAATGTTTGCGCTTAGTTAAGATTGCAAAATGTCCAAAACATTAATCTTTAGATTCATGAATAAAAGATAAATGGTTCTGACTGTGAAAAAGACCATTACACTTTAATTTCAACTTCAGGAAACACTAGTTAACAATGTGACGTTTCACTTCAATATAGGGGGCATTTTTCCATTTATTGCACCTTTTCACTTAAGGATTTACTTTAAGCTACAATTAGAACAAATGTTGTAAGATCAAATAAGTAATGATTCCCAATTTACCCTGACGCAAACTTGTTTACATCCTTTCTAATGCTCATAACACAGATTTAATTGAGATTTTCTTTAGTATAATGTATAAATTATTTCATCATACTAAATTATTTCATCTTTCCATTACTAGCATTCGTACTTGATTCATGACGAGAGAATGAAAGATTTTACTAAAGTTTAACTTGCACAAAAATCTGCAAAATTACCAGCCTTATAAACCTGAGACATAGGACAAATTCAATTTTTTTGTGTTGTTTGTCAATGTGTTTCTTAGTCTTACCAATCGTCTCACTTAGAGGCGGGATTAGGAAAATAAAAATATACACTAAAATATTGTCATAAAAACAACCCACGCTACAGAATTTGTAAACCTTTATCACAATAGTTGTATGATCAAAATATAAAACATGCCAAATATATTCCATAAGATATTCCCAACTCAAAAGACGCACATGGAGATGAGAATGTAGGACTCTCAACTCTAGACGTCATATTTTAAAGGGTGAAATCAGATACGCCAGGGCCCAAATGCAATTTACTTGCCCTAATTTTGCGTCAACTTTTACTTTCAAACATATGCGTCAAGTAGCAAGAGAAAGTTGAGTATTTAATCCCGAATTTCCAAGTAAGAAGAACTCAAACAAAATATAAAATCAAGCACTTGACTTATCAATTGTTGAGGGTCAATTCCAAATGATTTGCAAGGAAGTTAAATCAAACCCTAACTTCAAATGGTCAAACGTGAGAAATTCATTAGCTACCATGAAAATATCTAACAATATGATGTAGCAATAAAAAACATTAGACCTATATGGATTCCATGGTTGTGTTGTCAACAATATTATTTTAGTCAAACTCAATAATATTGTCATATACATGTGGTGAGATATTCTTCACTTCCTCCAGAGAAAATTTTAAGGATGGAAGTTTATCTTAAAATTTAGAAACTTTGGCGAATCTTATTAGTCACTAACGTCTAAATTTTAAAATGTTTAACGATAATTTTATAAACATGTTTATATTTCCAATCATTTTATATTATATAATATATAATATTAGTGATTTTTAAGGTAAAATAATTTTATAAAATAAAATTTGGGCTAATTCATTTAAAAAGAAAAAAGAAATTGGCGAAACTTTTTTTTGGAAAAAACATGGAATATTAGTGCACTTGCGAATATTAGCCCCTAAAATTTTCCCTAACTTCGTCAAATCCACTTCCATTGATCTAAGTACTACAAAAATGATCATTCTATCCCCATAATTGATCATATAATTAATGTGAATCAATGTTTTTTTATAATCCATAAGAAATAAAATACATGGCTTTATCAATCATAGTTGACACCAAATGGCCACCTTCAATCCTATGTGTCTATGTGTCTAGGTTGTTGCAGCCACTATTGAGCTTTGTAAATGAGGAATAATATCTCTATTTATCTCATCTTCCACAGATATCATAACAATGAGAAACAACTTGATTTAATCTTCATTATGGGAATTTGTGTCCTTGTTTCAAGAAACACCGTATTCTTCCATGGACTTTGAAATGACAAAGAAGTACATATAAAAAAATATATTCTCCATCTAAAAATAGTGAAGCAAACCCTCTTTTTTGCATCAGGTGCTCATAAATCAAGGTAAATTCATAGAAAACAATAACAATGGCACACACTTAGGCCACAATGTATGATTTACGGCAAAGGAAACCATCAATTCTTGGTAAAAACGTTCATTACTTATAGCATATACAAAGATACACAAAATACAATAGCAAGACACAATAGTATGAGAAATGTGGTTATGGAGTCGATAAGGACAAATGTGATCAAAGAATTTTGATCCTTTGTATTTTGATAGAATATGTTGGATCAATCATAATAAAAGATATATTTAACTTTATTTTATTTATTTTCTTATAAAAATTCTTGAACAAAATTCATTGGGTAAGTCAACTAACTAGTCTAACTACCATGTGTTCCAACCCAGTGTTGTACCATGTGATTTTCGGGGGCCATGTGATCAGAAGTTTCTCGGCCTCGCCCTCTTCATGTGTTTCACCTCTTTCGAGAATGGATCCACACATTAATTTGTTTCCATGGAATGAGATTCCTTATTAAAATTACAATAATGTCATTCTTGAGTGGTGTTGCGGGAATCAATTCATTTCAAAATTGATCATGCGTGACAATGAGGATTAAATGAGAAAGGTGACAAGTGTCTCAACCACTTGATGTTTGATTGAGCCATATGAAAGGTTGATGACAAATATGTCAAAGGAACATATTAAACTAGAACTTGCTCATTTGAAATGAGCCGACGGGACGCCGAAGGCGTGGCTCGTCGAAGGC
The DNA here is from genome assembly GCA_034641835.2 of Pinus albicaulis. Lineage (NCBI taxonomy): Eukaryota > Viridiplantae > Streptophyta > Pinopsida > Pinales > Pinaceae > Pinus > Pinus albicaulis. Next base: position 119,510,183 of record CM076577.1, on the reverse strand, counting down.
AAGCCTTATTTCCTCTGCCATAGGCCCATAAATGTGCCCAAGCAGGAAATGCCCGCCGTCAGATTAAAGTTGTAGATCATCTTGCGGCGGGCATTTCCTGCCTAGGCGCATTTATGGGCCTATGGCAGAGGAAATAAGCCTCGCCCTCGTCGAACCCCCGCACCGCCAACCTTCGTCGAACTCCTACCGCCAACTCCGAAGCGAACAAGATGACAGCAGCACGGCCCAGGCAAGGATTGGACAGCAGGAGGTAGGTTGCCCGCCAAGTGTCAAATTTTGACAGGGCAGAAGGGCGATAGGTGGAGCATAGAGATTGGATGGGATGAACAGTGTTTCCCAGCCAAGCTCATAATAGGGACACCTTCGGCGTAATTACGCAAGTGTCAACCACAAGTCAGCGCATTTGGTAAATTCTGGTGTGAAACTTATCCACGACACTGATTTCAGTTTACAGTCTTTTCACTTTCATATATCATTCCACTCGACTTATTCACTTCATTTTTATCTACAGTCTTCCCTCAGGGTAGATCAAACCTTGACACCCACATCCAACCTATACTAAATCAATCCCATCTTCCTGATATTTATTTTTCACCCAGTGAGTTTTGAAATGGGACCGGACGTATTTCATCTACCAAGTAGGTGTATTATGTTTCGCCTTCGATATTGCTTCTATCATGATCGTAGAGATGCTTAGGTTTGGTTAGATTGGTCTTCTGATCCCCATCTAACTTCATATACACACTGACTTGATAACCTAAGCACACTGACTTGCATTGAATGAATGTTCCATTTTTTTACAGAAGCAGTAAGATTCAGTTTTGGTTCTCTTCAGATAATTTTTGGGAAACATTATGTGGGTGCTTTTCACAATCAATGTGTTCCTCAATCCAAAAGAGTGGAACAAGTCTTATACTTAGAAGCATATACAGTTGGAATATCAGCACATGTTGGATGTTATTTTGATGATATTGTGCATGCAGTTCTTGGATTAAGTGGAAATGAATTCCTGAGCCTTTATTACTTTACTATATGAACTGAGGTATCAGACAAATAAATAATGAACATGCAAACTTCTCTAGTTCTAGAACTAGATTCCTAATATAGCACATTTTCAGAGTGAATATTGAAGGAGCTCTAAGGATGTTGCTAACATGAAGAGATTTAGATAAAGAGGAACCACGGTGTGAAAGGGTCCCCAAAGAGAATTTTTTAGGCTAATTCAAACACGGGGAGGGAAATTGGGAGATTGTCTAGCACATCGAACGAACACCAAGCACAATACCGCAAATAGACCTATTTTGACGGGCTTGCATGATTATGTGTATTGAAGTGAATTTGACCTTTGGTTCTACATCACTAATTTTTTTATATTCGTTGTTATTTGTAATGCATTCCCTTGAGATTGTTTACAATGTATTTGACACTCCTATTTTCTAATGTTGGTCCTCCATGAAAGGACAAGTTCATCTCTCTAACAACAGTTAGCACAAATAAGGACTTTCACCACAGTATAATGTTAATTTTTTATTCCTTGATATCTAATTATCACTTTTGGCTTATAATGTTTCAACCAAGGTAGAAAGAAAGTTGAAATAGTAGAGTAATTGCAGCTATGATCTACCATTGTGTTGGTAGTAAGGAACCCATATATTGAAAAGATTGGCCACACTCCAAACATCATTCAGTAAGATATTGATTCTGGAATTTATAATCATGGCATGCCACAATTTGAGACTTATAATTGTCATGGTTAGACCACATTTGCTCCTTTGCAGTTGATAGGAATGGTTTTTTTTTTTTAACCAAATTGTCCTACATTGTAATCACATGGAATTTCAATGTGCTTTAAAAAAAAATTCCAACAAAAAGTTCAAGCAAGGAAGAGAAGATGAAAATTGGTTCCCAAAAAAAAAAAGTCAAATTGAGAAAGAAACTTTGGTTCCCATTTCCACCATTTCTCTCAAACTTTCCCCAATTAATATTGTGAGAAAGAAGCTTAAAGGTTCCAAGGTACTAGTTTATTGAACCATGCTCTGATACCAAAGTGTAGAGACCATCCCTATGACGCCATTTCTTTTTCAATCAAGCTCCAGATAATAGCAACATGTTACTAGATACATGAAACCATGCTAGTATTTATTTAACCCATAAGTGATGAAGTAGATTCTTGAATTGCAATCATAAACAAATAAATATTTTCATATTAAACTAATCCTTTCCTAGTAACATCCATTACGAAGATAACATAGTAATTAGAAACCCATCAACATTGGAAACACATAAATATCAAGGAATATACATCAATAGTTTGTAATTTACAATTCAACCCTCATATCATTTACTTTTACAACCTGGTAATTATTTATACAACAATAATCATGTAATAGAACTTTATGAAAACACGAGGTACCGCTCACCAAAGCAATAGAGATCTGATATTGGATTTGTTGTTGTTTGCACTCCCTTATTTCTATTTGTGTTCACATGTGAAGGATGGTGTGTCATGACCAATTGTTGTTGACTCACCAGTTTACCCCCCAGCCTACTCCTTGGGTACTCTTCTTCCCCACGGACCCCCAAGTTGTAATGGGGTTTTAAAATAGAGGAAGAATGATAGCAGATGGAGGAGAGCACTCCTAGTTGAAGAGTTCCCTCTCTAATGACATCCACCTCACCAAACTCACTATAGGTTGCGTAGTCACTCACAATAGAATTATGTAATCCATCCAAAAATAGGGAAAAGGGTCCTCCCTCTCCCATAGCTTGCTCCTTCTTTTATAGGAGACTTCATAGGCGACACTTAACACTTCATGAAAAAAATTTATTTGTATTAATCTAAAAGTTTGCTTATTCACCCACCCAAGTTTCAACTTCTCATCAAGGCTCTCCTAAATTATTTACTTAAATTTTTATTCAAAAATAATATTTTTCCTCGCCCCAACATGAATCCTTATTTCTTCTCCTAGATGTCTCTTGATGCCCCATTTATACTCCTTATTTTGTGTTTATTATTGAATTCAACCGGTAGGTCTCAGATTTGGTTTCCCAACTACACCCTAGTTTATCTCAAATTGACTCTTAGATGGATATCCTTGTGTTAGATCTTACTAAAGGGAGCTTCTCTCTCATGAAACTAAATTTCTATAATTTAACTTATTATTCTTTGTTTTCATTTACCACCCTCTTTTCTAAATGAGGTTAAATTATACTAGGATTAATGTTTTAAATTAACTCTATGTCCCTTTCCCCTTTTTGCTTATTAAACACTTACATACTTTGGAGTTACTCTATATGCTTATTATCTACCTAAAAGTTTACAAACGTGGGAAGGGTAGAGTTCTCAATTGGTCCAATATTTTTATTTTTTCATATTCTCCCTTTACCCCAAGGTTTACTTGTGATTTAGCTAACTTGGTTCTAAAATCTCAGTTACTTCATTATGTGAATTAATATGATTACCATATATTAATTATATTTTAGTAATTTCTTCTTGATGCCAAGGATGCCAAGATGATTGTTCCCTTCACAAAATTCCCTATGATTGAGCCATATGAAAGGTTAATGAAAAATATGTCAAAGGAACATAGTAAATTACGCCAAGTGTCAACCATAACTCAGCGCATAAGGTAAATTCTGTTGTGAAACTTATCCACGACACTGATTTCAGTTTATAGTCTTTTCACTTTCATATATCATTCCACTCGACTTATTCACTTCATTTTTATCTACAATCTTTCTTCAAGGTAGATCAAACCTTGACACCCATATCCAACCTATAGTAAATCAATCCCATCTTACTGACATTTATTCTTCACTCAGTGAGTTTTGAAATGGGACCGGACGTATTTCATCTACCAATTAGGCGTATAATGTTTCGCCTTCGATATTGCTTCTATCATGATTGTAGAGATGCTTAGGTTTGGTTGGATTGGTCTTATGATCCCCATCTAACTTCATATACACATGTTAGCCATGGCGAACTATTTGGCTACTGACTTGATAACCTAAGCACACTAACTTGCATTGAATGAATGTTCCATATTTTTACAGAAGCAGTAAGATTCAGTTTTAGTTCTCTTCAAATAATTTTTGGGAAACATTATGTGGGTGCTTGTCACAATCAATGTGTTCCTCAATCCAAAAGAGTGGAACAAGTCTTATACTTAGAAGCACATAAAGTTGGAAAATTAGCAACTAGTGTTGGATGTTATTTTGATGATATTATGCATGTCGTTCTTGGATTAAGTGAAAATGAATTCCCGAGCCTTTATTACTTTACTATATGAACTGAGGTATCAGACAAATAAATAATGAACATACAAACTTCTCTAGTTCTAGAACTGGATTCCTAATATAGCACATTTACAGAGTGAATATTAAAGGAGCTCTAAGGATGTTGCTAATATGAAGAGATTTAGATAAAGAGGAACCACTGTGAGAAAGGGTCTGTTACACAGCGTTTTTTCATTGTCCCTGCAATCCCCATCTCACCCATTGGAGGGTCGTCTTTGTGACCAATAAGTAGTGTCATGCCTGGAAAAAACCATCACTACATTCCTTTGCATGAGAGTAACATTCCTCTTGTTGACAATTCCCTGAGCAGGACTGTAAAAACCCTTGTTTTTTCCTTGGGGCGAGTAGCCAGTTACACTCCCGCACCGAGCTAGAAAATTAACACTGAGCCCATGCCAGTTGGCGCTCTGTCCCAGTTAAGCACCCGCGCCAAGCTGTTTGTGGAATGTTTTTTAAAAATAGAGGCAGAGGTTCTATTCCAACCACCTCGAGGATGAGTCATTGGGAGTGGTTGAACTGAAACAACCACGGACTCCCTCCTTTAGTTAGTAGTTTCCACCTCCCTTGGAACTCTCCTAAAGGATAGGACTCCCTCCCACCTTTGTAGGGATCCTAACCTCCTCCTTTTCCTCTATAAAAGAAGCTATCTCTCTTAGTACAAACTAGCTAAATAGCTGAATATTTGAATAGCTAAATGGCTGAATAGCTGAACTTGGAGAGACGATACTATAGTTTAATTATTAGAGAAGATAGATTGAAGGAATCACATTGAGGAGAGCTTGAATCCATGTCCTCATTCTGTTTGAATCCCTCGACAGGTACTGAGACACACTTCGGCTGAACCCCGCTGGAGGAGACTGTGATGTCAAAGCATCGGTTGTACCTCTTCCTTCTACTTATATATACATGACTATTGTTTGGTTCCACTATTTTTTTATGATGCTTGTGTAATGTGATAGCTTTAGCCCTCTTTGACTGGTTAATAGTTGTGAGTGAAACTATGATGTCATGTGTTTTTCTCGTTTCTTGTTACATGTGCAGGTATTCGGGCGTAACAGCGAACGGATTGTGATTTGCCAAGACAGGAGTGAGAGGCTACTACTCTTTTTGCAATGACGATAGCATTGGATTCCAGGTAGGTTGATCTACCGTGTTTTTCATTCATTCATTAACTAGGAAGCAACACTTTAGCGTGTCCTTTTGTTCCTAGACCCGCCCTAGGGCTAGAGAGATCGTCTCTGTCCGCGGAGAGGATTTACCTACGTAACAAATTTTCAACTCTACTAGGGATCGAACCTAGAATCTCTAGTTTCACAGACAGAATGAGGCTAGTATTAATCTCCCCTCTCCTTCCTCATTGCACCAGTTGCATATTTTACAAGGGAAAGCTAATTTTTTACGTCGTTTTATACCTAACTACGCCGAAGTAGCTAAAGGATTCACACGATTGTTGAAGCAGGGCGTTCCTTTTTGTTGGGATGAAATCGCTCATAAATATTTTGATACGTTGAAGACATTGCTTGTCAATGCTCCTCTACTCCGCCCTCCAAATTATCATCGTGATTTTTCCCTTTATTTGGTTGTCGCTTTCAGCACAATTGCGATGGTTTTGGTACAATATGATGATGACGGTCATGAGCATGTTATCTATTACTTGTCTAGTAACCTTCTCAACCCAACTACTCGTTATGCTCACGTCGAGAAGTTAGCGTTAGCTACAGTTCAAGTAGTCCAACGTTTTCATCATTATATTCTCTTACGTACAGTGACGGTGATTTCTGATTGTAACCCCATGACTTACATCTTGTCTCGACAATTGCTGGGGGGAAATACTCTAAATGGATTATTATCCTCCAAGAGTTTGATTTGGAATTTACTGCTGCCAAGTCTAAGAAATCATTAGTTTTCACTGATTTTCTTTGTTCTCTCCCTTACAACTCCTCTCCTTTTCGTTTTGAAGAATCCATTCCAAACGATTCGCTTTTCTTAATTAGCACCCTCGATCCGTGGTACGGTTATATCATCGTTTATCTCTAGACTTCGTATTTTAGATCTGAGTTGACGAAGGATGCTCGCCGATGCATCCACCATCAGTCACAACCTTATCGTATAGTCGAGGATACCCTCTATCGTGTCGGGGTAGACTCCATTCTCCGTCAGTGTTTAACCCTCGAGGAAGCTGACAAAGTTCTCAATGACTGTCACAGTGGCGCCTGTGGCGGTCACATGTCTAGTTATGCTACTGCTCAAAAAATCCTTTGTGTTGGTTATTTTTGGCCCTAGATTTTCAAAGACTGCATTTTCACAGTTCGTAAATGCCATGATTTCCATATTTACCAGTGCAAGATGCGTGCGCCACCCATTCCTCTTCATCCTGTCATTATTGTTTGCCCCTTTGCGAAGTGGGGCATCAATTTTATGACGTGTAACCCTCAATCGGCCGGGGGGGAGGTGGGGGGCGTGCTTATATTATCGTAGTCGTGGACTACTTCACCAAATGGGCCAAAGCAATGCCTACACTTGCCGCCGACGGTAAGACAGCTGCTCAGTTCATATTCAATCACATTATTGCTAGGTTTGGTGTCCCACAAGCCATCGTTACCGATCATGGTTCCCATTTTCGGCATTATATGGTGGCGGAGTTGACTTCTAAGTTGGGTCTGCGTCACGACAGCTCAACGTTGTACTACCCTCAAGCCAATGGCTAGGTTGAGGCTGTGAACAAGGTCCTTGTCACTATGATTCAACGTACGATTGGGATTCATAAATTGAATTGGCATCTCATGTTATTTTCGGCTCTTTGGGCATACCGAACCTCAGTTAAGAATGCAACCGGTTTCACTCCTTTCCAGTTGGTCTATGGCCTGGAAGCTACTCTCCCGATTGAATGTGAAATACCTTTGCTCAAGTTAGCTGTTGAATTATTGTTGAATACTTCGCTAGAGGAAGAACGTCTCCTTTATTTAGAAAGGCTGGATGAAACTCGCCGCTTTGCTGCTTTGGTTATCGAAGCACAGAAAAAGCGAGTCAAGGCTCATTTTGACCAATCAGTTTCCCCTTGTTCTTTCGTTGAAGGAGATCTCGTTCTCATGTATGACCAAGCTCGTGATAAGCTGGGGGCAGGTAAATTTCAACCTATGTGGCATGGGCCCTACATCATTAAATGTGTATTGCAAAATGGGGCCTATGAGCTTATTGATTATTAAGGTCATCCTCTTGAACAGCCCAGAAATGGGTTGTATCTCAAAAAATATTATGCATGAGTCATCCATGTGTAATAGGTGTACATAGGTGTAATTTTCATTTTTTTTACATATTTTGGTTTGATGTGCTTTGTGAGCATTTTCCTACTTATTGGGTCTTTCTTATGGTGCAGATGTCTATTACCCCTTATGTCGATTTCGCAGATGGTGCTTCCCGCAGTACCAAGAATTTGTCTTCGGCAGCCTGGGTAATTTATGATCTTGCTAGTGACTTGATAGATCTGCAAGGTATTTTTCTAGGACGAGCTACAAACAATGTCGCTGAATATAGCACCGTTATTGAGCTATTAACCGAAGCAATCAACCTCGTTATACGCGCATTTCTTGTAAATCTAGACTCACAGCTTGTCGTTCTGCAACTCAATAGTCATTATTCAGTTAGAAATCCGCACATTCTGAGATTGTATTTACGTATTCGTTTGCTAGAAAGACATTTTGATTTTATTACATATCACCATATTCTTAGATGAATGAATACATTAACTGATACAGTGGCTAACATTGTATTAGATAGACATATGCGTAATTTGTAAAATCATCCTCACATGTAAAAGATCCATGTAGGAAAATAGATATATATATATATATATATATATAACTCATGTTTGCAGCTATGTGCATCATAACTTCAAAAAAAATATGTGTGTTTCTGTTACATCTTGAGACATCACGTCTTCAAAATATGCAGATGAAAATAAAACCTAGGTGTCTAATCAGCATGGTGCTCGTGATAACATGTCACTGCCTATATGAGCCGCCTCAGAAAGTGGTGAATTTGGCTGGGCACCCCTATAGTATGCCTCTAGTAGGCGTGTGTAATATCGTCAAAATGTGCATAGTCTGGAACTCCTTGGGTGATTCCCTCCAGATTACACGCTATCTCATCTTCCTCGCCACCCTCTCCTTGAGGGTCGAAATCGCGAGGGATTCGCCTCGCTATCGGTGACATACCTGCAGGTCTCTCTAGGCAAACATCTGCAAACACATGGATTTAATGTTAGAACACACATAGATAAAAAAATCATAATACTCATAAAATTTAAAAAATGAGTCTCACCCAAATCTTCATCCCAATCCTCTCCCTCCGGGAGTGGGAGGTCTGGATCATCAGTGAAATCTGTACCATAGTAGGGCCAGTCCTCCATGACAATCAGTTGTCGGTGGAGCCAATCGAAGGATTCCGGTCTCTGAGACATCTATTGACCGCCCCCTGCCCTTGGCATCAGAGCTACCCATCGAGCCATCCATGGTTCTCTCGCTGGTGGTGCTAGGACTATGACCTCCTATCGCTGGAAAATGGGTATTCGTTCCAAGAAGAATGATACCAGAATGGATCCATAACCAAATTGCTTCAATTTGGTATTCTTGCATTTTGTTAGCTGGAGTTTCATGTTTATTGTCACGGCCTCTGCCCTATTGTAGATGTTCGGTGCCAAGCAGTCTATAGCAAGAAGAAACTATGTCTTTGTTGCTTCATGTGGTGCTTGTGATCCCGCAGCTCATGTGATGGTATGTAGCACTACTCTGAGTATCAAGTCTGGGATAGTCAGGATATCAACTTTCCCATTTCTCGATCATTTCTGTGCTCCTGGACATACCCTGTCTATTACCATGGTCATGTTTTCCATGCAGGGCCGAGTGCCGATTAGGATTGGTGCTACTCCCTCCGCGATAATCATGTTATAAAATAGATGTCAGAGACTTCAATCTCAAGTTCTTGATCCCGAAGGATGAATTTCTCTTGATTTTCGTCCCATATGCTGATCATATATTGCAATAACTCTGGTTGGCTCGGAGACATGGCATTAGGAAGAACTTTTTCAGGCCGAAATTCCTAATAGCTTCCATAACTCTTTCATTTTCCATGGCCAGCTCGTCTTCTTCGCTATGCTCCATTTCTTTCCATTCTATGACCATTTTTCTTCTTTCTACCTGCAAACACATTCATATGAGTGGTATTAGCCATTTTTTAACCTTAAATTTGTGAATAATTGGGGTATTTGAGTGACATTTTACATAAAAATGGTTTACGCCGTTGGCGTGACTGTTTTTCAAACAGTCGCGCCAATGGGCACACCCTAGTGTATAAAATTGGGCGGTTGGCGCGACTCCGTGCCCGAAACCCACGCCAACCGTCGTGCCCTAATATTTACATTTCCTCCCCCAGAATTCGAAATTGGAAATTGCAGATGGCAAGAAATGACTTAAAATGACAAGAGGGATCTCGGCTCTTACCTGGAACTGACGGCTTTGAGATTGGTCTGCTGGATTGACCGCTATCGTCTCCGCAAGATTTCACAGTGAAATGGGTAACTATTGCTCCACAAGAGGTAAAAAGTGAAAAGTAATTACTTTTACCATTTTTGGAATTTTATAACTTTTTCACAGCCCTAATTAGGTTTTAAGACATATTTTTCGATTATTTTATTATATTATCTTCGAGAAATGGGTTTTACACGTGTCTCTTGTGCAGCAACAGGTTTTGATGCGACAGTGATGAAGTAGCGAGTTATATTTTATACTTTTTTGGACTCGATAAAAACACGAAAAATTCACTACTAGAGTCATCTTTCAGCTCTTTTCTGACTCTCTAAAATTGAAAAGATTGTCGAGATTCTTGTCGTTTTGAACTCGTTAAATGGCTACGAAACGATATCCACCAGTATATGTTTAACCCTTTTTCGGGCTGGGATGAATTATTTACGAAAAATGAATACCTTAGCCTATCGCGACTAAGAGGTTCTCGCAGACACAGTTTTCTACCTCTTCGGATCTGCGAGACTACCTACGAAAAGGGATAGTTGGAGTTCTCTTTTCCGCCTTCTTTTCAAACTCTCTAAACATGAAAAGATGTCGAGTTCTCCCTTTGTCAGACTCGTTAAACACTGATGACATTGGATTTCATCGCCATGACGTTACTTGAGTTCCTCCTTCCTAGGGCTCGTAAAATGTACTAGGAAGGATTTGTCCAAAGGAAAAACTTACAGCACAGGCATATGATATCCCCTTCAAGCTTGTTTTAAAAAATAACTGGGGTACTCGCCAGAAATGGTGGGGGGAAAATGGAACCAAGTTTTAGTTGGCAGTATGTCGCTCTTGAACATGGCACTTGTCTGCATTCGTGTCGGGTTGGAGAAATATCATTTCGTCATTTTTGCCTCTATGGGTTTGGAGAATCTCTTTTGACCTCTCATCCACTCTTTTCCATATCTTCATGACTTCAGATCCTTTGATGTCAAATACTGCCAAATCCAGTGTTGTGCTATTGATATGTTCAAGAGAAGTTTGCCTCTGCAGTTTTCAACCGCCCTCTGATTCTCTGTTGGTCCTGATTCACTAATATCATGTTCCTCCGTCTCGCAGCGATGATGTGGGAAACATTATTGCCCACCTTTGATCAAATCACTTCCTGTTGACTTCAACTCATTATCTAGGAATTTGATCAAGAGGCTCTATTCTGGTACCTTGGAGCCTGCATGCCTTAATGGCAGGGTTTTCGCATTTGACACAAGGTCCACATCATTGGCTTTCGATCGAGTGATTCTGCAGATGTTCGACACCAGATCACTGTTCACATCCCGTAGATTGTACCGGTTGTACCTTGAGATCCATTTTCATTATTGGTGGTTTCTCTCGTGCCTGTTAATAGCTTTCATCATTGGCTGGTAATCAGGTGATTTCTAGCATGTTCGACTTCAACTCATATATTCGCATGCCTGAAATTGTACTTGTTCGGGTCGATATGGAGTGCAAGACCCTGGATTTTGTCTGATAAAGTCCAGGTTGCGGATTTTGGTGGATTATTATAACTTATTGCATGACTCTTTTGATTGGATGGCTGCGACCATACCTGAGTCTATTTGTTGATACTTACTGCTGGATGGTTGCGTCCATACCTCGGATCTCAGTGTTTATATATACTCTATATGGATGGCTGCGCCCATGCCACATGTTCATGTATCAGAGATATAAATTGTATTTATAATTGCAGGTTTTCCGATAGCGGTGTTTGGTTCGAACGCATTCTCATAAAGCATTTCGCCCCTCCCTCTCCCTCAGACCTCATGCTTTAGGGGGAATCTGTTACACAGCATTTTGTCACTGTCCCTGCAATCCCCATCTCGCCCATTGGAGGGTCGTTTTTGTGACCAATAAGCAATTTCATGCCTGGAGAAAACTATCACTACATTCCTTTGCATGAGAGTAACATTCCTCTTGTTGACAATTCCCTGAGCAAGACTTTAAAAACCCTTGTTTTCTCCTTGGCGCGAGTAACCAGCTACAGTCCCGCGTCAAGCTAGAAAATTAACACTGAGCCCACGCCAGTGGGCACTCTGTCCCAATTAAGCGCCTGCGCCAAGCCGTTTATGGATTTTTTTAAAAAAATAGAGGCGGAGGTTCTATTCCAACCACCTTGAGTATGAGTCATTGGGAGTGTTTGAACTGAAACAACCACGTACTCCCTCCTTTAGTTAGTAGTTTCCACCTCCCTTGGCACTCTCCTCAAGGATAAGACTCCCTCCCACCTTTGTAGGGATCCCAACCTCCTCCTTTTCCTCTATAAAAGAAGCTATCTCTCTTAGTACAAACTAGCTGAATAACTGAATAGTTGAATAGTTGAATGGCTGAATAGCTGAACTTGGAGAGCTGATACTATAGTTGAATGACTAGAGAAGATAGATAGAAGGAATCACATTGAGGAGAGCTTGAATCCATGTCCTCATTCCATCTGAATCCCTCGACAGGTACTGAGACGCGCTTCAGCTGAACCCCGCTGTAGGAGATTGCGACATCAAAGCATCGGTTGTACCTCTTCCTTCTACTTATATATACATGACTACTGTTTGGTTCCACTATTGCATTAGGATGCTTGTGCAATGTGATAGCTTTAGCCCTCTTTGATTGGTTAATATTTGTGAGTGGAACTATGATGTCATGTGTTGTTCTCGTTTCTTGTTACATGTGCAGGTATCCGGGCGTAACAGCGAACGGATTGTGATTTTCCAAGACAGGAGCGAGAGGATACTACTCTTTTCTACAACAACGACAGCATTGGATTCCAGGTAGGTGGATCTACTGTGTCTTTTTTTCATTCATTAACTAGGAAGCAACACTTTAGTGTGCCCTTTTGTTTCTAGACCTGCCCTAGGGCTAGAGGGATCGTCTCTGTCCTCTACGTAAAACCTATTCCTCCGTAGTTATTTCACACCATTCTTCCATCCAAGCAGACAAGTGCTCGCGTGGGTCCCCTGGCCCCAGAAAAGTATTTACACTTAGGTGAACTGGAGGTTCAAACTATAAAACCATCATTTCACGACACTCTTCCCAATTTTGAAACGTCCCCTTATCGGTGTCCCACCACCTCGCAGGGGTTGCATGCATGGCTAGATTAAGGGCCCACAACCTTTGCTCCTGTTGGAATTCAACTTCAAATGCTTGTAAAAACTCCCTAATACTACCAGAACCATAAAAATAGGGTAGTTCTCTTACCTCTAAGGAGATAAACCAGAAGTTCTTTGTGATTCTAAGACATCGCAGCACAGATACATCATGTAACCGATTTTGCCAATTTTATATCTCCTCGTCGGAGTTAGAGAAGCATTCGTTGTCCTTCTCCCAGAAAATCACACCATCAGTCATAGGATTGATCCAATCTTTGTCCCGAGTGGTTAATTTATAGATGTGATCCACATCCTCTTCTTCATGCACTAGTTTTGTATACCACTCTCCTTCCGCAGGTTCCAGTGGGACTATCACCCTCTTGCTCTCATTTTCCAACACCATGCTCCTTTTCTTTAGGTTAGTAATGCCTCCCATGTCTATTGCCCAATCCAATCCTAGGACCGTAGGATAGGGATACGCACCTTCCACAATCTGAATTACCTCAAAATCGGCACAGAACTTAACTCTTGCGATATCTACTTTAATCTTTGAGAGCCTCCCCAGTGGTATGATCTTTTGTTGGTTGGCCATGCACAGCTGGATGGTAGACCATTCCAGCTTAGGCTCTCCCATCCACTGCCAAGTTTACTTAGGAAGTACGTTTGCATCTAACCCCAGGTCCAAAATAACCTGATTCATTTCATAGTCGCCAATATGTGCTATTAGCCACATTTCCCGACCAGTGTGTTTCTTATGCTTGTAAAGTTTGTGCACATCCTTAACTTTCGGGGGAGGGTTATTTCTCTCTGCACAGCTGTCTATTAGTGCTTGCAGATTTTCTACTACCTTCTGGTTACGTAGCAGCTTCATACATGCATGTAGAAATGGTTTAACTTCGTCATCTAATCTTAGGTTTGTTGGAGCCCTTGAAGTAGACACCTCATTCTTAGTAAAGTCTTTGCGAGTTGCGACAAATGTTTCCTTTTCCTTTTCTAGGTCCAAGCTTTCCTATTTGACAGCTGCTTTTTGGATAAGAGGTTTAGCTGCAGCTTTCTCCACAGCTCCTTTAGTAGCCATGCTGCTATGTGTTATGACATTAATACTTGGTCCTCCATCACGTGGTTCCGCCTTAACCCTTTGCAAATTCTGCATAGGTGTCTACCGTTTTTCCTGCATTTTTTCTATCAAGACTGGGCATTCTTCTATCACGTGATCCAATTGTCGAAAATAGAGGCAAGATTGTCGCATAGGGTTCGGACAATCCCTCGCAAAGTGCCCTATTTCTCCACAGTTGTAACAGATCAATTGTCCTCTTCCCCGACCTGTGCTTCCACCCCTTTCCCCTCCCCTGCCTCTTGCTGGGGAGCCTCCTCTGCTTGAGGGAGACTATGGTGAAGAAGGGTCAGCCTGTACCCTGTATAGGTTTCCTCGATCTATCATCAAGTCATAGGTCCGACAATTATGCTCATCATGCCCCATAGAGGATCAGAATCGACACCATTGTTGCTTCAACTCTGTAACATAAGCACCAAGATGGGGATAGTGTTTAGTATCATGTAGCCTGGCAACACGACAATCAGCATACCATAACTTCGAACCACTTGGTCCCACAGCCTCCTTAGGGCGCAATGGGCTAGGTCCCCAGCCTGCATGTAGTCTGTCAGCATAGGACACTGATCCTTGGTATGGCTGGACACCCTACATCTTATGCACCATATGTATGGACTTGCCTCTTTCCCATGTTATTTTCACAGGTTTTTTATTTCAAGGTGCATTTCCTCCAGTTGTCCCTAGATCTACTGTACCCCAAACTAGGTATCATCTCTTGGCGCAGCCTCTAGTTTCAAAGAAATCTCCAAGGCTTTCTCCTACGTCTCAATTACCTACTGACCCATAGGTCCACGCAAGTGAGGTAGCAGCATAGCGATAAACCATTCCTTGTTTTTTCTATCATCATACAAGAATTATCCATCTTTGATAACCTTCTTTAGCCATTGATCAGCTTCCCATACAGACTCAGTGGGTCCCTGTCTAAATTCTTTTAGGTCAATTACCAACTGCAAGTAGGACTTAGGCTTTTGGAACTACTACTTTAAAGCTTTCTTAATCTCCTAAATGGACGGATCTGCATGCTATCCTATATATCCCATATACCAGTCCAAGGCCCTTTTTTCGATGGCAAGTGATAGCTGCATTCTCTTTACAGCATCGGTAGCCATGTTCTGCACAGTCCATACTAATTCTGCTGAAAACCAAAATCGGTCAATATCTTCATCTCTAACACCCTTGAAGGTAGGTAGCTTCAAGTGTGTGGCCATATCTTCTTCTAGTGGTGGCGGGGGTGTATATGAGTTCTTAATATTATACTAGCTTGAAGGTGATGTAGCTAGAGGACTATTTCTTTCGTGCGCAGTAGATTCTCTTAATTGAATGTAGATGGATCGATCTCCTTCTTGATTAGTTCGGTAGTACTTACCACTTCGTGTTTTACTCTCACTTATATCAGAGGTCATTCACTCGGTGTGGCTACACAGAACACCCATTTTGCATAGTAAAATTTTGATTAACAATGGAAATGTTTTCAAGAACTTACCCCGAAACCCTTTGAAGAATCTTTGGTCTACTTTAGAATAGGATACAAACTAATCAACTACGAATTATGTCACAAATCCTCCCAGCATGCTATCCACCCAATTATCTACTGTACGAGTGATTGTATTGTTGGTCCTCTCCAACCGTTGAATCAATTCTGGTGTCCACTGCATAACCTAATCGTCCTTCCAACACATATAGAATTCCACGAGCCTTGCCAACCACTCCTGAAGCTCATGCACAAAGGTTACAAAGAAAATTTCATAGACTTCAGTGAAGATGTACTTGTTCTTCCACTTCTCAGTGGTCAACTTCGTGTTGCAATTATCCTTTACAACAAATTCCTGAATCTGTCTTTCAAACCACTCTTAAATTTCCACCCTCTCAGGTCTCTAATGACCTTGTGGCATTACCCGATCTCTCTCTCAAAATGCTCCCAGTCCTAGCAACAGAACCATTTGTTGGCTTGAGGGGTCCTCACCCAGGTTCGGAGGTTAAAGGTTGCTAACAAATCCCTATACTACGGGCCCTTTTGGCAATGACCTACTTGTGCAGGCCAAGGTCTAACCCGAAGCAGTATGGGAGGGTGTTGGAACCAGGTTTCCGCACCCTGAGAGAGAGTAGGTAATTCGAGGCAGATCTAGGTCATAGCTTATTAGGCTCACATATGATTCTATTCACAGCTCTTTTAACAGTGTAATTATCATATAACCATAACAAAGCTATTAGATCTAATCAGTACATTCGCATCCACGTGCGTATTGCCAAAATACCATCACAAAGCACTATAATCGCAGTCAATACCAGATCACAGATATACTCATGCCAATTGAAAATATAGATACATTCGTAGCTTCAATAAATATCATAGATGCACTTCAGCAGTAAACATAACCAATTTAGATAACACACAGATACTTCAGCTATACTTCACATTCATTAATATCAAAAATCCACTTACAACCCAAACACAACCCGCGCACATAGCCTAGCGGGGTCCGCACACAGTAGGACTAAGGATCTCCGTGCACACAGCCAGCAGGAGTCCTTTCCCCAAAATAACCCAAACAGATATTAACGATTCACACATAGCATCAATCTATCGACTTTCCTACTTACTAGACCCAAATAACTATCTATTTATAATATCGTAGCCTTCGCTATCCTATGGTTCGCAAACCACGATTTGCGGACCCCAGAGCTACCCTTTAACCCATTACAACACATTAGGGGCTTTGACCCACCCCAAAACCCCTACACGGTACCTAATTTTACAAAATTGTACCAAAAACGCAGGTTATGGAACCCTGTTCCAACACTTCACATGCCAAGAATCATAGGCTCCTGGACATAGATGTGCAGTAGGGAAGACACACTATATAGAGGAATTATTTGATGATGGAGAGGAGGAAGAAGAGGAACCGGAAGGAGGTCACAGCATTGGGATAGCAGGAGAGGATCCAACACAACTAGGAGGTGGGAATGGGGCATTTGATCCAGTTGGAGGGGCCCTTGAATCTTTATAGGGAGTACCCAAGTACTTCACTTTGAGAGTTCGAGGTTCCATTCAGGATCAGAGGGTATCAGTGTTAGTTGAAATTGGGGATACCCACAAATTTATTGATGCTTAGTTAGTACAGTGGAGAGCAATACCTACTGATGACTTTGAGGGATTTTCATTTTTGGTCCCAGGAGCTAGAACCATGCAGTGCATGAAGTATGTTCTAGCCTTATCTCTCACCATTTGAACATACACCTTGATTGATCACTTCTTTGTGGTTGATATCCTTGACACCAATTTGATATTGGGTGTGCAGTGGTTGATTATGTTGGGTAAGGTCACCACTGATTTGGAGAATTTACAGATAAAAGGAGTGGTAAGAATCAGGTGATTAGGGGCATGCACACTTATCCCTCTGAGACAGTTTCCACACAGGAAATAGAGTTGGATTTGTGTAGTGGAAGCAAGGACCTAATAGTCAAATCAATTATGCAGATGACCTTTGCCCATGACACATTACTATTTAGAGGCATTCCACCAGGGAGACCCTCGGATCAGGAGTTGATGGGAGATATCTCACAACATGTTTCACCACTCATAGATCCTGGAGGGGTGAGGACCTTGGGAGGACTTGGCATAGTGCAAAGAGTCTTGGGTAGGCTCAAGGAGGAGGGGGACATTATCCCAATATCAGTATTACCAACTCTCACCAAACATCTTGCACTAAGAGAAGATGTTTTAGTTTGGATAGTAGATGACATCATGTTTGGTAATAACAAAGATGAGTTAACAAAAGTTCAGAAAATGAAAATCGAAATTTGAGATGTCTATTATGATTGGGCTCACCTTCTACATAGGACTTCAAATCAAGAGACATATAAGCACAAAAGTGATAAGGTGTATGCTTTCTTGTTTTGTTTTCTCTTGTTTTCTTGAGTGTGATTCTTTGTTTTCTTATGAGTGGACACTTAGAAGCATAGTGCCCAACTCTTCCACAGTTAAAGCATTTAAATGGAAGTTTACCTTTATATTTGCCAGAGCCTCTATCCAATATTCTCACAAATTTGGCCTCTTCTTCATTAGAGCAAGAGCATATATCTTCTTTTTCTTCTTTTTTCTTCTCTATCTTAAAGGCTGCCTCCCTCACATTTGACTTCCTCTATGGCAGTCTCATCTCATAGGCTGTTAAGTTTCCAAGTAATTGGTTCATGGTCAGAGTTTCCCAATCAATTGTTTCTTCTATGGAAAAAACCTTGGGGTTAAAGCTGGACGGTAAAGATCTTAGAATATTTTGAACAATTACACATTATTTTATGGTTTCTCCTAGAGCTTTCATGTTATTCACAATTTCTGCAACCTTTAAGAAGAAGCTAGAAATGTCTTCATCATCATTCATTTTTATATTTTCAAATTGAGCTCTATAGACTTGTAGTTTGGCTATCTTCACCTTTTTGTCTCCCTCATGGATGCTTTCTAATGTATCCCATATTTCTTTGGCCGTCTTTTTGTGCATTACTTTGATAAATTTTGCCTCACACAGTCCACTTAAGAGTGCATTCATGGCTTTGGCATTAGCCATAAAATCTTGTTTAGCTTCTTTCTCTGTGTCAGAATCCTTTGGGGCATATCCCAACTCCATAGCAGCCCAAACTTCTATTCCTAGAGACATTATGTACGTCTTCATTCTTATTTTTCAGAAGGCATAGTTTGTGCCATTGAACACAGGGGATTTATTTTTTGAGCATGCTTCTAGGCTAGCCATCTTGGGGACCTCGGATCTCCTTCCAGTTGTTAAACTGATACAGAAGGAACTAGCTCTGATACCAATTGTTGAACCCTTAGTTAAACTGAGACGGGGGGGTGAATCAGTTTAATGCATTCAAGGTCTTGTAATTATTTCTTTTACACTTATTTAAATCTTCATTTCATGATCAACTTAATGTATAGAAAATCAACAATATTAATAGTGAGCAGCAGGTATTAAGCAGATTAAATACAGAGTATCAAAAATATTCATCATGCACATAGACACCAGATATAAGTGGAAACCCATAAGGGAGAAAACCACATCTTATTATTGTTATGATGCAAAGGAAAGCTCCAACTCCCTCTCACCACTTATTTTCTGTAGGCTCCATCCTACAGGAGGCTACTACCTAAATTCTGCAAGCTGCAACTTGCAAGGAAGCTCCAACTTCCATCTATTTTCTGCAGGCTACAACCTACAATAGGCTCCTACCTCAGCCAGCTACAACTGACATCTATCAAGCTACAACTTGATATTAAAACACCAACTTCCTCACTTTACAATTAAATCATATGCTGATTTACCTGGATATCAGCTCTACTTTTCTCCTCCTTCACTGCTGTCCTCCAACATTCATATCTGCCTTATATCATCTCTGTGTCTTCACAGCTTCTCTATTTGCTCCTTCTTCATCTTTCACTCCCTCTGGCCTCTTTTTGCTTTCTCTCTCCCCCTTTTTTTTGTGTATATCTTTGTAATATCATTTATAGAGATTACCTCATGACTGTTAGCATTCCACAGGGAATTCGAAATGAACAGCCATGACTCTTTGCCTTCCACCTTCTCATTTATTTTTCCAGCTCATTCAAAATAATATAATAATATATACATATTTCAGTTTTACAGTGGAGTTTTTTTTTTTCCTTCGGAGACTTGTCTTTGCATCACATACAATAAAAAAAAAATTAAATCATCAACATTTACAGTTACAAAAAAAAACTCAATTTCACTCAACCCTTTTCGGCCCTTGGCTTGCTGTGCATTTGTCTCTTCTGCTGTTGTCACTATATTTTTCAGTTTCTGCTGTTATTTTGTGACTGTTCTACATAATCACCTTTTGTCCGATTCGACCCATGCTGCCCATGTTTCAAACAGAGTGACATAATTGACTTTTCCCAACTCTGCCTATTATTCTCTATCCGCAATTTTGCTGAGCCTGACTCGTCCCATGGTGCCTATCTCCTTATGATCACGACGTTTAGCTTTCTCTGCCTTCTGCCCTATGTCGGGTCACATAGCTGAGTCTTTTCTATTTTTCCACATGCACATTCACCTTTCAGATCTAATGGTCATCGCACTCTACCTCATTTATCCTTCCCAATCCAACAGTTGACATTCCTTCGCACTATCACTATCGCAATCACAACCTTCTATTGTCCGATGTGCCTTTGGCCACTCATCTCTGCCGATGCGATGAGCAAAGGGTCCCACCAGCTATCAACCAACTCAGCGCTTGATCCAACGGTTACAAATAACCGTGAACTAACGGTTGCGATTGGATCGCACCATCGCAATCGCAAGGTTCAGTGGTTCGTTCCCTTACTCTTCCGCTGCGTCGATGCGATGAACCTCTGATGCGATGAACCGCCGATGCGATGATCACCGATGCGATGTCTGCCGATGCAATCTTCGCTGTTGATTTCTTGCCTTTTCTCCTCCGATCTAATCCTGACCATCCACTTTCCTTCACACGGCTCTTTCTTCACCTCTTCTTCCTACTTTAATCTCAGTCATACATTCTCCCATTACATATCTGTGATAAGATATCCACCGTCGATCTTCAACACTTTTTCTTTAAGCCTTAACATTAAGTCTCCACCTTTCGCGTGACACGACCATCGTTAGATCTTCACCGATCTTGATCTGATGGATATTGCATTCAAAATATACCTATTGTTTAACATTTCCAAACATCCATGCCATTTTCCCATGCGATCACCATTGGATCTTCGCCGCATCAAATTGGACGGCTATCGCATTACTTCGACCCCTGACCTTTAATTCTCAAAAAATTATGTGAAATAGGTGGTTTTAGTATTGTGACGTTTCGTAATATGATGCGATCGCATTCCAATTGGAATAAACCACTCCCAGCTTAGAAGCTGTGCAAAATCGGTAGTATGGTTTTGCAAAACCACCAACCTTCAAACCTTAAATTTAAATGCAATTAAGTGTGGAATTCTGCCATTTCTTCAGGATTTCTCTCAATCTCTGTTTCTCTCGTTTCGCCTTCTACTCTGTGCCTTCATTTGAAATGGTTTCCTACCATGTCCAACATATCTCGCACTTCGCCTTTTTGCAGTCGAATGAACTTTTGTTGCGCCGTTACTTCACTCCATCGCATAGATATTCATTACTATTCTTGGATCACTGCAGATCTCTAAAGACCCCGAACC
Organism: Pinus albicaulis; assembly: GCA_034641835.2. Classification (NCBI taxonomy): domain Eukaryota; kingdom Viridiplantae; phylum Streptophyta; class Pinopsida; order Pinales; family Pinaceae; genus Pinus; species Pinus albicaulis. The sequence goes on along the minus strand of CM076577.1, from coordinate 119,488,946 downwards.
TCTCTTTTCTTTAGCACAACTCCCTCCTGAGCTTGTTCTGTATAAGATCTCTGGCCCTTTTTATATCTTGCAACTCTGCTACCTCTCTGCTTCTTTGCTACCTTTGCTTCAATTTGCTATCTCTACTTCTAGTCACCTATCTGCTTCATCTGTTGCCTCTGCTTCTTGTCTAATGCTCTCTCTGCTACCTTTTCTTCTTCCTGGTGTTGCTCATCTCTTCTCCTTCGCCATCAATGACAATATTTCCAACAAGGAGACCACTCCATGGCTTTGGAGAACCAAAAGATACTTCCTGATAAGGAGGAATCTTCCACATATGGTAGAGGGAGATGGCCACTCATGCAGACATTGGCCAAACTCATAAGGTTTTGGATGGGTGATAGCTTCCTATGGAAGGCTAACCTCCAAAAAATTCAGCCTTTACTTGAGCAAGAGCAGCTGCAAGAGGGGCAACAGAGGCAGGATAGAAGCATCTTGGCATATGACTTTGGCATGGGATATGTCAAAGGAGAGGGAAGCAACATGATAGGTGATTTACATTCCATACCAGTAGCACTGTCATTATTGAGTATAGATCCTTATTGGAGATCCCACCTGTTGGTGGAATACTCCATTTGACTTTCTGAAGTCGAATGAACTTTTGCTGCGCTGTTACTTCACTCCTTCGCACAGATCTTAATTACTGTTCTTGGATCACTGCAGATCTCTAAATACCCCGAAACTTTCTTTTCTTTAGCGGAAATCCCTCTTGAGCTTGTTCTGTATAAGATCTCTAGCCCTTGCTGTATCTTGCAACTTCGCAACCTCTCTGCTTCTTTGCTGCCTCTGCTTCAATTTGCTGTCTCTGCTTCTATTCACCTATATGCTTCATCCGTTGCCTCTGCTTCTAGTCACCTATATGCTTCATCCATTGCCTCTGCTTCTTGTCTAATGCTCTCTCTGCTGCCTCTTCTTCTTCCTGGTATTGCTCATGTCTTCTCCTTTTCCATCAATGACAATATTTACAACAAATTCCCTTTTAATTTTTCATTGCCATCATACTTAGCCTTTTGTTTGCTGTGTTTTCAATTTTATAATACCTCATAGAGACCAGTGAATTTTATTGATTCTTCCTCCTTTGAAAAGTAAGTTTGTTCAATGTATCTTTAAGTGTTTTTATTTATCATTGAAAAATAAAATTCAAAGTATTTTATTTCTGCATTATATCCATTTGTTTTCATAAAGGAAATTGTTGTTAAATTCTTCATTTCTTATAGGAAAAATTGTAGTTCCATTCTTCATTTTTCCTAAAAGATAAATTGTTGTTAAATTCACCATTTCTCAAAGAAGAAAGCATATTTTTTTGTTGATTTGATGTATATAGTTTCCTTTTTGCATTTACATTAAGGGGACTACAAAGAAAAACCTGCATTTTCATATAATGGATTGTGTTTTTTGCATAGGAACAAGTTAGGAAAGCTGCATATTAGTTTTTTCTCTTTGTTGTTTGCTCTCAAAACTTATTGCTCTTTCCATTTAGTAGCTAATATTTTCATTGAAAAAGATAAAATTGAAAAGTTTGCTTATCATTTTAGTTTTCATTTTAGGAATTTCAATCACATAATTGTGGTGAACCTTGAAAGGCAAATTGATAAACAAGATCAACTTAAAATTTACATCAATTCACCTAACAAAGCATTGGAACCATAATGATATTATAACATTTAGAAGGTCTAGTCTAGAGACGTGTTCCAGCATTGTTAAACATAGAAGCTATCGTTAATTGTATGCCATACATTCCGAGTGTGATACCTCACTCCATGTACGTAAGTATATCGTAGCTCGTCCATGTACCTTCGGGTATATTGGGTGGTGTTATAGTACGAAAAGTATAAAGGGGTGCTCTCACTGTGCGGTTTCGCATTAGACAGTTCTAATATGGACTTGGGCCTACATGTACCTTTGGGTATATTTGGGAGGAAAAATTTAGGTTTCTATCCATCCATAGTGAACCGAGTCGATCACCTTGTAAATTATGATACACCGAACACAACATTCGGGGAGATTGCCTGCCTGTACTTCTTGGTTCGCCAAGAGGTATTCTGCAGTTCATAGTTTCTTGGTAAACCTTTTGCCTAGAATTACCCTTTTATTTTTCTTATTTGTTTTGGTCATAAAATAAATCATTCATCGTGGAAGAAGAACATCCCTTTCCCTGTCGTTCACGTAGACTTGCATTGAAACCACCTTTACCACCGGAAGCCATTTCTGGTCAGCGAAGGCGACATCGCTCTACCGAAACTAGTACCATATGTACCTCTGGTGAAGCATCATCTTCACATATACCAAAGTCGGAATAAGTTGTTTCTACAAATCCTAGTTCATCTACTGTTGTCGAGAAGGAGTCGTCACAACCACCCGTGGTCACAATCCATCCAATCAATGATACCGTACCTCCCGAACCCAACATTGTTCAACTGGAAGTTGATCCAGATCCTGTCTCTTTTTTTCCAAAACATTTGAATCCTGAATTCGAAATATTGGAAGTTATTCCTATATAGGTCACCCCAAAATCTATTGTAGCCATTGAGTCTCCCATATCGCATAGTGTTGTGACTAGCAAAAACCCCCGTTTTTATTTATTATTAGTAATAATACTAAATAAATGGGGACCCTTA